>CM062805.1:1165004129-1165640839 GCA_031772625.1 Pinus tabuliformis | reverse complement strand
TTTTTTATGTATCAGAGTTATACATATAGAAGAGTATTGTTACTCTGTTTCGGTAACTCCTAAACTTATTTTAATATCAATTGGCGCGGTGATGCTGTTATTGCTTCTCAATTGATCCGTTAATCACTTTTTGTGTCTTCTTGCGCCCTGCGGAGGAGGAAGGGCCTTCCTATTTGGCAGGGATTGCAACGATTAGGTAGTGTACATTTCAGTTCAGTTTATTGATTTATAGTTTCTCGCTGTTACTGCACATATTGTGGATTGCATTTGCTACTGTTTCTTTTTATCTTATGCTGTTACACAGAGTTAAACAACAGAGGAATAGTAACCAGCTGGAATAGATGTTAGCTCTAGGTGTGGCGCGCCTTTATTTCAATAGTTGCGAAGTGTGATTTGATTATGTAGATGGTTTTTTTATATATATACATACATGATTGACTCGGTAAATTATATCAGTGACACCTTTTATAGTTTTTCTGCAATTTCTTATGCTTGGCCGAAGTGTATCGGCACAGATAGTGCGAACACCATTGAAATAACAAGTCCTACCCTGGGTTGACAATTAATGTTGCAGTCTGAGTCAATTAAGGTTGATAAAACAACACCACATTTTGGCGCCATTATCGAGGATGGCAAGTTGACAATTCAATCAGTCAAGTTGTTTGTTTAATATAGAAGTGCTCCTAGTCCACAACTGGTGGGCAGTAAGACGAGAGGTAAGAACCTGCGCATCACTCTAACATACCTGGGTAGGCTCACCATTGTGATCACTAGGACACTTAGGAAATTTTGATGCTTTGATAAGTGTGCCTTCAGCTCTTCAGTTGCTGGGCGGTAAGACGAGAGGTAAGAACTTGCGCATTGCTCTAACATACCTGGGTGGGCTCACCACTGTCGAAGACTGAGATACTTAGAGTTTGATTTGACACACATAGGCTCCATGTGTGTACATTTTAGGACTTGCAGAGATACTGAAATCACCCCCACTCTAATAAGTCACAGGAACGACGGGTTGTAAAAATGAAATGAAGGGTGAAGATTTGGGAAGGAATACATCTATCTAGGAATTAATATCCAAGGCAGAAAAAGAACAGTATAGCTCTCAAAGGAATGCAAGGAGGACAGGGCCACAAAAGGCTGTTACTCCCATAGCGAAAGAAGCGACCTCCAATCCCTCCATCTCGGGACCATATCATTCTAAGGCCAACACTCATACCTTCAAGATCAAGGATTTGATTCATGAGCAAGAAGGGGAAGTGAGTAGCCAGAGTTTGAGGACCAAGGGCCAAGGGGAAATTGAGGGGGAACATCGGACACCTGAGAAGGAAAAGCACTTAGAGACTTATCAATATCCGGATACAGGTAGTGCGGTGAAACAACCAACTCCAGGAGTATCTGAGGCATTAATCACATCTGCAGAGCCATCACAGATGCAGTTGGAAGAATGTCCGCTACAGGAAGGATTAGAAGAATTAATCATGGGGGACAACAATGATAACAATGCTAAAATAGACACCACCACTACCACTTTTGAATTCCCAATTGGGAATCTCAAGGGTGAAGCTCCTATGAAGAATATTCCTCTATCATCCTTACCATCCTTTCAGGGGATGACTATGGAAGATCCAGATACATTTCTATTTGAGTTTGATGTCTTGTGTAGAAGTTATGATTATATAACAGATGCTCAAAAGTTAAAACTATTCCTTGCTACCTTAAAAGGGGCAGCCTTGAGATGGTTCATGGGATTAGGCCCCGCTTCCATTTCAACATGGAATGATATGAAGGAGATGTTATTGTCAAAGTACTAAGAATATTGTAGGACTAGGGACCTGAGGGAAGATATATTTAGAATGACACAGAAGGAGGAAGAAATCCTAGAAGATTATGTGGAACGGTTCCACTACAATTTGCAGAGGTCTAAATAGAGTGATTTAGACTTGGAAATCTTGAAGACTATATTCATCAGAGGAATGAGGGACAACTGCCTTAACACCCTGAACTTATTAGGTAAGGGGGATATATCATAAGATCCATTTGCGAAAATTGTCAAGCTTTGCTTAAGATGCTCTCGAGGATCATCTAGAGGAAGAAGTATGATTCAAGATGCCTTTGTTCGCATGCAAAAATCGACAGGCAGAGGAGTAACCAAAGTGGAGATTGGAAATTTGTTCGAAAATTTCAAGACCGATATCCTTAGTACTCTCTCAACCCAGATAATAACAACACAGATCAAAAAGGCACAACGAGAAGCTGATACACCCGTAGCTGTGTTCTGCCTGACTTGTCAGAAGAAACATCCTTACAGGGTATGTGAACTGAACAACATTAGCCTCTACAATATCTGTGACCTGGAACATTCGATAGAGAAGTGTCTAGAGCTCCCTAGACTAAAGGCATCACTTAGAGAATCAAGCGAAGAGGTGCAATCCTCTTACTTCATTGCACCTGTTATCACCCCAAGAAACTCTCCTAGGTTGTATCTCAGAGATGCTTGGGAACATTACAAACTCAACAAAATGTTGGAAATGGATGAATGGAAGGAATGATGTATATTCAAGCCAGATAACCACTTCTACTATGCTTAACTCCAGACATGGGTGAACACCCCTAGACTACAAGGCTTTAGACCACCAATTACTCACAGTTTGAGGATTAAGTGAACATGGAGAATACTGACCACACAAGCAGATGCACAAGACCATGTGATGGCCGGCTGCAACTAGTAAAGAGGTCTACAAATCTATTTCCTAATGCACAAACAAGATGACAACTCTCTGGCACTAAGTAAATAGAAACATGCATAACACATTCAATGATACATACTAGACTTCAACACAGAGGTGGGATGACAACCCCTCTAATGCTAAATATCAAGAGCACATGAAAAATGCATAACAGGCACAACCTAGAACATAGTAGAAATGGAAAGTGAGCAATTAACAACAAAAGAAGCTTGTATTAGCTGAAAATGAAGACCAGACGCTGCAAGTATCAAAGTAGTTATAGTCTCCAGAAGTTGAACCTTACATCAAAACAACAACCATCAACCTCATTACATTGTCTTTTTGGGTATGTATAGAGTTTGATTACAAAATTTTTCTGTTGCTCTATGCGTGGAGGGGTCATAATGCACCACCAACCACCTTAACTCTCTGATATAGGTCTCTGCTGCAATCTGCTGCTTCAATGAATGAATTTGACGTTCTCTGGTACTCTATTGTATTCCTCAAGCAGGTTGAGTGTTGTATAAATAAATTTCCATAACTGCTGAAGGCGTTTAACTGCTTGAGGATTGTCCTTTCTTTCTTGGCCATGCTGCTCTTGAACACAGTTGTTGAGGAGTAATGGCGCAGGGTACTGGATTCTGGCCTCCTTCTTCCTTCGGGAACATGGTACAGGTCGGGGGCACAAGACTGCACAGCGGATGCATGGGTGGGACGGGAATGAACATCAGCCGTTAGATCCAACGAACGAACGGCGGAGATCTCTCGGTGGGAGGTGTCAGGGGAAACGGAGGCACAAATGATTGTGATCCATCTGATCTCACAGATGGACGGCGAAGATTGATTTGCAGGAGCCATCGGGAGATATGAGAGCGGGGAGATCGCGGGCCATTGGATCACGAGCGGGGAGATCCAACGGTCGTCGGGCACGGAAGATGCAAGGGATTTAATGGCCGGGAAAGTGGTTTTGAGCAGCGGGTGGTAATTATCGCACCGCCTTTGGAGTTGCGGTGTTATTCGTACACGGCCTCGCGATCTACTAGAACTGCGACGCGTGGCGGTTGGGACCGGCAGCAAACCGCTTTCCCCGTGGATTAACGTGCGTGCAGTTTACCGAAGCAGGAGGAGTGGATGCCGTCGGATCCTGCGACAAACGATCAGACGGCGAGGAGATAAATGAGGTTTAGCGCGTGGGAAAAAAGGCTGTGGTGACGGGAAAATCACACGGTCAGGTGATTGTGGTTACATGACGATTCAAAATTAGCGCTCGAGGGCCGAAAGAACATAGGCTTTCACAACAATTTAGAGGTGAAATGGAGGAAAACACATGCAGCGGGGGGCTATGGGAGTACACAAAAATGGAGGAGCAGGAGAAGAACAACTGATGCACATCCCCTTTTTGAGAGAAAACGACTCGATCAGGCCTGTATTTGATCCTCGAAATGCTGAATTGAATAGCAGAGCTAACAGCACCATGGAGGTTATGGCAACTGCGACCTCCAGGTATGTCTCAAGACTTTTCCTCTTTCAATTCATGGAACAATGCATATAATAATCGACCATGTCCACGGAAATATTCTGCCCCTCCTTTAGCTTAGTTTCCTTCACCCTGGAACCAATGGTCTCCATCTCCTCCTGTCCAATATCCTCAACCCCAACCATACCCTTGGAACCATAACTAGAGAGGAAATGCTCAGAATAGCCTTTCCTGCACCACCCATGCAGCAACAACTGTAGTTACCTCCTTCCCAAGCTTCTGCTCCTCCGCCAATTGTACGACCCCAACTACCTGTGCAACCTAACCCAAACCCAAAAAATAAAGTAGCTCAGGGCATAGAGGCTCCTACGACCTTTTAGACTTACCTTATTACCCCTGTGGAATTTAATGAAATACAATTGTGATCGGGCGTAGTAATTAACCCTAGTCACTCCCCTATCATTACGGAGGAAGATTGTGAACCATCTAGAGGAGAAGTCAGAGACTTTGAGGCAGTTACTGCGCCTATGAAGGCTGATATAGAGGAAGTTGTTACATTTGTAATAGCCAACCCGAGAAGAATTGTTACACCTGTAACAACTACTTCAAGGAAGGTTGATACACCTGTAACAGCAGATTCAATGGTTGTTACGCAGGAACCCCCGTATCCTCAGAGACTGGCTGTATCTAGGATGGTTTCCCAGCCTGAAGTTGATTTCCTCAGGGAGTTGAAAAATCTGTATGTACAAATCCCTTTGCTGCAAGCCCTTAAGGAAGTACCTATCTATGCCAAGACAGTGAGAGATTTGTGCATCAAGAAACCTGGAAGAAAGCCTAAAGACCCTGCCACCATACATGTGATGGGAGAGTTATCCGAATTAATGTTTGCTTAGCCTGTCCTTACTAAGCACAATGATCCAAGAAAGCCTACAGTCACCATATACATTAATGATCAACCCATAGCCAATACATTAATTGATCTTGGGGCTACCATTAATGTAATGACGAAATATCTCTTCATCGCTCTCGGGCTACAAGGACTTAGACACACCCCTACTGTGCTGGAATTGGCAGATAGGTCCCATGTTAAACCTGAGGGGATGTTAGAAGATATAGTGATTATGGTAGCCTCCTGGAGATACCCGACTGATTTCCTTATTTTACAGCCCAAATCCAATTTCGGGGGGCATCCTTTGATCCTAGGGAGACCTTAGCTGGCCACTGCGGACGCATTTATAGGCTGCAGGGCGGGATCCATGGTGATCTAGAAACGCCAAGCAACCCAGAACCTTAATATTTACCCCCCAAAACCAAATATGGATGTGTATAACCCTTGGTGGGATGAGTTTGAGCCTGAGTCAGATCTTTCCCTACCACTCCTCACTCTGGGGAAATGATATGTTAATGAAAAAGGTACTATAGACTATGTGTGAAGTTGCCTATGTTACTTAGTGCAATGGATCGAAAAGATTGCGAATAACATAAACACTTAAACAATTAGAAAACACATTCAAAACACATCAACACAACCAAATTTAATAAAGGAGTTCACCAGACTTCTTGGCTACGTCTCCTGGTCCTTTCGCTTCCAGTGTTGACCTCTTTATTATGTCTTCAAATTGCTGTTATAGGTGTGAGCTCAAAAACAGAGTCTCAAACACGAAAATGGATCTCACCGCTGTGTTTAGCTCGAGTTTCTGAGTCAAAACGAGTATACACTCGACCGTACTTGGCCACTATGACCTCTAGACCCCCTGGAACGATTGAAAACCACACTGGTTGGTTATTCCTTGTGTTATGGTATTGATATACCATATATAGTTACAAACTGCAGTGAATGTAGAATAATACGATAACATTAAAATCAAAGGATAAACCAAAGGACCGGTAGGTGTAGGGTTGACCTTGACCGTCTAGCCTTTTCCCGGCGCAGATCTCGATACCATACGATCCGACAGCTATCGCATCGTCCGATTGTCAACTAACCCAGACAATCTCCACCGTCGATCTGTCCTTCTCAATCTGACGACTTTCGCACAATCTTGCGCTCCAACTAGCCCGACGGTTAAGACTCCGAAAGCACACGAGAAAGCTATTTTGGTGTGCTACGTGTCGACCGCTTAGTGGAATCACGTAGATTTTCGAAAAACCACTTCCCACCTTTAGCGCGCACGAGAAATCGTTTACCGCTTTCCTGCCGGAACTCAAAGAAGTTTAACTTCTTTTGAATAACCACATTGCGTCCGTTTTCAAGGTTAACCTGCTTACATGTCTCGATGCGATATGCATTGATCTCCTTTGATCAGACGATCCAATGACTGTGGTGTTGAACCAATCACATATTTCCATGTCATCTTCTGCGCTTACATCATCTAGAACCTGTGACTCATTCCGGGTTGCCACGTGTCCTGCTGACGTAGGCATTGACTTTTGACCTAAATCTTTGATTGGCTCTAATTTCTTCATCCAGACTCGGATTTACACGTTGTTTGCACCATTGGATTCGTATTAATGAGCACTTCAACGTGAGCCCACTTTCACATGCATTTGAAGACTTTTGATCTGGAGGCAAAACTGAATCCATTTTGGATCACTCCTCCCCACTGGAAGCTTTTTGTCCACCAAAAGTTGGTTTTAGCTGTCGAGTAAGTGAGGATAAAGTTCCTTCACTTTTCCAATCTGTATCCATCGTGCTTTACTTGGATTTGTTCCTTTGAGTCCAACTTGAAGATACTCAACATTTACTCGTCACGAAGTTCTTATCCTCTTGTCTAGAACTGTGTCCTCTTGTAACTCATTGAGATACCTGGGAAAAAGTTCTTCAATGGAAGGTATCTTACCTTGCTCTTCGGGATCTTCAATCAATGACGACTCATATAACCACAAGTTTTCAACATTTACGACAGAATGGATCTACATATAAGTTGGTAGATCTAGGAGGAAAGCATTTTCACCAGTTTTATCAAGTATTTTGAGAGGACCATATCTAATTGGTTTCAACTTTTTACCTTCCCCTTGCAGTCTTTATTTGCTGATGTACAACTAGACTTGATCACCAACTTGAAAACTATGCTCAACTCGATTCTTTTCATGTCGCGCCTTATACCTTGCTTGGCTTCTTTCTAGCTGTTCCTGTACTACCTAGTGAATTTCCTAGATTTGTTCAATGAACTTGGTTGCTTTGTCCACATCACTGTGTCCATCAACTGCTATGTCTTTACCAAAGACAAAATCCAAGGGAGACTTCGGTATAAAACGAAAACAAGTCTCAAAAGGAGATCTCTGAGTAGAAGAATGTTTTGCATGGTTGTAAGCATGCTGCACATAACACAAATGCTCATCCCAAAGTTTGGGATGCTTGATGCAATATCCTCGAAGCAACTGTATCATTGTCTTGTTGACCACTTCTGTCTGACCATCTGTTTGCCTGTAAACGTCGTGCTCTTCTTTAGTTTGTGTCCATTAAGTCCCATAGACTTGACCAAATTTCCCGACAAATCGAGAATCTCGATTGGATACAATAGAAGTGGGTAACCCAAAATGAACCCATACATTTTGAAAGAACAACTTTGCAGTTTGTTCAGTTGTGACATGTGTATTACATGGTGTCAAAATACACATCTTACTGAACTTATCCACAACTACATACAAATAATCATGACCCTTTCTAGACTTTGGCAATCCCCAAACAAAATCCATGGAAACACTTTCCCAAGCACGAAAAGGAATTGGAAGTGGAGTATACAAGCCTAATTTTCTATTACTTGGCTTGCTTGTAGTACACATAATACATCCTTTGATATATCTAGAAACTATCTCATTTATTCATGGCCAATAGCAGAATCTTTGTAATTGTGCAACTGTTTTACTTACACCAAAATGACCTGATATGAGAGAAGTATGTGCTTCTCAAATCATATTAACTCTTTCAGTTTGTGGAATGCATAACTTTCCCAAATGATATAAGAGTTTGTCCTTTATATAATAATCCAATTATTCTACCTGCTTTCCATGACTTAAAGTTGCATATACACCCTTAAAATCTGTGTCTTGACATATTGTTCAATGTAACTTTCATGAATTACCGAATTATGCTTAAGTATTGTGGATGCATTTATAATTGGTCTTGATAACATGTTTGCAACCTTATTATGTATGCCCTTCTTATATCTAATAACAAGATGAAATTTCTCTACAAACCCCATCCACTGATAGTGTCTTGATTTTTTCAATTTAGTTTGTGAGTATAAATATTGAAGTGGTTGATGATCTGTGTGTATGATTGTTTCTTTACCCTTTATGTAATGTTTCCACTTTTTAACACTCTGAGCTAATGCATAAAATTCTTTATCATATGTAGGATAGTTAACTACTGCTGATATGACTGTCTCATAATGAAAGCATATAGGCTTTCTGTGCTGCATCAACACTGCCCCCATGGCATATTCACTTGCATCTATATCGATCTCAAATGGATGCTGAAGATCTGACAGTGCTAGTACTGGTGTTGTACTGATCCTTTCTTACAATGTGTCGAAGGCTTTCTGTTGTTTTCCTCCCCATTGAAACACCTGTCTCACACTTGTCAAAGCATGTAAAGGAACTGCAATAAAAGAAAAGTTAGCAATAAACTTTCTCCAATATTGTGGTGCCCCTAAGAAACTTCTAACTTCTGTAGCAGTATTGGGCTTAGGCCAATTTACAATGACTTCGACCTTATAAGGATCTATCTTCAATTCACCACCCCCTACAATATAACCCAAATAATTCAAATATGTTATGCCAAATTCACATTTTGACAGCTTTACATAGAGAATTTCTCTTTTCAAAACATCTAAAATCTGCTTTACATGCTTTACATGTTCATCCCATGTTCTACTAAAACCAAGAATGTCATTTAAATAGACTATTACAAAATCATCAATGAATGGTCTAAATACATCATTCATGACTCGCATGAATGTATTTGGAGCGTTAGTTAAGCCAAAAGGCATAACCATCCATTCATAGAGTCCTTGCTTCGTTTTGAAAGCAATCTTCCATACATCCTGTTCTGCAACTCTGATCTGATGGGAGCCGCTTCGCAAGTCAAATTTAGAGAAGTAAACTGCATCTTTTAACTGATCTAACAAATCATCAATATGAGGAAGAGAATATTGATTCTTTATTGTGATTTTATTTAATGCTCTAAAATCTATGCACATTCTCCATGAACCATCTTTCTTTCACACTAACACAATAGGTGATCCGCACGGTGATGTGCTTGGTCGAATAAACCCTTGATCAAGCAATTCCTATACTTGCTTCTTTATCTCTGCATTCTGTAGAGCTGATAACCTGTACATTCCAATGTTAGGTAGTGGAGCATCTAGCTGCAAATAAATCTCATGTTCTATCTCTCGCTTGGGTGGAAGCCCTTTAGGCTCTTGAAACAAAATATCATAATCGGACACAACTTTAACTAGATCTGCTTTCTGTTTAGGATTATAGCCTTGGAATGCATCAGATTTATCAATATCCTTTGCATTTGCAATCATAAGTAAAAATTGCTTACTTGAATTTACAATTCTTTTCATCTGTCTCAAATTTATGAGAGAAAAGTTATCTTTGAGTTTATGAGCTCTTACAATATATTCGGTTCCATCCTTAGTGAGTTGATACTTATTTTCAGTTCAATAGAAGATATCATTTCTATCGTACAAGTATGGACTTCCTAATATAATTCCACATATGTCCAATGGGATTATGTCTAACTCAACCTCATCTACAAACTTTGACCCAATAGCAAAACGAAGTTTACATTGTTTCGTAACTTGTAGCTTTGTTTTATCACACACCCAACCTAATTGATATGGATTTTTATGAGGTTTTGTTTCCAGACCCAACTTCTTTACAATTGCTTCAGAAATCAAATTAACTTGTGACCCACTATCAAATAAAGTATCAATTTTAGTATGCTTGGAAATGACTTTAATATGAAATAGCTCATTTCTTTTCCTCTCATCATTATCATTATCAATAGAATGCAAAGAAGTACTTGTAGATGCTTTAGAATCTTTACCTTTTATACCTGTAGCTGTAACCGTTGTCTCGTCACCTGAGTCTAATCCCAAGTCCTTTTGAATAGTAGCAACATTCTTTCGCTCTTTACTCCCGAACTTCTTAGGCTTCAATTATGGATGCAAAGACCAGCAGTGTGCCTCATCGTGTCCTTCCTTCTTACAATGAGTGCATGAAGGTTTATCCTTCTTCACAGTGTTTGTTTTCCTCTCCTTCCATTTCAGTTTCTTCTTGCCTTTACTCTTGCTTTCAATAGGTTTGGATGATTTCCCAACATCTTGGGTTACATTTTTACCTCTAGCTTATAGATGAGTTGCTTGAACGGATACATCATCTAAGCTAGTTGGATTAAACATAAGTATGGTATGCCTCAAATAACTATGAAGACCACCTATGTATTTCAACAATGTCTCTGGTGAGTCCAATGATATGCCTAATGTTAAAGCTCTCTTACGGAATTCCTGAGTATAACTTTGAACACTTTGACCTTTTAATTAACGTAGTGTTTGCCAACTCATCATTGCTTGTTGCATATAAGCCAAAGGATAAAATTGCTTTTTAATGGCAGAAACAAATTCATTCCAAGTTGAAATGATTTTACCATGTTTTTGGAGATCTGCTTGTGTCTTGCCTTCCCACCATACAAGTGTGGTTCCTCCAAGTCGAAGGCTAGCAAGCTGGATCTTCTTCCTTTCTGAATCAACTTTCTACACCCTGCAATATACATCAATTTGTCTTATCCAATTATCAAGCTTTTCAACGTTAAGTTCTCCATCATAAATTGGAAAATCAAATTTTACATCTAATTTGATCAAAGAGGATTTCTTTTTTTTCTTTTTAGAAGAACTAGTCTTATGAGAAGAAGACGATGATGATGACAATGATGGTGATGATGGAGGAGATGGTGGAGGAAGAATTCCTCCTTTTCCTTTATCTTCTTTATCTGGAGGAACAAAAAGAAAAGGTTCCTCTACTCCTTTTTCTGGTTTAGGTGATGAAGTGCCTTCACCTTTACCCTTTTTAAACTCATTATACATCTCTTCCACCATTGCACGTATCGTCATGAAACTATCCAAGAATTGGGATTCTGACCCAAGTGGAGTTTCATCTGCCATCCTTCTTTGTGAAAAGACCCTTCCAATCTCTGGATTCGCCTCAACAAGTTCACCTTCACCTCGTCCGAGCCTCAACCTAGTAAGCATTCAAATCTCCACACAAACTTGTCAACCTTAAAAACCTTGAGCTCTGATACCACTTGATCTGTTAATGAAAAAGGTATTATAGACTATGTGTGAAGTTGCCTATGTTACTTAGTGCAACAGATCGAAAAGATTGCGAATAACATAAACACATTCAAAACACATCAACACAACCAAATTTAATAAAGGAGTTCTCCAGACTTCTTGGCTACATCTCCTGGTCCTTTCGCTTCCAGTGCTGACCTCTTTATTATGTCTTCAAATTGTTGTCACAGGTGTGAACTCAAAAGCAAAGTCTTAAACACGAAAATGGATCTCATCGTTGTGTTAAGCTCGAGTTTCCAAGTTAAAACGAGTATACACTCGACTTTACTTGGCCACTATGACCTCCAAACCCCCTGGAACGGTTCAAAACCACACTGGTTGTTTATTCCTTGTGTTATGGTATTGATATAGCATATATAGTTACAAACTGCAGTGAATGTAGAATAATACGATAACATTAAAATCAAAGGATATACCAAAGGACTGGCGGGCGTGGGGTTGACCCAAACCATCTGGCCTTTACCTAGAGCAGATCTCGATACCATACGATTCGACGGCTATCGCAACGTCCGATCGTCAACTAACCTGGACGATCTCCACCATTGATATGTCCTGCTCGATCCGACGGCTATCGCGCAATTTCGTATTCCAACTAGCTCGACAGTTAAGACTCTGAAAGCATGCAAGAAAGCTGTTTTGGTGTGCTATGTGTCGACCGCTCAATGGAATCGCGTAGATTTTCGAAAAACCACTTCCCACCTTTAGGGCGCAGAAGAAACCATTTACCGCTTTCTTGCCGGAACTCAAAGAAGTTTAACTTCTTTTGAATAACCACACTGCGTCCATTTTCAAGGTTAACCTGCTTGCATGTCTCGACGCGATATGCATCGATCTCCTTTGATCGGATGATCCAATGACTGTGGTGTGAAATAATCACAGATTGCCACGTCATATTTTGTGCTTACATCATCCAGAACCTGTGACTCATTCTCGGGTTTCCAAGTGTCCTGCTGACGTAGGCATTGACTTTTGATCTAAATCTTTGATTGGCTCTAATTTCTTCATTCGGACTCAGATTTACACGTTGTTTGCACCGTTGGATTCGTATTAACGAGCACTTCAACGTGAGCCCACTTTCACCTACATTTGAAGACTTTTGATCTGGAGGCAAAATTAAATCCATTTTGGATTAGGAAAGCCCAATATTTTAAGGATGAAACAAAAGATGATGTTATTAATGGTTTTATTAGTAATTCCCTGACTGTTGCTTCTATTGAAAATGAAAATGAGGAGGAAGAGGTGGAAGATATATATTTTGAACAAATGAGGACAACTTCGAATATTGATAGCAGCCCAATTGAGATTGAGGCTGGAAAGTTTTTGAATGTTAATCCCAATTTCACTGCTAAACATAATCAACGACTGTTATAGCTGTTGCAGAAGTATAAAAAGGCATTTGCATGGGATTATACGGATATGAAAGGGATCCACCCTAACCTATGCACTCACCGTATCTATTTGAAGGATGGTTGTAAACCAGTAAGACAGCCACAACACCGCATGAACCCTACACTAAAGGAAGTGGTGAAAGAGGAACTACAAAAGCTCCTAAGGGCTAATTTTATTTACCTAATATATGACAGTCAGTGGGTTTCACCGCTTGTCATTGTTCCTAAAAAGAATGACAAGTGGAGAGTCTGTGTCAACTATAGAGAACTCAACAAGGCCACTCAGAAGGACCATTTTCCATTGCCATTTATAGATCAGGTCCTTGATACTCTCTCTGGAAAGAAATTATTTTCATTTTTGGATGGTTTCAGTGGCTACAATCAGATATAGATCGCCCTAGAAGACTAGGATAAAACAACCTTTACTTGTCCTTGGGGGACCTACGCATACAAAGTGCTACCTTTTGGGCTCTATAATGCACCAACAACCTTTCAAAGGGCAATTCTAGGAATTTTCTCTGACTTATTGAATGACTGTCTAGAAATCTTCATGGACGATTTCACACCTTATGGAGATGCTTTTGAAGCAGCATTAGTCAATCTAGAAAAAGTGTTAGAACGATGTGTACAGACTAATGTTGCCTTAAGCACAGAGAAATGTCACATGATGATGACTGAAGGGATCGTGCTCGGACATTACATTTTTGCTGACGGAATCAAGGTAGACCCTACAAAAATAGAGGTAATCCTAAAAATTCCAACCCCTAAATCGCAAAAGGAGGTAGAAGTTTCTTGGGGCATGCAGGGTATTACAGAGGATTTATAGAAATTTTTTCAAGAATTGCATCGCCATTATTTTCCTTTCTCATGAAGGATGTGGATTTCTTGTGGAGAAGGAAGTGTGAGCAGGTCTTCTTAAAGCTGAAAGGTTGTGTATCAGCAGCCCCAGTGTTGCGAGGACCTAATTGGGAACTACCGTTTCACATAGTTACAGATACATCAAATATTGTTGTAGGTGTTGTTCTGGGCCAGCTAAAGGATAAGAAACCTTACATACTACATAATTAAAAATCTAACTCCAGCTGAGCTCAACTACACAGTGACTGAGAAGGAGTTCTTAGCAGTCGTGCACACCATCAATAAAATTCGACATTACATCACCGGATATCAAGTATTTGTACACACTGACCATTCTTCCATTCGTTTCTTAATGAATAAGCCCATTACAAATGGTAGGATTACACGTTGGTTATTACTCTTACAAGAATTTGATATCATTATTGTAGATAAGCCTGGAAAAGACAATGTAATAGCTGACTTTCTTCTTAGGCTAACTATTGATGATAGTTGCACTCCTACTGAAGATTCTTTCCCTGATGAATATCTTTTTGCTATTTCTACTTACTCACCTTGGTATGCAGACATAGCCAATTATCTTGCTGCAGGGAAGTTTCCCCAGTATTTGTCCTTAAAGGAGAAAAAGAAAATCATACAACAAAGTGCTACATATACCTAGATAAATGGGAACCTCTACCACATTGGACCTGATTTCTAGATTAGACGATGTGTTAGAGAGGACGAGGTCTTTGATATCCTCAAAGCCTGTCATGAGGAACCTTGCAGAGGGCACTTCACAGACAAACGGACAGGATACAAAGTCCTTTCAACAGGGTACTATTGGCCGACAATATTTCAGGATGCCAAGAAGTTTGTGAAGGGATGTGATAGTTATCAAAGGATGGGCCAAGCACTACAATAAGATGAGATGCCGTTATAGCCCTAGATTTTCATAGAACCTTTTGAGAAGTGGGCTTTGGATTTTGTGGGACCAATCAATCCTTCATTCAAATAGAGATCCTACATCTTGGTCTGTATCGACTATGTCACGAAATAGGTCGAGGCAAAGGCATTAACTAGAGCCACGGAGCAAGCTGTCTTGGATTTTCTGTTCGAAGACATCTTCGCCCAGTTTGGCATACCCAGGGAGACAGTGACAGACAGAGGTCCGCAGTTCACATCTCATAAGATCCAGGAATTGGTCGAGAAATATAAAATCCATCACAAGATCACAACACCTTACGATCCACAAGCGAATGGCCAGGTGGAAAGCACTAATAAAGTCATTGAGTGGATCC
The DNA here is from genome assembly GCA_031772625.1 of Pinus tabuliformis. NCBI lineage: Eukaryota > Viridiplantae > Streptophyta > Pinopsida > Pinales > Pinaceae > Pinus > Pinus tabuliformis. The sequence continues at coordinate 1,165,625,749 of CM062805.1, read as the reverse complement.
TTACTAAGACTGTGGCCAGTCATCGAAGAAATTGGGTTGACAAACTTCCAGAAGTGTTATGGGCATATAGGACTACATGGAGGAACACCACTGGATTCTCACCATATGAACATGTGTGTGGCAAGAACCCTTTATTCCCCATTGAATTTGAAATCAAGACACTAAGGACAACATTGCAGGTCAATTTGGATTTGACTACAACACAAAGGAAGAGATTGAACTAGCTCAATGAATTGGAGGAGAAATGGTTGGCAGCTATCCAGCAAACAGAGATTATCTAGCAGCAGAGAGCTAAGTGGCATGACATATTTATAAAGAAGAAACAATTCCAGAAAGGAGATTGGGCTCTCTTATATGACTCAAGGTTTAAGGACTTCAAGGGTAAGCTTCGCACTAAATTGCTAGGCCCTTATGAGGTAGATGCAGTCTTTGACAATGAGACTGTAAATTTGGTAACCATGGACAGTACAAGGACATCATTAATTGTAAATGGACACCGTCTCCGGTTGTATCAAAAACCTACCTCGAAGGGTTCATTTGTCAACATTGTCACAAATTCAGATCTACAGGTTATGGGAACATGGGAAAGCCCTCTTGTGCTGCAAAAATTTTAACTTTTCCAATAAGTGTAATAGCTGAAAACCACCTGGTGGCGACTGTTACACCATGCTAAAATAAAATAAAAAATATATATATAATAATAATAATAATCTGGCTGTGAAATCCTTTTGTAGGCACAGACAGACACTATTTGTAGCAGTTGAAAACCACTTGGTGGCGGCTGTTACACCCTCTGCAACAACATTTGTTATTTCAAAAGTGTATCATACGATAAGTGTTGTTACACCCTCTGCAACAACATTTGTATTTCAAAAATGTATCATACGATAAGTGCTGTTACACCCTCTGCAACAACATTTGTATTTCAAAGTGTATCATATGATAAGTGTTGTTACACGATCTTTTGTTTTTATCTTTTTGTAAAAGTTAAATTAATATATATCAGTCGTCTTGGCTGTTACATCTGTAACAGTCGACGACTTTTTAGGAATAAAACGAAATTTTTTATTGTAATAAACGACAAAAACATCACTGTGAGCCTCATCAACAGATCTAAGTTCGTGTGTCTCGCCGCTCGAGTATGATTCGATGTTGCGCCGCCCATCACCATGCCCCACGTCACCCAGGTACGTCATCAAAAAGGTAATATCGCATTCCATTTATTTTGTAATTATGGTAAGTTAACATGACTAATTGACGGCTGTCATAATTAAGCTGGGGGGGAACAAATCATGTCGTAGCATGACTGTCGCATGATTTGTAATTATTGGAAAATCCAGCAATAAAGGCATGCGGCCCGGGAGCTATTGTTACTTCATACCAAATCATACCAAAAAAGGGTAAGGACACTATTGACGAGACCTCCCCACGACTCACCATTAAAGAAAAATTCATTAAGCTGTACGAATCATTCATGCCAAATCTTAATCCAAATCTGCACCTGTGCCACCCTACCACCCTATCATTTACCCCTGCTGGAGGCACTGAATCCCTATTCAGAGTGCTTGGAGAGAAGGAAGGTAGCAGTGCAGGTTGAAACAACTAGAGTGTGTGCCGGAGGGAAGATAAGCAGGTGAAACAACATTTGAATTACAGAAGCAATGGGTGGAGCAACAATATGGCACGAACCAGGGACTACAGAGGCCTTGGAAGGCTATCCTAAGGCATGCCAGGTCTTCAAAGACACAGGCTGGTTCGAATTCTTCCAAAAATTGGAAGGGTCAGACAATGACGTGGCCATGGAATTCGCGAAGAACTTAGAAAGGAACTAGACGGAAGTTAGAGGACTAAAATTGGAGGTCATGAGAGAAGTTATTGCCAGAGTAATAGGATTGCAGGTAGAAGGGAAGAGATGGTTCACCATGAAGGTTAATGACCCCTTGCTAAAATGGGATTTTCTTCAGGACAATGAGTCGTTGGTTAAGAAGGGCAGGGGAATTGATAGGTTGTCACTCCCCCAACCATGGGCGGATGTTGCTCTCTTCCTCATTAAGTACATTACTTGTGAGGGAAGAGAAAAAATCGTGTTTAATTACCGTTTCCCATTATTGAATCATCTCCGCCATCAGTAGCAGATTAACCTGCCGTATTTCTTGCTAGGAAATATTAGACATATGGCTACAGCTGTAAAAACGGATACACATCTAGAAACATGTGTCACAAACCACGACCTTATTAAACTCATCGTGCTGGATGCCTTAAGCCAACAGGGCAAAAATTGGGAAGAGTTCATGCGAAAAAGGCCCAAGACTACTCGCAGAAGGCAAATAGAGACGGTTGGGGAAACTCCAGAGGTAACAGAGGAGAAACCGCAAACCTTGACAATGAGGATCAACAAGAAGTCGGTTGACAAACCAATCGGAGACAGAAGGCTGAAGCAGAGGATAAGGGTCAGCGAACACCTAGAGTCCCCATCTACATCGAAGAATAAAGCAGTCGAATAGGAGGATGAGGAGCAAGCTCACCCAAAGAAACCTCCTACACCTGGTAAGAGCGAAACCCAGTCCTTATTGTCGAAAATTGAAATTTTAGAAAAAGAGATCAAGAAATTAAGGGAACAGTTAGTAGTAGGGAAGGCAGAGCCAAGAGTCCTAGGGCTGGATACTTTGGTGGAGGTTGTGGACAAGGTTAGAAGGGGAGAAATCCCAGGGACTCTGTGTATAGCCTGTGTTGGGAAGTTGGTGGAAGCCGAATTCAAAGTTTGTGCGACAGATGCTACCTCAAGGGAGACTCAAACCAAAAACTGGGAGGTTGTTACCCCTGAACCTATCGAGGACATTGCTGACACACAAGAACCAACAACCGAGACAACACAATCCACAGAGAGTGATCAAGCAATGGATACACAAGAACCCTTTGTTGACACTGTTATTTCACCTGGAACAACAGTGGAGGAGGAAATCAGCCAAGTGGAGGAAGAAAAAGATATCATCCATGAGCCAATGGTCACCGCTGCTATTACAGAAGAACCAGTAGCAGAGAATGAAGCTTGTCTGAAGGCAAACGATGAGCAAAAACCCGTGGATATTACTGCTGCCACACAAGAACCAGCAGTGAGAGTGGAGGCTGACCAGGAAAATAAAGAAACTATGGTCAAACCCACTAACGAAGCTGTTGTTACACAAGAACCAACAGCTGAGGTAGGACAGTTTCATTCTCAGGAGAATGCTACACTGTCAGTTGATGATGCATGTGGGAGAATACTGGGTCTTGTTGAAGGATGACATTCTGAAATTTTTTTGTTGTTGGCAGAGCTGCAAAAGTGGAAGCAGCTGGCACTCTCTCTACAGGAGGAAGTGATTCCACTCAATGTGCATAAGAATACGATGGATTCCTTGCAAGAGAAATGGTTGAAGGAAGAATGGGAAAGAAAAGAGGAGGCATGAAAGCATAGAAAAGTGATAAAGGAAAATGATGAATAGCTGCTTCAGCTGCATCGAGAGGTCTCTGACCTAATGTTTGATAAGACCAAACTCCGCAACCTCGCTCTAAACCTGCTAGCATGCAGGCGGCCATCCCCATCATACCTTGTGTTCCTGTGGGAACGTTACTATTTATTTCAGTTGAGAGTAGTTTATGAGAAAAGGTCCTATTTGGGTTCTTTTACCCGCACCTTTTTGGAAAATTTTCAGTCCTGTGATTTTGATGATTAGAATCTGCTGTCCGAGTTGTTCCTGCACAACATGATGTGCGAATACGTGAGCACAAAGATAATGGCAACTATGCTCTCTTTCATGGAAGATTTGCAGTTGCGGGCATTCCTCTCATTTATGAGAAACCAAATTGAGTGGAAACTGGCTAAGAAGACAATAGAGACTAATGAGGAGAGGACAACACTATGGGTCCAGGCTGAACCAGGAATGGCCTATGAACTCCATTGATATTTTAGGCAGTTCTTGAGCACTCCGGAAAGGAGAGACCAGTCAACCATCTACAGAAGAAAGATTGTGAGGATCTGCCTCAACTTATTTGCAACCATGAGAAGCTAAGCGCTGGTCGGATGTCTCAAGCGCACTGAGGCTTGCAGTGCAGAATTGCAGGAAGGGGACCCATTTGAGTATAAGAATTTTGTGGCTATTGTTCACGGGTGCTGGAATACACCCAGATTGTGCTGACACTGGGGGCATTCTGGATTGGCCTTAGGTTCAGATTCCCTCTAATCTGGTTGCCACTAAAGGAGTATCAGCCCGATTATCAGCTAAGAAGAATCTTGGCCACGTGAGTTAATGGCCGATCAAGGGTTCAGAGCTCTAGGTGATGACACTGCTGCTGCATACAATTTTACAGATTACCATCGAGGGCATAGTAGAAGGGTCTGAGATTCTGCATGGGGACATGCAGTGGCTTCAATCAGGGGGAGATGCTAGGTGTGGTTTTTCACTCATTTTTCGCACCTTCTTTCCTTTGTTTTGACCTTTATGTCCTTCAGATCTGCACCCTTATATGACCAAATTCCCCGTTTTCTTACCTTTTTCATCCATTTTACTGTTATGTTACTTTACTTTATTTTACCAAATAAATGCGAGGTTTTATTTCTTTTTGAAGCTAACTGGACGAGCATTGAAGGAACATGTTGGGAAGTTTATCTTTTTTAGTGTTGGCTCGCGGAAGCGGATAGGCAGTAGGTGATCCAAATCAGATCCATAAACGGCTGTCATAGAACCGTGACTAAAACAGGTTGAACAAATCCTTGAAGAATCCAAAACAGCAATCGAAAACACCCTGAACCAGTGGCCATGGCAGTCAGCGTGGAACGATGAGGACCTCAGTCAAAGTGCGCTGACCAAGGCCCATGGATACTGCACAGGAGGTCAAAATAGCCCCTGGGAGCCCCGGAATGGGAAAAGGAGCTGGTTTTCGATGCGCGTTACTAATGCGCATCGCTGGGAAAACAAGGTCGAAATGGTAAGGCTCAAGCACTCGGTCACATCGGGGAGCCAGAGGACTGCGGGCGGAAAAAGGAAAAAGCGCCAATGTACAATGGTGGGACCCACGGCCTGGAAACCGGCGGTTTGATCGGGACGCCCTTGAACGGTAAGAGGTTTTGGAGGAAGCAGAGCGATCACAATCAGCGATCGACACGTGGCAATGGAGGAGAGAGAAAAACCGCCGCGATCACGCGTTATCGGTCGAGCAAGTCAACCGTGATCGACGTGCGAATGACGTTGGATCTGGAGGAGCCCAGATCAGACGGTTGAGATTGCGCCCAATAGACAGAGCAGAATTGACAAGGGATAAAGCCACGATTTAAGAGGATTTGGAATCCGTTGACCGCCACGGTGGAGAAAGCAACAAATCGACAAGCGGGCTGGCGCAGTTCCGATGGAGACACGTGGCTACTTCCTGAGCGTTATGCTGACATCGAATAGGGAATTCCAAGCACACAAGCGATAGGCGAATCGACGCAGGAAGAAGAGGAAACGAATAGGGCGAGGATCGAATGACTAAAGCCATGAACGGAGGCAGTCGAATGGAGGGGGATTGGAGATCAGAAGGGAGATTCAGATCGAAGAGTCCAAGCGACCAAGAGTGAATAGTGAACCTTGAGAGGAGGACTGAGCACAAAGAGCAGTAAAGCCAAGCAGAGGAGACAGAGGGCCGAGCTGACCACAGGCAGCATCGAGCACCAGAGAGCTTGAAGAATCAAGCCTTCCCACAGACGAATCTATCCGAATTGAGCATCACAATTGGCTCTTTCCACTGTAGACCGAGGGTCACAGAGCGGGTAGGAAGAACAAGAGTCTGTGTACTCTAAGTGGCTTGGGGAATCCAAGAACCACCCTGCCAAGAAAAATCTGCTTTAGGAGAACTCATATTGAGTCCCTGTATTGTAATTTCTCTACTCAAAGACATAATAAAACAAGGCCACCACTGAAGCTGGACCGGAGACGTAGCCCTGGAGAATAGGGTGAACTCCTTATTAAAAATTGCTTGTGTCTTTGTGTCTGCTTACTGCATTTCTCTACTGTCTTTCCATTCAAAATGTCTGTGTATTGGCAATCTGATCGATCCGTTGTTTCAATAACACAGAACACACACACCAACACATGAGTCTGTAATACCTTCTGTTAAATAAATCTTTACTGAGGTCACTTATAGGGTGATTATCAGAACAAGTGGTATCAGAGCTCTAAGCTGTAAGGTTAGACAAGCTTGTGTTGGTTTAGATGTGAATGATCACTAGATCAAAGCTCAAATTAGGAGAAGGAGAATTGGTGGAAACTAATCCTGAAATTGGGAGAGTCTATTCTCGAAAGACAATGTCAGAAGAAGGTTCTGTAGGGCCAGACCCTCAATTCCTAGAAAGTTTCCTAGCTATAAAGTCCATGGTGGAAGAACTGTATAGGGACTTTAGAAAGCATAGGGGTGAGGATTCATCAGGCTCTAAGCAAGATAAAGAAGAAGACGAACCTCATTCCCATGACCACTCCAAAGGGAAGGGAAAAGAAGAAAGCTTCCCTACACCTCCTAGTAGCCCTGTGCATAATAAGAAAGCATCTTTGATTAAGTTAGATGTTAAATTTGATTTGCCTATATATGATGGAGAGTTGAATGCTGAAAAGTTGGACAACTGGATAAGAGAAATTGATGTGTATTGCAGGGTGCAAAACATAGACTCAGACAAGAGTAAGATCCAGCTGGCAAGCCTATGCCTAGGAGGCACTGCCTTGGTTTGGTGGGAAGAAAGAACCCAAGCTGATGTGAAGAAGCATGGTAAGACCATCTCTGTTTGGAGTGACTTTGTTTCTGCCATCAGAAAGCAATTCTATGCATTGGCCTACATGCAACAAGCCATGATGAGTTGGCAAACTCTTCGGCAGTTGAAAGGGCAGAGTGTACAAGGGTATACTCAAGAGTTCCGAAAGATAGCATTGATGATAGGTATTTCATTAGACTCACCAAAAACTATTTTGAAGTACATTGGGGGTCTACACATCTACATGAGGCACACTATCCTCATGTTTAATCCCACTAGTATAGATGAGGTATCTGTACAAGCTACTCATCTAGAAGCAAGAGGAAAGAATGGAAATCCAGAAGTTGGGGGACCATCCCAACCCACTGTAAGCAAAAGCAAGGAGAAAAGAAAGCAGAAATGGAAAACAAGGAAGGCCAACACTACACAAAAAGGCAAAGCTTCATGCACTCACTGTAAAAAGGAGGGGCATGATGATGAGCACTGTTGGATTCTGCATCCAGAGCTGAGACCTAAGAAGTCCGAGGGCAAGAAGAAGACGACTGCTGCAGTTATTCAGAAAGATTTGGGGTCAGACTCGGGAGATGAAACAATCATAGCAGCCACAGGTATAAAAGGTAAGAATTTTGAAGCATCTACTAGTAATTCTGCTCAATCTGTTATTGATGAAGAACATGAGAGAAAAAGGCGTGAGCTTTTCCATATTCGAGTTGTTTCCAAATATCAAAAGATTGATACTTTGTTTGATAGCGGCTCACAAGTAAATCTGATTTCTGAAGCAATTGTAAAGAAATTGGGATTAGCAACTACACCTCATAAGAAGCCATACCCATTAGGATGGTTGAATGATAAAGCACCGCTACAAGTGACTAGACAATGCAAACTCAAGTTTTCTTTTGGGTTAGCATTTATAGATGAGGTTGAGTTAGATGTAATTCCTTTGGATATATGTGGAATCGTTTTAGGAAGTCCTTACTTGTATGATAGAAAGGCTATTTTCTATAGAGTTGAGAACAAGTATCTACTTGTTAAAGATGGAATCGAATACTTTGTAAGAGCTCATAAGCTCAAGAATAATTATACTTTCATAAACTCAGGACAGATGAAAAGAATGATAAATTCATGCAAACAGTTCTTACTAATGGTTGTAAAAGAAAAGAAAACTGATAAAAATGATGTATTTGAGGGCTGTAATTCTGATCAGCAAGCTGATATAGAAAAGATTGTTTTAGAGTATGATGTCTTGTTTCAAGAACCTCAAGGTCTGCCACCCAAAAAGGAAATAGTACATGATATTGTTTTGCAGCAAGATGTTCCTTTGCCTAACATTGGGATGTACAGGTTATCTGCTTTAGAGAATGCTAAAATCAAGAAGCAAGTGCAGGAGTTGCTCGAGAAAGGGTTCATCAGGCCTAGCACATCACCATGTGGGTCACCAATTGTTTTGGTGAGAAAGAAAGATGGCTCGTGGAGAATGTGCATTGATTACCGAGCACTGAATAAAATAACGATAAAAAATCGTTATCCCCTTCCTCGCATAGATGATCTTTTAGATCAATTGAAGGAAGCTGTTTATTTCACCAAGCTGGATTTGCACAGTGGATACCATCAGGTCAGAGTTGCAGAGCAAGATGCATGGAAGACTGCTTTCAAAACAAAGCAGGGATTGTATGAATGGCTGGTTATGCCTTTTGGCTTGATCAATGCCCCTGCTACTTTCATGAGATTAATGAATGATGTACTCAGACCTTTTCTTGATGATTTTGTTATTGTGTATCTGGATGACATTCTGATTTTTAGTAAAACATGGGAAGAACATTTAAAGCATGTTAAGCAGACATTAGATGTTTTGAAAAGAGAAAAACTTTATGTTAAACTCTCAAAATGTGAATTTGGCAAAACCTCTCTAAATTATTTAGGTCATATAGTAGGGGGAGGTGAATTGAAAATAGATCCCTCTAAAGTGGCAGTCATTGTAAACTGGCCTAAACCCAAGTCTGCTACAGAAGTGAGAAGCTTCTTAGGAGCAGCACAGTATTGGAGGAAGTTCATTTCAAACTTTTCCTCAATTGCAGCTCCCTTACATGCTTTGACAGGATTGAACAAGGTGTTTCAGTGGGGAGGCAAACAGCAGAAAGCCTTCGACACCTTGAAAGACAAAATTAGTACAGCACATGTACTAGCACTGCCAGATCTATAAAGACCATTTGAGATACAAATTGATGCCAGTGACTATGCCATGGGAGCACTATTGACACATCACGGTAAACCCATATGTTATCATTTTGAGACTTTTAATCCTGCAGTAGTTAACTATCCTACCTATGATAAAGAATTGTATGCATTAGTTCAGAGTGTGAAAAAGTGGAAACATTATTTAATGGGCAAAGAAACAATAATACATACTGATCATCAACCACTTCAATATCTACACTCCCAAACTAGGTTGCAACAATCAAGACATTACAGATGGATGGGTTTTCTACAACAGTTTCATTTAGTCATCAGATATAAAAAGGGCATACATAACAAGGTTGTAGACATGATATCTAGACCCATTATAAATGCATCTACCATCCTTAAGCATAATTCTGTACTACATGAAAGATACATAGAACAATATGCTTAGGATGTGGACTTTAAAGATGTGTATGCAACTTTGATTCAAGGCAAGAGAGTAGAAGAATTGGACTATCATGTGAAGGACCGACTCTTATATCATTGTGGGAAACTCTGCATTCCACAAACTGAGAGAGCAAAGATAATTAGGGAAGCACTCACTTCTCTGATATTAGGTCACTTTGGGATAAGTAAAACAGTTGCACAGCTGCAAAGGTTTTGTTATTGGCCAAAAATGAATGAGACAGTTTCTAGATATGTAAAGGGGTGTGCTATGTGTGCTAAAACCAAGCCCAGCAACAGAAAACTAGGCTTGTACACTCCATTTCCAGTTCCCTCTCACCCTTGGGAGAGCATTTCCATGGATTTTGTTGGAGGACTGCCCAAATCTAGGAAAGGTCATGATTATCTATATGTTATTGTGGATAGGTTCAGCAAAATGTGTATTTTGATACCCTGTAGCAAACAGATTACAGCTGAACAAACTGCAAAATTATTCTTTGAACATGTATGGGTTCATTTTGGATTACCCACTTCTATTATATCTGATTGAGACACCCGATTTGTGGGGAAGTTTTGGTCCAGTCTATGGGAACTAATGGACACCAAATTAAAGAAAAGCACAGCTTTTCATCCACAAACAGATGGCCAGACAGAAGTAGTAAACAGGACAGTGATCCAGTTACTGAGAGGATATTGCAGCAAACATCCTAAGCTTTGGGATGAGCACTTGTGCTATGTGCAGCATGCTTACAATAGAGCCAAACACTCTTCTACACAGAGATCTCCTTTTGAGACCTGCTTTGGTTTCATACCAAGGTCTCCCTTGGATTTTGTCTTTGGTAAAGATACCATGGTTGATGGACACAGTGATGTGGACAAGGCAACTAGGTTCATTGAACAGATCCAGGAGATCCACCAGGCAGTATAGGAACAGCTGGAAAAGAGCCAGGCCAAGTACAAGGCTAGGCATGATAAGCATCAGATGGAGCATAGTTTTCAAGTTGGAGACCAAGTCTGGCTGTATATCAGCAAGGACAGGATGCAAGGTGAAGGTAAGAAGCTAAAACCTATCAGGTATGGACCCTTTAGGATACTTGAGAAGATTGGTGAAAATGCTTTTCGCCTTGATCTGCCAGCTTACATGCACATCTACTCAGTCGTGAATGCAGATTGCTTGAGATTGTTTGAACCTTCAATGATTGAGGACCCTGAAGAGCAGAGTCAATTGCCTTCTGTTGATGATCTACTACCGGAATATCTTAATGAGTTGCAGGAAGATACAGTGCTGGACAGAAAGGTAAGGACGACGCGTAGTGGATAGGTGGAATACCTCAGAATTGGGCTTAAAGGTTCGAAGCCGAGCAATGCGAAGTGGATTGAGATTGGACAAGTGAGACAGCAATTTCCTCACTTAGTCGATGCTTAAAATAAAACCAACTTTTGGTGGTCCAAAATCTTTTCAGTTGGGAGGCCGTGATCCGAATTGGATCCATAAACGACTGTCATAGAACCGTGACTAAAACAGGTCGAACAAATCCTTGAAGAATCCAAAACAGCAATCGAAAACACCCTGAACCAGTGGCCATGGCATCCGGCGTGGAACGACGAGGACCTCGGTCAAAGCGCGCTGACCGAGGCCCATGGAGACTGCGCAGGAGGTCAAAATAGCCCCTGGGAGCCCCGGAATGGGAAAAGGAGCTGGTTTTCAATGCTGGGCAAACAGGGCCAAAATGGTAGGGCTCAAGCACTCTGTCACATCGGGGAGCCAGAGGACCGCGGGTGGAAAAAGGAAAAAGCGCCAGTATATGATGGTGGGACCCACGGCCTGGAAACCGACGGTTTGATCGAGACGCCCTTGAACTGTAAGAGGTTTTGGAGGAAGCGAAGCGATCACAATCAGCGATCGACGTGTGGCAGCGGAGGAGAGAGAAAAACTGCCGCGATTGCGCGTTATCGGTCGAGCAAGTCAACCGTGCTCGACGTGTGAATGAAATTGGATCTAGAGGAGCCCAGATCGAACGGCTGAGATTGCACCCGATAGACAGAGTGGAATTGACAAGGGATAAAGCCGCGATTTAAGAGGATTTGGAATCCGTTGACCGCCACGGTGGAGAAACCAATGAATCGACAAGCGGGCTACCGTAGTTCCGATGGAGACATGTGGCTACTTCCTGAGTGTTATGCTGACGTCGAACAGGGAATTCCAAGCATACAGGCGACAAGCGAATCGACGCAGGAAGAAGAGGAAATGAACAGGCCGAGGATAGAATGACTAAAGCCATGAACGGAGGCAGTCGAATGGAGGGGGATTGGAGATCAGAAGGGAGATTCAGATCGAAGAGTCTAAGCGACCAAGAGTGAACAATGAACCCTGAGAGGAGGACTGATCACAGAGAGCAGTAAAGCCAAGCAGAGGAGACAAAGGGCCGAGCTGACCACAGGCAGCATCGAGCACCAGAGAGCTTGAAGAATCAAGCCTTCCCACAGACAAATCTGTCCAAATTGAGCATCACAGTTGGCTCTTTCCACTGTAGACCGAGGGTCACAAAGCGGGTAGGAAGAACAAGAGTATGTGTACTCTAATTGGCTTGGGGAATCCAAGAACCACCCTGCCAAGCAAAATCTGCTTCAGGAGAACTCACATTGAGTCCCTGTATTGTAATTTCTCTACTCAAAGACATAATAAAACAAGGCCACCACTGAAGCTGGAGTGGAGACGTAGCCCTGGAGAATAGGGTGAACTCCTTATTAAAAATTGCTTGTGTCTTTGTGTCTGCTTACTACATTTCTCTGCTGTCTTTCCATTTAAAATGTCTGTGTATTGGCAATCTGATCGATCCGTTGTTTCAATAACACAGAACACACACACCAACACATGAGTCTGTAATACCTTCTGTTAAATAAATCTTTATTGAGGTCACTCATAGGGTGATTATCAAATCAGTAGGACTTAGCTGCAGGAAAGGGTGGAACAGTTCGTTGTTACACCCTGAATGTTGTTACATATCGCTGCTACATACTAGGTGCTGTTACAGGTGGCTGTTGTTACAAGTTGATGCTACACATCGGTGTTGCTACAGGTTGCTACTACACATCGGTGTTGTTACAGGTTGCTGCTACACATCGGTGCTATTACAGGTTTCTGTTACACAGCGGGTGCTGTTACACCTCACGTGGGTCCGCCGTTACACCAACAATGTTGTCTTCAGTTATGCCGCGTCAGCCTGAACCATCATTTTCTCAATACTGTTGCACCGAAGCTGGAAATGTGGGTACTATTCCACATAACAGCTGTCGGCAGTAGATTGTTTATTTTTGAGGCAACAAGACTCAAGCAGTTGTAACTAATGTATATTTATTTAGCAGTAGGTTGTAACTTCTTTATTTTTGGGATCAGCATGAGAATCTTCGATTCTCATGGCTGATCTATTTCCTAATTTTCGGGATGTAATAGTTATAAAAGACTTTGCTTTTTATGTAGCAGATACATACATATAGAAGAGTACTATTACTCTGTTCCGGTAACTCCTGAACTTATTTTAATATCAATTGGCACAGTGATGCTGTTATTGCTTCTCAACTGATCCGTTACTCAGTTTTTGTGTCTTCTTGTGCCTTGTTGAGGAGGAAGGGCCCTCATCTTTGGCAGGGATAACAACGATTAGGTAGTGTACATTTTAGTTCAGTTTATTGATTTATAGTTTCTTGTTGTCATTGCACATATTGTGGATTGCATTTGCTGATGTTTCTATTTATCTTATGTTGTTACACAGAGTTAAACAACAAAGGAATAGTAACCAGCTGGAATAGATGTTAGCTCTAGGTGTGGCGCGCCTTTATTTCAATAGTTGCGAAGTGTGATTTGATTCTGTAGATGGTTTTTATATATCTGCATACATGATTGATTCAGTAAATTAGATCAGCGACACCTTTTACAATTTTTCTGCAATTTCTTATGCTTGGCTGAAGTGTATCGGCACAGATAGTGCGAACTCCATTGAAACAACAAGACCTACCCTGGGTTGACAATTAATGTTGCAGTCTGAGTCAATTAAGGTTGATAAAACAACACTAAAAAGTTCATTTAAATTTTTTTAGAGACTCATGTTTCAATGTCTTTAAATAACACAATGATTTGTCACTAGGTGAATAAAACTATGGTAGAGGCAGAATACACACAAAAATACAAGTGAAATCACATTGTAGGAAAACCTTGTAACCCCTTATGGTAACCCTTCGAGTAATATTGCATCATAGTACTTGTATATGGAATCTTACTTCCATGTACCATTGGATAGATAGGAATTCCCCTAGATATACTTGAAACCAACTTTAAATAAACTAATTCTCTGTATTTTTGCTAGTACACTAAGAGCACCACTTTAGGAGATCACTCTCCAGTACCTGGGTATTTGAGTAGTATAGCTAAGGGTATAGTTGAGCCGCCTTATTTATTTCCCTGAGATATCGGGCTAAGTCCTATTGTTTTACCTTGTACATATATTAGAGGGTTGTAGTACTTAACACTCCCTTATCCTCAAGAGTCAATCACCTTTGCTAGCAAACTCACAATATGTCAACACACATTATTTTAAGAAATTCCACCAACTATAACTTCACATTTTTTGGTGAAAGGTATCATCAAGTCAAAATCAACATCTTCACTAAAAATATCAATAACCTAGATTGTAGTTTGAGAGATATTAATGATTTACTTTGGTTGTAGGAAGTGGCCCTATGGTTACAAGGATGAGTAGTTCTTGTAACAACACAATTTTTGCTTGTGCTCCAAATCCATACAATAAAATTCAAGTACCATTTCAACCATTAAAAATTTCCTATATATTTTAAAATATCATTCAAATATTTTGGATATAGAAGAAGCTTGGAGCTCTTGAGAATATTTGCTAGTAAAGGTCTTGAGAATATTTGTTGTAACCACATGAGAAATTTGTGGATTTGAATTTATTCTTTGTTATTTCAGTTTCAAGTCAAGTAAATGTATAAAAGAGAGTGCCTTCTCCATTCTATGGAGAAGGACTCTTAGAAAAACGCCCAAATTACGATGGAATAAAATTCGTTTTCCCAAAAAATCTTCATTTAATGTAGATTATAGTTTTTCATTTTTTGTAGTTTTCAATTACATTAATTTAGCTATATTGTATATTAATATTAGAGCTCTATTATATAGATTATGGGCTTACTTTGGAAGGATACAAAGCTAATTAGTGTTAAGAATTGGAAAGAGTGATACAAGACAAGCAAGTGGTGGAAAAGGCCTTAAGCTTTGTATTTCATGGCATTGATCTCGGGATACGAATTTATAATATATCAATTGACCTCTAGATCATCTAGATCTATATCTAAATCTAAATCTCACTGACAACTCGTAAGTGGATCATGACAACACCTCATCAAGATAAGGATTACAATCCATAATAATTATTTTCTTAGACTTTGTGATTATCTAGGGACTCATAGTCTAACATCCCCCCCTCAATCATAAGTTTGAATAATTGTACAACACTTGTACCAATAACTTTTCCCATCTTCAATCTAAAACCATTGAATTGAGCTTCGATGAAGGTTTTCTTAAAAACCACCAATATCTGAATATTTGGAAGTGAACAACTGTTACATTTGAACGTTTCCTTTAAAATGATTGTAGATTTTATGTTGAAGAGATAAGTTGCTATGCCAAAATTCCTAATTGTTGATTGAAATTTGACTGATAAGACTTCAAAACTTGAAGCCTAATATCTAATGTTACCCCCTGTTAGTTGCAAGGGTGAGAATTTTTTCAATAGTTCATCATAGAAAGGATCTGGGCATGGGCTTTAGATTCTTTAGGTGGTGGTTTTGTTGGTTGACCACTAACCTTCTTCCATGGAAACTGGTGGTTTATGGTTTACCACTTACCAATCTACTTTGAATAATGCAGTGGTTTCTAGATTACCACTAACCAATATGATTTGAATAATGTGATGGTTTTTGGATGACCAATAATCATCTTCAATTGAATAATATGGTGGTTTTCGATGACCACTAACCAATTTGGCTTCATCAATTTAATTCCCCCCTAATAGGTGTAGGAGAGTTTCTTTTATCACTATGCTCCCCACCTTTAGGTGTGTAGAGTGTCGTCTTTTTTCTAGAACAACTTTTTGAAATCTTTTGCTCTGTTCATTTCTTCATACAACTTTGTATTTACCTCTATCTTGACCAAACTATAGGATTCCGCAACTTCTTTTCTTCTTGATTCTATCTCCAAGGATTTATCCATCTATAATGGATTGTTTTCATAGATTTCTTCTTCTTTCAACATCAAAACAATGACTCTCCATATGACCATTTCTTTGACAATGTAGACATTTTTTATCAATACTCTTAACTTCATCAAGAATCATGTACTCAAAATTTGAATTGGTTTGGAATAATCTGGAATACGAAAGTTATTATCATTTATGTATCAAAATGCATGTTGATTTCTATTGAATGATATTTATTTCCAAGGTCTAACAACCATCTTGGAAATCTCTTGATGTTGTTTTTCTTTTGCAACTTCAAATACATTGTTGATGTTGTTTCTACTGTCCTTTTGTCCTAGAGACATATGTAATTATTAGGTATTTTCTATCACAAGAAGCATCGATCATCTGCATTATTTCATCTATGTTACGTATTCCATCACACATTTGAATAAGATCTTCTATACAACATGTTGCATCTGTCTACTATATTAGTACCTCTCTGCCACAACTTGCACCAATTGTCTAGGCAAATTCATTTGTATCACAAGATGTAATAGCTTTTTGTGTTAGATCTTATGTATCACAAATTGTACCGACCTTCACTGTAGATGTTGCATCAATCATATCATCAATATGATCTTGATTTTCTCTTAATTTAGTCTGATGCAGCAAGTAATTGATCCTTCATATCTACTTCTCTTTGAAGATCTTTTATAGATGCTAGTACGATAGTCATTTGATCAATGATGGTTTTATTTTGTTGCAATTTCCACTCAAGTACTTTAATTTTTGTGTGTAATTCATGGTTACACTCTTGCAAATTTAATTTCATAAGAGACATTTAGTATGTACTTTCCTCATTTACCCATATGTACTTGACACACTTGCTTGATTGTCATGGTTGCTTGTACTCACTCGCTTGATTTTATGCCACCTTAGGGTGTCAAGTACTACCGATCATGCACCATAAAGTGTGATTTTTACAAGGATTTAATTTGATAACTCTCTTGAACTCCTTATTCAATTTTAGGTAGGTCACTTACAAAAGTTCTGCTTGTAATTCCTTTTCTTTGAATAAATTAATGGTTCAAAAGAAATGAATTCTCCTTTAGAACTAATAAGTTAAATACATTGATAAAGGCATCCAATATTTATACCTCGAAAACTTGGCTGGTTTTCTACATAAGCCAAATAAATACAACCTCACTTACAATGACCAATCATTAGCTCCTTCTCTACAGTTAAACTTTGTACACAATTTTGAAAAAAGGGAGATTTATATATGCCAAAAATAAGTTTGTTGAAGTCACTACCTTGTATTGAGATGAGGAATATGTCGACATTTTCCTTTTTTCATTGACACTCGTGTTTGGATGGAAATGACCAATGTTTGGTGACATATATGGCATTAATCTTAATATTGCATATCGGTCTTGAATTCAACATGAACATATATCACACATTTTTGGAATGGATTCGACCTTCTACCACCTGATTATTAAATCTATCTACTTTATGCATTGAAACTACACCACTTGTAAGAATATACTCCTCTAATTGGTTTGAACATTTGCGTTGTTTCTTATCTCAATGCAGGGATTGTGTATACAAGTTTATGAAGTATTACAAACACAATTTCATTGCTTCCATTGGCTTGTTCTTGGCTACATAACATGTAGTGAGAATTGGTCAAAAGAGAAAACAAGGTCCTACACACATCAATTGCCACATGATTTTTAGCTCTGAAATATGATATTCCTCCACTGAGTTGGTGGTAACTATGAAAAGTATGCTTAAATGCATCGTCAACCACACATGAGATAGATTGTTGCAGGCTAGCCATACTGTTAATCATACATTGATTTTTCTGGAACATGGTTAGGCACATTTTTTGTTGTTGTTGGTTCATTGTATTAATATGGTACTAACTACGTCCATAAACAACATCTACCTACTATTTTGAGGAATTAAGGTAGATAATCACATTGCATAGTCAAACACGTCATAACATGAGATTCGAACTTGGGTGGAGAGGAAGACAACAATTTTCCCCACCACATGACCTAAACCTACTTGACTAATCATAGTTCTATTTGTTGGCAAGGTATCTCCATACTATGACCACATGACATTGTGTCATAGTGAAAATTGGGACATCATTGTTCTTTCAATCATTAAAATGTCATTTGCAAATAAAAAAAAAATATGGTTGTTGAACTGAGCTCTCGTTAGGGAGCTAGAGGGAAGGTCATTGCAGAATCCACATCCAAAGAGCATGTTGGTGAAATCGTAAGGAGAAGTGGTGTATATTGTGTTGGTTCTTTGTCAGATACATTTGAGGCAAAGAAGTCCATTTCAACCCCTCAATATAGCCTTCGACAATATTTGTTACTTTTTCGACGTAAGAAGAGGGAAATAAGATTTGGGAGAATGTTGCAAGAGACTAGAGATACAACTCTAGTTAAAATAGATCTTGAAACGAAAAATTCATGCCATGTTACCCATGCTACAAATACTATTTTTTTTAGTCTAAGACCTTTTGGCAACACAAATTTGATTTTGGCATGAGTTAAGCAACCCATTTGGGAACTCGAGTTCTAATTCCTTTGGAGCACCTCCAGCATTGGGCCAACCAATGTCGATAACACCAATTCACTGAAAGCATCTATGATGTGACTGCCCTTGGTTTGAGTTTCCAACTACAAACAAACCAAATCAAATCGAAAACATGGTCCAAATTGTGAAGTTAATATATGCAAGGAAATTGGAGCCATGAATTCACAAATTTAGAAAATCGTAACAACCCCTAACGCAATGCAACTCGATCTTACAAACACCAACCAATACAACAAGTATAACTACACATTAGTTTATTTGAAGAATACCCAACTTTTAGGTATCAAGCCAAAAAAAACATAATATAAATACAATGAATGGGAAAACCCAAAATGAAGAGTCAAGTCGGTGACACAACCATCAACGTAGACCAACATGCTAGATATTTGTTAATTCCAAGAATGGTTCTTGTGGAAATGTGATTATGCTCTAGATCTGCGAAAGGAGGAATGGACCAAATCCCCAATTCTAGAATGGGGCTATTCCACAGGTCCTTTAACATGTGGTGTTCAATCATTTAACAACACCTTCACCTTTATTCACACTCGGATTTGACTAATAACCAATTCTTTCATGAACACGATGGTCTCTAGCCATCCTCAGAGCCTCAAGTATGCACCACTACTTGATGTATAGGTGAATCAACTTTTATTACATATACTTTGCATCACATTTTGTTGAAAAAGCACATTGAAGCAATTGTTGTATTAGGTTGAGATTGACATATCTATGTTGTAGTAGATCTAGAATTTCTAATGTGGAGAACACAAATGTTGGGCATTAGGAGATCATGTTGTAGGTTAAATCCATTGGGCGTAGTACTCATGAATGGATGGTTGTTTCTATTTTATATGTTGAAAAAACACATGGATACAAAGAAAATAGTCAACACACATCACTTTATTTAAATTCCTTATATGGCTAGAGATCACTGTCATGCAATGTTGCATTGTTAGTGCAAATCAGATCTGCATGACAAGATTCATATTTGATTTATTAAGATTATTTAGATAACAAAATGAACAATAATCTTCAGAAAACAATAATTCCCCCCTGCAAAAGCAAATTTCTAAAGAATGCAAAAGGTTAAATGTCATTCTATTACAGGTAATGGGCAGAGAAATTATGCTATCTAGAGCTCCCATGGAAAAATTTCGCCAAAGTTGTATTTTCTTACACTTGGATGGATGTTTGCATTAAGCTGGAGGGTTGACTTATCTGGAATTCATAGGAGAAGAAAGGAGTGCATGCTTCTATGAATACAAGTGTTTCGGGCTAGGGAGTAATACACCTGGGCGAATGAAGCGGACGAGGAAACTAAAAGATAATGAGATCAATCAATACGTGAACTAGAGTTTCATTGACCTAGATGCAAAAAAATCCTAGTTGACAAAGAATATCTCAATGAAAATACTAGTACCTATATCTGGAAAAACATGAACAAGAAACTTCATTAGTGAATCTTCAATAACTTCCATAGAGCACTACCATAGATTTACCAAGCCCCTTAGGACTCAAGGGAATTTGATGAACCTCACTTCGATTTAGAACAAATATTTCACCTTGAAGACTTCTTCATTAGCCATGGCTTCAATACCATGTTAAGAACTGGCAAGAGTAAGGCAAGGCATGTGAGTGGCAGAAAAGTCCTTAAGCCCTTATATTTCACTGTATTGATCCTAGGATGTGAATTTACAATACATCGATTGACCTTCTAGATGTTTTAGATATAAATCTAGATCTATCTAACAACTCATCAATGAATCATGACAACACCTCATCAAGATAAGGATTACAATTCATAATAATTGTCTTCTTAGACTGTAACACCCTCCTCCCACATCTACCCAAGCAACTGGTCAGCCAGGGTAAACATGCGATGAGAGGCCACTATGATAAGATTCAACCTCCTTGGTGACTTTAAGGAAATGGAATCTACGGAACATCACACACAGTCATCCAACATCATCCACATAACCTTCAGAAGACAAGTCAGCCACTCAAACTACTTGTCCCTGGGTCCTACTGCTGTTTGAGAAAACTTAGGGCAGGGTAACACTCCCTAGACATTGCCTAGGCGAGTTAGTTTCAACACTAACGCTCCCTAGAAACTACCTAGGTGCTTTATAACGCTTCCCAAACACTGCCCAAGCGAGTTAGTCTCAGCACTAATGTTAGCATTTTGGGATTTGAGCCACCTTTTTCAGCCTAGAGCCCGGGACACTACCCAGAATGGAATGATCACTTAGAATTGGTAAGGATACAAGGAAATAATGATGTAAAAGAAATAATATGAACAAGGTCATTGATCGATCTGACTTCCGGAGCACCTCTACCTAATGGGCTGATATATCACCACTCCATTCTAGAAAATGAAGAAATCAAGCGGAAAATCTAGGAGTTGTTGTAAAAAGGGCAGATCCAACCAAGTTCCTTGCCTTGTGTTAGCTCGATTGTACTTGTACAAAAGAAGGATGGGAACTGGAGGGTCTACATTGATTATTGAGCACTAAACAAAATCACTATCAGGAACAGGTATCCAATCCCACAGATTGATGAGCTTTTGGACCAACTCAAGGGGGCCAAGTATTTTAGCAAGATCAATCTGAAGTCTGGCTATCACTAAGTTCTAATAGAGCCCATAGATGTAGGGAAGACCACCTTCAAAACCAAGGAAGACCTTTTTGAATGGTTGGTTATTCCCTTCGGGTTGAAAAATTTCCTTTCTACTTTTATGAGGCTAATGGATGATATCTTGTGGCCCTTCACCAATTCATTCATGGTTGTTTATTTGGACGACATCCTCATCTTCAACAATAGTTTGGATGAACAATTGCAACACATTCGACAGGTCCTTCAAACCCTTCGGTAACACAAACTGTGTGCCAAATTGGAGAAATGCACCTTTGGAATGAGCCAGGTCCAATATATGGGTTACATCATAGATGAGCTTGGCATGCATGTGGATCCACCTAAGATCCAAGTGATTCGGGATTGGCCAACCCCGACCACTCTAACAAAGCTTCGCAGCTTTTTGGACCTTGAAAATTTTTATCGGAGGTTCGTTATGGGATTCTCCCATATCACTTGGCCTTTGAGTCAGATTACTGAGGGCAAGGTGAAAGCAAAGTTTTCCTTGTTCGAGTCCCAATAAAAGGCGTTCATTGAGTTAAAGCACCAACTCTACTCTGCATCGATACTCACACTTCCTGACCTGCAATAACCATTTGAAATTGAGACAGATGCCTCTGACTATGCTACTAGTGCAGTCCTCACCCAACACGGGCATTCAATGGCATATCATAGTGAGACACTTTCTGATATAATTCAGAAGTACCCCACCTATGATAAAGAGATTTATTCCATCGTGCAGGCTTGTCGGCAATGGAAGCATTACATTCTGGGGAAGGAGGCGGTCATCCACACTGATCACCGACTTCTTCAGTTTATACAGACATAAGGGAAGTTGCAGAATGATTGTCGTTAGAAGTGGTCTACATATATGCAACAACTCTACTTGAACATCAAATACAAAAAGGGCAGCACCAATCGTGTTGCAGACTGCCTCAGCCGACTCCTAGTTGCAACACTGACTACTGTTCTCAACTCTTGTGGCCACAAGACCTCTAGATGGTCACAACTATACAAGAATGATCCAGATTTCGCCTCCACGTACAAGATGCTAGTAGATGGAAATCAAGTTCCTGATTTCCACCTCGAGGATGCATTATTATGCTACTTGGGCCACCTTTGTGTTCCTTTAAGTGAGCATTCCAAGTTGATTTGGAAGGCAAACTATAGTCGGGTCACAAGACACTTCGGTGTGGAGAAAACTGTGGTTGTACTACAAAAGTACTTTTATTGCCCAAAACTCTGACTGGATGTTGGGAAATATATCAGATTCTGCACTGCCTGCACCATTGCCAAGCCAAGCATCAAGAAGCAAGCCCTGTACACTCCTCTGCCTATTCCCAGCCAACTGTTGGAATCCATCTCCATGGACTATATGTCTGGCCTCTCCTCTACCAATCATGGTAATGACTGTGTATTTGCAGTAGTCGACATATTTTCTAAGATGGCTATATTGGTGGCCTGTAAGAAGAGTATCACAGCAGAGGACACTGCCAAACTCTTCTTTGAACGAGTGTGGGTACATTTTGGGATCTCACAGACCATTATATCAGATCGGGATAACAGGTTCCTAAGCACATTCTGGTCAAGCCTCTGAACACTATTTGACACCAAGCTCATCAAGTCGACTACCTTCCATCCCTAGAATGAGGCTAAATAGAGGTTGTCAGTAGGATGATAGTGCACATACTCAGCATGTACAACTCCAAGCATCCATGAACCTAGAATGAGAGTCTCCCCTATGTGAAACAAAGTTATAACAAATCTCTCCATAGCTCGATTGGTTGCAACCCCTTTCAAGTGGGTCTAGGATTTCAACCATTGTGTTCAATTGATGTTACTAGGCATCATGTGACTACACAGACAAAATCCACACATGTATTGTCTAAGTTTGATAAAGCGACCAGATTTATTGAATGCACCCAACACATTCGCCAGCGGGTTCATGACATATTGGAGAGGTCAAACTCCAAGTTCAAGCAACGACATGATCAACATCAGGTGCCACACAAGTTTTAGGTGGGCGACAAAGTTTGGTTGCATTTGCAGAAAGAATGCCTTACCGGAGCCCATCGGAAGCTTAAACCACTCCAATATGGTCCCTAGACCATTACCAAGGTTGTGGGAGACAATTCTTTTGAGCTCACATTCCCCCATTCCTTGGCCTGCACCCAATGTTCTTCAATGTGGACTGCCTTCGATCATTCGTCCAACCATTACTAGACACATCAAACATTGCAGAAAAACTCACACTAACAAAGTTAAACCTAGACTGCCATGAGCAGGCCACAACTGATCGAATTATAAACACACAGATGAAGAACACTCGTCAGCAGAAGATCCAACTATATCGGGTTGTCAAAGTTAGCCAACTCCTGCACCAAGGCAAGTGGCTTTCCAAGGACCAAGTTCAACAGAAGTTTCCCCATCTCATGGAGGCACTCAACACAATGGGGACCATTGCTTCCTAAGGGTTGAGGACTGATCCAGGTGGATGGTGGTGGCCACCCGCCTATTCCACTTGGACCCCTACCGTTGTCTCTTTCAGTTTCCTTAATTGTAAGACAATTTACTATTTTTGGCAGTTTTTCGGGTGTTGAACTTCCGGAGCCGTTTTGAGGCCCCAAACCACATTTTTTTGCGAAAAGCTGGGGCAAACATGAGACAATGATTGATGTTTTCCATTCAAAAGTTGTAGTCCTCGAATAAATATTTCTAACGAGGTATTGTGTGCATCAAACAAAGATCGTATGCCAGAGTTACGACCCGGAAAGTTGATGTACCAATTTACCCAAACGGGGCCCATAGTTTTGGCGCTTCATCCCCTAGGGTTAGGTTTTTAGGTGTTTAGGGTTTTCCATTGTTTCTCAATAATAAATAGGCCTTTGAGCCTCCTTGTAACACAATTCAGAGGCATGTAGCCGCCACATCTCTTCTTAGAGATAAGCCACCATCGCTTGAGTTATTTTATTTCCATTATGTTTGTAAGCATATTTCAGTATTTGATATTAATGAAATGAAATATTATTTCTACTGCATCTCTGTATTTATGGTTATGTCTGTAATTTGTAGCGTTCCTATTTAAGTTCGAATCATATGTAGTACATCCTTGGGTTGAGAAATTTATTTTATATTCATCATACCTTTAGGTTTCAAGTGTTTTTTCATAACTTTGTTATCCTTATTAGATTTGAAGAATTTAAATTATCTTTATTTGAGCTAAATTATTTAAGAACCTTGATTATGACCAGGAGCATTGGGCTCTATTCTTGGTGAGATGAATTTCCCAAATCTTCTATTCCTTCAGTGTACCTTTACACCTTTAGGTGCAATTGCTAATTATTATATGTTGGTGTGGCATGCTTTCTTTTCTTTGTTTTGTAGTTCTCTTTTCTTTGTGTGTGAAATGACTTTAAACCTAGTTAATAACAAACCATCTAATAGTAAGAAAACTTCACATATTAATAAATATGTATCAAAATTTTTACCCTATTTATAACTATTGTATGCTAAGTGAGAAGACTTATAAATCCCACAAATAAACAATAAAGAAAAATAAAAATAAATAATGAAGATTAAAAATTATTTGCAAAAAAATAATAATGAAGAGATTAGAGATATATAAAAAAGCACATAGAGAAAGAGAGAAGAGATGCATATAGATAAAATGGTTACATAAATAACATTATAGATAAAATAGTTATATAAATATAATGGTTACATGGGAAGGGAAAGAGACTAGATCAATAAATTATCAAAAATGATACCCATTATAAATAATAGAGTTATTGCAAATAAATAAATAAAAAGTTTATAGTATATTGGTATAAAAAACAAATAAGTTATAATATGTTTAAAAAAAACGTCTCCGAAATTTTTGTGAAGGAAAATTAAAATGTTTAAAATTTATTTTAAATTGAATATTCTTATTTATGAGTGTAAAATTATGCTTATTAACAAATGTGATTAGGATAACTAATATGATATTCATTAAAAAATTTATTTTGATTCTTAGCTCTTTTTGAGGTGTGAGGAGCTACAAAAACTTGTTAAATATGTAAGCATTTGATTTGTTGTAACTAATGCAACTATTTATTCACTAAAGTTTTGAAATGGGAAGTTGTTATAGAATAGGTAGGTCTAGAAATATTTTTCATGTCTAATCGAGATGGTCCTCCTCAAAAGATCATTTTGACAATGTGGCTCATTTATGAGATCCCATACAAAGATTGTATGGGTCATCTTTGTAGGCTACTCTACTAATTGCATTCACTCCGATTCATATAATCAATATGGAAATGTAGAGTTGATTAATGTTTTGTGCATATGTATGCACAATTAGATATATGTATATACATAATGAAATAATTGTAGCATATAATTAAACAAAGACAAATATTTATATAGTCTATTACCTTAACATGTTCTTTTAGCAGCCTTTACAGTGGGATTGGTGAAGAAACCATTGTTACAAAATATATTTTTATGTATCACTTTTTGAACCCATTTCACATGTTGGGCCTTTCATCCAAAATTCACATAGTTGTTTGCCATGCTAACTATAATTTTGATGACACATGTGTTGCTCTTAGAGATCACAAAGTTTGGGCCCTTCACTAAAAATCAAAGCAACCAAAACAATTAAAAATTGAGGGAAACAAATAATGGCAGTAGATCTAAACACCCTAAAAAAAAACTTAAGAATTAATGGGTAAAACATTTGATGGTTGATGTGCCTTAAAGTCCATGTACATCGCTGAAAGCCTTGCTCGTCATATACACCAAGAGAAGTATGCAATGCCTTGTACTGGCCAATTTTGAAGGCTTAAGTCTTAGCTATTTTCAGCCCATGAGTTGTAGCTTGTTAAAAAACATAGGTGTCATTTTTTTCTATGTGATTGATCTATTGCTAAAGACATTAACAAAAAATGTTTGAATCCATTAACAAACAAATGGTTCCCATTGATAGAAGATTGGGTGTCATCTATCTTCACAAACCCACTTCCTCCTTCTATAGTCTGCTAAAGAAAACTAAGAAAGAATACAAAGATAAGAACCCATGTACTCATTTGTGTACCACAACCCAATTGATTAAAAACTCACGAAACTCTCGAAAATAATACATAATCATATATTTACAAGTAGATCATAGTTAAGAAGGCTCATTGCAATAAGAATAAGGATTTAAAGCACGAAACAAGGTTTTTCCAGCCCATGAAACAATAAGAGATATATGTTTCGGGTAAAACCCAAGCAAATCTCCTACATTTCCACTTCTCTAGTGGCATTAACACTAATAGCCACCACATTATAGATTATTACACTAGTTAAATCGTCATATAAACCATGCCATCATTAAACACTTGTTAAATACAATCTATAAGATACCGTCATTCTAGAAAAAAACCATAACAAACCATTGCAAAACCAAATAATTGATACAATGTGGGGAAGATTAATAAAAATATTGATTTGCATTGCAAAACCAAATAATTGATACAATGTGGGGAAGATTAATAAAAATATTGATTTGATGTTATATGTTCTCATAGAAATATGAGAAGTTTTATGTTTGATAATTCAATTTAGCTTAAGAGTTTTAAGAAAAACATTCTCTTTTTTTTGAATACTACCTAAGCACCCATGAGGGATTTGAACCAGTGACCTATTGCAAGAAGTGCCTTAACAGTACACCCATTCACCATCAATCCAAAGCCCCGTGGGCATTCACTTTTTTAATGTTGATATTATATATATATATATATATATATATATATATATATATATAAATTATTATTATTTAATATTATTAAAGTGTTTGTATAAAGCATTTAAATTTTAACTATCAATTTTATTAATATACACCAATCTTAACGAAGTGTCATCTTAATATTCTCTTGTTAAATTAGAAACATTTATGCTATGGAAATAATAATTTTTAATAAAGTGTATTATTATTATTGTATTAGTAAATTGTCCTCTTAATATTCTCTTGTTAAATTAGAAACATTTATACTATGTCAATAATATTTTTAATAAAATATATTATTATTATTGTATTAGTAAATTGTAAATTTGAGTAAAGTGGATTTTTAATTATTTTTAAAATAGATTTATTTCTCAAATTAGAGAATACAAAATAATGATTAGAGTGAAACAACTCACCATCATATAACTAGTTTTGCAATAGATGCAAGGATGAAGGTAAGTAACTAAAATTAAAATAAGAAAAGATTAAAGAAGAAGGAAATTATTATTATATTAATTAAAATATTTTTATTGACATTTTTTAAGTTTTAATTTATTTTAGGAGAGTATTGATTTTATATTTTTAACCATATTAAATTTATATATGTAAAAATAATAATAATATCAAATTGAAAAGAAAAGAAAAGAAAAAAATAAAAATAAAAATTAACTTACCAAAATTGAACTAAGAATAAATTAAAAATAAATTGAAACCTTTAGTGAAGCCAATAAAAATGACGAAATTCCCACTAGGCTCTAAACCACCATTGATATGCTTACACTGTACTTGAAATGTACTCCAATACAATATAATACATTTACAAAATCACATTAAATAGTAAAAAAAAATATTATCAAATAATAGATGAAGCTAGTCCTTGGTTGTGAGGCGGTTAATTTGCAAATATGGTGATGACAATGTTCCCCGAAATAGGATTGCAATAATCCAAAGAACCCATAAAGGCAAACCCTACCTCCAACTCAATTGATGAGCAGAGGGAAGAATATAAGCTAAGAGATAAACATAACAATGAAGATAAGTCCTTAGGAGGGAGTTGATTACAATGTGGTTTTGAGCAACTTAAATGTTAAAGGGAAAGAGGAATACAAATTTAGGAAAAAATTGCTAGAGTTTTTGTAAGATCTTAAGAAACAAAAGTGAAATCTAAATTAACTAAAATAAAAATATATTGATAAAAGCAAAGCCACAAGGCTGTAGGAAAAAAAAAGTTTTAAGGAAAAGTTAGAGTGCTCAAGTACTTATTCGTGAGCCCAATTGAGCCAAATTGATAGAACCATAGGTCTCAAGTAGATCTATAAGCTTTAAGATAAAAATATGCTACTTGATTCATAGGGATAGATGCTTATCTTTTAGATAACTAATTCATGATACATCAAGAGAGGAATTAAAAGGAGGATTTTTTTTTACTTCCAATCATATATTAAGAGAGGAGCTAAAAGAGGAATTCATTTTTTACCTTGTTAATTCTTATTGTGCCATAATATTTGGTTTTGATGATGAATAACGCTAGTTGGTTCGAAAAATGTCGACTAAAAATTTCTCTTATGTAATATCTACCGAAAAACTTAATTCAATGATAAAGGTATTTAAAGACTTCAAATAGAATATGTTTAATCAATTAAAATGTACTAAATCAAATACAAATATCAAAATTCATCTAAAGTATAAAAAAATGTTCAACTAAAATACCGACCAAAAAATAAATATCACAAAAAAAAATCTTATCTAAATATGAATAGCACACCTTCATTATCTAAATTTAAGGAAAATCCCTAACAAAAAAAATGACCAACACCATTACTACGTTTAAAGATGAAGGAACCTTTCATAGTCATCCATATACTACATAAACAACCTAGCAAACAATAAAATTGAAAAATATGATCTCGATTTTTAACATTAAAAACTTTAGACCATTGTAATCGGTGTATTTATAAGTCTGATCTTCATTTCTAACATGTAAAAACTTTTGCCAACTTGCGATAGAAGTTTATAAGTCTGATCTTCATTTCTAACATGTAAAAACTTTTGCCAACTTACGATAGAAGTTTATAAATTGATATAGTAAATGAGAATATACGATTTTTTAACCAAATTGAAGTTTATAAATTAAATTAATGTAATAAGTAATAATGTATTTATAAAATAATAATAATTTTTTTTCTAAATTTTTTTGTAAATTTATTTAATTTAAAACAGGAATATGTTAGAAGCATTTTATAACATAAACTTCTTATTTTATAAGTTAAAGAAAAAATGAAAGAAAAAAATGGAAATTTGGAAATTAAATGTGATAATAATTACTTAAGTTCTTTTTCTTGCCTTTCTTTTTCCACCCTCCAAACAATTGGAATCATTTCCAACTGACATCCAATTGTCTTAGGTGAAGATTTTTTTTTTTTTTTTATAAATCTAGACTTTCAAAAGCATCTGCTCTCTTTATACATGTGCCTCATTTTCCTAATTTAAAAATCTTAACAACTTATCTTTGGAAATTTACAAATTAATGTTGTAAGTGAACAAGCATTTATGAAAACTTAGACTCACTTAAAATAAAAGTTTATATATTAATGTTATAGGGTGTATTTATAAAAGATAATGAAAATGAATTTATAAAAAAGTTAGGTTGTAATAGGTGAAGATACATTTATAAATTAATGTAATAATTTCATACACATTTGTAATAAGATAATAAATAAGTAAAATTTAGGGAAAACATGTAGTTTAAAGAATCTATAGAGTAGTTCAAAAAATAATGTAAATTTTAATGATAAAATATGACAATTTTTTTGAAAATTAGAGTTACAACTGTCAAACTTCAGGATTTTGGGTGCCCCAGGGGTTTTTGATGGTGCTAAATCGATTTCCACCATAAAAAAATCATTTCAAATGCTCCAACATCTTGATTTTTAAAAAATTATCCGACAAATATTTTAGAAACTTGAGTTTAAATTGTTTAATATACATAATTCGAGTGCCCCACGGTTTTTCAGGGTGTTGAATCTATTTATGCATTCAAAAACGTATTTTAAACAACAAAAAATCTTGAAATTGTATTGCCAAATTTTGGTGAATTTTATGAAGACAGAAACGGATTTGAGAATTTTAAATAAATCGATATGCATTTACAAATTAAACCCGCTCCTCAGATTCTGAAAAGACGAAAAAAAGGCCCGCTTTGATCATTTCTTTCATCGAAAGTTTAGGGAGGCCATGATATTGATAGAAATCCTTGGACTTTGAATATGGATGATGGATGAAAGATCAGTGATCATTTTTTTTTTTTTTTTTTTTGTAAGCTACGGTAGGACCCATTCTATTACTCGATAGAAATAAAAACTTTACAGCATATCAGAAAAGTGAAGAGAACCCGCCCACATGGGGAAACCGGGTGATAAACCACCTATAGTTTCTAGTGGCTGCCCAAAAATAAAAGGCCCACAGTCTCAAAATTTTAGCCAAAATTACAAGACAGTCCTTAGATTTTCTAATACTATTCATCTGTAATACGCAAGTATCAGCCT
The DNA here is from genome assembly GCA_031772625.1 of Pinus tabuliformis. NCBI lineage: Eukaryota > Viridiplantae > Streptophyta > Pinopsida > Pinales > Pinaceae > Pinus > Pinus tabuliformis. Next base: position 1,165,595,578 of record CM062805.1, on the reverse strand, counting down.
CTACCTTTCCCAAAAAACTACAGTTAAAAAGACTATGAAGATTTTCCAGCATAGCTTAGCTCAGGCGGTATCCAGGTCCGGTTTCTGACGCGAGCCTCCAGCATCAGCTCCTTGCATGCTCTTCAGCAGTTGATGCAGGACCTCCATCTTCTCCTCCTGACGCTCCATAGCCACTCGAATGAAACTCAGCTCCCTGCGAAGGTCCGGGTCACCCTTGGCCAACTCCACCATCTCTTGAGCCACCTGTTCAAGCGCCTTCGCCAGGAGACCTTTCATCACCCAGTAAATGTGCAATGACTGTTTGAAAAGCGTCATTCGCCCCCTAGTATGGCCGGGGTCGTGAAGCAAGGATGCCCATTCTTCCATCTCGTCAGCAGACTGGTTCTGGAGGGATTCGTCCTCCATAAACTGCATCACTCTACGGACCGCGGGATCAGACTCCTTCAGGAACGCCCTTTCCGCCCGTTTGAGTCTGTAATTCACCGTCAGCCGAGTCTTTTTCTCCGGATTCGGCTTCCGCCCCATCCTCTCACTTTCCCCCTGGACCCTCTTCCGCGGGCCCAAACCTCTTTTCCTACTTCCCTCAGTTTCCTGGACAGGGGTGGTAGCACTGTTCCTCAACCCCGGGCGCCGCCCCTTCTTCCCGCTTGTCTCACAGAACCCCTCGCACTGCTGGTGCTGGCCCTCAGCAGCCATCCTTTTCATCGGGACCGACCACCCTCCTTCTCCGCCTAGGGGAATTTCCTCCTCCGACTCATCTTCGACTTCCCAAATTTCAGTCGAAGGGCTGTCCTGGGCAATTCCTTTCCCCTTCTGATTCTGCACCTCTGTCGCCATCCTTTGGTATTCTTCGGCCTCCTTAGTCCGCTGCCTGGTCTCCATATTAACCTGTCTCACTTTACTGGGCAGTCCCCGGTACTCTGCACTCTCGGACTCAGCCAGATAACTCACCAGCGTCTTACTCACTCCTCTCCTAATTTGGATACAAACAAGAATCCGAGCCTCTTCCCCGATCTTAATATAAGTGGAGATGTTTACCTCCTGATCCCGTTTATCACCGGCGATCGAATGCCGCCAGTTAACAGCACGGTTGACATCATTAATGGTAGTTATATCATGATTTATGTTTGCGATCGAGGCTTCTGACAGCCCACCACTCTCTCCACTACAAATGCAAAGGTTAATGATCGCACTTTGGGCAAAAACGAGTGCCATTACCTTCTCATACTGCCACAGTACACTTCTGCACTCAACCATAATTACACTAAGCTTCGTCGTTTGATCTTTGATCAAACCTTGGGATCTCCACTTCTTTTGTTCATGCCAGCTCATTGATCCGTCAAGGTGCTTATGTGGCTTGGTCATAATCCGCTTTGATGATCCCGGCTAACTCTTTCCACTCGCTTCGGCCACACACAGCCCTCCATTGTTGGTCCAACCTGTTACCCCGCCCTCTGCTGCCCCAATTGGCCAGGTAATCAGCTGCCTGGTTACCTGCCCTGCGGACATGATTTACTACCTTATACTCCAGCTTTTTTAAGAGAACTTCAATGTCCTGAACAATCCCCGCAGTACGCCAACTGCTGGTGGCTTTTTCCCAGCTCTTACCATTATTTAATTTCTTTACCATGTCCACGGCAATCTGAGAATCACCTGTGATCTCCAGGTTAGAGTAACCATTTCTAACTGCAATCGTTAGACCTTGATGGAGGGCCCAAAATTCAGCTTCATTGTTGGTCATCTCCCCTCCGCCTTCTGCATATATCCATCTGACCTGTTTATTACTGTCTCTGAATATGCCTCCGAAGCCTGCCTCCCCTGGGTTTCCTTTCGAAGCCCCATCGAAATTTAATTTGACGAAGGCATCCCTGGGAAAACTGAATTTGTCAAGGCTCTGGCTCCTCATGTCCTGAGGGGCAATGAGTTTGTGTTGAACCATCTCCAGCTTTAAGTTTAACTTAATCAAAATTTCTTGTTCTTCTTGTTTGGCCTTCCAATCGTCCTCGTACCACCTTTCCACAAGGACTGTTTCCCGCATGAGCTCTACAGCTTTTATCCAGGTAGTCTCTGGATCCGTTGACAGATTCTGGAAGATCCTCCGGTTTCTCTCTTTCCAGAGCATCCACATGACAAACCCCGGCATAAGGCTCCAGGCTCTTTTCACGACCTTGCATTGGAAGACCTCCTTGTTCCAGTTGAAGACCACTTCATTGAAATCACTGATGACAAATCCAGGTTTGTTGAAGGTTCGCTTAATGTTCACCCACAATTTCTTGGAATACTGACATTTAATTAGGAGATGATCTCTGGTTTCCCCCTCCTTCTTGCATAGACAGCATATCGATGGCCCATTAAAACCTTTCTTCTGGATTCTATCCCAGGTGAGAATCTTATTTTTTGCAGCCAGCCATATGAACATGGAAACTGAAAGATCAGTGATCATTAGGTCCCTACCCTTTTTTCCTATTTTTTTTGTTGGATCATTAAATTTACTAATGAATATAATAATTAATTAAATTAAATTAAATAATATATATTGGTCAATAACTTTAGTTTTATTTCTTTAATATCTAGACTAAAAATTTATATGATTTGATTTTTAATTTTTACGCTTTCTTTTTTATTATTCAAAGAATTTTATTATTATTAGTTTATTTATATTTATATTTTATTTTTATCTAGACCTTGTTTTAAGTTTGACTTGAATTTATTAATTTCATATTTAAATCTAAATTATTTATTTTATATTATTACATATAGCATTCTTTTCCAAATAATTTAATTTTTGAATCTAAATATTTCACTTAATATCTAACCATAACTTATTAATAAATTTAAATTTAATATAATTTAATATAAATATTTGATTATATATAATAAAATATTATTTTATTAGTTCAATTTGATTCCTATTTATTTGTTTATTTTTAACTTAGTTTTTATCTAAATATTTGAATTTTTCAAAACTTAACTTGAGTCAATTTTAACATCTTAAAAATCATTTTTCCAGAACTAGCTCTTTTGGTTTCTTAAGGGTCTCTACATTGATTTCTTTATTTAATATGGTGCCATGATCTAATTGTCCATCTTGTCGTGAGGATGAACAACACTAGATAATTCAAAACACAATAAATTATCTCTAGTGTAATTTCTCGAAAAAATTTAAACATATAAGATATAAATCACAGAAACCTAAATTCAATTATTAAATAATTAATTTTATAGTAAATTTGTTATCCACAAAAATTATAATTATACAAACAAATTGGAAATTTTCAATTATATAAATTTCAATTAATTAATTATTAAAATTAATTATTCATATATTTATTAAAATGATATTTCTCCTTATACACTTAAATTATATTTAATAACATATATATATATAAAATCGATTATAATTTATCACTATTTATGATCCTCCAATGCTCACTCATTAATGTTATTATCCCCTAATAGTTAGGGTAGACTTTCACTTATATCACACATTAACTTATTTACTTACATTTATTAATAAATAAACTAACTTTAACTTTCTTCACATTGCATTACAATTTTATTTTAAATCACTATTTTAATTTTACTCGTCATTTTCTTCTTATCTTTTAAAAACTAATATATATATATATATTCTCCCTATTTTATCTTTCCCATAATTAAATCAAACCCTATTTTATCCTTCCCATAATTAAATAAAAATAGAAAATGGACATGAAGTTATAGAGTGCGTTGTTTATAGAAGGCACAATTCACCCAAAAATTAACTTTTTCACTGATTTTCCGAGCAAATTTGTGGGCTCGCTAAACTACCCTTTTATGGAACACCGTCCTCAAGGGATCTCATCACGTTGAATAGCTCGCCCTACCTGACCATGGCGTGTTCATGACATCAACCTTTATCTGCATTCATGCAGTACTGACACCCTTTTCTATAATTAGAGTACTCAGGAAATCTCATAATAATAATAATAAGCGACAGGGGTAGTTGCTTGCTCTAAAAGCCCAACCGAATTCTGCCTACTTCTGTCCTGTGTGCATAATTGAACCTAAATTGTTCTCGGCAGTTCGGAATTTTCAAATCTCAAATCTCGGGAGGGTTTGCTGCGCTTTGATCGTTCGAGATGGGGGAATCTGAGGAGAGTTTGGGTGCAGGTTCGAATCTCAAGTCAGCTGCTGTGTTGGAGCAGGCAAAGAAACACCTTGCCACAGACGCTGCCCAAGACCTCAAGAAGAAGATCGGCCTTGTCTATCAGCTCAACATTTCACCCAAGGTCAGTTGAAAATAATTTCTTCTAATTTTTGTTGGGTTTATTGATGCTCAGATCTTCAATGTTTAACTTGCAGTTTCTAGAAGGTGGTTTTGTGCTTTTTCCTGTCATGGTTTCTATAAATTAATGCTTTTTAATCGCTATTATGATTATTAGTATTTCAATTTGCTTAGCTCTCAACGCTGTATTAGTCATTCATCGCTGTTATAGGGGAAAACTTCTATAAGAAAATTGATTGGTTTACTAGTGGGGAGAAATAATGTCTCAGAAAAATATGGAAAATAAGAAGATGATTTTTTTATTTTATTTTAGGTTTTCTTTTTAATGTGATTCCAGAGCTAGGGTGTGCTTGACTATGTCGAATCAGCGTGTTGGATGAACTGGTTTCTATCGATCTGATAGTATATACGTTTTCTCCATTTTTTTACTTTTCTTTTTTCCTAGCATTTATCTATTTTCAGTATGTTTAGGTGTTTTGAGTTTTTTCATTGAGCCGGGGGTTGTTGGTGTTGGTTTATTTTCAAGGTTTAGATGGAAGTATCTATGGCTTTTCATTCTGTAGCCATGAATATAAACATTTTTTATTCATTATCACTGCGCTGCTCGTGTGATTCATGGGTGTGTTAAGAGGTCTGATTTAATGGCCCTAAAATTAGATGGTGCACAGAGTAACCTTGTGTCAGGTTGGGTCAATTTCTACTGGTCTTTTTTTTCTTTGAAATATATATTTCATTGTATCTTGACTTGTATTAAATTTTGTAAAGTGGAACTTTATTAGTTGATGGATGGGCTCTATTTTGCCAGATATCGGATCGGACCAGGAAACCCCATTCTCCCGTTTTGCCCCCTTTCCCATCACTATTCCCATTGACACTATACACTGTGATGGGAGGTGGGTTTATTTTTTTAATTCCCCGAAACCATCTTGCCTTGTGTCGTGTTCCATTTCCTGTTTCCCATTTTTGGTAACAAAGGCTGGGATTAGGTAGGTGATTTATGTTTCGTTATTCAAGCATGTTTAGCATAAATTCTCGTGAATGTGTGATCTGGAATTGGCACGACATGGGTTTGAAACATGCCCCTTCTACCTATTCTCTGTTCATGTTGTAGTGCAGGTGTGCATCAGTAGGTTAGATCTTTCTATTTAGCCTTTGCAGCTGTCTGCCCCATGCAAATCCTTTTATTGATGGAACTTAGTCTTACTTTTGTATGCGTGGGGAAGTTATACTATACCTCTATCACATAAGTTAGTTTTTGTGTTTCAATGCTGCACATGGCATGCATTTGGCGATAAAAGATACCAAAAGTTCTTAAGGGGAATTTAACCACAACGCATCGAGATGAACCACTGCACATCAAAGACTTTGTGAAGATGGCAGAAGTTGTGGCTTTATATTTATAATTGTGACACAAAACCTGCTGTTCAAATCTAAGAATAACATAAAACTAAAAGTTAAAACTGATCACCTTTTTATCTCTCTATATATGGAGATGCCAATGTGAATCCTCCTTTGGTTTAGGGCAGTCAGAAAATCTTTGTGCCTTTTTTCGTTTGTAGCTGTTTCTGTTAATTCATTTGTTTTGGGTTCGTCAGAAGCTCTGCCAATATTTTCTGGATTTGGAGCAGTTGCTGTGAATCCTCAAATGTTTTGCTAGCATGATACTGTTGATTAGTTTTTAAGTTTGTAGTTGTACAATGGTTGAAAAATGGAAACACATGTTGCAAGTGTGAAGTTCATTTCTTAGAATCTAGGCTTTTGCAGCTAGACATATTGTCGTTGGTGTTTTTGATTAAAACTGCGTAATTCGTTTGTCTGCCCAAGGCATTTCGGGTGAATACTTCACCGCCCATTAGTGGAGCAAATGAAAGATAGAGCATATATTGCAAATGGCAGGGGAGGAGGATGTTTAATAAGACGATGAGAGAAAGTCTCACCAGTTCTTGAATTCTTATCCATTTTCTATATTCTCCTTCCCTGCCATTTGCGACATATGCTCTCTATTTAAATTGTTTTTTCCCTTTCTTTTTCTTTTGTTAACGATTCATATCTACAGGTAAAAGGTTCTTGAGTTCTTGAATTCTCCGGATCTTTTTTATACACCCTCCTCCCTGCCATTTGCAACTTATGCTCTCTGTCTTTCATTTTGCTCCCCTGACGTTGGGTGAATTGTTTACCAAAAACATGTTGGGAATACAAAAATATTACACAGTTTTAACCAAAAATACCAATTCCATTCAAGTTGAAATTCAGAGGGAAGGGGATGTAAAGTCATATATGTCCCCAGTTGCTTGCTGGAATTATGCTGTTGCTTAGTTTTCATTGTTCAAGCTCAAAAACAACAAATTGAGCAAACTGAGTAACACATGCGACAAGCATCAATTTGATTTTCAGAAACAGGGGAATGTAATGTCTTATATGACCCTAATGTTTATGTCGACAAGAACCCTTTAATGCCAAGGTTTTCTTAAAGACTTAAATGCTGTCCTTCGTTGTTAGGATCGCTCATATTGCCATTTTCTGCTTTTGTCCTTGTTTGGATCTATCGTGCAAAGTTGACTTTCTTATTGAATGTGTGCAGAGTCCAGAGTCCAGACCATCTATTATTTTTAAATTTTTATGTATAGATTTGCTCGTGGTATGAATGTTCAACTGTTTTGCATGCTCAATAAAATTCATGACAACTTCAATTGGGGGAGAAGCTGTAGAAGGTGTCATCCGTCCTATTTACTGGTCATGTCACAAGCTTATGGATAGAACTGTTTTAGTTGGGTTCAGACCATTTAAATCCCAATATCCATGATTTTTGAGATATTGACTTTCTTAATTGACTGTGCAATCAGAAAATTGGAATAAATGAGGAGGTGTTCGTTGTGGACCTCAAGAATGGCAAAGTCACTAAAGGTATCGGCGATATCCTACTTATGATGTTTATTGTATTCGTTTGTTGGTGGGCTATGAAATGGTTTACGTTGCTCCATTAGGGAATTCTATTTGAAATTTAAGTCTGACTTTTATATGCAATTAACCATGTAATTCAAATTTATATTTTGTAGGACCATATGAAGGAAAGCCAGATGCAACATTTTCCTTTGTGGACAATGATTTCCTTGCTGTGGTTACGGGCAAGATGAACCCCCAGATTGCGTTTATGAGGTAGGAGTTTTAAACAATTCTGACTTTTTGTAAGCTGTGCCCTTTATAGATTTAAAAGGATAACATATAATTTGCCAATTCATTGAGAGCAGTGCACAATATTGTATTCCTCTTTTACTAAACTTCAGTCCAGTTCTTGTTAGCTGAAAATAAACATTCAATGCAGTTGTGAACTTTTCTGTGTTTAATGGAACTGTTACAAGGAGCTGCAAGATCCAGTGATTTTTTTTTCTTCTTAACAATGATAAGGATTTTGCTTCTCATTGTGTGCAGGGGTAAGATGAAAATCAAGGGAAGTATGAGTGCTGCACAAAAGTTTACTCCTGAAATTTTCCCGAAGCCCTCAAAGTTATGAATGGCGTGCTTCTTTTTTAGCACCAACTTTCTTCCAATTGTTGAGGTGGAAGATGCATATCTTTATTTTTTAACATATTTAGTCCCACATCTTGTGGATGCTTTTTTTTATTACTTATACTGTGAATCTTATAATGGGTTGAAAATGTCACCCAGACACTATTAACGTGCCTATAATGTGAAAATGTGGATGAAAGATATTAAGAATGAAATTCAATAAGTTTAAATGGTTACACTGTTATCTTATTAAGGGCTGAGTAGATTATAGAAGATAAGAGAATTTTGTCTTTGTGATTTTAAATAACCTCTTCTGAATTGCATCGAATTTCAATGCAATGGTGACGTCACAGTAAAAGGACCTTTGACCATCCCTAGTATTTATCTTGTTCTCATTTGTAAGCTTTTGTTTCAGGGATGTTCAATGCCTAGAAATGCAAAACGAATGCGAGTTTGTTCTGAGTTTACGTTTCTAAGTACGGTCACCGACTATGCTAGAGACCTAAACAATATATGGATGTCTATATTGCTGCTGTGCGATGGACAACTCTGTGATCCTCCAAGTAACATGACACGTTATCCAATGACCCCCCGGTGTCACGTATTTCTTGTGTCGGACATGACACGTAGGTGAAACGTGTCCAACATGAGTTTGACTTGTGTCTTGTTCATAGGACATGAGTTTGACGGTCAAACACGAGCCCAACCGGTGTCCCAAAATTTGGACACATGTCCAGTGAAAAACATATCTTAAAATCGATTTTTTGCCTAATTATCATGCAATTCAGTCATAGGTTTGGAGCTCTAGAAGGTTTTGGAGTGCAGCTAAGGGCGATTAAGCAATGTTAGAAGGGATTCCAAGTGTTGGGCACTGGATTTGTCTAGGCCCTATTAATGCTCTGCTAAAAGTGACATTCTCTTTTATCTTTCATTTTCATTCTTTTACTTAAATTTTTAACATTACCATTAATTGACTCAGGATGTTGAGTGGTTCCCACCTCATCAAATTTCATATGGAGAAAGTAAAATTTTAGATCCTACTCAAAATCCAGCAGACTTTGACAGTTTTCAGGATTTCAAGATTAGGGGGATTGCAACTTTTCCATTGGAGTTTGTCACATATGAGGGTGTTGAACTAGCATTTAATTAAGAGGACCAAGCCCTCTATGTATCTCAATGTTGGTTGTATTGATTGTTGAACTTCTCTGTCATGACCCTAGTAAAAATGTACCCATCACTCAAACAAAATCTTGATTTGACTTGTTAAGCTTTTTCTATCTTATTTTAATGGTTAGTCGGTAACATTGATAACGAAGATTCAAATATAGGTAATGATTTTGTTAATATGTAGTTATTTGTTGTAGCATGATTTTTTTTGGACTATAAAGGCCTTTTTATAGCTTTTTGTTGATGTATATTTGGTTAAAAAATGGATTGAACTTGGTGCTCTTTTGGTTATATGTATTAGTTTTATGATTGAATTTGTATCATCACCATGTAAATATTTTATAGTTCTTTTTGTAATTCACTAATTTGTTATATTTTTTAATATATACTATATAACGTGTCTTCTGTGTCATGTTCAGGAGTGTCACGTGTTATGTTCAGAAGTGTCACGTGTTAGATACTCGTATTTTTGTGACCTTAGTGTCCAATGTCCTTATATCATGTGACTGTGATCCTTTATTGGTCCTGATTGTAGGAGTTGAACCCACAACCTACCATTTACAAAGCACTTGCTCTTCTATTTGAGCTAAACCAGCTTAAAGATGGACTTTTTCTTTCAAATAAGAGAGTGATAACATCTATTGATTTATGGTTAGAGAACATAATGTTCTAACCACCAACCTCCTGCTGGGAAGGCATATACCCTCCTATTGAGCTAGCACCTTCTATTATCAAGAGTAATATCTATCACTCTTGGGTTCCTTCAAATCAAATAGCCGAACAGGCTTTGGTTTACCCTTGGGGTTTGGTTTGGAGGAAATATTAGAGAAATATCTTTTGCTTGATCATAAAAACAGCCAACTTGAATATGAAATGTCGAGTGTTTTAGCCCAATTTTACGTGCCTAGTGTAATCACAAGATTCACAACAAATCCATCTTATCAAGGAATTATTATCCATTACGAAACTACATGAAAAGGATATATTTTCATACAAATGTCTGTAACTGAAATAAAATGGCTGTTTGTTTTAATGAAAATAATTCATCCATTTTAAGTTTATTGCAGTTAGCATGGTTGTTTTCGCAACTAGAAATCGCTTCATAATCTGCTTGCATGTCGACACATTTATATTCATATAATGCTTATGGTTGTTTTCGCAACTAGAAATCGCTTCATAATCTGCTTGCATGTCGACACATTTATATTCATATAATGCTTAAAGTCTTCTTGAATGTACTATGGAGCTTGCCTCTATTCCCCGGAGTGTTATCAATATCTTGTCTTTTTGCAATGCTTGCCCTCACACATATTGCATAAATCTGCATCCATGTTTCTAGAAGCACGGAACTTGGAAAGTAATAAAAAAATAGACAGTGCGGACTCCAAAGCAGTGCTGGCCCAACAGAAAAAAGGGCGTCGTCATACTTTTTAACAAAAGTTTAGTAATGGGTATATTTCTTATGAAACTTGTTCTTTGCCCAGTATTACCCTGGACGAGTTCATCAACTGTCACCAAATGACGTTAAGAAGATTTTGTAGTTCTTATTATCTAAAAGGGTGTTTTTAATCAAATTTTCTAATAAAGGAGATGTACTTTGAATATTCTATTCATTACTCTATGCGAGCATGTATTAATATATTTACATGCTTTGATTTTCTGCATCTTTAACTCAGCCTTGGGTGTAATTGCCTGAGTATATACTGAGTCGAATATTAGTTTGTTAGGGATTTGGATATAGAAAGTAAAATGCCAAATTTTCCAATTTAGAAGTTTGTATACGTGGTCAATTATTTGTTTGTCAGGGATTGTATATTTTAAATTCATCGTTATTTCGTCCTATTTGCAAAACAATGTTTGTATTATCTACTTATAAGAACAACATAAACTTGAGATATCCCATGAGAGCACATGGAATGGAAAAGTCGAAGCAGACCGAAACATACAGAGAATTCCAATGTGCCATTGAAAAATTGAACCACACCGAAACATCCATAGAACTGTAGAAATTTCATGGCTATAGGAATTAAGTACACCTAGTTGAAATTCAACTAATTAGGTAGGTTTTTCAAATGGTTATTTTTTAATCATGAGAGCAAGTGTCAGGGAGAAATTGAACCACACCGAAACGAAGAACTGTAGAAATTTCATTTCATGGGTTATAGGAATTTAGTACACCCAGTTGAAATTCAACTAATTAGCTAGTTTCTTCAAATAGTCATTTTTAATCACGAAGTAGTTATTTTTCAGTCGTTTTAGTCTTGATCTGTAAGATGTGACTAATTATCCAGAAACTCTCGATGCTTCAGAACGTTTGGAGGTTGGATCTTGAAGATGCTCCCAACAGTTTGAATAAGTTTGTCGTCAAAGACTCAAAACACGTGCATATGTTCCATAGATGTTTTAATAAAACCTTCATATTTAGTTAAACATTTTAATTTAATTATTATTATTAATTTTAATTTAAATTTAAATTTAAATGTGAATGGATAATCTCCCTTTATTTAATTTTACTTTTCAATTTTATTTTATTACTGTGTAGTCGAAAGCATGGATTGCATATAACAGTATCCATTGTGTATTTTGTTTTGTCAAATGACATTTCTGCTTTTTTCCAAGAATTTTTTATTTTGCGAAAACAATTTTTTTAGATTTTATTTTTATTGGTTTTTTTTTAAATGTAATTAATAGAAATAATTTTATTTCTAATATCTCTAATGGTATACTGGATATGGGATGTAGATTGATTGGTTTGTGTGGGGATTAGTCCTCACCAAGTCACATGTACAAATCTTATGGGGAGGGGTTGAGAATGAGAGTCACTTTTGGAGGAATTAAAAGCATCTGGTTTGTGTGGGGATTAGTCCTCACCAAGTCACATGTACAAATCTTATGGGGAGGGGTTGAGGATGAGAGTCACTTTTAGAGGAATTAAAAGCATCCCATGGTGGACAGATCCTTGTGTCATCCAACACTGGGGTTGGGTACATTAACCTATCAATATCTATATTTATTTGTAAAAAATGATGGGAAAAATAAATGCTTTGGTTGGGTACATTAACCTATCAATATTTATATTTATTTGTGAAATATGATGGGAAAATGAATCCTTATTTTGGAATGAGACCCAGATATTTGGGTATTAGTAAATGAACCATAATACAGCCTTGATGGTGTAAATTTTGAAAAGTTTGATGGTGGACTTGTAAATTTCAAAATTTTGTTGCTACCTCACTTTTATGAAGCCATATTGCTATTTCAAAGAGCCTTTAGTGTTAATGTTAAACTACTTCTATGGTCCAAAGCTGCAATTTCATAGAGTTCTCATGAGCATTGCAACAAACTTAAAATCTATGCAAACACCACTGATGAGGAAGCTCAAGCATGTAGATACAATGAAGAGATAATTTCGGCAGTCCTTAGTGTAAGGTATTTTTTAATGCACATATTTGAAAATTACTTCAATTATAGTGGAAGACAACAACAAAAATAAGATCTGAAAGTGTCATGAAGTTGACTAAACTACTAGCATTCAACATCATTGTTCTAATAAATCAACATACCAAAACAATGATGACCTTCGCTTAATACAAGAGAAAAATCAAAATCTTTGACATTACACAATTATGATATTAATTATAGACTTCATATGATCATGGCGATGAAATACAATACTTGGTTGCATCCCATGTTGGTAAAAAAGTCTCATCCCAAGTAAGGACTTTTAAATACAACCAAACCTTACCAAAAAATTCCACTAAAACAATGATGAAACTTAGTATGAGAAAAGTCAGAATTGAAAATTAGAATTTCTATGATCACAAAATTATGATATCATCATATACATTATATTATCACAACGATGAAGATGAAAATAAAGTGCAGTACTTGGTGCATCCCAAGTTGATACAAGAGGTTCTTTTAGCTTATCCAAAATAAAGACTTTCCCATATATGCCAAACCCTAACTAAGGCATCCACGAGTCATTGCAAACTTTAACCAACAACACAAAAGTCAAACAATGTACTTGTGAAGCTCTAAGAGCCAATCCTTGGAGCTTTCGAACAAGGTAGCATCAAATCAATTTTCATACTCCAACATCTCCCATTTGTAGCGTAGAAGTTATTGAGATTTACACACTTTCATATGACATGTTATTATACTGAACCTTGGGATTTGATAAATTAATAAATCATAGCACACGTATCCCACAAGCACCTAGTCTTGTTACAAAATTAATACATGATCTTCTAAGATTCTCTAAAATACTAGTGGTACAACATCAATCAATCTTTAAAACAAAATAATTGTTTTTAACAAAGATAACTGTCCCCTATATATTTAGTATGTTGAGGGACCAACAATAAAACATATACCAAGTCCACAAGTAACCGTAGGTTAAGCCAACAAACAAAGCATTTGATAGAGTGCTCCTCAAGGCAAGGTGTCCACATCAAACTAAGTTTATCCAACCCTCAAAGTGGTGCATCCTCCAAGATAAGTGTACACATGTCAAGTGCTCCTCGAAGATGGTGTTCCTTCTAATCAATGGCATCTCAATTAAGCCTTCCTCCTCAATTACGTGCTCAACCTGTAAGTGCATGATGCCCTCCTCTAAAATGATTATCCTACATTGCCAAGTATCCATCCCCTTGAACAAGTGTGCCTTTATAAAAGATGTCCAATACACTACATGTGTCAGCGACCACATCAAAAAGTGTGCCTCTCCAACATTGATACTAAGGCAAGCATATACTCAATCTAAGCTCTTCAAATGTAAGTCAAATTTAAACATAAGGATGAGGAGACCACACACCCTTCATGATGTGCTCCTAATTAGGTGAAAACGCTTTTGTAGCAACCAAATGCTAACACTCCTTTGCTAGGGAAGTGTTTTCTGCAACACTAATGTTCACCCTTTGTGTCTCAGGTGCCCTATGTTTTTCTCTAAGTCTATCACAATCAAGTTGGAATCAATATTGATTTGATCGAAGTTTTGGAATTGTGTCTCAAAGATCACTCTCTTCTATCATGGCATCATGCCATAATAATTAGCAAAAGTAGAAGGCTTATCAATATAAATTCAATGTAGCACGGTTGACAATTCTTTTAGGATGAAAACTTGTAGTTTTAGGCAATCCTACATGCTTTTGTACAACTTGTAATGTCTAAAAACATCCTTGAAGGTGGTGGAAGGTAAAGAGGCATCATTCCCTAAGCTCTCTTTTGCCAAATCTAAAACCAATCAGTGTATAAAGACACTTGAGCCTCTTTTCCCACAACATGGGTGTTATCTCTTATGATGACTCTCCAAGTATCAAACTCTACTAGATAATGCAGATCTATTATGCAAGAAATTGAAAGGAGGTTCCTTGTCAATCTACAAACAAACAAACCATCATTCAAGTCACGAAGATAATCTAAAGGTATTAAAAAAGAGATGAGACTAATCATCATAGGATAAGTGACCTCATCATCAAATTCCATGCATATTCTTCCCTTCCGCTTTTAAAACCTACTGAAAATCTTCTTGTCACTACTTATATGTCTTGTAGTAACACCACTCACATACCATTCAACATCGTACAATATGTTGGTTGAAGTATAAGAGACCGTGGAGAAGGTGATCTCAAGCATGGACTCTTTACTTGTCCAATCTATTTATTGCTTGAACTCTATCTGGTCTAGTCTATATATAGTGTTTGTACTCCCTGGTAATTTGTTTATGTTGCTACTTGAACTTTTATTTTTTCTTATTTAGACATTTGTTTGACATAGTATTATTTCCATCCACTCTTGAAACATTTCACATATGACTTAAATCTTTGTATCTTGATTAAAAATACTAAAACTATTTTTTTCTCTTCATAAGTATTTCTTTTTTCTTTTTGTCTCCCTTGTTCATCCTCTTAATGAGGCAAACATCTTCTATGTGAAATTTCTTCTTGAATTTATTTCATAGAATAGGTGTTTAACTTTATTTAAGCAAACTCATCTCAAAGTTTCTTAAAGGTGAACAACTTTTATTTATTAATTTTTTTGTTTACCATCTCCACTAGTGGGATAATGTTGAATGGAACAATTGTTGGACTAATTACTGCATTTTTGAGAATCTATCACTTGCCACTATGGGAAAATGAGTCTAACTACCCACTCAAGGTAATGGTGGTTTGGAAGTTGACTAATGCCTACTTTGGGAAAATGAAACTAACTACCTGCTCAAGGTAAAGGTAAGGGTTTAGAAGTTTACTAATGCCTACTGGTTTTGGTGTAAAGGCAAACTTCAACAAGAATGATCTACTCACTAATGAAGTAAGACATTGTCATCAAGATTATGTAAGACTTGATGGACCCTGGATGCCCCTTGAGATAGTTTATTTCCCCACATGTGGCTCCCATCATTAACCTCTACCCATGACATTTAAACATTAGACTTGATATCTCATGAATAAGGTGATCCACTTTTCAAAAATACAACTACATTATTCGTTTTCATAATATCAAAAATTAATATTAATCTTTAATCCAATTTAATAAAATATTATATTACTGTGTAACAAAATTTCTCTAAAATCTAAAGTCATGTTTCATAATGACTTGTAACTAATTATTAATTGATTTTATAGATATATAATTGACTGTGAGGCATTATTCCACCATAAAAATTGGTTCACTACTTTTATATCTGGTCTATTAGATATCTCGTACTTTTATCCAAAAGACTTTTTATAAAAGTAGTGTCTGGAGCAGCTCTCAGGTATATATAGTTTTGGTCGAGATTGAACCACAAAACTTATGAGGATCAAACCTTCCCACCTAACCACATATATAAAATCTTCTTCGAATTTAAATCACAAAACTTTTTCGAATTTAAATCACAAAAATTTCGAGGATCAAACTTCCCCACTTAACCCTTAGACCACATCCTTAATATAACTTTTCACGGCCAAGAGAGTGAACATTATCCTTTGTTTCACGGACAGTTTTTTGCAGTCGAGATATTAGCGTTGATGTCATTTAAATATGTCTGTATATGTTGCAGAGTGTGCAGACAATAAAATGTCCTATTTTCATCCACTCTTATCCAAAAGGCAAAATGTATATACAGTAAATCACACATATTACTTTACCATTCCACTGTCCATGACATCATGCCTATCCATTGAACTTCCATTAAAGTGAAGTTCAGTGACTAAATAGGAGAAATAAAAGAGATATGGTCAGAAATCTCGAAAACACTCCACCGTCTCACTCTGTCCAAGGAGAAGAAACTGATATTGTCAGGAATCTTGAGAACGCTCCACCGTTTCACTCTGCCCACGAAGGTTGCCGATGTATAAAAGTTTTAAACACAGACTTTCATGGTCGACCAGAAGCAGAGCCGGAAGAAGACTGGATTGCACCACCTGGAGCTGAGCAAAAACCGTTATGTGCTCGTCGAGTTTTATGAGTCGTGGTGCGATTGCCAGTGCTGGGTTGTTTGGTTCTGCAGTATGTCAGTGCTGGAAGAAGACTTCAAAGAAGGATTGCACCACCTGGAGCTGAGCAAAAACCGTTATGTGCTGGTCGAGTTTTATGAGTCGTGGTGCGATTGCCCGTGCTAGGTTGCTTGGTTCTGCAGTATGTGAGTGCTGTGAATTTAATTGGATTGTTGATTTTGAGAATATTTTAGAATGGGATTGGATTAATTGTTATGGGTCAGTTAAGTTTTATGGATAGTGATTTAGTTATTGTCAACATTTCAGTCTTGTCACTAAGTTGAGGTGAGAAGTAGTTTAACTTAAAATAATTAAATTTAATTGGATAGTTAATTTTGAGAATATTTTAAAATCAGATTTATTAATTACGATAACCATTTTAAAATTCATCTCATTTTTATTGGTTAAATATTAAAATATTTCTAAAATTGACCATCAAAATAAAGATGACTGAATAAAAAAACAAGCTTACAAAATTGACAATCAGGATAAAGAAGACGACACAAAAAGTTTAAATATTTAAATATTTCTAAAATTGACCATCAAAATAAAGATGACTGAATAAAAAAAACAAGCTGACAAAATTGACAATCATTATAAAGAAGATGACACAAAAAGTTTGAGGGTTTCCTACCATCTTGTTTTTCATTGTAGGAGTGGACAAGAAGGCCGATGGTGAAAGAATAACAGAGTTGGATCTAACAAAACATTGGACCTATCATACCCAATCTCACCACCAAATAGGATGAATAAACTTAATAGATTCAGGACCCACAACCGTTGTGCTTCCAAAGTACTTTGAAGGACAAGGGTAAGAAATATCAAGATATAAAATTAAAAAGAACAAATTGGAATAACATTCTGCAATGATTATTTTAATGTGATATTTTGAGTTGTCTATGATAGTAGTCACTGAAAAAGAATATAATATATTCATAAGTAATGTTGGTGATGTGAAAAATGAATATAAAAAGAACAAATTGGAATAACATTCTGCAACTATTATTTTAATATGATATTTTGAGTTGTCTATGATAGTAGTCACTGGAAAAGGAATATAACATATTCATAAATAAGGTTGGTGATTTGAAAAATGAATATAACATATTCACAAGTAATGTTAGTGATCTTGTTTGATTAACATTGCATGAATGGATGGAATGGTGATGCTTATTTCATGTGGTGATTTTTGTTTGATTAACCATCAAAAGTGACATTGTTGGGAAGAATGATGATGTTTGGTTGATGAACATGGCATTATGAAGATGAATGTTGTATGTGGTAGGGAGTTGTTAAAATTTTGTTTTTAATTTATTTGATTGGTTTATTAAAATGATGTAAAGTGAATAGTTAATGAATGTAAAATTTATTTTTCACATGTTCTATAAATGTTTACATTTGACATAATTTGCATTTTTTAAAAATATTATAATTTTTATTTTTATTTTTTATTTCTTATAAGAGGATTATTTAAGACTTTATATATAAGTTGAAAATATGATAAGAAGTAGTTTTTATTCTTTTTTCTTTCAAAATTTATATATATTTTTATTATTTTCTTTAAAAGTGTTATTTTAGATCCCAAAATTTCTCCAATGATAGTGAGGGATTTTTTCACTTATGATAGACATAGGTTGAAAATGTGATAAAAAGTAGATTTATTTCTTTCCCCTGTTAAAATTTATTACTATTTTATTATTTTTATTTAATAGATCTATTTTAGATGGTCGTGAAGGATTTTTCCACATATCATGGACATACGTTGAAAGCATGATAAGAAGTACTTTTCTTTCTTTCTTTTTGAAAATTTACAACTCTTTTATTAATTTTTTTAAGAGGCCCATGTTAGATCTCAAAATTCTCAAATAGTTGTGAGGTCTTTTTCATATATGATGATTTAGAAGTTTGTTTGGTCCTAAATAATGAAATCAAGTATAAAGAAGTGGAAGTTACAAAATGGCATATTTCTAAGATGAAAAACTATATGGAGGAAGGCAATCAAAATTATTTATTTGCATAAAAAATACTAGATATATGTAGGGAAATGCATTCCGGTTTAGAAAATTTTAATGCTATCATAAAAGAACCTTGAGAATGTGATAACTCAAATAATCAACTAGAGTAACTTGATGGAAAATGATGGAATATTACAAAATGTAGAGCAAAGGAGTGGACTAGGTAATTCGAGACAATATGTTGTAGATAATAGTTTGATTATGTTGGAGGAAAGAAGTGAAAAAAATGTATTTGTTAGTATGAATAGAAATGAAAGCTTGACATTGAATTGCTATAGGGTTATGTGTCGTCTCCAACCATTGTCAAATATTTTGCTAATGTCATAGATACTCATGGTCAAACTTTGGGGCATGACATCATTAATATATTTGGATTGAAGGATTGAGAAGAAGATGGGATTGGTCAAACAGAAAAGGAAGAAAGTCCAAATAAGATTTATAACTAGCAATCATGAGGGTGGTTCACATGGATTACTTAAAGAAATGTCTAGAGAATAGAGCTCTAAAAAGAAGAAGAAAAAAAGAGCATATTCAAGGAAGGTGATCCTAATAGTGACAATAAATAATGCAACTTGCTTGATGAGTTTGGGAGGGATTAGGAACTGACTTGACGAGATGCTGTAACTCATTGTGGCAGAGAATCATAAGAAAAGAAAGACGCAGTGAAACATTTTGCGAATATATTATTAGATAAAGAAAATGAAATCAATCATTAGAAAAAATAATAGTCAATCCTTATTTACAAAAGTAAAAAGAAATAAAAATGTAAGTTAAGTGGAGGAACCTATTGGAAGATGAAGCTATTTGGGAGTTTGGATCGACTCGACACTCATCCTTCCTAATGCTTTGAGGTTGGATCATTTTAAGAGGCAATGCCTTGCACCATACTTAGATCAGGATACAGGCTAATGTTGGCATTTAATTTAAGATAGTTAGCTGTTATATCCTTTTGTAACAAGTCGATCTTTATGAAGAGAAACCCTCGTGAAGAGTCACGAATCTTAATTCTATATGTATTAATCTTATGGTCATGATCCATTGTAAATATGAATTTGAATTGATTTCACACTCACACAATTGATTCTTTACAAACTTGTCTAATTTCCATATATAGAATCTACACTCAGTGGTAATTAGTTTATGTGGTTCTTTGCCTTCTTTTTTTTCTAGACATTTATTGGCATGATTTCCTTTATGTTGGAACTTGAAATATTTCACATGACTTAAATCCTTCTTATCGTAGTTCAAATAACTTAATTCATGTTTCTCTTTCTTGAGCATTCCTTTGTTGCCTCCCTTACACATCCTCCTAATGAGGAAAAATATTTTAATTTGATCTACTTCATTGAAATAGTCTGGTTTTGTTTCTTCTTATGCAACATAATCTCAAAGCTTTACAAAGGTGGGCAAATTATCATGAGCATAGATATCCCAGAGAAAGAGTTCCCATGATGCTATAAACCATTTGGTGTAACAAAAACCAACTCTCCATCTTCAACTTTCACCCTTATGGCAACAAATTGACCTCCCAACTTTGTGATCTTCATCATGGAACTTGCCACAATGTTTGTGTTAGTCATGCAAATCACTTAGACCTTATTTCTTAACATATTTAATAAGAAATGTTCACACTATTGTACAAACCTATCAAAACATCATACATCTCTTTAATCATATTCTTTCTAATGTGAGGGATAAAAAAGTGTTTCATTGAATCAAGAATGATTCACTTTTCATTGGCCACCTCATTCTTGTAATCAACCAATTTGAATAAGATTGGTAGGGACATTAATTTTTTTTTCAACAAACACACAAAGCTCGACCTCCTTAATTAGCATTTGCGGTGTATACTTCTAAGGAGCAAAGTTGGAAGCATATTCTACCTATTACACTCTCCAAGATTGAGACATCATCCTTGCAAATCTTGAAGAGCACCTCAATCAACATGTCAAGGAACAAGAAAATTAAATTAGAACTTATCCCCAGTGAAAAATACAACTCCAATCTCTAGAGCAAATAAGGCAACAAACCCAACTCCTTGTCATTGAAATATTGAACTTCCTCTTTCATAAGAAGGGAATTTCAAAATAACAAGCTTCAATACCATGTAGAAATTTATAAAATCTCCCCATTTGAAATTTCCACATCATTTTTATGAGGCTATTGATATATTTCATAAGAGTTTTTAGTGTTTGTATTGAAGTTATTTTTTTCCAAACCCTTACAAAAACTTCAAATTTGTGGAACATTACTTCTAGAAAAACTCAAGAATATAGACACCATAAAAAATTCAAGAAAATATCATTTTGACAATGCTTAGGGAAAGACCTATCCCAATACATAGATCTGAAAATTATTTCTATTATAGTAGAAATACAACAATAAAAAATTGGATTTGAATGTTTCTTTAAGCATGCTAAAATTATATAAATGATTTAGTGTTGTTGTCCTAATAACCAACATTCTAAAAATAATGATGAAACTTTCTCAATACAAGATAAAAATTAGATCTACAAGTACACTGCCTTAGTGTATCCCAAACTATAAGAACACGTACTTTAAGTGCATCCCAAGCAATGACATGTCAATTTACCCCAAGGCCTAGCTATGGCATCAACAATCACTTAGGACTCTAAAAACAATACAAAATGCAAGAAAGGTAGAACACCAAGCTCTACAAACCAATCCTTGGAGCTTTCAAACAAGATAACATCATACCAATTGTCAAACCCCATAATATCCCACTAGCACCACATATGCTATCAAGGATATTTAGGCACTTGTATCCACAAGGTACAATATTGAACACTTGCAGCTCACAAGTGAATGAACCCTAACAATATCATCCCACAAACACTAATCCTTGTCACAAAAGTAATACATTCAATCTTCCAATATTATCCATATAGTTAGTGTCTTACCAACTATTAATCTTTAAGATATAAAGTATTTATTTTTAACAAAAGAACTTTCATTCCTTTGTATAAAGTAAGGTGATGGAGGCAATGGAGAACTCGGATGTAAACAATGCTTGAGGAATATTTTTGATTATATATAAACTTATTTTCTATTAATAGAAAATAACTAGTTTTTTCTCTCCTGAAAAAAAAGTAAGGCGATGGAGGCCTACAATAAATCATGGACTAAGTGCACAAGTAATTGTAGTTTAAATCAACAAAAAAAACCTCAGGTGGAGTGCTCCTGAAGACAAGGTGTCTAGATGTCACATTAGGATTTTTCCAACCCGAAAGGTGGTATACCCTCCAAACTAAGTATCCACATGTCAAATGCTTCTCCATCGAGATGATTCCATCTCCAATCAATGGTTCCTCAAATCAAGCATCCCCTCTCAAATTGTGTGTACTATGGTTACATTCTCTTAGGACCAAATGCCCAACTCCCAAGTGGCTAGTGACCTCCTCCAAAGTTGTTGCACCATATGTGCTAAAAATCCATCCTTAATAAGTACAGCAGAATGTGAAATATGCCATGTACTAGCTATCACATCAAGAAGTGTGTCTCTCTGGCATTGATTCCAAGTCAAGCATACACTCAATATAAGCTTAACAAATTATATAAGTAAAAAGTAAAGAAAGGGGCTAGGAGACTGCAATCCCTTCCCATGCCATGAAGCATTCTCTTAGCTAATTGAAAACACTTTTGGAGTAATCAAAAGCTGATAGGGAGGACTATTAACATTTCTATGCCTCATTACTTTAAGAAAAGTTAATCCTTATTCACTTAGACCCTTAAGTTTTAGAATGGGGTGAGGAAGGGATTCCTCACTTCTCCAATCATTAATTTATAATTTTGTTTGAATAAAGCCCTAGATTTTGCCTATGAATTTTCGTTTAACTCTTCTTCTTTAGAATGGTTCTTGAGCTAATATATTTATTCCTTCTATTTACTTTCAAAGTGTTCATGTCCAAAATTGAAGTGCTCAACAAGAAGCGCTTCTCAATCTATACTTCAAATGATAACTTGAGGCAAGTTGAAACTAAATGGCATGTTTCAAGGTAGACCTTATATTCAAGGTGTGTTCAAAATTAGGCATTTTGGCACTTTTGTGATTTTCAACACTAGGATATATTATTTAGTACTTCTTTGATCAAATATATCTTTGACCATAATTTAGTGCAAGTGATAATTTTGTCATTTTTTCAACAAGCATCAAAGTTAACTAATTGTGTACAAGAATCTGCTCCCGTTCTCTGATCCGGCTCCCGGTTTGTTTTCCCCCAGCGCGGGTTACCATGGGCCGTGCGCTTGACCGACGGTCCTCGTTGCTCCATGCTGGTCACAATCTGCAATTGTCACAAGAATTCCTTCTGATAGCTCGATCCTTTTAAGACTTGAATCTTTTTAGCATCATTGAAACAGTTCATGAAAACTTAGAAAGTGTTCTAGGATCCAATTCGGATCACGACCTTCCCACTGAAAAAGCTTTTGGACCACCAAAAGTTGGTTTTTAAGCACCAATCAAATGAGGATATAGTTTCCTCGCTTGCTCAATTTCTATCCATCTTGCATTGCTTGGTTTTGAACCTTTAAGCCCAATCCTAAGGTACTCAACATTCCCCATATGCGTAGTTCTCACCTTCCTGTCCAGAACTGTATCTTCTTGCAACTCGTTGAGATATTCAGGTAACAGATCATCAATAGAAGGCAACTAACTCTGCTCTTCAGGATCTTCAATCAATGAAGGCTCAAATAGTCTCAAGTTGTCTGCATTAACAACTGAGTAGATGTGCATGTAAGCTGGTAAATCAAGGCGAAAAGAATTCTCACCAATTTTCTCAAGTATCTTGAAAGGTCCATACCTTACTGGCTTCAGATTCTTACCTTCACCTTGCATTCTATCTTTGCTGATATACAGCTAGAGTTGATCACCAACTTGGAAACTATGCTCAGTCTGATGCTTATCATGCCTTGCCTTGTACTTGGCTTGGCTCTTTTCCAGCGGTTCCTGTACTGCCTGGTGAATCTCTTGGATTTGTTCGATGAACTTGGTTGCCTTGTCCACATCATTGTGTCCATCAACGGCTACGTCTTTACCAAAGACAAAATCCAAGGGAGACCTTGGTGTGAAACCAAAACAAGGCTCAAAAGGAGATCTCTGTGTAGAAGAATGTTTAGCTCGGCTGTAAGCATGCTGAACATAACATAAATGTTCATCCCAAAGCTTGGGATGCTTGCTGCAATAGCCTCTGAGTAACTGGATCACTGTCCTGTTGACCACTTCTGTTTGGCCATCTGTTTGCGGATGAAAATCTGTGCTCTTCTTCAGTCTGGTGTCCATCAATTCCCACAGACTTGACCAAAATTTCCCAACAAATCGGGTATCTCGATTAGATATAATGGAAGTGGGTAATCCAAAATGAACCCATACATGCTGAAAGAACAACTTTGCAGTTTGTTCAACTGTAATCTGTTTGTTACAAGGTATTAAAATACACATTTTGCTGAACCTATCCACAACAACATGTAAATAGTCACGACCTTTTCTAGATTTAGGCAGTCCCCCAACGAAGTCTATAGAAACACTTTCCCAAGGATGAGAAGGAATTGGTAGTGGAGTGTACAAGCCTATTTTTCTATTGTCGGGCTTGCTATTGGCACACATGGTACACCCTCTTACATATCTAGAAACTGTCTCATTCATTTTTGGCTAATAACAAAATCTTTGCAGCTGTGCAACTGTTTTACTTACACCAAAGTGACCTGATATTAGAGAAGTGTGTGCTTCTCGAATTATCTTTACTCTTTCTATTTTATGAATGCATAACTTTCCCAAATGATACAAGAGTTGGTCCTTGACATGATAATCCAATTCTTCTACTTGTTTTCCATGACTTAAAGTCACATATACATCTTTAAAATATATATCTTGAGCATACTGTTCAATGTAGCTTTCATGCAATACTGAATTACGCTTAAGTATAGTGGATGCATTTATGATTGGTCTGGACAACATATCTGCAACTTTATTGTGTATGCCCTTTTTATATCCGATGACAAGATGAAACTGTTGTATAAAACCCATCCACCTATAGCGTCTTGATTGCTGCAACTTAGTTTGTGAGTGCAAATATTGAAATGGTTGATGATCAATGTGTATCACTGTTTCTTTGCCCATTAAATAATGTTTCCACTTTTTCACACTCTGTACTAATGCATACAATTCTTTATCATATGTGGGATAATTAAATACTGCACAATTAAATGTCCCAGAATGATAACATATGGGTTTGCCATGCTGCATCAACACTGCTCCCATGGCATAGTCACTGGCATCCATTTCAATCTCAAATGGTCTTTGAAGATCAGACAGTGCTAGTACTGGTGCTATACTAATCTTTTCTTTTAAGGCGTCGAAGGCTTTTTGCTGTTTTCCTCCCCATTGAAACACTTTGTTCAATCCTGTTAAAGCATGCAAGGGAGTTGCAATCAAAGAAAAGTTAGAAATAAACTTTCTCCAATACTGTGCTACTCGTAATAAGCTTCTAACTTCTGTAGCAAATTTGGGTTTAGGCCAGTTTACAATGATTGCAACTTTAGAGGGATCTATCTTCAATTCACCACCCCGTACAATATGACCCAAATAATTCAAAGATGTTTTGCCAAAATCACATTTTGAGAGCTTAACATAAAGGTTCTCTTTTTTCAAAACATCTAGAGTCTGCTTGACATGCTTTAAATGTTCTTCCCATGTTTTACTAAATATAAGAATTTCATCCAAATATACAATGACAAAATCATTAATAAAAGGTCTGAGTACATCATTCATTATTCTCATGAAAGTAGCAGGAGCATTAGTTAAGCCAAAATGCATAACCAACTACTCATACAATCCCTGCTTTGTTTTGAAAGCAGTCTTCCATGCATCTTGCTCTGCAACTCTGATCTGATGGTAGCCACTATGCAAGTCCAACTTGGAAAAATAAACAGCTTCTTTCAACTGATCTAATAGATCATCTATGCGAGGAAGGGGATAATGATTTTTGATCGTTATTTTATTCAGTGCTCGGTAATCAATGCACATTCTCCATGAGCCATCTTTCTTTCTCACCAAGACAATTGGAGACCCACAAGGCGATGTGCTAGGTCTTATGAACCCTTTCTTGAGCAGCTCCTGTATCTGCTTCTTGATTTCTACATTCTCTAAAGCGGACAACCTGTACATTCCGATGTTAGGCAATGGAGCATCTTGCTGCAAATTAATATCATGTACTATTTCCTTTTTGGGTGGTAGACCTTTAGGTTCTTGAAATAGTATATCATATTCTGAAACAACTTCTTCTAAATCAACTTGTTGTTTAGCATTACAACCCTCAAATACATTGGTTTTATCAGGTTTCTTTTCCTTTACAACCAATAGTAAAAATTGTTTGCACGAATTTACAATTCTTTTCATCTGCCCTGAGTTTTTGAGAGTATAATTATTCTTGATTTTGCGAGCTCTTACAATATATTCAATTCCATATTTAACGAGTTGATACTTGTTTTCAGATCTATAGAAAATAGCTTTTCTATCATACAAGTAAGGACTTCCTAAAAAAATTCCACATATATCCAAGGGAACAATATCTAACTCAACCTCATCTACAAACGCTAACCCAAATGAAAACCTAAGTTTACATTGTCTAGTCACTTGTAGCTGTGCTTTATCACATAACTAACCTAATGGATATGGATTTTTGTGAGGTGTGGTTAATAATCCCAACTTCTTTACAATTGCTTCAGAAATTAAATTTACTTGTGAGCCGCTATCAAACAAAGTATCAATCTTTTGATGCTTGGAAACAACTCTAATATGAAAATGCTCATGCCTTTTCCTCTCATTTTCTTCATTATCAATAGATTGTGCAAAATTACTAGTAGATGCTTCAGAATTTTTACCTTTTATACTCGTGGCTGCAATTGTTGTTTCATCCCTGAATCTGACCCCAAATCCTTTTGAATAGCTGCATTAGTCTTCTTCTTCTTGCCCTCGTACTTCTTGGGTTTCAACTCCAGATGTAGAATCCAACAGTGTTCATCATCATGCCCATCCTTTTTACAGTGAGTGCATGAAGATTTGGTCTTTTGTACAGTATTTGTCTTCCTCTCTTTCCATTTCTGTTTTCTTTTCTCCTTATTCTTGCTTGCAGTGGTTTTTGATGATCCCCCAACTTCTGGGTTCACATTCTTGCCTCTAGCCTCTAGATGTGTAGCTTGAACAGATACCTCATCTATGCTAGTGGGATTAAACATGAGAATTGTGTGTCTTAAGTAGCTGTGTAGACCACCTATATACTTCAGCAGAGTTTCAGGTGAGTCTAAAGAAATTCCTAGAATCAAAGCTCTTTTCCTAAATTCTTGAGTGTAACTTTGTACACTTTGCCCTTTTAATTGTCGTAGAGTTTTCCAACTCATCATGGCTTGCTGCATATAGGCTAGTGGATAGAACTATTTTTTAATTGCAGAAACAAACTCACTCCAGACAGAAAGAATCTTACCATGCTTCTTCATGTCAGCTTGTGTCCTACCTTCCCACCATACCAAGGCAGTGCCTCCAAGGCGTAGGCTGGCCAGCTGAATCTTACTACTGTTTGAATCAATGCTCTGCACTTTGCAATAAACATCAATCTGTTTAATCCAATTATCCAACTTCTCTACATTCAACTCTCCATCATATATTTGTAAATCAAATTTAACATCTAATTTAATCAAAGATGTCTTCTTTTTGTTTTCAGGGCTACTAGGAGGTGTGGGAAGTTTTTCCTCTTTCCCCTTGCCTTTAGAGTGGTCATGTAGGAGAGATTCTTCTGCTCCTTTATCTTGTTGGGAGTTTGATGCATCTTCCTCTCTACCTTTCTTAAGTTCTCTATACATTTCCTCTACCATGGCTCTCATGGTCATGAAACTATCCATGAACTGAGGGTCTGATTCCAAGGGACTTTCTTCTGACATTATCCTCTTAGGATAGACTCTTCCAATTTCTGGGTTAGTTTCAACCAAATCTCCTTCTCCTAATTTAAGCTTTGATCTAGTTGGCATTCAACAACAAAATCTAGCACAAGCTTGTCTAACCTTAGTAACCTAGAGCTCTGATACCACTTGATTTGGAATTTATCCAGGACAAAGAATTAAAGGTATTACAGACTCATATGCATGGATGTGCCTATGTTACTTTATGTAACGGATCGGTAAAATTGCAAAATACACAAACACTGGAGTAGTTAGAGAAAACACAACAGTAAAACATGTAAACACAACAAGTTTAATAAGGAGTTCACCCAATGCTCTTGGGCTACGTCTCCTGGTCTAGCCTTCAGTGGTGGCCTCTCTATTATGTTTTCAAAGCAGAGTTTTTAAAACAATGAGCTCAATTTGAGTCTCACTCAACAGATATAAATCAATAGGACTGGACTTGGATCCCCCAAGTCTCTGGAGTACACAGACTTTCCTTACTGAAACTCAACCTTTATTGGTCACAGTAGTATGAACCAATCTGAGACTCATACATGACAGGCAAGTACAAAGGAGTTTGCTTGAACCTCTCAAGCCCTCTCTGGAGTACACAGACTCTCTCTGACTCTCTTTGGCTCTGTCTGGCTCGATGTTGCCTTCAGGTCAGCTCGGCTTCTTCTCTCTATTCTCTGCTCTTGGCTTTCCACCTTGACTAACTCACTGCCTGCTTTGTTTCTGTCAGTTCATGGCTTTAAAGCCAATCTGCTTTTTGACTGTTCGTTTCCGCTTCCCGGTGCTCTAGTTCTCCTGCCTCTCTGTTCATTTGAATTCCTCTGTTCTGTGTCATCATCACTGTGTAACGCTTCACAGGGAGGTGGCCACTTGTTTCATAACGAATTGAGTGTTAGTTCTCTTGGAAATGTTTGAACGGTCGTTATTTCCATTTGCTCCAAGATTGCCCACGAAATACGAATCCCTGCCAACGAATCGTCCATACCAAACTTCAAATCCCATATAATCTTGCTTTATCATCTGTCAAATCCGGTCATTCATCGGACGTGCCTCCGCCATTGATCTGGACTCCCTAAATCCTACGGTCGTCGTGCATATTGGGCGGATAATTAGCTCGACGGTTACCCGTTCGATATGCACGGTTTTATCTCTCCTCCACTGGACGCGTGTCACTCACTGTGTGGCATCGGGCAAGACTCATTCTAAACCGCTTATCTCCTCGAGGCCCTTTCGATATCTTGCCTAGTTTTTGTGGAATCCTGCTCCGTCGGAATCGAAACTGGTACTTTTCTACGTTTTATAACCTTTTTGGGTCCGGGCGCTTCGGGGCTTTCCTTCACTAAGGGGGACGCCCTGCGATACGCAATTAGAGCGCGCTAATCGCGTATCAGAATCTGCTCCCGTTCTCTGATCCAGCTCTTGGTTTTGCCAGTTTGCCCCCAACGCGCGTTACCATGGACCCTCGGTCTACGCGCTTGACCAAGGGTCCTCGTTGCTCCGTGCTGGTCACAATCTGCAATTGTCACGAGGATTCTTTCTGATAGCTCGATCCCTTTAAGACTTGAATCTTTCTGGCATAATTGAAACAGTTCATTAAAACTTAGAGAGTGTTCTAGGATCCAATTCGGATCACATATAGTAAGTAATAGAAGTTATGAGTGCATTCACTAGGTAAAAAATGAAAAGGTTAAGCTTTATAAAGAGGAAAGATCAACCCCAATACAAGGGTCCTTGTTGCAAGACATTGCCAACTTTAGGGTTTAAGAAATAGATAATGAAAAACCTTGAGCACAAGAAATCACATTACTTCTTAAGATGCACATGTTTAAACCACTAAATGTTGTTGAACAAGTAGATCAATGAACTTTATATATTCCTCACGATCATTTGTAGCTAGATATTGAAGTTTACAATCTAAATTTATTTGACCTTGAACATAGTAGGCTTCTTATTTATGTGAGAGGGTTTCAATCACTTCCATAGGTTATCCACCTCTTGCAAGGGAACCTCGTATTTTTGATAATACAAAAATATGTGTTTTGGGGGTTTTAGGATGGTCACAAAGGTGCTAAAAAATTATTCCACTCCCAAATGACTTGGTCATTAGTAGCCAACCAAACGTCCATGCACTAAAGAAGAAAAAAAATTGACCCACAACCCACTACGCATTGTGTAGAGTTATAACCTGAGAGATTGTAGAGTTATAAAGCAACAATGAATATGAGAAAAATTAATTAAGCTATCATATTACATATATATTCTAAACTAAAACATAAATATATAAGGATTTTCCATTAATAAGACATGGGAAATAAATAAGATAGTACAACCAACTTAAGATTTGTGAGTTTGAGAAATCACTTCATGTGCCAAATTTTGAAGAAATATGATGAGTCTTACGTGCTAGATAACTAAAATATCTAAGAGATATATAAAACATACATACCATGATTTATAAAAAACATGAAGACCTGGTTATAAAAATGGTTATGCTTCTACAATAATGTTATGTCATTATTTACATTCATGTGATTTGACAATCATGGTAGTGGGCATGCACATGGAACACAGATGGCCATGCATATTCACTTAAGTGTGCACTTGCAGACGATAAGAAGTGGACACACAAGTTGGTGAAATATGCACATATAATGTGGAACTAAGCATGCATGGTGGAAACTTTGTGCAAATTGTTATAAAGGTATTATAGTCACATGCAAGTGTTTCCCATTGACTAGGCTTGTTAAAAGTGAAAATGGGAGTGCACCTAGGCAGTTTCCCTTGGGCCCTTTGACCTTGTGGAGGGTACTAGGAATTCCATTCATGTTCTATTGCACATAGATACACACATAACATTTTGTGCTTATTCTTAGATCATTTTCCCCTTCTTCAGAAGTGATGGTCTTTACTACATCACTCATCAAATAAGGAATTTGTGTCTAGAGCTACCATAATGTTTACCACTTAGCTCACTCTACAAGCCATTAAACATCAAAACTATATCGATTGAAAGTCAACCTTAGCAATCAAGATCAAGCAAAACCTACCAATAGTCAACCATTGAGGACCCATATCAACTATAGTAAACCAAAATCAACCATAATCAACCATAGGTAGGCAACATAACCCAACTCAATTATAGTTGACTAATAGTGAACCATTAAGTATCAAAATCCATTATAGTGAACTAAAGCTAACCATAATCAACAATGGAAAACTAAAGTCACCTTTGACAATCAACCACCTTTTCCTTCTCTAATATGGTCCACCAAATTCAACCATAGTTAATTAAGTTATCCAAGTTAATGTACATAGTCAAACATGACAAAACACACTCAACATGGTTTATTTTAATTAACGATATACAAAGGTTCCATAGTTAACCATGGTCTACATGGTCTACTATAGTCGCTGATAATCAAACATTATCGACCATAGTTAAACCATAGTCAACATGGTCAAACATACTCAAACCATAGTTGGTTAACAAGTATACACCATAATGAAGAGGGTAAACTATAGTAATTAATTGTTATCAACCATAATCAACATGGTTAATCATAGTCTGCCATAGCCAATTATAATTAACAAGGTTAACCATAGTTAGCAATACTCAACCATAATCAACCATAGTCAACAAGGTTGACTATGGTCAATAAGGTAAACCATAATCAACCAAATTCAATTAGGTTGATGAGATCAAACATGTTAAACAAGCCAAACATGGTTAATCAAAGTCAACCAATCAACTATAGACGTTAAGGTTAGACATAGTTAGCTATAACCAAATTCACTATAAATATGGTCAACATTGTTATATGGCAGTCATCTATGGTTAACGATAGTCATCCATAATCTACCAGAATGAACCATGGTCAGCATGGTCAACTATAGTAAATTGTGCTCTATTATTTTCATGCACGAGGAAACATGCATAACTGATATAATTTGAATCAACATACATTTTTTCATATATCTTAGTACTTTTTGGTTGGAAAAATTGACAAATTAGCTTGCAGGGCCCCAATGGTAGATCCTAGTTTGGAAAATAGGTTATGGAGCCTTCCACAACCATTTTTAGGCATCAAACTAATTTTTTGGGATTACAATGGTCGAAGCATACATCCATACCCTTGATGCTAATTTTCACATTGAGACCTTTCCAACAATTCAGAAATCACCTCAATTATAGCTCGTACACAAAAGTTATGACTCCTACACGTTGAGCTACCTTACATACCACCACGACATGAGTGGATGCGACATCAACCCGCATTATTCACACATGTGGGGCTAGACACATGTGGGCTTTTAAGACGATTCTAGAAGGTCCAAAACCTTATCGCTAATTGAGGGTTGATGAAATTAATGACCTAACCCTAGGAGTGTCAGGCCTCCATTTTGTTTGGTTTTACATCACATTTTGCTTTGAATCCCTCATGTTTTTACTTAGTTCCTAGGGTTACTATCATCATTTTGTGCATTATAAATTAAATATTCACTATTTAGCACATTTCCCCTGTTTCAACAAGATTTAACATTAAAATCATTATTAATG
This sequence comes from Pinus tabuliformis, assembly GCA_031772625.1. NCBI lineage: Eukaryota > Viridiplantae > Streptophyta > Pinopsida > Pinales > Pinaceae > Pinus > Pinus tabuliformis. Next base: position 1,165,563,622 of record CM062805.1, on the reverse strand, counting down.
ATTATTTGTGTGCATGCAGGTCTAAAAATGTATGTGCCAATAGTGATTGCTAAGTGCATGGAAACTGGGCTTGATCCTGCACTCACATTCCTGCACCAAGTATGTGGACTGCTTCATCATCCAAGCTTGCCACAAAGGAAACTGTTAGCTAGCACTACGAGCATATTTTTGAGACTATTTTGGAGTGATTTGATAGTTAAAAGCGTGCTTATCATTCAATGATCTGTTCTTGCACCAATTTGGGGCTTTGATAGATTGGCACATTTTCGGGGAAAAATAAGAAAATTTTTGTCCAAAATGATGATTTAACACCTCCACATGATTTATAATACACCTACGTCATACAAATCAATTTTTTGAAAATAATTAATAATTCAACCAGAGAGTTTTCAAACTTCCAAATTTGTCCTCAATTTTCATGCCATTGAAGAAGAATCTCAGAATTCTAAAACACTGTATTTGTTGAAAATATGGCCAACTAGGCTCCCTCCAAGAAGTTTTCCAAAATTTGTCATGGTTTGAGAGTTACGCGGAGTTCTCTGAAGCCAATTTGTTTTTTTCAGAGAATCTGAAGCCAATTTGTTAAAACTGCAGAATTTTCCAAAATTGAAAAATTGCGCTGTTAGAGCCAAAATTCGTCTGTGACCTTATAGAAATCCCATCCAGGGCCTTTGGAAGGGAGAGGATATTATTCTAATTTCATATTTTTGATTTGGACCTTGAGGAAATGGCCTCAGACGTAAAAGACCGATTGTATTTCAACAAAAGCTTCTAATGCCATGTTCTGATTATTTCTTGTGCATTTTTTGTGATTAATTTTGTCTCTGTAATTTAAATTTCTTATACAGGCGATGAGCTGGTTGGTTTGGGCCCACCAACTCAGCTCATCATCCTTCATCCTTTCTTGTTTGTTAAATAGGTTGCAGATCTGTGTTTGACATTGTTATTTACATTGCAGGCATGCTAATTGGAGTGTTTGGTTTGAGGTCTAAAAGATCCATACCAATTTTATGTTCTTAGATATGGAATTTTGTTACACTCTGTTTCTTTATATAAACTCTTTTATCTCATGCTTGCTTCACATTCAGAGATTTGAAAATGTTTTCATTGTAAATGCTACAGGTTTCTTATATAAATTGTTGGAAGCTACAACAAAACTCTGTATGAACAAATAGACCAAAAATCTATTCCATAAACATCTCTTTTATGATTCTGATTTTTTTGTCATGGTCTGGAATGTTTTGTTGAGTGGGTATAAAAGAGGAATGTTAGATCTTCAGACTTCTGAAGCCTTTATCAAAATCCATAATAAATCTCCTGAAATTTGAAGACCTTTGTTGAATTATAACCTGTCTATTTCAGATCCAAGGGTCGTTATTGTAGCTCGAATCGAAACAAGTTTGAGTCGAATTATAAGATACAGGCCCTCCAACAATATCCTTGATTTTATTTCACAAGAATATAACTTATATGTATGAATTGTTGCTTGGATGATTTATGACAGTGATGTGTTGGAGCACAAGTCCAGAATCTGGCGATGACAACCTTTGACCCCTTTACACCTCTGCAATGCAACACAATACATACGTATTGTTGTTTTGAAATTGTGTTTTTAATACAATGCGTTGTTCCACCTATTATGATACACTTTAGGTCAAAGGGATCATTTGTAAAAGGAATTTGATCACTTGTTTATAAGCCTGCAATTTCCTTGATAAAGTAATGGTTCACACTTTCCAGAATTGCAGAACATTTCTTCAATATATATTTCTTGCATTTTTTTAATAAATAGGGATACCACGTTATTTCTGGAATCCATATTTGATTTTATTAAGGCGTGAATCTTGTGTAGAGGATGAATGAGTACAGGTCCGAGGGAAGTAATAGTTTGTTTGCATAGATGGGATACTCACGTTCTGAGCAGATTTGTAATCTTTTCTTGTGGACTTTACACATAAATGGTTAATTATAGGACAGTCCAGATTTATAAATTAATTTTGTTGCTTTGGTTTTCTTTCTAATAGCTAAGGTTTACTTTTCAATTCACAATAATTAGGATTTTCTTTTTAATTGTTGATAGTTCAGGTTTGCTTTCAAATGCTTTTGTATGCAATATTGGTGTTGCAATAGATAAGGTTTTGTTTCTAATGATTCATTTTGAGTGCATAAATCAAATTGATCATTGTTTGCAGGAATTTACAAAGAGGTTGGTGAGAAAGTGAGCATAGGAATTTGATTTGCAAGTCACCAGGGGCTCTCTTTGGCATTTACAGTGCTGCACCTCCAAGTTTAAGAACTCTTGGATTGAGAATTAACTGTCAAGTCATATATTACACCCAACATTTTGGCACCGTTGTCGGGGAGGCGCTTAAGGGATTGTCTTTGGTGACCTGTTGCAATTTGGTTTGCTGTTTACCTAGTTTCTCTTGCAAGTTTTTGTTCTTTGAATTTGTTTCTTTCCTGCACATTTTTTTAAATACTTTCATTTTAAGGTGCTGTAAGAACCCTTCCTATCTATATACTTACCCCTGTGCTGACAAAATATATCAGCTTGCTTATTGAACATAAAAATGGTATTTGAAGAAATCTTTCAATGAGGAGTTTTGATGTTGCTGCAGAGATATACAAATCATCCAATGACGAACTTACGAGTGCAGAAATAAGTATTTTTCTTGAAAATTTATAAAATAATGTTATTTGTTCTCTTAGTTCACAAATGGATGATTTGCAGGAAGAGCGAAAGCAAGATAAAATTGAAGAACCACTGTTGATCTTTTGCGCCAACTGTAAAAAGAAGCACTTCCTCAGAAAATGCCCACTTAATGGTCTGAAAGTTTGCAAAATTTGCAAGGAGGGTCATTCAACAACACATTTCCCATCATTGCCAGGACTACTAAAGGTACTCAAGAAATCAAGTAAGGAAACAAATCAATCACCAGGTATAACTCAAAACCCATCATCATTTAATACTTGGACTAATACTTATTATCCTAAACAGGTTCCTCAACAGATTTATAATCTTGCAGTTTCATGGAAAACTTTTATTCCTCCCCCAACTGAATACCCTACTTCATGGCCATAGTGGCCCTCTCCTTGGCCCTATTCTTCGAGTCAGATATCCCTATGGCCTCAGGAATGGTTTGGAGCCTTTTTCCTAGGGTAGTGTTTCATGCAAAATCAACAAAAATCACAATTTTCATCCAACATACCGCCGAGTCATCCTCCTCTGTGGTCCCAGTTACTTGTGCAACCTTACTTTAATTCAAGCCCTAGAATTAACCCTAGTCCACACCCTAATTTAAACCCTAATCCAAATCTTAGACTTGACTCTAATCCATACTCTAATTCAAACGCTAGACCTAACCTTAGTCCACACCCTAATTCAAACCCTAGACCTACCCCTAGTCCACACCTTAATTTAAACCCTAACCCTAGACCTAACCCTAATTCAAACAAGAAGGTTGCATAACAATTTAAAACACTTGTTCTTCCCGTTGATTCCCCTACTAAAAGAAATGATATATCTTCAAGGTTGGGGGAAGGGTTGAGTTTGGAAACATCTCCTATCACTACAAAACATTCACCCTGGGAAGATCTAATTTAAAGACCATTAGAGGAGCAACCTATAATTGGAACCTGTTTTGAAACTTTTGTTGAAGCTAGAGTTTCCTTTAACCATTCTTGTCAATTTGAAAAACAAATATTTGAGCCCAAACTTGAGGGGTTTTTTTTTTTTTTTTCACCTAATCACTTATGCCTCCCAGAGAGTGTTTATCAAGTTGTGAAATATTTGTATGAGTTGGAGAATCACAAATATGTGGATCCCATTGAATCCCGGTTTCAAATAATTGTTAGCACACTTGATTCCCTCATTATTCAACAACTCTTGACACCATATCATATAAAGCAACTGGTTTCTCATACTCTGGTATGTGTTGAAGTTTATTCTTTAAAACTAAGTGTGAGTATATTTAACATTCTGTTACACACATGGCTACATAGGAAGTGCTCCTACACTCGAAGGAGATCTCCCTCTCTTTAAATTAGGGTACAGTAGTATAAAAACTGAAATAAAATTGTCATAAAACCACTCTTGAAATTGCAATTCCCTACAACACAACTATTGAAATATCTGTTATTATGCACTCCTGTGGTAGGTCTTGTCGGAAGTAATTCACTCTTAATACCTCATCTCTTGTAAAGTGAAATTGATCATTGATTGGGTAGTTTTTATTCATATTATTTGGTCATCCATGGAGTCAGCTAGGGGGATTTGTCATATGCTTCCCATGCATAAACCCAAAATCTTAACCCTTGGTGGCCATTTAAACAAATTGCTATCTAAGAAATATTTTCAAGCTCCTCTTCGAAGGTATTTCTGAAACGCCTCTTATGGTGGACCACTCGTATAAAATTCTAATGAGAACCCTGGCATGATTAACTCAAGGAATATTTCAGTAATTATGTGAGATTCTTTCTTTAAAAGGAGTATTTAGGATAACAAGACCAACCAATAAAAAATATTCATTAAATTTTTTTCACGCCATCCTGTGCTCTTAAGGAGCAAATTTTCCTCCTCGCCTATTATGCAACCTATTTAAAGTTAATTATAATCAAAGACTATTTTAACATAAAAGGATCAATTGAGGGATAAGAGTTCTCATTACGATCTGGCCTACCATGATCATGGGACCTAATGAGAATGACATTAGCACTATTGGTCATCAATCCAGGGTAATGGATTACAGTTAAAAAGCTGGAAGACAAAAGGTCTCATCACGAGCTGACTTGTTCATTCTTGTTAGTTCTTGTGACTGGCACTGTCGTTAGCTAGTTATCAAACTAGGACATTGACCTTCAGTTAATTCCTAAACCAAACTAAATGATTTTAAATGAATTTGAATCTATATCTAATAGAAGGGACACAAACATTTCATTGGGTTAAAAGGCATACCTATCAAGGCTATGTATGCCTCTTGGCAGCAACAGCCATGCATGTGGTATTAAAGTTAATTTTACACTATGATTTATTTGGTTGTTTTTTTTCTTTCCTTGAACTCATTATCATATCTCTCCGAGAATGGATTTAAAATCATTTCGGTAATGTGCTTTAGAGTTCTATATTTCAGAAATATGAAGGTTTTCATGGACGTGAGACCCTTAGTGCAGGTTGATTCACTTTGCATGAACAAGAGGAGCTTTAGCTATATGCTTGGATAATGGTAAGATGGTGACCTTGGGAAGGTATCATTTTTTCATCTTTCTTTTTCCCTATTTCCATTCATTTTTAATGCCATGGATTCCAAATTATGTCACTTTTATTTGTAATGAGGTTATTAAGGTGAAAAAATTTGACTAAGGCTACTCCTGACATGCTTTACATAAATTTTGATGTCTGGTTATTTCATGATAACACAATCCTTGCAGTTTAGCATTTTTATGGCAAACCTGGTATTAACATTTCTTGAAATGAGTTTTATTAATAAAGAATTCAGTGCAAAAATGAACCAATAGGCATTCTCTTTTTAGGACAAGCCATATTTAAGTAGAGGTCCCAGAATTTTTTATTACACAGAGTTTCAAGGACATTATTAGAAGTGCAAAGGTAATCTATAGATGTTTCAATCTTGTTTTTTTGCAAGGGGGTGATAGAACAACAATTGATTAACTTGCATGAGGACGTGCAAGATGATCGACATGGGGGGATGCCAGTCCTCCATTTTGTCTGGTTTTACATCACTTTTTTCTTTGAAATTCCTCATGCTTTTACTTAGTTCCTAGGTTTACTGTTGTCATTTTGTGCATTATAAAGTAATATTTACCATTGAGCAAATTTCCCTTGTTTCAAAAATATTTAACATTAAAATTGTTATTGATGATTATTTGTGTGCATACAGGTCTAAAAATGTATGTGCCAATAGTGATTGCTAAGTGCTGCATGGTAGTTGGCCTTGATCTAGCGCTCACATTCCCGCACTAAGTATGTGGACCACTTCATCATCCAAGCTTGCAATGAAGGAAAATGTTAGCTAGAAGTATGCACATCTATTCACGACTATTTTGGAGTGATTTGATAGTTAAAGGCACACTTATCATTCATTGATCTGTATCTGCTATAGTCTTACGTTCCTGCACCAATTTGGGGCTTCGATAGATTGTCACACTTTTGGGGAAACCAATGATTGGTTTTGTCCAAAATTATGTTTTAACACCTCTACATGAGTTAGAAGGCACCCCGGTCATACAAATCAATTTTTAGAAAATAAATAATAATTCATCCCTAAATTCACACATTTTTCACACTGCCAACTTTGTCCTTGATTTTCATATAGATGAAGAAGAATCTCAGAATTCTAAAACACGAGTTTCGTTGAAAATATGGAAAATTAAGCTCCCTTTGATAAGTTTTCCAAAATTAGTCATGTTTTGAGTGTTACATGGGGTTATTTTAGGCCAATTTGTTTAAAATGCAAATTTTTCATGAATTGAAAAATTGGGCTGTTAGAGCCCAAATTTATCGTGTAATCTTCATAAAAAAGCCCAACCATGGCATGTGGAGGGAAGATAATATTATTATAATTTCATATTGTTGATTTGGACCTTGAGAAAATGTCCTCAAATGTAAAAGACTGATTAATTTCAGCAAAAGCTTTTAATGCCATGTTCTTTTTTTTTTTTAAATTTCTTGTGCATTTTTTGTGATTGATTTTGTCTCTGTAATTTACATTTCTTATACAAGGGATGAGATGGTTGGTTTGGGCCTACCAAATCAACTCATCACCCTTCTTCTTTCATTATTTGTTGAATAGGTTGCAGATCTGGTGTTTGACATTATTATTTACATTGCAGGCATGCTAATTGGAGTGTTTGGTTTGAGATCTAAAAGGTTTCTTTTGCAGCAAAGTTACATACTCTGTTTTTAATACATATTTCCTCATTCCATACCAATTTTATGTTCTCAAACATGGAAGTTAGTTACATGCTGTTTCTTTATATAAACTCATTTATCTCATGCTTGCTTCACATTTAGAGATCTGGAAATGTTTTCATTGTAAATGCTACAAGTTTCTTATATAAATTGCTGGAAGCTACAACAGAACTCTGTATGAACAAATAGACCAACAATCTATTCCATATACTTATCTCTTACGATTTTAATTTTTTGATCATGGTATGGAATGCTTTTTTGAGTGGGTATAAAAGAGGAATGTCATATCTTTAGGGTACTGAAGTCTTTATCAAAATCCATAATAGATCTCATGATATTTGAAGACTTTCTTTGTTGAATTATAACCTGTCTGTTTTAGATCCAAGGGTCGTTGTTGTAGCTCGAATTGTAACATGTTTGAGTCGAATTGTAAGATACAAACCCTGGAACGCTATCCTTGATTTTCTTGCACAAGAATAGAATTTATATGCATGAATGGTTACTTGGATGATTTATAACAGTGACGTGTTAGAATACAAGTTGAGAATATGGTGATGACAATCTTTGACTCCTTTACACCTATGCAATGCAACAAAATACATACATATTGTTATTTTGAAACTGTGTTTTTAATACAATGCGTTGTTCCACCTCTTATGATACAATTTAGGTCAAAGGGATCATTAATAAATGGAATTCGATCACTTATTTATAAGCCTGTAATTTCCTTGATAAAGTAATGGTTCACATTTTTTTTTTTTTTTTCAGAGGGAAAATCAACATATGGCCGAGGCCAGCCAGCAGATTTTTTACAATATATGGCCGAAGCCAGCAGAATTTCAGAACATATGGCCGAAGCCAGCAGAATTTCAGAACAAATTGCTCATAAGGCAAGCCAGCACCGAAGCCAGCAGAATTTCAGAACAAATCGCTCATAAGGCAAGCCAGCACCAAAGCACGGGGTCCAAACAGCGCCCGCAGGATTCGATCCCGGCTGGGGGGTGCGAAAGCCATCCGCCCCAGCCGTCAAGTCATGCACGTCGCGTGCCAGTAATGGTTCACACTTACACTTTCCAAATTTGCAGAACATTTTTTTAATACATATTTCTTGCATTTTTTGCACATGAGTGCATGACCTAGTGGTCGGGGCAGTCGATTTCATGTACGATCGGGGCAGTCGATTTCATGTACGATCGATTCCTGCAGAGCTGCGGATGCTGGCTCATGATAGAATATTCTGGTTGATTTGATGGCTGCGATGTAACTCTTATCAGCTTGTTCTGATATGTATAATGTAACTAGAAAAAGGCCGATTAAGCTTCTACTTGGGAACTACCCCTCCCTTTAAAAAAAATATTTCCTGCATTTTTTAATAAATAGCGATATAAGAGTATTTCTGGAATCCATATTTGATTTTATTAAGGCGTGAAGCTTGTGTAGAGGACGTCTGAGTACAGGTCCGAGGGAAGATATAATTTGTTTGCATAGATGGCATACTCAAGTTCAGAGTAGATCTGTAATATTTTCTTGTGGACTCTACAAATAAATGGTTAATTATAGGACTGAGTGCATATTTATAAATTAATTTCATTGTTTGGATTTTTGCATCACGTGGGAATGAATTTTGCAATGTGTGGATTGTTTTTGTTTTCGATCTTTTGTCCATTAGTTTGAATTCGCTATGGTTTTCTTTCTACTAGTTAAGGTTTACTTTTAAATTCCCAATAATTAGGATTTTCTTTTCAATTGTTAAGGTTTGTTTTCAAATGCTTTCATTTGCAGGATTGGTGTTGTAATAGACCAGGTTTTGTTTTTAATGATTGCTTTTGAGTGCAAGAATCAAATTGATCATTGTTTGTAAGAATTTATAAAGAGGTTGGTGAGCAAGTTAACATAAGAATTTGATGTGCAGGTCGCTAGGGTCTCTCTCTATCATTTACAATGGTACACCTCGAAGTTTACGGACTCCCAAATTGAAAATTAAATGTTAGGTCATATATTACACCCAATATTTTGGCGTCGTTACTGGGGAAGCGCTTAAGTCATTGACCTTGGTGACCTGTTGTAGTTTGGTTATCTCTTTATCTAGTTTCTCTTGCAAGTTTTTGTTCTATGAATTTGTTTCTTTCGTGTACATTTCTTTTAAAGGCTTTCATTTTTAAGGTGCTTTAAGAACCCCTCCTATTTATATACTTACCCCTATGCTGAAAGAATATACCAGCTTGTTTATTGAACATAAAAAATGCTATTTGGAGGCATTTTTCAATAAGGAGTTTTGATGTTGCTACAAATATATATAAATCATCCACTGACGAACTTACGAGTGCAGAAATCAATATTTTGCTTGAAAATTTAAAAAATGATATTATTTGTTTTCTTAGTTCTTAATTGGATGATTTGCAAGAAGAGCGAAAGCATGATAAAATTGAAGAATCGTTGTTGATCTTTTCCGCCAACTGTAGAAAGAAGAACTTCCTCGGAAAATGCCCAGTTAGCGGTCTGAAAGTTTGCAAAATTTGCGAGGAGGGTCATTCAATAGAACATTACCCATCACTGCGAGGACTACTAAAGGTACTCAAGAAATAAAGTAAGGAATCAAATCAACTACCAGGTGTAACTCAAAACCCATCATCATTCAGTACTTGGAGTAATACTTATTATCCTTAGCAGGTTCCTCAACATATTTATAATCCTGCAATTTCATGGAAAAAATTTGGTCCTTTGTCCAACTGAATACCCTATTTAATGGCCACAATGGTGCTCTCCTTGGACCTCTTTTTCGAATCAGATTTCCCATGGCCTTAGGAATGGGTTGGAGCCTTTTTCCTAGGGCATTGTTTCATGCAAAATCAATAACAAAAATCGCAATTTCCATCCAACGTACCACTAAGTCATCCTCCTCTATGGTCCCAGTTACCTGTGCAACCTTACTTTAATTCAAACCCTAGAATTAACCCTAGTCCACACCCTAATTTAAACCATAATCCAAATCTTAGACCTAACTCTAATCCATACTCTAATTCAAACCCTAGACCTAACCTTAGTCCACACCCTAATTCAAACCCTAGTCCACACCTTAATTTAAACCTTAACAATCCTAATTCAAACAAGGAGGTTGCACAAAAATTTAAAACACATGTTCTTCCCGTTGATTCCCCTAATGAACGAAATGATATATCTTCAAGGTTAGGGGAAGGGTTGAGTTTGGAAACATCTCCTATCTCTACAAAAATCCCCCCCTAGAAGATCTAATTCAAAGACCATTAGAGGATCAATATATAATTGGAACCTTTTCTAAAACTGTTGTTGAAGCTCAAAACCCTAGAATTTCCTTTAACCATTACTGTCAATCTGAAAAGCAAATACATGATCCCAAACTTGAGGAGTTTTAATTTTGTCTTTCACTTGATGCATTATGCCTCCAAGAGAGTGTTTTTTATGAGTTGGAGAATCATAAATATGTGGATCCCATTGAATTCTAGTTTCCAATAATCATCAGCACACCTTATTCCCTCATTATTTGACAAGTCTTGATACCATATCAAATACAATAGTTAGTTTCTCATTCTCTAGTATGTGTTGAGTTTTATTTTTTAAAATTTAGTGTGAGCATATTTAGCATTCTGTTGTGCACATGGCTACATTGGAAGTACTCCTACACTTGAAGGAGATCTTACACTCTTTAAATTAGGGTAGGGTAGTATAAAAACTGAAATAAAACTGTCACAACACCACTTTGAATTGCAATTCCCTAAGGCACAACTATTTAAATTTATGTTATTATGCACTCTTGTGGTAGGTCTTTGTAAGTTTTAACCCTATACAAAAATTACCTACAGCTGAATTCTAAAAACAAAAAATAAACAATGACGAGAATATAAAACAAATACACAGAGATTTTCCCCTGGATCGCAAAACTGGGACTACCAAATTGATTTTTCATTATGTTCCTTTCAATGTTACAATACACATATATACATGCCAAAGCATTCATAAACCCAAATCCAATAACCCTGGATTAAAACATAACTATAGTTCCCTTGACTGGATCTACAAAATACCACGGGTAGAAAACCATCATGCCCAAAACCATGTGCAATACCCATGCACAAAACATAGCTAGGGCCGCCCACCTAATATAGGGTCCAATTTTTTTTTTTTTTTCCTGGGGCAATGTCCCAAACTCCATATAGGGGGGCCACTGCCCCCATAAAACCCGCCCACACAGGGTGTGGGGTGCGAGGGGGGCTGCGCCCCCCCGTGACCCCCCTATTGTACCAGGCACAATGAACAGGGGCATGCAGCTAGTCGTGGAAAGAATATAACACACAACCAACATTCCCCCACTTGTTGTTTTCTTTTCACAAAGGGAGTCACATGAGAGATTAGTCATTTGTCTAGCCCCGCAATGCCCATTGTTTCCCTACACCACGAAAACTTCTCAGTGCTCACAGACTTCGTCAATGCATCTGAAGCATGCTTCAAAGTGTCGATCTTTACCAGCAATACTTTTTTGTCCTCAACCATATCCCTCACAAAGTGATACTGAACATCAATGTGCTTTGTCTTTGAATGATAAGAAGGGTTCTTTCCCAAGAAAATTTCACTTTGGTTGTCATAGTCTATCCTTATAGCTTGCTGTACTAACCCCAATACTTGAACACAATATTTGCAGCCAAACTGATTCCTTTCTTGCATGAGTGGCTACCATGTATTCTGCCTCTGTAGTTGAAAGTGCCACTACTAACTATCTCTTGCTCATCCAAATACTACACATCCAAATAGGTTAAACACATACCCACTTGTAGATATTCTCTGATCCAGATCTCCAGCTCAATTTGCATCAAGAAAGGCATGGATGTCCAAAACTCTGTCCAATCCTAGTCTTACTTGATAGCACAAAACATAATCACTAGTTCCATGCAAATACCTAAAAACTCGCTTCACTGTTGTCCAATGCTCCTTCCTTGGTTTTGACATAAAACTGCTCAATACTCCCACTACATGTGCAATGTATGATCTAGTACATACCATTGCATACATCAGGCTACCGACTGCAGTTGCGTATGGACACGAGACATGTCCTGTTCCTCTTCTTGTGTCTTGGGAAACTGTTCAACAGATAAATTTACACCTATAGGAATATGAACCTTCACCAGTTTACTGTCTTTAATATTGAACCTCTGCAGTATTTTCTCGACATACTTCCTTTGGTTTAACCAGAGATTCCTCTTTGACTGATATCGTTTAATTTCCATCCTCAAAATATAGTTTGCAACACCAATATCCTTCATGTCGAATTTGGAGGACAATTGGGTCTCCAAACCTTGGATAATTTCTTTGTAATTTCCAATCAACAACATGTCATCCATATACAAGACTAGATAAATAACACGGTCGCCAATTAATTTAAAATACACACAGTGATCCTCTTTGCTTCTAGTGAAGCCAAGTCCCCGTATATATGTATCAAATTTCCGATACCACATCCTTGGTGACTATTTTAACCCATACAAAGACCTTTTTAACCTGCATACGAATTCTTTCTTTCCCTTCACCGAAAAGCCTTCAGGTTGCTTCATGTCGATCTCTTCTTCCAAATACATGTGAAGAAATTATTTCTTCACATCCATCTGTCTACCTCAAAATCAAAAGTAGCAGCAATAGATAAAAGTAATCTAATAGAAGCTACCTTGGCAACAGGAGAAAAAATATCACCAAAATCAATTCCCGACACCTGGGAATAAATTTTTATACCAACCAAGATTTGTATTTCTCCACCTTGCCTTCTGCATTTTTCTTATTCTTAAATACCCATTTGCTTCCAATGGGTTTTCTTCCAGTCGGAAACTCCACCTGATCCCAAGCCTCATTTTTGTCCAAATATTCCATTTCATCAACCATGGCCTCTTATCAAAGTTTTCCATTCTCTGAATATGCTGCTTCCCTGAAAGTTATTGGATCATCATCAGTAATAGATAAAGAAAAAATTAAAAAGAAAGCAGATGGACTATACCTTTTTCAAGAGCTTTATATCTACAATCCTTTTTGAAGTTCCCTTTCTTTCCGCATTTCCAGCACACCTTTACAGGTTTTCCTGATGATTTAGATCTCCCATTCAAAGACTTAATTTTGTTTCTGTTATGGGACCGTCTTCATACAGACAATGCATCTCCATTATGGCCCTCCATATTTTTCCGTCTCATATCCTACAATATTCATCATTATTGACATTTGTTTCTTCCCCACCCTCATTTGGTTCATTAGTTTTTTCACTAGAGGATGAGTCAAATCCTGATATCAATGCTTAGAGAATATTCTCAAGTCCCTTTGTAGTTAACCATTCAACAAGTGGGGTAGACTTAGGTGGAATTTTTTTCTTGAAGGGTCTGAAATTTCTTCTGTTTGATGGCCCTTCCCATGAGTTCTTCTTCTAGTCAATGATCTCATTTGATAACTTATTTACAACCTTTTGAAGAATATCAAGGTCTAGAGCTCCGTTCTCTTTCTTAGCTGGAGATGGTTTTGAGGATGACTTAGATTTCTTATGAGAGGATGAAGCATGATCACCTTATGTGTCAGTATTATCCTTGAGGCTAAGAATATCCTTTTCAACAACAATAACCTCCAAAAATACCACTTGAAGAGTTTCTTTTTGGGCACTTTTCATCCACATGGCAATGTTAGTGGGCAAGGCCTTAACATAGTAGGAAACCACAAGGTTTTCAGTAGGCATGGAATCAATATGAATTTTGTTTTTAAAACAAAGGAATCTTACAATGAAATTTCACTTCTTTCTTTCTACTCCATTTTCATGTTAGACAATTCCATGACTAGAACTTCAAGGGTTTTATCATCCCTAATTTTTTCTAAAAATGCAGTTTCAAATTGACTCCATGATGTAATGCTTTGGGGTTCTTGGGAAAAATACCAAGTTGAGCCTTTCCCTCAAAGTTATATGGGAACAATCTAAAAATGAAATCTTCATGATGTACAATCATTTTTTTTGTATCCCAGAGGAACCCAACATCCCGTCTAACACGTAACTACTAGTAAACCTTTGGGGGTCTACGACCTATTCTCCTCTCCATAAACCGGGTCACAACTAGAGGAATTTGAACCTTGGATCTCTCAATTTTCATAAATTTCACATTACTTCGATCACCAATTGAGCTACCCCCCTAGGACTCATGACATACAATCTTTTGTGTAAGAGCTAACATAATATTTTTTTTTTTTTTTTTGTGATCATTTGCAAACTATTTGGAGTTGGGATCATCTTTTTGGAGAAATTTTTTAGGATTTTTAGGTAAAGGGTGTTGTACACCTGGAACAACAACGACATCTTTCTCAAGACGTGGGGTAGCAGGGTTGTTCCCTTGGTTGTTGTTGAAGGAAATATAACTAGGTTTTGTCTTCATAAATGTACTTTTGATATTTGTATTCATTCAAGAAAAGAAATATTATTTTTATGATATATGTTAATGAGTTTCTTGCTCATTGAAATAGGTCTAACACATGTTAAAGTGCTATAGGTGAGTCAAATAGTAAAAAGAAAATGTTAAAGACCTTAAGGGCATGTTGCATCATGTATATGTTTTATAAGAGTCAAAGTATATCCCTCCAAGCAAACTCAAGTCTCCTCCAAAGCAAAGGCACCATCAAAGAAGCTATTCGAAGCAAAGACATCAAGTCAACCTACAAAAAGCTAGTCGGCCTTCAAGTCGGCCTAAAGGAGGGACAAACCTCTATATATAGAGGTTGCCCACTCCTCTAAAGATAACACATTATGATCTATGAAATTTGAGAAGTAAGGATGTAAAAAAGTGGTCGCTGAAGGATGAAAGAAGAGTTTCCAAGGTCAACGAAGAAGGAGAAGTCATCACTAAAGGATCAAGGAATATTTTCTAGGGTAAATACAATCACACGTGCGAGAAAAGGTCTGCGGTTATATCAAGAGTAAGGTCACAGTCACATGTTCATTATTGGTTGGGCTAGAAAGTTAGGCCTATAAGGCCTCCTACTCAAGCGAAGGTGAAAGGACCCTAATTTGCAAAGGTACTTGCCACACGTGCAAGAATCTAGGGCTGCTATACAGTCACTTTAGTCTACACCTACATCTCAAGAAGGATCTCATTTGGTTGAAAGAAGGAAGGTGTCTACATAAGTGAAGGATATCTCTAAGCATAAAAGAGAAGCATCTCATCTAGAGCTCACATACACAAGATCTAACAATAGTTGAAAGAAGGACAAAGTGCTGAGAGAAGGAAGACTAAGTGTCGGGGAACAAAGTGCAGAAAGGAGGAAGGACTTTACTTGTGCTTGGAGGACATTATAGTCAGGGGTCTAGGCTTTGGCATTGATCAATAAGATAAATTTACCAAAGGGTTTTCCTCTCAAGAGAAGATAGGTTTTGGCCATGACAAAGAACCAACATCTTGTGTTCTTGTTCTTATGTTTTTGGTAGCAGTTTGATTAAGTACACACACATGCATTACTAATAAGAAGAAGAAGATTAAGTTAACAAGAAAAAGTAAAAATACTCCACAAATTGTTATCAAGTCAAGAAGAATCACACCACACCTAATTTCCCTTGATTCTTCAACATGGTATCAGAGCTAAGGTGACACATCAAGGAACGTCATCTCAATAACACTTATCAAGGAAGGACATCTACAAAAGTTGAATCATCTAGCCAAGAAATCTCAATCACTTCTAGGACAAGAAGGTATACCATCTATCTTTCATGAAGGAAGACTACAAAGTAATAAGAGCCTTACATAAAGGCACCTACAAGAAGACAAAATCAAAGAAGGACCTACATCAAGCTACAAGTCATCAAGAAAATCTCAAGCAAGTCCACTTGGAGAAAGAAACTTGAAGAACATCAAGATTTAAAGAAGGCAAGAAATCAAGAATTCAAGGAGAAAGAAAGTCTCCTACATCTCAAAATATATCAAGTAAGTATATGTCCCCTTTTGAATATACATCAATGTATTTTTTCAAGGAAAACAACAAATTGGTAGGTACCAATAACTTTCTTGCATGGAAGAAGAGGACCGATTTACTTCTCAAGGAAAATGAACTCCTAGAACACATCAAAGGAAATGTTACTATTCATGCTAAGGAACAAACTCAAGCCTTAGCCAAGTACAATAAGTATGAGACAAGAGATCGAAGGATTCTAATAGAATCCATCAAGGACCCTCTCATTCCCTATGTCTCCAACCTTGAAACATCAAAATAAATCTATGAAAAACTAGTAGAGCTATTCTCCATAACCACAGCTAGAGAAGTGATATCTATACGAAATGAATTGTACAAGATGAAGATATCAAAGGAAGGAATAGATCCCTGCTTCATAAATATCTCTGAGATGAGGGATCAACTTCAAGAGATAGGGGAAGTCATGTCTCACAGAGAAATGATGATTGTAGTACTGAATGCTCTACTTGAGGATTGGGGAAACTTCACATCAAGCATATATGCCAAGAAGGAAGCTACCCCACTAAGTGAATTGTGGCCTCTATGCAAGATAGAGGAAAAAAAACTCAAAGAAAAATATGACGTGGGATCAAAGGAGCAAGCATTTTCTACCATGACCAAGAGAAAGGGAAAATTTGGCAAATTTGGTCCACGAAGAACAAACAACAAAGATATGTCCAAAATCCAATGCTATGGATGCCAAGAATATGGACACTACAAAAGGAATTTTCCTAAATTGAAGAAGGACAACAAAAGAAAAAGAAAAAGGGAAGAAGGTCACGTGACTCAGGAAATGAAAGAAGACAAGAAGCGAAAGAAGGAAGATCCTCCAGATCTCTACTATGACTAAGTCTACTTCTTTACTTAAAGTCTTATTTCAAATTTTTGAGTAGTATAGGAGCATGTAGGAATAAAATAAAATTGCATGGCTAGAAACATCCTCTAGAATCTAGAAGCACATAGAATTAAAAATATTCATGTAGAAGGAGCATTTATAAATGAGAACAAAATGCATAGTTAGAAATATCTTCTAGAATATAGGATCAAGGTAGATATAACTCAAGATATTCATGTAGAAGGAGCATACATAGTATAGGACCTCATCTACAATGAAATAAAATTGATCACGAATAAGAATCTTAGAATACCTCCATCATCAAAAGGAAAGAAACATTTACAGGGTAAGGGTCTTCAAGATCCTATGATGGAATCTTCAAAAGAATATTCATAAACAAAATCAGATGTCTCATTAGGAGTCCCATTCATGGGATTCAAGAAAAGGATGTACTTTTGATATTTGTATTTATTCAAGAAAAGAAATATTATTTTTATAATATATGTTAATGAGTTTCTTTCTCATTGAAATAGGTCTAGCACATGTTAAAGTGTTATAGGTGAGTCAAATAGTCAAAATAAAATGTTGAAGACCTTAAGGGCATGTTGCACCATGTATATGTTTGTATAAGAGTTAAAGAATATACCTCTAAGCAAAGTCAATTCTCCTCCAAATAAAAGGCACCATCAAAGAAGCTATCCGAAGCAAAGACATCAAGCTGGCCTACAAATAGCTAGTCGGCCTTCAAGTCGGCCTAAAGGAGAGACAACCATCTATTTATAGAGGTTGTCCACTCCTCTAAAGATAACACATTCACATCTCATAAATATGCGAAGTAAGGAGGCAAGAAAATGGTAGTTGAAGGATGAAAGAAGAGTCTCCAAGGGCAGCGAAGAAGGAGAAGTCATCACCGAAGGATTAAGGACTATTTTCTAGGGTAAATACAGTCACACGTGCGAGAAAAGGGAAGGACACTCTGCGGTTATACCAACATTAAAGTCACGGTCACATGTTCATTATTAGTTGGGCTATAAATTTAGGCCTATAAGTCCTCCTACTCAAGCAGAGGTAAGGCTCTCTCAAGCAAAGGTGAAAGGACCCTAATTTGCAAGGGTATCTACCACAAATGCGAGAATCTAGGGATGTTGTACAATTACTTCAGTCTATACCTACAACTCAAGAAGGATCTTTGTTGGTTGAAAGAAGGAATGTGTCTACATAAGTGAAGGATATCTCTAAGTATAGAAGAGAATCATCTCATCTAGAGGTCACATACACAAGATCTAACAACATTTGAAAGAAGGATGAAGTGTTGAGTAACGAAGTGACGGGGGAAGGAAGACTAAGTGCCAGGGAACAAAGTGTAGAAATGAGGAAGGACTTGACTTGTGCTTGGAGGACATTCTAGTCAGGGGTCTAGGGTTTGGAATTGATCAATAAGAAGCTTCAATAAGATAAATTTACCAAAGGGTTTTCCTCTCAAGAGAAGAGAGGTTTTGGCCTTGGCAGAGAGTCAACATCTTTTGTTCTTGTTCTTATGTTCTTGGTAGCAGTTTGATGAAGTACACACACATGCATTAATAATAATAATAATAAGAAGATTAAGCTAACAAGAAAAAGTAAAAGGACTCCACAAATTATTATCAACTCAAGAAGACTCAAACTACACCTAATTTCCATTGATTCTTCAATAGCTATTGCCTTGATTATTTTTCATATGGGGTAAAAGTTGTGAATTATTTGATTATGTTGATCAGGAACTTTCTTCACTAGAGGAATCCTCAAAAAAAGAAGATAAAGATGAACTAGGTGGTGAGCGTGGCAAACCAAATCCTTCTAAGGGAGTAGGCTATGATTTTGTATATTCACCAGCAGGTAACTCAAACTTTGGTTGATTAGGATCAATTCTACCAATCAAGATGTCATGCAAACTATCATTAAATGTAGCAGCAGTTTGAGAGTTTCCTAACCGGGGATAAAGCAAAATGGGATCTTATAACTGTAAATCAATAGGCGTGACAAGACATTGGGTCAATTATTTCTTAAAAAACCTATCTCTTGTTATCTTTCTTGAGATTTGGATAATGAATTGCTATAATTTTTTATCAAATTTTCAATCTCACTAGTGTGCTCAGGATGAGTGGGAGACGTGGAAGTTTGATCTGTGTGGGAGGTAGTAGCAGCTTCACCTGCAAAGTGACTATGAGTAAATATCAGAGAATGAGTGGTAGGATGTTTCTTGTGGTTCCCTTTATCCATTTAAAACCAGTGAATCCCTCCTTCTAGTGCCATTTGTTGACAAGTATAAATGACCACTCGTCAACAAGAGGAAACAACTCGGACCAAGGTTCTTTAATAATCCAAACCATTTGGGATAACTACTCCTAACGGGTTTAATGGCTCCGTTAGCCATATATTTCCTCCTCTTTTGGGAAATAAATCATTAAATTTAAATTTGGTATCCTATTATGTATATTTACAACTAGTTAGAGGGGATTAATTGATTATGTACAAATATACACTAAATGGGAATCACTAGAAGAATGACTCCAACTGGTGTAAAGTAAATTATGAAAATTTACAAAAAATAATTATATTTGTACATAAAAGAATGATTGAAAATTGAACTGAATCTTAATGTAACATAATCAAAAGATAAAGACAAAGAACATAACTATACTTGTTATTACTTTTTTTGGGTGTGGAGCTTGATTATCTTCTTGATTGTTCAAAGGTTTTTGTTTTAGCTGTGGTTGGATCCCAATCCATAATGAGGGGGGAGGAGGGGTGTGTGGGGGAGATTCCCCGCTCACTATTGTGGCTGAGGGTGGTGGGAGGAGCCAACTAGCCCCTCCTGGCAGGGGTTCGGGGGCAGCGCCCTCGAAGCAAAAAATTAGAGAAAAATTTCCTTGTAAAATATTGTAATTTCGTAGTCAATCTGGGCCATTCACTAGGCAGAGGATTTGATGGTAGAAGTTATGTTTATTTAGGGATTTTTTCCATAGAAGTATACCCTTGGTGTATATGAGGGAATTGTATTGTGGCTTTGTATTATTTTGTGTGTGAGAAAAATAGAGGAGTCTGTGTGAAAGCGAAGAGGAAGTTACAACAAATTTGCTGTAAGTTATATCTATTTAGTTTATTGGACAATATAAAAGGACTGACTGGCTGTTTCTTTGTGGATGTAGCCCAAATTGGGTGAACCACGTATATCCCTATCTCTCTTGTATTATGAATTTCTGTGTTTATTTTTCTGCAATATTTTATGTGTTCCATTGCTCTATTATTTAATTTCTAACAACTAGTATCAGAGTTGAAGTCTTATTTGGCTGATAAACTTGCAAGAAAGAAGGGTTCCTGGTTTGTGTGGGAGCAATGGCAGAATATGGCAGGTTTACGGTTGCAAAATTCAACAACAAAAACTACCCGCTATGGAAGATTCAAGTGGAGGATTATTTGTATTATAAATATATTTACCTACCATTTAGTGGAAAAGCGAAGAAGTTTACAAGTATGATGGACAAAAAATGAGAGATTATTGACAGAAAGGCGCTAGGAACAATAAAACTATGCCTGTCAGCATCAGTGGCCTTCAACATTTCAAAGAAACAATAATAGAGGGTAAAATCAAGGCATTGGGCAACCTATTTGTACAACCATCAGCCTCAAACAAGGTATTTCTTATGAAGCATTTGTTTAATATGAATATGTTAGAAGGTGGATTTGTTGCTAATCATTTAAATGAATTTAACATGATTACCAACCATTTAAGTTTTGTAGGGGTAAATTTTGATGATGAAGTTAGGGCTCTATTGTTTCTATGCTCATTTCCAGAAAGTTGAAATGACCTAGTAATGGATATTAGTAACTCTGTCTCTGGATCTAGTACTTTAAAGTTTGATGATGTTGTTGGTGCACTCAGGTGAGATAATAGGTAATGTTTTGACTACAAAGACTAGGGGAAGAAAACTAGAGAGAGGAAAGAGCTCAAGACATCACAGTTAGTCAAGGAAAGGAAGATCGAAATCTAGATTGAGGATAATGTGTTGGAAATGTGGAAAGAAAGGACAACTAAAGAAAGATTGTAAATCTCAGAAGGGAAAATAAGGATACATTAGAGAAAGTTGAGGTAAAAAATGGGCGCCAAAACAAAATGCACAACAAAAATCAACTTTATAAGAACTAATAGGATTCAATATGATGATGTCAACCATTGGGGATGATTCACCATTTTTGGAGTTAAAAGGTAAAATGATAAAAAAATAAAAAATATATTTTTTTAGCGCATATTTTCAACTTATTTCCCTAAGATTTTACTTACATTTCGAGCGAGAGCACTCGTTGGATGAAAAAGTTAATTTTGCATCCAAGGAGTACCCATCTTTTGTCGTTTTGATGGACCCTACTACTCGAAAAATGTGAAACACATGAGAAAACATGATTGTAATCACATTTTTTTCATTTGTTTCATATTTTGATATAGTAGGGTCCATCGAAAGTATGCAACATGGGTACTCCTTGGATGCAATATTAAATTTTGCATCCAACGAGTGCTTCCTTTCGAAATTTGAGTAAAACCAACATAGATCCATCTTAACCACAAATCTAACATGAGACGAAAGGGATCAAATTTCTTCAGCTGCAAACTTATTTTAGAGTGCAAAAGACATTGTGTAATTTTTTGAATTTTTTAAATTGTATTTTTGAATGTTATAGAGATTACATAACATGTGCACTGAGCTATTTTATCAATGCACATTAAACTGATTCTTGTGTTATTAATATATTTTTAAGTAGAAGTCAATCTTAATTCATATTAAAATATTTTATTCATAACCCATATTGGATATTTTATTCTATACAATATTAAAATATTTTCTTTTAACATTTTTTTATATATATAGATATATATGAAGTTGATATCACGTGTTAAAATATTTTTGAGAAGTACAAGATTTAAATATCTTACTCATATATATATATATATATATATATATATATACTTTCCTTGAAATTATATTATGTCATATGAACAACTAATTAAATATGGATAGCATATTGTTTTTCTTTTTTACTATAATTAACACTGCTTTTATGATTTAGAGATTATTTTATTTTTATTTTAAGAGGGAAGGACATACTTACACATCGCCTTCACAACGGGCTGTACAATGAGCCCCTCGGCTCAATGATAGGCAAATAAATTGAAAATACGAGTTGAAAAAGTAGTTTTTTCTCCCCCCCAAAAGAAACTTGATGAGGTAATCTAGTATTATTTTATTATTTCCGCTATTATTTTATAATATTCCTTAGGAGGCTTATTTTAGACGTCAAAATTTCTCTAGTGTGAGCATCAAGAAAACAATCAGGAAGTGAATGTAATAGGTGATGTGATACAAGATGCTTTGATTCTTTCATTAGATAATATTATTGATGCCTGGGTGGTAGATTCAGGGGCTTCATTCCATGCCACACTTGATAGAAAACATTTTCATGACTATGTTCAAGGAGATTTTGGACATGTTTTTTTGGGTGATGATAAACCCTATAAAGTCATTAGAATGGTTAAGGTTTTTATAAATCAACAAAATGGAAACAAATGGATATTAAAGGAGGTAAGGCATGTTCCATATCTGAAAAAAAATATAATTCCAACAGGGCAATTGGGAGGTGAAGGTTGTGTAACTACATTTACAAACAAAACCTGGAAGGTCAATAAAGGAGCCCTAGTAATAGAAAAAGGAGAAAAGGTTGGTACTTTGTATTTATGCAATGGTATTTCTAATTCTGCTAATGCTTTAACCTCCACTTGAGAAGATGTGGAAATGTGGCATCATAGACTTGGACACATGAGTGAGAAGGGGATGCAAATTCTTCACTTAAGAAATTTGTTGCTAGGTTTGAAGCACGTTGATTTGGATTTATGTGATAATTGTGTTTATGAAAAGCAAAAGATAGTCAGATTTCTTAGAGTCGGGAAAGAAAGTAAGAGTGAAAAATTATATTTTGTGCATATAAATGTATGGAGACCTGCTTAGGTATCATCTCTTGGTGGCTCTTGCTATTATGTTACTTTTATTGATGATGTGACTAGGAAAACATGGGTTTATTGTATTAGAAATAAATATGATGTCTTTGACACTTCTAATAAATGGAAATCTTTGGTTGAGAATGAGATAGGAAAGAAGTTGAAGTGTCTTAGATCAGATAATGGAGGTGAATACTACAACAAGGAGCTTGATAATTACCATTAAGAGCATGGAATTCATAGAGAGAAGATAGTTCCAGGAACACCACAAGAAAACAACATGTCAGAAAGGATAAACATGACAATCATGGAGCGTGCAAGGTGCATGAGATTTCATGTGGGATTTCCTTTACAATTTTTGGAAGATTATGTAGATACTGATGTTTATCTAATAAACGGAGGGGCTTCCATTTCCTTGGTTGGTGGTATTCTAGAGGAGGAATGGACAAGTAAAAAGGTAAACTACTAATTTCTAAAGACTTTTGGTTGTGAATCATTTTTCCACTTTAATAAATGAAACAAAGCAAAGCTTGAGGAAAAATAAAAGAAGTGTATCTTCATTGGATATGTTGTTAAGGATTTTGGTTATCGCTTATATGATTATGAAAAACATAAAATCATCAGGAGTAGAGATGTGGTACTCAATGAAAGGGTCTTGTACAAAGATCAATTGTAGGGAAAGAAACATGAAAAGGAAAACACAGAATACATAGTGATTGATGAAATCACAAAAAAGGTAAAGTTAAAGGTGCCAAGAAATCATAATGTTAAACAACATTAGGCACCTCAAACTCCTGTTAGTGATGTTAGAAGATCTACCAGGTTACGTAGACCCCCTGAATGATATTCTCCTTCATTATACTATGTATTGTTGACTGATTCTGGAGAACTAGAAGAATATGAAGAAGAAATGTAGGTAGAAACCAGGACGAAGTGGGAGAAATCCATGAAAGAAGAGATGGAATCTTTGATACATAACCATATGTGGGACTTAAAAAACATTGCAGAATAAGTGGGTCTACAGGTTGAAGGAAGAAGATGGTGGTAAGAAGAGGTACAAGGCTAGACTTGTGGGGAAGGGGTTTTCACAAAACAAAGGTAACAAACGATTTTCATCTTGAACAATTAGATGTAAAGAAAACCTTTCTCCATGGGGATTTGGAGGAAGATATGTATATGCAACAACCAAAAGGGTATGAGGTCAAAGGGAAGGAGAAATTAGTGTGCAAGTTGAAGAAGAGTCTATATGGTTTAAAACAATCTCCAAGGAAATGGTATTAAAAATTTGACATGTTTATGTCTAAAAAATGTTATACTAGATGTCATTCTGACCACTGTGTCTATCTTAAGAAACATAATGATAGCAGCTATATTACACTGTTATTGGATGTATATTATATGCTTGTTGCAGGACTTAACATGCAGGAAATAAATGTGCTCAAAGGAAAAATAGCCAATTCATTTGCAATGAAGGATTTAGGTGCTGCAAAACAAAAACTTGGCATGAGAATGACTAGATACATGAAAAATCATAAATTAACATTGTCTCAAAGTGAGTACATAGAAAAGGTCTTGGAAATATTTAATATGTGCAATGCAAAACCAGTTAGTAAATCTTTGGTTGTCCATTTCAAATTAACTAAGGAGATGTGTCCCAAGACATAGGAAGAGATGGTTATATGTATAAAGTTCCATATGCATCAACAATTGGAAGCTTAATGTATGGAATGGTGTGCACAAAACCTAATATTGCACATGTAGTGGGAGTTGTGAGCAAGTATATGAAAAATCAAGGAAAATAGCATTGGATGGAAGCAAAGTGGATTCTTAGGTATTTGAGAGGTACCACCAATCATGCGTTATGTTTTGGAGGTTTAAACATTGTTCTATATGGATATGCTAATGTAGATATGGCAGGTGATAAAGATAACATGAGGAGAGCCATAGGGTATGTGTTTACTATATGTGGAAAAACAACCATCTGGGTTTCTAAAGTGCAAAACATTGTTTCACTTTCAACAACATAAGCAGAGTATGTCGTTGCTGCAGAGGCTAGTAAATAAATGATTTGGTTACAAAAGTTTATGGATGAGTTGGGAAAGAATCATGAGATTAGCAGGTTATATAGTGACAACCAAAGTGCCATTCATCTTGTAAAGAACTCAATATTTCATTCTAAGGCTAAACATATATAGGTCACATACAATTTCATACAGTCAGTTTTGGAAGATGGAGAGTTGAAGCTGGAGAAGACACACACTAGTTAGAATCCTATAGATGTGTTAACAAAGGTTGTAACTAGGGAGAAATTGAGTTTCTGCTCAGTTTCAATTGGTCTTCAAGTATGATGGTGAAGATGAGAAACAACTAGGTCAAAGTGAAATAATTATCCAATAACTGAAGCAACAATGGAGTTGATATAATCAGTTCCCAAGTGGGAGATTGTTGGGTGTGGAGTTTGATTATCTTCCTGATTGTTTACAGGTTTTTGTTTCAAGTGTGGTTGGATCCCAGTCCCTAATGGGGGGGGAGGGAGTACCCCCCCACTATTTCCTTTGGGGGGGTGGTAACAACCACCTAGCCCCCCCTAGTAGGGGTTTGGGGGCAGCACCCACAAAGCGAAAAATTAGAGAAAAATTACATTGTAAATATTGTAATTTCGTAGTCAATCTAGGCCGTTCATTAGGTGGAAGATTTGGTAGTAGAAGTTATGTTAATTTAGGGATTTTTTCCCTAGAAGGAAAGCCTCAGTTTATATGAGGGAATTGTATCTTGGCTTTGAATTCCCCTGTGTGTGAGAAAAAGAGAGGAGACAATGCGAGAGCGAAGAGGACATTACAACAAATTCGCTGTAGGTTGTATTTCTTCATTTTTCTCTGGACAATATGAAAGGAAGGACTGACTGTTTCTCCGTGGATGTGGCCCAAATTGGGTGAGCCACATATCTTTGTCTATCTTGTATTATGCGTTTATGTGTTGATTTTTCTGCAATATTTTATGTGTTCCATTTCTCTGTTATTTAATTTCTAACACTTTTAAGGAAAATGAAATAAATCTCAACTTGATTTAATATATTTTACATTAAAAATCAGAAATTAAATGTAGAACTATTATTTATAGATATATCTTGGCCAAGGAAAATATAATTAACTGTAAAATTGATTTCATTTCCTGATCAATTCAAATTAATCATCCATTTACCACAAAATAGAAACATCTATTTTCGATAAATGAAAGACGTAAAACAAATCAAGAAAACGAATCAATCTAGTTATTAATCCTGTTGGCATCCATGTACATACATGTATCTGTTTTAATTGAGGGAAACACAATTTATGAACCAAAAGAGCACATTATATGTAAATCAAGTTATATTTTTGCAGATGACAATCGTAGGAAAAATAACTTACTTTTGAAATATAGACAAACATAATTAATTAATAATAGATATATGAATAAAAATTATTAGCACCAACTCACTGAAACATAGTAAAATGAGTGATGCTATTTAAATCTCAAGACCTCCTGAAACATAGTCAAGGAAATCGTTGAAATCCCAAAAAGGTAACAATGAAATATTGAAACAAAACTAAGTATTATATTAAAATCATTCAATATAAAACTTACAACATATAATGCAAAGTTTCAATGTCACAAGAACTTAACTTCGTCTATCTATCCCACCCTTATATAGTATTTAGGTCCTTTTTTTTTTTTTTTTTTGTCAAAATCTATAATGTATTTATACTAAAAGGTTCCCCATACAAAATAATTACAAATGAAAAAAAATAGATCTTTGTTCCCATAATATTGGTATCAAGGTCTATCTATCTTTGTTCCCATAATATTGGTATCAAGGTCTATCCCACAGATACGACTACACTAGTCATGACGAGAGTGCTTTAAAAATAAAAAACCATGATAACTCAATATGCCATGTCAACATGAAATAACAACCAAAAGACTGAATGGGAAATTTCTATTTGGTCGCATTGCTGCAAGTATTACCTGTAGGATAAGAGATAGATAATTAAAAAATAGTTATCTAATTTAAATAATGGCTACAGAATATAAGATTATGTAGCTATTATTAACAAAGTTAATCAAACTAACATATATAATTTGTATTTTTAAAAGACAAAAAATAGAAAAACATTGACCTTGAACACCATTCATTTTGAAGTAGTAAAACCTTGCAAATCAGAGGTAATTATCACATTAACATCAAAAGACTTTGACAATGATTTGCTTCTTTGCTTCCTGCCGTTTCTCCCTAAGTTCAATAATTTGTTTTTCATATTGTTCTTTAAGGGATTTATTTTGTGATCTTAGCTATGCATTCTGTTTTTGTATTTGATGAAGTTGGTTTTTAAGGTAAGGGACTACGACCACATACTTTTCTTTCCAATACCAACTATGGAAACATTTGTGAGGATATTTATGATTTCTACACTCAGTATTTTATTCAGATATAACATTATTATTAAATTTACTGAAAAACAAAGTTGTCCTCACAATCCTTGACAGGTTCATTTTTGGCTTTCCCTGTTCTAGGGAAGATCCCTCAGGAACATTTGTATGAACAACTGG
The DNA here is from genome assembly GCA_031772625.1 of Pinus tabuliformis. Lineage (NCBI taxonomy): Eukaryota > Viridiplantae > Streptophyta > Pinopsida > Pinales > Pinaceae > Pinus > Pinus tabuliformis. The sequence continues at coordinate 1,165,536,256 of CM062805.1, read as the reverse complement.
GGCCGACTTCTTCCTATTCCCGTTTCTCTTAGCTTGGGAAATAATTTTGGTAAGTCTTTTATTTTTAACCTAGATTGATGCAATCACAATTTTGTAACATTCATGTGTGTTGTTTGCAGGTTCATAATTGTCAGAATATACAAAGTTATTAAGCTTGGTATTGAAGTTTCCTTCAAGTGTAAGGTCATGGATTTGGTCAACAAAACCCACTCTACTTCTCTTTTCCATGCTACGAGTGATTTAGGTAGGATCCAAATCAATGGGTTCTTCCTTCTAGTCATTCAGTACATCCATTGGAGATGAGAGCTAGGGGTTTTTAGGCCGACGTGGAGATGCGAGGGTTTCTGAAGCATTTTCTTAAAAACACTGATCAATTTCTCAACTTGTAGGGAGGATTTCTCTTGATAATTCTCTAAGGATTATTCAAAATTATTTCGACACAGAAAGACATACCATGAATCCCCCAACTGGGTTAATCTAAAATCGACCAATATGCAGATCAATCCATAATGAAATAAGTTGTGGTCAAGGTTTTTAAAACCCTTTGATAAAATTTAGACATCTTCATGAGGCTTTTGTGTAGATAGCAAGGCATATTCAATTTACAGCCTAAAAACACCATAAGCAACTTAAAATGATAATAAAACACAAAACCACATCGAACTTCACACGTTATATATCGTATGAAAATCAAGTCCATTTATGCCCTCTAGGTTTTAGTGAGTTCACGAGCATACCTCTCACATTGTATGTGGTTCAAGGAAACTTTTAAGGATAGAAATTTATCTTAAATTTTAGAAAACTTGGCGAATTTCACTAGTCGATAATATGAAATTTGTAAGAGGTTTTAGGATACTTTTGTAAAAATATTCAAATTTATAACAATTTTATAGAGTATATATATAATTTTTTTTTCAAGTTTTAAGTTAAAATATTTTTATACTATAAATTTTGGGCGAATCATTTTTAGAAAAAAAATATAGATTAGTGTTTTCTTTTTAGGAAAAAGCATGCAAAATTAGTCCACTTGTGAATATTAGCCCCTAAATTTTTTCATAATGTGATTTTGTTGGAAAGAAAGAATTTGTCCCACGACATGTCTTTAACTACACAATTTTTAGACCACCTTTCACCTTCTGTAGGAAACTTCGTAGCCTTTGCAATGAAAGCCTCATTCACCAAAATCTCCACATCCCCAATTCACACAACTTTACCATTGTAATTCTATGTAAATGTCTTTTCCCCTACAACATGTTGTCCCCTAAAGGACCGTATAAACTCCCACCAACCCACCTATTTAAACAAGGCCAGATATTCCTTGTAAACCTATATAATTTCACCTCCCGAAGGTTCAATTATTGTAATTGCAGCAGTAAAAATGTGCCAAAATTACTCAGAGGGAGATAACAAAGGATTGAACTAGGATATAGACAAATTACAATGGATAAATAAAAAAACCAGTTGGCATTTGACTAAACAACAGTCGACGAAAATACATACTAAAGACCTCTACAAAGTAGCCAGGGTAGGTTTTCGAACGGAAAAACAAAATGAAAGTATACAAAATTAGGAAAAGTTTTGCATATGAGGTAGTTCGAAGTGATATGAAGATCATGTACCAGTAGTGTAGGGCCATAATAACACCAGTTTAGAAACATAATGAAAGAAATATGGCCTCTGGATATTTCACCATGACCCTAGTCCACATGTCGGGCATGTAATAAGCCACATAATATTACCATTTCCACATATCCATAGAACCAATCAATGAATTAAGTGTTAGAATCATCACATGTCAAACACCGTGACCACACATTATTTGATTCATCAACATAGGGATAGGTGTGATAATTAAACATTAAAATCCAATAAATGTTATTGATGAGCCACCAATACATAGGTTCCAAGTGTACAGGTTTCATTGGTAGTTGAAAGGGGGTTAGGACCATATAATTACAAGATTCACCCCTGAAAACATTACATGTTGTGTAAAAGCTTTAACACATTCACCCAAGGATAAATCCCTAATAACGTTTAGGAGTATTAAACAGTGGTGTCGATATAACATAAAAGTGATAAAAACACATGTGCTTTTATCATTTTATGAAATCATAAGGACAAACACTAATCTATGGTGAAAACAACATTAGGAATTAAAATGAATCATAAATTTATTGAAAATAATCAACATAAAAATAACCATGTAACTAATACACAAAAACCTTCTTAAACTTGTTTCAAGGTTCAAACCAACAATCATAAAGAAATAAAGACTTATGTGGTATAACACTCTACATTGAGTTAAAAAAACTGGTGTTCAAAATCATTAACACGATCAAATACTTTAAAATTTAATAGAAGCAATATGGGCTTTCTTTCATTAAAAAATTGTAAATGAAAGGGAGTTGTTGGGAATCCAACAAAGCCTAAAGGAGTACCACCTAAAAGGCAAGTGGAGCACAAGATACAATTATTTCCTATATCCACATTACCAAATATTGGGATGTATAGATAGCCTATTATAGAAGTACATGGAGTGAAGAAGCAATTGCATTAGTTTCACCTTACCTTGCAGGTTACCCATCATCTTTGTACCCAAGAGGGATGAGACTCAACAGATGCTAGAGAGATTTGAACAAAATTACACTAAGTAATCGATACCCTTTGCCAAGAATTGATGATTTATTAGACCAATTGAAGCATTCAAGGTAATTCACCAAGTTGTATCTCAATTTGAGATACAACTAGGTACGTTTCAAAAAAGAAAACACATGGAAAACTGCCTTCAAGACAATGAAAGGTTGGTATAATTGGATGGTTATGCCATTTGGTTTGTGCAATGCCCAAGCTACATTTATGAGATTTTTGAATGCTATATATGCCCATATTTAGATTCATTTGTTAAAGTGTATTTAGATGATATATTGGTTTATATATCTACATGGGAGGAGCACATCTCACATCTCATGCAGATGTTAGAGAGTATGAAAAGGCACCAACTCCTAGCCAACCTCAAGAAATGTGCTTTTTGTTAGATCAAAGGCTTTTGTGACCCATAATGTAGATATAAGTCTTTCGGATTAATCAAATTGATAAGATTTGGTCGACGTTTTGAACGAACTAATGTGGTCCATCCTCACGACAAGGTGAAGAATCAATTGATCTTAAGGAATAAATAGTATGGATGCATCATTGCCCAAAATTAGCTGTTGAAAAACAACGGTTGGTAAATTAGTTAAATTAGTTAATCAAGTAAGTAAAATAATATTAATTATTAGAGGAGGGGAGTTATTTATTAAAATAATAAAATATATTTGGTTAAAAACTAGCTGTTAGGAATTAATAATAATTATATTAATTTTAATAATTAATTAAAGTGTTGAAATAATATATATTTATTTAAAACTAGCTGTTATAAAATCCTTTATTCAATATCTTACTGAATAAGGTAAGTGAAATAATATATCAAAGTCTTTAAATTTATTTTGAGTAAATATTCTATTTTAATATTTTAATAACTAATTAGATATTATCAATTTATAAAAATTCATCACGGGGCTAACTTAATCCAAATATATATCTACGATCAAGGTAAAGAACTCTAACTAAAGAAATGGTTTTATAAATTAAAATATAAAATGAAAAAGAGGTTACTCATTAATATTAGATATATTAAGTGACCTAATAATAATATTGCACAAAATAAAAATCAGAGAAAGACTCAAATTTTATAAAAATAAAAATGAAGGTTAAAAGGGGATAGCAATGATAAATTATATAAAACTATAATTAAAGGTTTAGAAAAATATTAATCATCATGTAATATTATTAAGCGCATACATATTTTATTTTATTTCTCCCTCTTGACCTTTCTTCTTTCTGAATTTATTTTTTGCAATATTATTAATATGTATGCGCTTAATAATATTACATGATGATTAATATTTTTCTAAACCTTTAACTATAGTTTTATATAATTTATCATTGTTATCCCCTCTTAACCTTCATTTTTATTTTTATAAAATTTGAGTCTTTCTCTAATTTTTATTTTGCGCAATATTATTATTAGGTCACTTAATAAATCTAATATTAATTAGTAACCTCTTTTTCATTTTTATATTTTAATCTATAAAACCATTTCTTTAGCTAGAGTTCTTCACCTTGATCATAGATATATATTTGGATTAAGTTAGCCTCGTGATGAATTTTTTATAAATTGATAATATCTAATTAGTTATTAAAACATTAAAATATAATATTTTCTCAAAAATAAATTTAAAGGCTTTGATATATTATTTCACTTACTTTATTCATTAAAATATTGAATAAAGGATTTTATAACAACTAGTTTTAAATAAATATATAATATTTCAATATTTTAATTCATTATTAAAATTAATATAATTATTATTTATTCCTAACAACTAGTTTCTAAATAAATATATAATATTTTAATTATTTTATATTTATTTTTACTCCTAACAGCTAGTTTTTAACCTAATATATTTTATTATTTTAATAAATAACTTCCCTCCTCTAATAATTAATATTATTTTACTTACATGATTAACTAATTTACCAACGACTATCTTTCAATAGCTAATTCTAGACAATGATGCATCCATACTATTTATTCCTTAAGATCAATTGATTATTCACCTTGTCCTGAGGATGAACCACATTAGTTGGTTCAAAACGTAGACCAAATCCTATCAATGGGATTAATCCGAAAGACTTATATCTACAAAAAGTGTTTTTTTTTTTTTAAATAATTTGTGTATTTGGGGTATGTGATAGGTGGAGGGGAACTCAAGATAGATTTTACATGGAGAGTTCCCATTTACTGTAATTGAAGTTAAGAGCTTTTTTGGGGTAGCACAATACCTACAAAAGTTCATAACATCCTTTTCATTAATAACTACCAGTGGAGAAAGAATGAACACAAATATTTTAGTGAGATGAAAATAAATTATTAGTCAAGCACCAATTCTTCCATTACCAAACCTGAAAAATCCTTGTAAGTGGAGACAATGTAAGAGGGTATTCTATGGGAGTAGTCTTGATGGAAGGAGGTAAGTTGGTATGTTATCATTATGAAAATTTTCACGGGGGAGTAATAAACTACCCTACTTATGATAAGGAACTCTATGCACTAATATAAGACGTTTAAAAGTGGAAGCACCATCTAATGGGAAAGATAAACATCAACCACAAAGATCACCAACTATTGTAGTATATGTAGGCCTATAGTAAACTTTAGCAAACCATGCATTACAAGTGGATGGGGTTTTTGCGAAAATTTCATCTAGTCATCAATCAAGTATAAGAAGGGCAAAAAAGCTAGTAATTAATCAATCTAGGATTAAAGGAAAATAAATTTGCATGCATGTGGATGGTGTGTACATGTTCCTATTATCTCATTTTTTTTTTTATTTCATTTATTTCATAAATTCAAGCAAAACTAGTAATTAAGCAATATGGGATTTAAGGAAAATAAATTTGCATAGTTGTAGTGAATATTTATAGCATATTGTAAAATATGTCATTATAAACTGTTCCTGTCGAATATCCACGACAATTTATAAATCAATAACTTATATCAACCATAGTCAATTATTTTAACCATGATTAACATGGTCAACTATATTTAATGATAATGAATCAGTAACAACTAAACTCAACATGGTTAACCATTATCAAGCTTAGTAAACCATGGTGAATCTTAGTCTAAAATAGTCAACATGGTCATCCATAATCAAGTGTGATCACTTATAGGAACTATGTTTAGCTATGAATAACCATGATTAACAAGAATGTTAACATTTAGTTAACTTATCATAGCAATAACCATCAATACTCGACCACAAAAATCCTTAATTGAATATGGTTGAACATAGTCATTAGCCATGGTCAAACATAGGAAATTTAGTTAACTAAAGCAGTTGTAGTTAACCATAATAAAAATTATAACACTCTCTCCCACCCCTTTTTACAATCTCGGGCTGTAGAAGGTGTTACCTATTGATTTGACTTGAGGTCCAAGGTCTATTATGAAATAGGGGTTACAAAATTCCTCTTTTTGCAATGTCATCAAAACTAAAAATAAGTACCGCCATTGCATCTAGCTCGTTGAAAGATTTTTGGTGATATAAATTTTATCTCAACCTAACTCACAGATTGATGTTTATGCTAATATGAAGTTTAGCCAATCATATTAGGCCAGTACATACATGAGATGCCACATGACAGACACATATTACTGCCACGCATATATAACACGGGGTCCCACCTGAATTTTATAACTTCATGTTTTGCAACATTTTTATGTTATATCCGGTCTATTGTACATCTAGGCAGTTAATGTTATATCAAGTTTTAATCTCCTCTGAACCCATGGATCTATCTACCTGTCTGAGGGAAATCCATCCTGACACCCATCCGACCTTCATGGATGGATGCACCATTGTCCACATCTGGATCCCCAGATTTTTGATGCAAAGAAACCTCAAATTTATCCCAGATACATCTGGTCATCTGGCCTTCCACCTCATATCTTCCCCTCTATATGTTGATCTAAAAATGGGGCTCTTAGGCTTCTTGTCTAACTTACAAGAACCTCTCCCACTTCCAAAGCTTTAAATATTCCCAAGCCTTATCGATTAACCAATGCGGAATTAAAAATATGCTTGAAATTATAGGTGTATGCCTATATTTATGGTTGGCTATTTATGTGCTTTAAAATTGTTGTGTATGCTGATATGTAAATACCTACAATAAATACTAATGCAGCAATAAACAAAACGCACAAAACAACAATTTAATTAGGAGTTCACCCAAAACTCTTGGGCTACATCTCCGTGAGCTCTAGTCAACTCAACTAGGCTCTTTGTGATTATGGCATAAGTCCTTTTTACAAGCTCTTGGCTCAACTCCTGTTGTTTTACACAAAAACAGTGGGTTCAAACACCATTTTATCCCCTGGCTCTTGAAACTCTCAGCTTTCTGGCTCTCGGCTCTCACTCTGGCTCTTGGATTTGGCTTCTTCAGATCTCTATCAGTTTACAACCCTCTAACTTTCCACTTGAACTCCAAGTGACTCCCTTGGTTGCGTGTGCTTCAGCTTTTTCTTTCTGCGTTGCTTGTTTTGCTGCTGCCTTTTCCCGCTGCTCTCTTACGCCTCAGCTTCTTGCTTTGGCTTCACTTTGAGCAACAACTCCAAAAACTTCCACCAACTCCTGCCAACACCCCTTCCGATTAAGCTCTTAGGATTTCTTTGAGGCATTTCTGGCTTTTCAGCTTCCTCAGCCGTTCCTCTGTCAACTGTGATCATGAGGAATCATTCCTCTTCTTGGCTCTGCCTCTTTGCGCTTCAAAACGCATCCTTGTTGCAGAAACGCCCACCTGCAGCATGGCACAGGGAATGATGGTTGTTTTCCCATGGAAAATGAACCAGCAGCCTCCTTTCAAGTGAAAATCCATGAAATACTGCGTTTCAGGCTTGAAATGGAAATACACAGGAAAAGCACTATCGGGCGTGAAATCCAGACATGAAAGTCCATTAAATCGCCCCTAAAATCCCTATTGGGTCCGCCTTCCATCGCATATCGCAATCGCTTCGGCGGCATGGCCAATGGCCAAAAATCCATTAACGGGAATTACAGAGGAAAATCCGAATACCCGTTTTTGAAAGTTTATGAAATCGGGCTTTTAAACCCCATTGGGTTCGGTCCTGATCACAATTGTAAGTCGCAACAACCTGGGGGCTTCCCCTTTGGGTGTGCCAATCACCTATCCCCCAATATCGGTGATCGCAGTCGCAAGTTGCATGGCCCAAGGGTCCTTCCATTTTGGGATTGTCGACAATGATCCACCAATATCGCAAGCGCTCTATCGCATTGGCCCGGGTCCTTTGCCTTATGGGTGCATATGCCTGCGCCCTACCCGATCTACCAATCCGATCATCGGAGATCGCTGATTGGGGGTCCCTTCCACCTGACCTTAAGTCCTCCTCTTTGCCTTATGCGATGCGATTTCCTCAAATATCCTTTTAGGCCATTTTTAATGGAATTTACCCCTTTTTCAAAGGATAAAAGGAAACTTCTTCTTGTGATAACTTCTTCATCTGAAGTCCATTTTCGCCCATTCAAGTTGTGTTGGATTCAGAATGAATAGATCTCTGCAATGAGACTATTTCTGAGAGCATCCTGCGACTTTCATTTTCCTCTGATTTACAAAGGATTTGTGTCATTTAGCACCTTTTACCTCTTATATGAAGTCTTTTAGACTTAGAGGTTTATTCAGGATCCATTTTTGGATCACGCCTTCCCACTAAAGAACTTTTGGTCTCCAAAAGATTGATATACTGATCTGAACAGTAAATGAGAGTGACTCACCCTCTTCTGTCAGCCTCCACACTCTTGCCTTTGCATACTGCCTCTAAACCAAAGCCTTTGATCACTTTCCTTCCTGGATATGCTGGTCCTCCTGGGAAGAACTGTCTTCCTCCTTGCCTTCCTGCAGAACTCCTGCTGAAATGGACATAGAAGGTAGTTTGAACTTATTTGCCTTGATCATTGATCCAAGGTGGCTCAAACCAATGTGGAGTTACATTTGCTCCACAAAACTTTCATTTGTACCTATTTGAAAACCTGTCAACAACAACAGAATACATAAAAGCACTGGATGGCATAAACTCCTGCTTCAAAAAAGAAACAGATTTTCACATCTTGTGAACACGTCCATGTCTCACATCTACATACAAATGATGGACTAGGTAACAAGCCTTCAAAACATGCCTTTAAAACAAATGACCCTTGATGTAGAAAAAGACCATTAGGACTCTTTTTCAAAAGATGAAACACTTCATTATTACCTCCATATTTGGAGACCAAGTTAACTTCGTCCAAGTCAACATTGCATGCATGTTACGACGATCAACCCTGCAAGTTAATTACACATACATTTTCAAAAACAAGGAAATCATCAGCATCCCTGTGTTCATGCATATCAAGCTTATGCATGCATCTCATCCTTCAACTTTCACTTAAGTAAACTTTACTTTCGAAGCTGAAATGAAATATAATGTAGATGCATCAATAGACATGCAATCTTAATCAGATAAGAACTCTAACCATTCTTTACCAATCCTCTTCAAAGGTACTACCTTTGTCTGCACATCAGCATCATCATGTGAATCATTCTGAGACACATCATTCATGGAATCTTCACTTCCATTTCTGCCATCTTCTCTTTCCAGTTTCTTCAGCTTTTGTGGAAGCATTGCTGGATTCGAGTCCAACATTTTTCAGCAAGATGCCCTTGCTTATGGCAGTAAGTGCAACACATGTGCATCCTTTTGACAGCATGATTTTCCTTGTCCAATGGACCTTTGGCTTTTTGCTTCTTTTCCTTCAAAAGTTTCCTGTATGTGGTCATTCTCTTCTAGCATCTAGAAACATGATGGTTATCCAAACCACAAAAGGAACATGCAATTATTTTCCCATGCTTATGTGGAAATTTATCATGCTTTGCAAAATTGAAAGGAAGATGATTAGAACTAGATTTATACCTTTCTCTTTTATTACCTTCATGAGGTGAAGCAAATGAAGAAGTGGCTCCCTTTGGAACCCCATCAATCTCTTCAAGGCTGTTAGAGTCTCCCCAACTCTCTGGTTCAAGTGTGTGCTTCTGAACACCTGCATCCTGCAATTGATGTTTCAAGCTATTGCATTCCTCCTGAATACATCCTTCACACTCTGTAATGCAACTCCTTCTTGGAGCTGTTTCAATGGCCTTCATGGCAGCCTTGGAACTTTCTCCATAACATTGTCCACAGCCAAGACCCAAATACTTAGGCCTTTCCTCAACCATTATTTGTTCAACAATACCTTGTGCATGCTTTCCCAAGCCCTTTCCTTCATAGCCCATCTTGGACATTAGATTGGAACCTATGCCTCTAGTATGTTTTTCGAAAGAACCAATATAAGCATTCTCAGAAGAATTTGAAGACAAACTGGAATGGTTTACCTCTTATTCAAGCTAATACTTGACCAAGGCTTCTTGGGCAACAAAGAGTTGTGTCTCCAACTCATGTATCCTTTTCAGGTTCATATTTGCAATATGAAGTCGCCTCTACATTTCTTGCAATTTGTCAGAAGGCAATTGCTTCTCTTCCTCCACGGAATTCGACTGCTCTCTAAGCATGCTGCTCTTCCTTCCATCCTCATACATTTCTCTCACCATATCCATCCTGATGAACAAGTCTTTCTTCAAGTATCCATCATAGAGTCTTGTGATGAAGGAGGAATTTGAGGATTCACTTGTAGAAGTTGTCATTATGCCAATGAACAAAAGAACTTCAAACAAGATTAAAAAAGAGCTTATTTAAGAAAACTTTTGCAACAAACCTCTTATGCTTCAATGATTGTCTTAAGGTCCTTTGAAATAGAAGAATTCCTTCAACCCTTCTTCCTTCTTGTCCTTCCTGGACTGAGCTATCAATAGCTTTCCCTTCACCTCTGCAAACTCAAACAATAATCAGTCTGCAAGCAAGCATACAATCAACCTCTGTCTGTTTAAACACCTTTCAGACAAACAATCTTTGCTTTGTCAATCAAGCATTTTGATATAACCTTCTTTGAAGGTGTGGTTAATCAAACTTAATCTCTGATACCACCTGATCTAAAAATGGGGCTCTTAGGCTTCTTGTCTAACTTACAAGAACCTCTCCCACTTCCAAAGCTTTAAATATTCCCAAGTCTTATCGATTAACCAATGCAGAACTAAAAATATGCTTGAAATTATAGGTGTATGCCTATATTTATGGTTGGCTATTTATGTGCTTTAATATCTACTGTGTATGCTGATATGTAAATACATATAATAAATACTAATGCAACAATAAACAAAACACACAGAACAACAATTTAATTAAGATTTCACCCAAAACTCTTGGGCTACATCTCTGTGAGCTCTAGTAAACTCAACTAGGCTCTCTGGGATTATGACATAAGTCATTTTTACAAGCTTTTGGCTCAACTCCTGCTATTTTACACAGAAACAGTGGGTTCAAACACCATTTTATCCCCTGGCTCTTGAAGCTCTCAACTTTCTAGCTCTCGGCTCTGGCTCTGGCTCTTGGCTCTGGCTTTGGCTCTAGCTCTTGGCTCTGGCTTCTTCGACTCTCTATCAGTTTACAACCCTCTAGCTTTCCACTTGAACTCCAAGTGACTCCCTTGGCTGTGTGCGCTTCAACTTTTGCTTTCTGTGATGTTTGTTTTGCTACTGCCTTTTCACGTTGCTCTCTTACGCCTCAGCTTCCTGCTTTGGCTTTGCTTTCAGCAACAACTCTAACAACTTCCGCCAACTCCTACGAACACCCCTTCCGATTCAGCTCTCAATCTTTCTTTGAGGCATTTCTAGCTTTTCGGCTTCCTCAGTCGTTCCTCTGTCAACTGTGATCATGAGGAATCATTCCTCTTCCTGGCTCTGCCTCTTCGCGCTTCAAAACACATCCCTATTGCAGAAACGCCCGCCTGCAGTGTGGCATAGGGAATGATGGCTGTTTTCCCATGGAAAATGAACTGGTGGCCTCCTTTCAAGCGAAAATCCATGAAATACTGCGTTTCGGGCTTGAAATGGAAATACACAGGAAAAGCACTATTGGGCATGAAATCCGGACGTGAAAGTCCATTAAATCACCCCTAAAATCCCTACGGGTCCGCCTTCCATCACATGTCGTAATCGCTTTGGCGGCATGGCCAATGGCCAAAAATCCATTAAAAGAGAATTACAAAGGAAAATCCGAATTCCCGGATTTGAAATTTTATGAAATTAGGCTTTTAAACCCCATTAGGTTCGGTCTTGATTGCAATCGCAAGTCGCAACGGCCTGGGGGCTTCCCCTTTGGGTGTGTCGATCGTTGATCTACCGATATCGGTGATCGCAGTTGCAAGTCGCACGGCCCGGGGGTCCTTCCCTTTTGGGATCGCCGACAACGATCCGCCGATATCGCAATCACACTATCGCATCAGCCCGGGGCCTTTGCCTTATGGGTGCATATGCCTGCCTCCAACCCGATCCACTGATCCGATCATCAGAGATCGTTAATCGGGGGTCCCTTATGCCCGACCTTAAGTCCTCCTCTTTGCCTTATGCAATGCGATTTCCTTAAATAGCCTTTTAGGCCATTTTTAATGGAATTTGCCCCTTTTTCAAAGGATAAAGGGAAACTTCTTCCTGCGATAACTTCTTCATCTGAAGTCCATTTTCGCCCATTCAAGTTGCGTTGGATTAAGAATGAAGAGATCTCTGCAGTGAGACTATTTTTGAGAGCAGACTATGACTTTCAATTTCCTCTAATTTACAAAGGATTTGTACCATTTGGCACCTTTTACCTCTTATATGAAGTCTTTTAGACTTAGAGGTTTATTCAGGATCCATTTTTGGATGATACGTTTGAATATTTGGATCTACCAGAAAGAAATCTAGCCTTGGATACATTCGGTCATGCATAGATGTAAGTACCTTGGCACACCCCAGATTCTTGGTTAAAATATGTTGAAAATGTAAAGAAATCCAGTTTTGCAGTGATCTAGCCTCCACAAAGGGATGTTGGCCCTTTCAAACCAAAAATACCTTAGATTGCTAGATCAATCTATAGGAATTCTAAAGAGAAAGGGACAAGGAAAATGCAAGATTTTTCTTAAGACAATGATAGTTTCCCTGAACATTAAATTTTATAAAAGGGATGGAGAAAGCCTATATAATGGTCTCTAATAGGTGAAGTAAGCTTGCAACTCAATTCTTAAGTGTTTTTTATACATTTCCTCAACATGGTATATTTTGAGTGAATAGTTTGAGTTATGATCCAAGTAATGAACAACTAGGGCAATTTTGCAGAGATTTATAGTTTACAACAATATTCACAAGATATGAACTTGCAATTATGGACATATAGGAACTCATCGCCAAGCATACCAATAACTGATAAATCATTAATAGGGTAGCAACTCCATGGTGTTGCGAGTCATTGAATACATAATATCCAAGGTAGACGACTGTAAGTGTAATAACAACATCAATCATCCACACATTAATATACATGATCATAATAGAATTCATCATCAAAACAAGGCTATCACTGCTTGGAAACTAAATAGGTACACTTTTATACTTATTTGAATAAATTGAGATGACTGACAACTGAAGGAGGGACTTCAACTCTCCACGCAACCATAGACCAACTACACTAAAAAGTCTCTTGTATTTTACCATCCTAGAGTTAAATCTGGAGTCTAAGGGGATATTTTCTCAAGGTAAATTCATGCCAAGGCTTGGTCAATCACTTAGGAGAAGGAATCAACTTTCCAGGTGGTATTTATTTCTGGTAGTAAGCACCACAACAACTCTCCTCCTCTCTGAGATCAATAATAGGGATTCACTGAAGTACCAACTAGGGTATTTCTCAATTCCATGAGATTGAATCCATTATATATGTGTTTTATCAACTATGTTGTTAAGGAAAGCACCACAGGAGCATAAGGCTCACTATCCAGGTGGCTTATCAACTCTTGCAATAAGCGCCATAGTCGTTCGGTTTACCCTGTCAAGTAGTTTATCATCCTTACAACAAGAAACCAAGTGGTTATTCAAGCCATTCAACAAGCACTAAGTGTTTTATCAACTTATTCAGTAAGCACTTAATGGGTTATCAACTTAATCGACAAGTAATAAGTGGTTCAATTCTTCATTGAGCCTCCCACTTTCCAATCGGGCTTAGACAAACAACACAAGGCCTTCAACCTGGTCACAGGGAATACCTCCTAGTAACATAACACTAGCTCAATAATATTTTAGTCCAATTTAGTCTTCTTGGTCGTTCCCATCTCTTTCTCCTTTACTAGGTATTCTTCTTCATTTTCGTCCCGCGGTTTGAGCTTCCCTGCATCTTCTATTATGTTGTTTTTTCTTTTTGTTGTCCCCCTTATATTGTGTATCTCTTTCCCTTTGTCCTAAGAAAAACATTCCCTATCTTGATCCTCAAGGAGGAAACATGGATGGGCACTGTCCTACACCCAAGATACCCATCATGGAACTTCAATATTTCTTGTCAGTTTAGGAAAGACCATGATCAAGTTGATAGGTAAGGGAATTAAATGAGGTAGGTGTGGCCTACTTATGACACTCCAAGAATAATACAAGCAATCCACCCAACATTTCCCTCAGAGCACTGGATTCATGTCCCTCCCTTTCAACATTGAGCCAACAATTAAATTTTTACACAAACTTACGTAAAATAAATTTACATAGTGACATATGCATATAAGGGGTGTAACAAAAGGATGTTACAAACCCCACCCCCTTAAGGGAACACTATCCTCAATGTTCTAAAAACAAAAACACAACTTACAAACAATGAGATTTATATTTATAACTCTTACATTCATTTATAGAGTGAAAAAAAATGAGTAAAGTACCCTCATTTGATCTACCATTTCCAAGGTGGATTCATCTAGTCCAGATTTCTTCCATTGCACCTTGACTTGCTCTATTAATTGATTCTGGAGCATGACATGCCTATGGTCTAGGATGCATAGAGGTTCTGGTTGGAATTGTCCCTCAGATTCAACATGCGTCACAAACCAATCCAAAACATGACTAGTGTCACGTAAATACTTCTTAAGAAAAAAAATCTTGTGCTTTCACAGTGGGTGGTAAGGCCAATCTATTGCCACAGGCCCCACTCTTTCTAAAATCTAAAATGGTCCACAAAATTTGGGTTCCAACTTAGCACAAGACCCAACTCTCATTAAGCTCTTCCTTGGTTTGATGCAAAGATATACATGCTCTTCCACTTGGAATTCGTTGTGCATTATTTATTGACATGCATAACTCTTTTTCCTATCCAAGGCTACCTGTAGTTTTTTCCTGATATTAATTACATCCCACTCCATTTCCTTAAGCATATCCAATCCAAGAACCACATTTTTCATGATCATCCCAACTAATGGGGGTGTTACATTTTATGCCATATAAATCCTCGAAAGGGCTCATATTCAATGAATCTTGATGTCCATTGTTGTAGAAAAATTCAACCAAGGGTAGGAATTATTCCCCCCCTCTTTGGTTGATGGATGAAATACATCCTCAACATTTGCTCTAAATTTTTTTTCACTCTTTAAAATTTTCCATAAGTCTAAGGATGATATGTTTCACTAAAGGATAGCTAGGTTCCTGTTGATGCCCCGAAATTCGTTGCAACAACATCGGGGAAACCACCCGGTCCGGAACTTAGTGCAGCTCCTTTTCCGTTTGGAATAGTGGCTCCGACTGGGGATAACGGGACCAGTTTCCCAAAAATTATAAGTGAACGGGATGGATGGATGATTTAAGATATGAAATGATAATAAACAAATAACTAAACTATAAAAGAAATACAAAAAACTATAAGCTAATCCCGGGACTTATCAATTCAGACAGTACAACGTTTGATAAACTATGCTTAATGACAGGCATATAGATGACACTAACAACAAGCATAGATGTTTAATCATTTGAGATTGCTCTGCGTAAGTAGTTACGCAGAGCTATAATAGCGAATTACTGCACTCAGTCATTTATATCATTGATACATACATGAGTGAAAGATAACAAATCACAAAACATTCAATAGTGATATGAAATGCAGACTTGTTGTTGTATTACATACATGTATTCAATAATAGCAAAGTAATAACACAGCAATTCATATAACTGAAAAGAGAACAGATACAGATAATAGTACCATGCAAGCTGTTTGATCAATCCAATATATTAATCGCTATGTCGCAGTCCTTCCTTCCAACCAGAAAGCATTCCAAGCAAACGACAATAGTGCACAATTTACTTAAACAGCATTCCAAGTAAAATTAAGGACCAGTGGTCGAGTTTCAAAAAAGAATATAGACTGAAGCACAATAGTGCAAACTTCAGCCTTTTAGTCTTTTACAAAATTTTACGACCCTTTCCAAAACAATGAAAGGGTCTATAAATACTATGCTAATCTAACTACTAAATATCTAAAAACTGAAAACTAAGAAATCGGCATCAACAAATATCATTTTGCATTTGGGTGATTCGACAGTCGGCGACGATGCTTCAGTCAGCTGTCTCTTTGCCTTTACTCTTTCGCTGACATATCGCCAGCATTGGCTCTACTTCTGGTGGAGTATTGAGGCGAGAAGTCAGCTGTGCATCATATGTGGCATCTTGGAAATCGGCGATCAGGTATCGGAGAGCGTCGGTTAGGCAGTTAAGAGCTGACCTTTGAGAATGCGGTTTAATCAGGAAAAGCCAGTATGCATCGGAGGTCAAGGTATTCACTCCAGCGATTAACCGCCCTTGTTCTTCCAGCTTAAGATAATTCTTGTGCTCCAGCATATTCGCGGTTGTTATGTTTCCAGGTGTGCATTGTGAAATCATGTTAGCCAGATACAATGTATCATTGACTATATTGATCATGTTTTTGGAAATTGTTTTGCACCTGGATGCTGCCCTCTCTGCCTTCATTACCTGTGTTTCCCATTCCATGAAAAGTATGTTCTTGTATGTTTCACTGATTCGGGCTAAATTAGCAGCTTGCCCTTCTGGAGTATCTTGCCATTCAATATATTCTATTATTTCATCTTCGGCCTGATCCAAGTTAGTCCTGGCTTTCTCGATTTGCCCACATACTGCTGTAGATATATCACAAAGTGACTCAGCTTCAACTAGCTGTTGGCACAAAAGTCTGATCTGAGATATCAAAGCGCCATTTATCAGAGTTGCCTCTGCTCTGAAATCTTCAATACTCTTGGCACCTTTGATACCTTCAAGCTGTGCTGAGAGCTGAACTATTTGATCCTCTTTAGATTTCATTAACAGCTCATTTGATACCTCCAACTGTGATAATGCCTCTACCAATTCTCGTGCTTTAATGTCACTTTGGTCTATCCTTAGTTTTTCAATTTGCTGGGTTAACAAATGATTCTCTTGTTGTTGAGCCAACAATTGTTCTTCTGCTTGTGTCGCCTTATTCTTTGCCTCTATCACTTCTGCTTGCAATGCATATACCTCATGCTCTTTAGTCTTCAAAAGAAGACTCACTTCGGATGCTTTGTCAATGGTTGCTGCTGAATAAGCTCCCGCAAATTGCGACAGCTTTGTTAAATCTTCAGAGGGACTTAATTCTCCCTTCCAGACGACATTGCCCGTGACTGTTTGCTCATTTGAGACAGAAGGTTGATCAAGCCTTCGCCTCTTCCTTGAGCGTCTTACAACGGCTTTATGCTTAGGGCTGTAGAAAATGTCTAGAGGAGGAATTTCCTCTACCTGAAGATCAACTTGATCAGATGGATTCTGAGTAACTTCTTCAACGTTCTGTACTGTGGGTGGGCCGCTGGTTCCTTCAAGAACCGGAGAAACAGTAGTATCGGGAGTCTTTAAGGCATCTGAGTCTTTAGAGGCTTCTTTACCACTTATAATGGAATCAAATTGATTCCATTCCTTAATCAATTCAGTATCAACAGAGATTTGCTTACTCTGTTCTTTTTCTTTTTCAATTCTCTGCTGTTCTTCGTTTGCCTCCCGCTGTTGCTCCTCTTGTACTCTCTGTTGCTGTTCTTCCAATTCCTTTTTCTGCCTATCTTCCAGTTCTTTCCTTATTTTTTCTTCTTCCTCTCGTTTCCTCTGTTCTTCTATTTCTCTTTGTCTTCTTTGCTCTTCTTGCTCAATTTGTGCTTTTTGCTGCCTTTCTATTTGTTCTCTTCTATGACTTTCTGCCTGCAGCTTTCTTTGACTTTCCTCCTGTTCTCTAATTGTAACGGGAGGTGAATTTATTTCTGGTTGATCAGGCTCGCTTGAGGATGAAGTTGGGGTTGTAGATAATAACTTTAGAGGCAAAGTTTGCAACCTTTGCTTTCTAAGTTTATTAAATTCAGTTAATTCCATATCTTCATATCTCATCGCAGCAAGTTGTTTGACTTGGCTTATTGAATCAGCACCCATGAACAGGTCGTCAAACTGGTCTTCTTGGTGAACAACCTTTGTCAGCTTAGCCTGTTCCAAGGCAATGAAAGCAGTCTTTTTCGGGTCATAGAGTCTGTTGGGAATAGAAACTAGAGATAGCATTTGGATTTTTGCTGCTTCCTTTTCTGCATGCTTATAATTTAGCAGCGTATAAACTCCAATTCTTAAAGGAAACGATGGCCATCCTCTCTTCTTCTCCTCTTTGAGAGTTTGGGTGACACCTTCAGACATTATCTGATAAGAGATTTCTCGGGCTAACAGTTTGTTTGGCATGTATAAGGGAAGAACATGCGGCCTGGCCTTGCTTCCAAAAACTCTGATATAAGAAAAACATTCTTTGCCGAACCAATGGGCTACGACTGGTAGGTCAAAAGAGGCTTCATAGGAAATCCTAGGGATAGGTCTGTCAAAAATAGAATAGTGAACGGGAACCATAAAACCATTGCAAATTTGGTACAAATGGTCTTTGTGAGAAGGTTTCCACAATTTACGATGATACAAATGAATAGGTGTTGGGTCATGGGTTGTCCATCTCCAACCAAGGACAGGAAACTCAGAATTAAAACAAAGGGCATCCATAATGTATGCAGAGTAATAAAAAGGTGGGATTTTTCTCTCAGTGACTCTGGTTTTGGCCCTAAACTCACGAATAGCTAAGACCAACTTATCAGACAGGATAGTGGCCCAATCCATAATTATACTATTAACGGCCGCTTCCATTAAGGGAACCATATCAACATGGATATTTGCAGAATCATGAAATCCCCACAATCTACACATCATAATTCCAGCATAGCAGTAAGGTGAAGCCAAAGAGGCATTGGAGTACTTACCCGACATATCCTGCTTGTGTTTTGCTGGATTTTGCCTCCAATCTCGGAGAGGTTCGGCTGGTGATTCATTCTCTCTGGCGAATTTCTCCACAAATGCTCTGTTATAGACTTGCTCGGGATTGGGCAAATGATACATTCGTCTCAAGTCGTCAGGCTTGAAGGAGCCGAAAATCCTTCCATCCTTAGAAACGAAGGTTCTATTAGTGAGAGGAATTTCTTCAATTGCCCAACGTACCACATCAGTATAAGGCAAGACTTGTTCCCTGGCTGCTATTCTGTGCAGAAAAGAGTTGGCCAAATCTTTAAGAGTTGCCTCAGACTTTCTTAGTTCATCCACACTTGCCTCCATTACTGTCGCTTCTGGTTGTTCTCCTTCTAGCAAATTGTATGTCCCTTGCCATGTAGTACCAGTAAGACCAGTGCATGTAGTATCTGAGATTAAGCCTTTCCTTGAAGCTGTAGCAGCTTGGCCTGAGGCAGGTGTCGCAGTAGAACCTACCACCTTCTTGAACTTCTTTCCCATCATATTCAGACTTCTCTCAGTAGTCGAATTCTACACAAGTGCAAGAGAAATTGTAACAAAGAAATAACAATGACAATCCATAACGGGATAAATATATGATTTGAAGCGTGGCGAGATTATTCCTAAAAGAGGCTGCGGATCTAATGATTTGAGAAGGCACCGTAGATGCAATGATGGTGATTTTACGGCCTGCAGCTTCATAAATGACCATTACTTAAGTTATTAAACCGAATGACCCCTTAAAGCGTGTAATAGATTTTTTCAAAGGTCTAATCGTAATTGCTCGTTAATTCGAAGGGGCAAAGCTTTAAATACGCATGCATTACCTTATCCCTTTACTTAACGGCATTTTGAAATCTGTGATTTTGTCAAATCGATTTTAAATATAACTTTAATGCTTTGAAATAATCACCTTTTGGAACTGAGGTCATCATTAAGCGTCATCATATCGCATTGGAAGTGTGTGTGTGGCGTTATCACTTGGGAAAGTTCTTTAGCGAACGCCGATTGCGATATCGCATTCGGCGCGCGAACATAACCCCTGAATGTGTATCAATTGCTTTTAGCGAATGCCGATAGCGATATCGCATCGGGGAAAGGATATAAACGTCTTATGAAAATGCGTAGAATTGTACCGATTGCCGATATGCGATATCGCATCGGGCCGGAGTGTTAAAACATTTTTCACAAGACATAGTGCCGTGCCGATAGCCGATTGCCGATATCGCGTCGCATCGGGGAAAAGGTATGTGCCTTTTGTGTGTGTGCATTGGCTATTGCCGATGGCCGATAGCGATATCGCATCGGGAAAAACCAAGATGGCAACCGAACTTGCGATTACTTTTTTGGATTTAACCAAAAATTGCTTATCATTTGTTCAACAAGGGTTTTTTGCATAAATTCATTTGATTATCATACCTTATTTGAACAAGTTTATTAATGCCAATTAAAAATTTTAAAAGGGACCCATTTCATATGTAAATTGTTTGTGATAAAAATGTTATGAAATGGGGGGTTGTTGTAGGGCACAACAATTGGCGATTCGCTGGCAGAACCAGTTATCTCTGAATTAACAATTATACTTACACTTTCTCAAATAGAATCTTTATAAAAGAAAGGAAATTTCTAATATAACTAGATATCTATTGATTCTAAATAAAACAGGTTTCTTCATTTAACTTCCTCTTTTTATAAATGCACTTCGAGTATTAAAATAAGCCCTTATTGGTTTGTAAAAGTAAAAATAGAAAACTTTTCCATATCAGCTTTTTAAAATAAACTCCTCTGTCACAGGTAGAGCCTCTGCTGCCAGCAAACATTCATAGTCTCGGCAGGGTTACCTTTTAACCATGTTGTTGTCCATTGTTCCATTCACCTTAGAGTGTGACTAAACAGAATGAATTCAAAAGATATTCTCGTATTTTTTGAATTTCAATTTCTTTTTTCTTAAGATAAAAGCCATTGTCCTGGTTTGGTGGCCAGATGGATGACAATGCCATTCACGGGTAGTAATTTAAACTGAACAAGCTGGCTCGTGATGAGACCCCTTGTCTTGAGATTTCAAGCCATTACCCTGTTTGGTATGCAGTTTTGGTAATGTCAGTTAAATTATTTTCCTATGAACATGGTAAGCAGGCTTGTGATAAGACCTCTTATCTTTAATCTTTTATATTTTAGAATTACACTCTGAGTAATCAAAAACTGTTGGTGAATGGAATGAACACTTATCTTATTAAGAATAAATGGATGACATGTTTAAGAGTTGAAGATGCTGAAGATGAATTAGCTCCTATTTTCGTATAGATAACCTTTGGGGACTAATTTCAACCACTCAAGATGATTCAAAGAACTTCGTTCAGAGTGAAGTTTACAAAGGTGAGTCTGTAATGCTCATAATAAAAAGATATCTAATTTCCTAGAAATGATCTCTCTCGGTTCAGGATGCTATTTTTTAAAAAGTAAATATTAATATTATTATGGCGAGACAGCTTTTGTTTACAGCGAAAGGTCAATGGGAATGTCCCACATTCTTATTCCTACAAATCCTACAAACTAGGAAAAACTAATAAGCTACGAAGAGAAGGGGTTACCTCCTCAGTTAAAGAATTTCTTCAGAATTAGACCATTGACAGGGAGAGAATCTCTCACCCCTGATAGATTTTGAAGTATGAATGTGGAATGGCCTACTTTTTCACAGATCTGAAATGGTCCTAGCCACAGTTTTTGGAATTTGGAATGTTTACCTTTGTCTTCATGGGCTTTGTCCCATTTCAGGACTAGATCTCCGACTTCAAATTGTCTAGGGCTGGATGAGGCTAGATCGAAAGCTGCTTTAATGACTTGCTGATGTCTTGCATGTGTAACCTTGGCTTTATCCCTTTCTTCTTCAAGTTTGAGTATTTGATCATGTCTAAACTGTATAGAAGAAGAGGGAGTTTCGTCTATAAATTGCACTAGGGCTAAAGATGGGAGAAGAAGATTGGTTGGTACGACTGCTTCTTTTCCATAAACAAGATTAAACGGAGAGGTCCCTATGGAAGCTTTCTGTGTAATTCTATCGGCCCATAATGCAAATACCAAG
Source organism: Pinus tabuliformis (assembly GCA_031772625.1). Taxonomy (NCBI): domain Eukaryota; kingdom Viridiplantae; phylum Streptophyta; class Pinopsida; order Pinales; family Pinaceae; genus Pinus; species Pinus tabuliformis. The sequence continues at coordinate 1,165,514,274 of CM062805.1, read as the reverse complement.
GATTTATGCCAGTTCTTATGATTCTCTTCAATTGTTCGCTTAATGATTTTGATTAGATTTTTATTAGTTGATTCTGCTAGGCCGTTACCCTAGGGGTAATAGTTGGCAGAATACTTTAATTTGAATCCTCTTTTGATAGCGAAATCAATCATTGCATTGCCTGAGAAGTAAGAAGCATTATCAAAGACAAGAGCGTTTGGGACACCAAACCTGGTTACGATGAACTGATCTATAAATTCGATGATTGCTTCCGAGTTTGTTGTCTTTAATGGAACTGCTTCTACCCACTTTGTAAAGTAATCAGTTGCTGTAAGGATATACTTGTGTTGCTTGGAAGATGAAGGATTTATTTCTCCAATGATGTCCAATCCCCATTGTTCAAAAGGTTGTTCAATGTTGATTGGTTGTAAAGGGAAAGCTGGCTTTTGTTGTCTTCCACTGGCAGTTTGGCACTTAATGCATTTCCTTACATATTCATGAGCATCCTTAAACAAAGTAGGCCAGTAATATCCGGCATGAATTACTTTATGAGCTGTTGTATCAGCTCCAAAATGTCCTCCTGCCGGTCCATCGTGTAGCTCCTGCAAAACCTTTTGAGCTTCAGGTTTCTCAAGGCATCTTAGTAATACAGAATCATAGTTTCTCCTGAAGAGCACATCATTAATAAGAGAAAAACTCTTAGCTTTCAATCTAATGGCTCTTTTATTCTTGTAGGACAAATTGGTAGGTGCATAACCATTCTTTAAATAAAAGATTAAATCTGAATATTGAGATTCGGAATCCGGTATACTTAGCTGATTGACTTCTTGGTTTTGCTCTGTATCACCTGATTCAGGAATGTTTGATGCTCCTGCTAAGATCCTGCAAAAACCTTGACCTTTAACAAATTTTGCTGGCTTTATTTCTAGATCATATTCTTGGAGGGCTGCGACCCAATTTGCCCTCTTTTCTCCCAATTCCTTTTGAATTAATAGTTGCCTAACTGCGGAGAAAGGAACTATTACTTTAGTATGGGTTTTAAGAAGAAAGGGTCGATAATGTTTGACTGCTTTAAAGACAGCAAAAGCTTGTTTCTCAATTTCGGAATAATTCAATTCGGCGCCTTGAAAGTTAGAACTGAAGAACGAAATGGGTGCTTCCAAATTGTCATCATTCAACTGAGTTAGTACTGCTGCGTAAGATAAGTCGGATGCAATAGTATATAATGTAAAATGATTAGCAAGATTTGGAGTATTCAGGGCTGGGACATTGATTATGGATTGTTTAATATCATGAAAAGCTTGCTTTTCTTCTAGTCCCCATCTGAAGGTTGAATTCTTTTTAATCATCTTTTGCAGTGGTAGTACAATCTGTGAAAAATCTGGAACAAATCGCTTAACGAAATTAATTTGTCCTAAAAACGACTGCATCGATTTTTTATTGTGTGGAAAAGGAATTTCAGAAATTTCTTTAATTCGCTCAGGATCTACATAAATGCCATCCTTAGATACAATAAACCCTAAGAGCTTGCCTTGGTTGAGAGCGAAGAAAGACTTTTTCGGATTAAGAGAAATACCATATGTTTTGCATCGTTGAAAAATCTGATTTAAATCATGCAAGTGATTATATCTCTTTTTAGAATATACAGTAATGTCATCGAGGTAGACAACTACTGTTCGGTTAATTAACCCTCTAAAGGCTGTATCCATAGCTCTTTGAAATGTCGCTCCTGCATTTATGAGTCCGAAAGGCATCTTTTGGTATGCGTAAGTTCCCCATTTTGTTCTGAATGTAGTTTTTAATTGGTCATCAGGGTGGACCAGCACTTGATTGTATCCTGAGAAACCATCAAGAAAAGACATCAATTCAGAACCTGCTACCGATTGAAGGATTTGCTCCATGGTAGGCAGAGGGAAGTTATCTTTTAAGCTTGCCTTATTTAAATTTCTGAAATCAATACAGATTCTGATATCGCCGTTTTTCTTCCTGACGGGTACCATATTGGAGACCCAGTTTGAGTGTCGGACAGGGAAAATAATCTTAGCTTTTAAAAGCTTATTAAGTTCCGACTTTATCTGGCTCTCCAAATTTGGATGGATTTTTCTTAACTTCTGCTGGATTGGTTTTTGATCGGGAAGCATAGGAATAGTGTGTTGTATGATAGATGTATCATATGTCTTAAGGTCATCATACTTCCAAGCAAAAACTTGTTTGTTTTTTCTTAAAAGTTTGATAAATGCTTCCTTTTCTATTGTAGAAAGTCCTAATCCTAAATTTATATTTTGAGGAGTTTGAGCCGTTCCTAAATTAATCAATTCAAACCTAAGAGTAGAGCTCTGGAGTTTAGCATTAATTACAGGTTTAAACCTATCTTTGATGTCATAAAGGTCTTCAAGCTTTACCACAGGTTTAGGAATAACGTTATCTTGAGATGTTTGCTTCATTTGAGAATCATGCTCATCCTCTTCAATGACTTGATTGTCATAGGACTTTTCAGAGGTCAAAAATTGCAAAATATCCTCGTCATGGTTGAAAACCCTCCAGTTAGTGATGTTATCAGGAACTGAAGGTCTAAAAATTAACTCTATGGAAAATCTATCAAGACTATAGTCTTCGGAAGGGAGGAGTTTGGAAGCTACGTTGGCTAGCAAATCAGCTGCTGAATTTTGCGATCTTGGGATTGAAAAAATATTGAATGCTGAGAAATGCGAAGTGAGATCTTGCACTAGCGTTTGATAATGCTTAAGGTGGCTTGAGAGGAAATGAATTGTATTCCTTACCTGTTTAACAATGATCTCACTATCGCCGAATACTTTTAAATATTGGACTTTAAGGTCAATTGCCTTATATAATCCCTGCAGTAGTGCTTCGTATTCGGCTGTATTGTTGGTGCATTCAAATTCTAATCTACAAGAAAGCATTGTCTTTTCGCCTTCTGGACTAACCAAAATGCAACCTGCTCCTGAGCCCTCGCTGGACTTAGAGCCATCAAAATACAAAGACCAAAATAAAGGAGAATCAGAAATATTTACATCCTTTTGATCTACATTAAAGCATTTGGATAAATTTGATTGTGAAAATTTTCTACTTGAGATGTACAATGATTAACTTGAAAAGGGGAAGATTGGGCAACAAAATTGCCAAAGAATGACTGTGAAGAATAATTTCCCAAAATGTTATTGTTGAAAGCCACCGGCTGGTTTTCTTGTTCGAAATTGGTTACTGTATGAGTCATATGCTTTTCACGGTCGATCCTTATTTGATTTGGCTTACCCTTGTAGGGGAGCCACATATGTGACCAATCCGTGGAAATGTATCCATGCAGTTTCTCAGACCAGTCTCTGCTCAAAATTAAACCGTAGAATTCAGGTATGTCGGCGATCAAAATGTCTATTCTCTGTACTATTCTGGGATCAGCAGACAACCTGATAGTCACGGAATTAATCTCTCCTATGACCTGTACTTTGGTTCTGTCTAACTGTACAATGTGGATGGCTGACTTCTGGGGTTCTATGTTCAGCTTAGAACAAACTGAAGCTGGCATAATATTGGATGAAGCCCCTGAATCAATTAAACAGTTATGCAGATTTCGATTATAGATTTCATAGGTGAGCAAAAAAGGTGGGGTATGAGAATTGGATCTATCTCCAATCAGAACCGAATCGGTAGCCTCGACCATATCTGGAGGGGGTTGTCCTGAATCATTAGCAGCTTTTGAACTGGGAAGAGGGGAAGAGGGAATAGCGTTAAATTCCCTTAGGAGCAATTTTTGCTGATGTTTTAATTTACCTAGTTCAAACATGGTTATGTTTGCCTTGGTCTTTTTCATGTCATCGACAATATTATACTCCATATGGTCAGATAGCACTAGTGTTTTGGATGTTGAAGGAGAATTAGAAATTGGAGGCTGGTTTTGAGGGGCTGCTACCGGAGATTTCTTCGGAAGAACTTTTTCTTTTGGTGTGGCAGCACCTGCACTCCTCTTTTTTGTAGTTGTTTGAGTAGGTTCAGAAGCGATTTTACTTCTTGTAGTAACAGAAAAGCTTCTTCTTGATTCTCAGTGTCAGAATTTGGGAGTATGAAATCCCACATACCATGACACTCAACTACTTCTTCTTCATCATCTGTCTGTGAGGATGATTCCTCTTCTTCATCTTCCTGTTCAGAATCTGCGTTAGATATAACATTGGGTGGCTTTGTTTCTGTTTTCTTAAAAGTTCTAAATGGTCTTTTGGTTGAAGTTTCAGCCACCTGTTTTTTAATTTCGACCATTTCATTAGACAATGTTTTAAGGACCTTTTGTAAACCCTCCATGTCATAGGGGTCTTTTGGGGTTTTCTTCTTGGAGTCTTCTTTAAATGAAACTTTTTTAGATTTTCTATCTTCCAAAACTGCTTTCTTTTCTAGAGCATTTATCCGTTTTTCGACGGCAAGTGCTTCTTTCATATTCTCGGCTAAGGTAGGTTTGCCAGCCCTGTCAACAAAAATAGCTATGTTGGAAGGGAGAGCAGTAATGTACCATTCGCTTCTGATTTGTTCACTTGGCTTAGAAGCAGTGGGGATTTTATTTAAGAGTTTATTGAATCGGGCATTAAACTCTTTTACTGGTTCTCTATGTTCTATTCTCAAATTGGAGAGGTCGTTTATTAGAGTCGCCAGAGACCTGTCATCTCCATATTTGACAAGAAATTGCTCTTGGCACATAGCCCAGCTGGTAATAGAACCAGAAGGTAATGAGAAGTACCAGGATCCTGCCGATCCTTGCAGAGTATAAGGAAAAAGTCTTACAACAACATCTTGTTCTGTCACTCCTTTCAAGTTAATTGCTAACATGAAATTGTTAATATGTTCTTCAGCTTGTGTTCCGTTATCTGGATTAAATTTAGGCAACCATTTTTCTGGAGCATCAGGTAGATCATGTAATGGTCCGGGCATATTGACTGCACCTGGCTGAGTCCATGGATCTGCCATTATGCTGGTGATATTAGTTGTTACTACTATTGGTATTCCAGATGACTGAAGAGAAGAAGTTGTTAGAGAGAGAGTAGGTTGAGATGCTGTAGTACTTATTCCTTGATGGACAACAATGTGTAATGGGGGAGTGGATGATTGACTTCGCAGAGGAGGAGTTGAGATGGAAGATATGGAAGAAAGATCTTCACTATCAGATACTTCAGTGATCTTCTTAGCCCTTTTCTTTTTGGGTAAAGGGAACTCAGTAGGTTCAATACCAAGTTTTTCGCTCTGAAGTCTGGTAAGTGGATGAGATAAGTTTAAATGCGAGGTCGCACTGCTTTGTGATACTTCAGATTTCTGAGGCGAAATCGAGAAGCTCTGAAGTTTATGGATAAGAGACTGAACTTCAGGGGATTCAAGACTTAAATGTTCTGAAATATTATGGGTGTGAGCAGTGGCGATTGATTCTTCTTTTTCTTGATCATGTGCTGGAGAACCAGCATGTGATTGAGAAGGAGAAGATGGTTTGGAGGGGGAATTACTCTTAGAATGGTTTGTGGACCTGGACCTACTTGCCATTCACAGAGGTTCAAGCCCTCCTTCTAGCGCCAAAAATGTTGATGCCCCGAAATTCGTTGCAACAACATCGGGGAAACCACCCGGTCCGGAACTTAGTGCAGCTCCTTTTCCGTTTGGAATAGTGGCTCCGACTGGGGATAACAGGACCAGTTTCCCAAAAATTATAAGTGAACGGGATGGATGGATGATTTAAGATATGAAATGATAATAAACAAATAACTAAACTATAAAAGAAATACAAAAAACTATAAGCTAATCCCGGGACTTATCAATTCAGACAGTACAGCGTTTGATAAACTATGCTTAATGACAGGCATATAGATGACACTAACAACAAGCATAGATGTTTAATCATTTGAGATTGCTCTGCGTAAGTAGTTACGCAGAGCTATAATAGCGAATTACTGCACTCAGTCATTTATATCATTGATACATACATGAGTGAAAGATAACAAATCACAAAACATTCAATAGTGATATGAAATGCAGACTTGTTGTTGTATTACATACATGTATTCAATAATAGCAAAGTAATAACACAACAATTCATATAACTGAAAAGAGAACAGATACAGATAATAGTACCATGCAAGCTGTTTGATCAATCCAATATATTAATCGCTATGTCGCAGTCCTTCCTTCCAACCAGAAAGCATTCCAAGCAAACGACAATAGTGCACAATTTACTTAAACAGCATTCCAAGTAAAATTAAGGACCAGTGGTCGAGTTTCAAAAAAGAATATAGACTGAAGCACAATAGTGCAAACTTCAGCCTTTTAGTCTTTTACAAAATTTTACGACCCTTTCCAAAACAATGAAAGGGTCTATAAATACTATGCTAATCTAACTACTAAATATCTAAAAACTGAAAACTAAGAAATCGGCATCAACAAATATCATTTTGCATTTGGGTGATTCGGCAGTCGGCGACGATGCTTCAGTCAGCTGTCTCTTTGCCTTTACTCTTTCGCTGACATATCGCCAGCATTGGCTCTACTTCTGGTGGAGTATTGAGGCGAGAAGTCAGCTGTGCATCATATGTGGCATCTTGGAAATCGGCGATCAGGTATCGGAGAGCGTCGGTTAGGCAGTTAAGAGCCGACCTTTGAGAATGCGGTTTAATCAGGAAAAGCCAGTATGCATCGGAGGTCAAGGTATTCACTCCAGCGATTAACCGCCCTTGTTCTTCCAGCTTAAGATAATTCTTGTGCTCCAGCATATTCGCGGTTGTTATGTTTCCAGGTGTGCATTGTGAAATCATGTTAGCCAGATACAATGTATCATTGACTATATTGATCATGTTTTTGGAAATTGTTTTGCACCTGGATGCTGCCCTCTCTGCCTTCATTACCTGTGTTTCCCATTCCATGAAAAGTATGTTCTTGTATGTTTCACTGATTCGGGCTAAATTAGCAGCTTGCCCTTCTGGAGTATCTTGCCATTCAATATATTCTATTATTTCATCTTCGGCCTGATCCAAGTTAGTCCTGGCTTTCTCGATTTGCCCACATACTGCTGTAGATATATCACAAAGTGACTCAGCTTCAACTAGCTGTTGGCACAAAAGTCTGATCTGAGATATCAAAGCGCCATTTATCAGAGTTGCCTCTGCTCTGAAATCTTCAATACTCTTGGCACCTTTGATACCTTCAAGCTGTGCTGAGAGCTGAACTATTTGATCCTCTTTAGATTTCATTAACAGCTCATTTGATACCTCCAACTGTGATAATGCCTCTGCCAATTCTCGTGCTTTAATGTCACTTTGGTCTATCCTTAGTTTTTCAATTTGCTGGGTTAACAAATGATTCTCTTGTTGTTGAGCCAGCAATTGTTCTTCTGCTTGTGTCGCCTTATTCTTTGCCTCTATCACTTCTGCTTGCAATGCATATACCTCATGCTCTTTAGTCTTCAAAAGAAGACTCACTTCGGATGCTTTGTCAATGGTTGCTGCTGAATAAGCTCCCGCAAATTGCGACAGCTTTGTTAAATCTTCAGAGGGACTTAATTCTCCCTTCCAGACGACATTGCCCGTGACTGTTTGCTCATTTGAGACAGAAGGTTGATCAAGCCTTCGCCTCTTCCTTGAGCGTCTTACAACGGCTTTATGCTTAGGGCTGTAGAAAATGTCTAGAGGAGGAATTTCCTCTACCTGAAGATCAACTTGATCAGATGGATTCTGAGTAACTTCTTCAACGTTCTGTACTGTGGGTGGGCCGCTGGTTCCTTCAAGAACCGGAGAAACAGTAGTATCGGGAGTCTTTAAGGCATCTGAGTCTTTAGAGGCTTCTTTACCACTTATAATGGAATCAAATTGATTCCATTCCTTAATCAATTCAGTATCAACAGAGATTTGCTTACTCTGTTCTTTTTCTTTTTCAATTCTCTGCTGTTCTTCGTTTGCCTCCCGCTGTTGCTCCTCTTGTACTCTCTGTTGCTGTTCTTCCAATTCCTTTTTCTGCCTATCTTCCAGTTCTTTCCTTATTTTTTCTTCTTCCTCTCGTTTCCTCTGTTCTTCTATTTCTCTTTGTCTTCTTTGCTCTTCTTGCTCAATTTGTGCTTTTTGCTGCCTTTCTATTTGTTCTCTTCTATGACTTTCTGCCTGCAGCTTTCTTTGACTTTCCTCCTGTTCTCTAATTGTAACGGGAGGTGAATTTATTTCTGGTTGATCAGGCTCGCTTGAGGATGAAGTTGGGGTTGTAGATAATAACTTTAGAGGCAAAGTTTGCAACCTTTGCTTTCTAAGTTTATTAAATTCAGTTAATTCCATATCTTCATATCTCATCGCAGCAAGTTGTTTGACTTGGCTTATTGAATCAGCACCCATGAACAGGTCGTCAAACTGGTCTTCTTGGTGAACAACCTTTGTCAGCTTAGCCTGTTCCAAGGCAATGAAAGCAGTCTTTTTCGGGTCATAGAGTCTGTTGGGAATAGAAACTAGAGATAGCATTTGGAGTTTTGCTGCTTCCTTTTCTGCATGCTTATAATTTAGCAGCGTATAAACTCCAATTCTTAAAGGAAACGATGGCCATCCTCTCTTCTTCTCCTCTTTGAGAGTTTGGGTGACACCTTCAGACATTATCTGATAAGAGATTTCTCGGGCTAACAGTTTGTCTGGCATGTATAAGGGAAGAACATGCGGCCTGGCCTTGCTTCCAAAAACTCTGATATAAGAAAAACATTCTTCGCCGAACCAATGGGCTACGGCTGGTAGGTCAAAAGAGGCTTCATAGGAAATCCTAGGGATAGGTCTGTCAAAAATAGAATAGTGAATGGGAACCATAAAACCATTGCAAATTTGGTACAAATGGTCTTTGTGAGAAGGTTTCCACAATTTACGATGATACAAATGAATAGGTGTTGGGTCATGGGTTGTCCATCTCCAACCAAGGACAAGAAACTCAGAATTAAAACAAAGGGCATCCATAATGTATGCAGAGTAATAAAAAGGTGGGATTTTTCTCTCAGTGACTCTGGTTTTGGCCCTAAACTCACGAATAGCTAAGACCAACTTATCAGACAGGATAGTGGCCCAATCCATAATTATACTATTAACGGCCGCTTCCATTAAGGGAACCATATCAACATGGATATTTGCAGAATCATGAAATCCCCACAATCTACACATCATAATTCCAGCATAGCAGTAAGGTGAAGCCAAAGAGGCATTGGAGTACTTACCCGACATATCCTGCTTGTGTTTTGCTGGATTTTGCCTCCAATCTCGGAGAGGTTCGGCTGGTGATTCATTCTCTCTGGCGAATTTCTCCACAAATGCTCTGTTATAGACTTGCTCGGGATTGGGCAAATGATACATTCGTCTCAAGTCGTCAGGCTTGAAGGAGCCGAAAATCCTTCCATCCTTAGAAACGAAGGTTCTATTAGTGAGAGGAATTTCTTCAATTGCCCAACGTACCACATCAGTATAAGGCAAGACTTGTTCCCTGGCTGCTATTCTGTGCAGAAAAGAGTCGGCCAAATCTTTAAGAGTTGCCTCAGACTTTCTTAGTTCATCCGCACTTGCCTCCATTACTGTCGCTTCTGGTTGTTCTCCTTCTAGCAAATTGTATGTCCCTTGCCATGTAGTACCAGTAAGACCAGTGCATGTAGTATCTGAGATTAAGCCTTTCCTTGAAGCTGTAGCAGCTTGGCCTGAGGCAGGTGTTGCAGTAGAACCTGCCACCTTCTTGAACTTCTTTCCCATCATATTCAGACTTCTCTCAGTAGTCGAATTCTACACAAGTGCAAGAGAAATTGTAACAAAGAAATAACAATGACAATCCATAACGGGATAAATATATGATTTGAAGCGTGGCGAGATTATTCCTAAAAGAGGCTGCGGATCTAATGATTTGAGAAGGCACCGTAGATGCAATGATGGTGATTTTACGGCCTGCAGCTTCATAAATGACCATTACTTAAGTTATTAAACCGAATGACCCCTTAAAGCGTGTAATAGATTTTTTCAAAGGTCTAATCGTAATTGCTCGTTAATTCGAAGGGGCAAAGCTTTAAATACGCATGCATTACCTTATCCCTTTACTTAACGGCATTTTGAAATCTGTGATTTTGTCAAATCGATTTTAAATATAACTTTAATGCTTTGAAATAATCACCTTTTGGAACTGAGGTCATCATTAAGCGTCATCATATCGCATCGGAAGTGTGTGTGTGGCATTATCACTTGGGAAAGTTCTTTAGCGAACGCCGATTGCGATATCGCATTCGGCGCGCGAACATAACCCCTGAATGTGTATCAATTGCTTTTAGCGAATGCCGATAGCGATATCGCATCGGGGAAAGGATATAAACGTCTTATGAAAATGCGTAGAATTGTACCGATTGCCGATATGCGATATCGCATCGGGCCGGAGTGTTAAAACATTTTTCACAAGACATAGTGCCGTGTCGATAGCCGATTGCCGATATCGCGTCGCATCGGGGAAAAGGTATGTGCCCTTTTGTGTGTGTGCATTGGCTATTGCCGATGGCCGATAGCGATATCGCATCGGGAAAAACCAAGATGGCAACCGAACTTGCGATTACTTTTTTGGACTTAACCAAAAATTGCTTATCATTTGTTCAACAAGGGTTTTTTGCATAAATTCATTTGATTATCATACCTTATTTGAACAAGTTTATTAATGCCAATTAAAATTTTTAAAAGGGACCCATTTCATATGTAAATTGTTTGTGATAAAAATGTTATGAAATGGGGGGTTGTTGTAGGGCACAATAGTTCCAAAGCCAACAAATAATTCCTTCCAAAATATTGAAGTGAACTTGGCATCTCGATCCAAAATGATTTTCTTGGGCATGCCATGCCATCTAAATATCTCCTCCATGAAGATCCAAGCTATATTAATTTCCTTGTGGGTGGACTTGACAACTAAGAAGTGATATCCGTTGCTCAATTTATCCACTACCACCATTATAACATCATATTTCTTGCATCTTCTTCGAAATCCTATGACGAAATCTGTAGATATGACTTTCCACTTATACTCAAGAATGAGGATTGGTTGTAGCAATCCCACTGGGTGTCTGCATTCCACTTTGACTTTTTGACATTCCAAACGCCTTACAATGTATTCAACAAATTTATTTTTCATGCATGTCTAATAATACATTTTATTCATGGCTATTATCATTTTCTAATAACCGGGTAACCTAAATAAGTTATTTTCTGAAACTCATCCAATATAGGCTTCTTCAAGCTTCCCATGCAAGGTACATACCATCTATCTTTGAACTTCAACCTTTCATCATCAGTGATCATATAATTCTTACTTAATGGCCCTTCCAACTCTTGCTGTAAGTAATATTTCACATGCTAAAAGTGCTCTTCTTGTATCAATGCCTCCATGATCTTTTCCTTGATATTGAATTCGCAAGTGCTCATGGCTACCAAGTGAGCCACTCGCATACTTTTGCTAAGTGTATCTTCTACTCTTTTTTTCCTTTCCTTTAATGTGCTTTATCTCAAAATCGAACTCACTGATCAAATCCAACCATTGGGATTTTATAGAATTTAACTTGGGGTGGTCAAGCAAGTATCTCATCCCTCTATGGTCTGACATCAACACAAAATTTCTTCCAAGAAAGTAGTGCCTCCATATTTTCAATGTGTGAACTATCACTACAAGATCCAAGTCATGAGTGACATAGTTCTCCTCATGCTAATATCTTTTCTTGATTCATAACAAATCACATGTCCCTCTTGCATCAAAATCCCACCTAGTCCTTCCTTGTAGGCATCTGTGAAAACTAAGAAATCCTTCTCCATATAAACTATTCTTAGGATAGGTGCATATGTGAGAAATGATTAAGCTACTCAGAGCTAGCTACAAACTCTTATGTCCATTGGAATTTTATCCCTTTATTTTATAAAGCGGTGAAAGGGTGCCCAATATTTGATAAATCTCGAACAAACTACTAGTACTATCCAACCAATCCCATGAAAGATATAGCTTATGTAACATTTTAGGGAGTGGGCCACTCCATGTTGACATTTATCTTCTCGAGATCCATTGCCACTCCTTCCCTAGAAGCGTCAGGTCCCAAGTATTGAACTTGTGATTGGAAGAAATCACACCTGCTGAACATTGCATAGATCTTGTACTCTCTCAACAATTGCAACACCGCTTTCAAATGGTATTCATGATCATTTTTTAGTAGACCAAGATGTAAACCACAAAAAATAATATTAACTTGTCCAAATATGGATTGAGGACATTGTTCATTAGACACATAAATGTGGCAGGGATGTTTGTGAACCCAAATGGCACAACTAAAAACTCATAGTGTCCATATATGGTGCTGAAGATTTTCTTGTGGATGCCTTCATCCTTAATCAAAATTTGAAGGTAGATGAACCTCAAATCTATTTTTGATAACACTGTATCACTTGTAATCCAATAAAAAAAGTAATCAATTCTAAGCATCGAGTACTTTTTCTTCACTGTCTTTTTGTTCAACTGTTGGTAATCAATTCACATTTGCAATGTGCCCTCCTTCTTCTTTACAAGGCTCCCCATATTGACACACTAGGCCTAATATATCCCTTGTCCAACATTTCTTCAAGCTATAATTTCAACTTCACTAGCTCTTGCATGCTCATATGATATGGAACTTTTGAGATTGGCACTAATACTGGAATTAATTCAATGGAAAATATGATCTCTGTCTAGGGTGGTAATCTCAGTATCTCCTTCAGAAACACATCACTAAATTAGATTAATGCTAGGTTCTCTTCCATTCTATCCTTGTTGTTCTCTGATTTGTTGGTCACCTAGACAACATATAAGGAACACCCTTTCCTATTGCATATTTTCACTTGCAGTGCAAAGGTTTTCCGGACAGTGACATGCTTCCTTGTTCCTTGCAGCTTCACTTCATCACCCTCATCATTGAGACATTCTAGTGACTTTTTGTAGCATTTAATTTTTGTTTTATGGGCCACTAACCAATCCATTTCAATTAGAACGTCATAAGATCCCATTGGAAAAATATTGAGGGTGGATGATGTGGTCATGCCACTTATTGTTACAGGGCACAATTCTACTAAGTCCATTACATGTCTTTTGGTTCTCGTGGCCAACTGGACCAACCATGATTTATAATGTGTTTTCTTTTGCAAAGCACATTTATTTGTGACCTTCAGGTTAATATATATGAAATTAGAACCTGGATCAATTAAAATAAAAATAGGTTAGTTAATAACCATACCTTCCATCTCAATTATTGAAACTTGATGGTTTGTTTTCATGTTGTCCAGTGAAAAATAAATTCTGGCCACATTTTGAGCCACATCATTCACCATTGTTGCCTCTCGTACATTGTACAACCTTGTACCATTATTCTATTGCTGAGGGAAGTCTCTCTATAGATGTTTCTCTCAACATGTCCAACACTACAAAATCCCTTTTCTGAACCCCTTGGCCTATTCTCTTGTTGATTTAGTGAGCCGACCCCTATTGGAAGTAGTGAATTTTTGTTGAAACTCGCCCTTGGAAGGAGTGGTGAATTTCACATTTCTCCCTCCTTTCTTGTATCCTAAGAATTTTTTCAATTTTCCCTTGAAGCTGGTCTTATCTCTCTTTTCCTAGTATGTTCGGAACTGAACATTTTGCTTGGACTGCTCATAGCAATATTTGGGATTTTGGATGGTGTCCTCTAGGGTTCTTGGCTCATCCAACTCAATTCCATCTTGGTAAGCTCATGGTAGCCCACTGAGGAACTTTTGAATATTCACCCCTCATCTCTAGTATATAACACATAACTCAATAGATCCAAAAAATGTTAGTGTCATTATCGACAGTAAGTTTCCCTAGCTTATGCTCATGGAATTATTTCAATTTGCTGTCACAATACCTCTTAGATGGGTAATTCTCCTAGAAATATTTCTCAAACCTTCCCCATGATATATCTCTCTCTAATGTTCTTGACATTTCTTACACAATCCTACCATATATTAGTCTTTCCTTTCAACTGAAAATGGCCAGTCTAGCCTTCATATTTTTAGGGTAGTCATGTACTATGAAGTATTTCTTCATTCCCAACGACCAAGTTTTTTCCTCTTTAGCATTATTTATCTCTGTTACACAATATTTTGTCACACCTCCTGCACTTCTTTGTGACATACCCCGAAGTGCTTGAAACATGACCATAATGCAGTGTATTCATTCATATATGCAGTTCAGATCCTCCCTAAGATATTGATTGGAAAATGCCTTGAGCTTCCCTTGAAGGAAATAACTCTTAAACCCTAATTTGAGAATGATTGCTCTTATGAGGCTAAAAACCATGATGGACACATGTTGAACTATGCCAGACCCATGATGACATTGCTCTATTTTCTCATATACCCGCAATGTTCCCAAAAAGGAAAATTTCCCAAAGAGGATGAGAATAGAAGCTTCCAAAGCGGCAAGATGGAGGTTGTTCAGCGTAGATGAGGTTGAATGCTCCCAACTGGGCCTCTTGGTCTTATCCCTATGAACTACCTCCTTGAGATGAGGGCCTAATCCTATCTTTGGGGAGATCCTAACTCCCTTTTCCAACCTATAAATTCATCCTCTCCCATTCCCAAATGGTTGGTTAGGTTAGAGGCTGGGTTGGTCTATGTCTATTTGCAGCCCTATGCTAAGCTTGTGCTTAGAGGCTATTCATTTGACTTGGAGGAGGAGTGCTTGGAGATTTCTTGGCTTGGGCTTGGATTACCACTCAAGTAGAGCCTTTCAACATCAAGGCTTTGGTTGTAAGCTTCCTTTTATTTCCTAATAATATACAACTTCTGGTTCATCTTCCCAAAATGTATATGTTAATGTATCATTTAGCTTGACATTCCTTGATCAGTTAAGTAGGTTTTCATTGAATTTGCTATTTGTTTTGGCATGCTTTGTTATCTCTTGATCACTTGTGTAGGTGCATAAACACTGAGAGAAGAAGGAACAAGCTTGTGACACAAGAACTTCAGAGTTCTCAACAAAGGAAATGGGAATAACATCAGAACGAGGTAGGCCATCTCTTTCGTTCTTCTTTTCAATTGTACCCAAGGAAGATGTCTAGTTGATTGTCACTTCAGTTGTTAGACCCACTCAATGGGCTAGAGGAATCATCTCTATCTGCAGAGGATTAAACTTGTCAACAAATTGGCGATGCCACTGGCGAGCCTATGATCCTTTCCTTTTAATCCTTCACCCTAATCTTTTGTCTAGTTTGACCAATCGTTGATTTTCCGGCTTGTTTGCATCAGTTTGGGTGTATGCCATCACTGATTACTACCTTAGAGTGTTAAGTCTGGATTGTTTCTTGGAATATTTTTAGTTTTTCCCATATTCCTCACCCATCATGGGTTTAGCCTTAACAGTCGCGATGGAATCACAGTTTTTACCTTTATAGTTGTGATGATTTTTTTTTTCTTCATTATTTGGTCACGCTAAAATCATCGCTACTTTTTCTATACAAAGTAGTGATGCCATCGAGATTTTGCCTATGCAAAGTAGCGATAATCGCGGGTTTGGGTATATAAAGTAGCGATGATCCTTGAATGTGATAATTTTTGAGGTTTCTTCCTAAGAATCCAGAGTGTCTTGGACCCTAAGGTCTTTTCCCATCCTGTATGCTTGGATTTTTCAATGTTTTGATTGATTACCTTGATTAATTTGCAAAATTTGTCTCATTGGCTTTGAAATGAAATCTAATTGAGTTCTAGGGTTTCTAGTCAATTGGTCATCACTTGCTGCATGTTGGTGTCATTGAGATGTTTGTTTTGCTAATTGATTGAATGTTGTTTTCTGTGGGAATCATTGAAAACATCGTTTTGCATTTGTTTTAGGTCGTATTTCGAAATTTACTTTTCGTGGAAATGAATTAGATTAGTTGCATTGAAAAGTTATTTTTTGAGATTCATCATTGAAAATAGATCACATTTTTCGATGATTCAAAGTGAAAAAATGTATTAGGTGCATCAAATCATTCATAACGAAAAGAAAAGCATAATTCATATAAATGCATCTTAGTAAAGTAAAACCATTTTTCTTTCAAAAAAGTTGCATTTAGGATAGTGAAAACTGGAAATCATTTTTACTTTTGGCATTGCATTTGGAAGATGAAAGTGAAAGTTAGTGGAAGGCATTTTGCATGATACATTTTCTTTGATGCATTATTGATTGAAATTTCTTCCCTTGGTTAGTCTAGCTTTCATAGAAATGAAAGTTTTATTTTTCTCATATAGTTGAATCTTGGATTTTCAAATGACATCGAGTTGAGCCTTAACCGAAACATAATTTCAAGATCAACTCTAAAATCTATCAATTAATCTAAGGAGAATTTGAAACATTAACACTTCAATATTTGGTGGTCTAGGAGGGAGACGTGTTCCGACGTCTTTAAAACTTAGCAACTGTCATTTGCTCTTGCATTACACATCGCTAGCATAGACTTGTGCTCCCTGTACCGTCAAGGATATAAAGGGAGGCCCTCATAGGTTGCAAACCTTTATCCATAGGAAGCCGAGTCTACCACCCTGTAAACGTGATACATTGAACACAACATTCGGGGAGATTTCCCGCTCGTATGTCAAGTCCTTGTTAAATTTATTTGCTGAGGTTTATATCACTGTTCACAGTTACTTGGTAATCCTTTTTGCCTAGAGTATCATAAGTAGTCATTTTGATCTTTTCTGACTCCTTAAACTTGAAAAGGTCATCAAGTACTTGTCCTTTCAAACTCACTAAACCACCGAAAGTGACTAGAGTCACCGTTCCGTCCTTTTCTAGACTCTTAAAACATGAAAAGGAAAAGTTTTTGTTTCAAATTCTAAAATTAATTAACCACGGAACAACATCCTTCCTATGGAAATACTCTTATTAAATCTTAGGTTGATACCAATGGAAACCTTTCCTGAGTCTACCAATCAGGGAAACCCCTATGATGGGAATCCTAGTCCTTTTCCTTCTTTCAGAAATACTGGTGCTCCCTATATGGCAACGTTGTCCCTTCGTGGATTGACCATTGGTCTGCCAGTTTGGTTATTTTTGACCTCGGTGGTTCCGAGTGTCCAAACTTATTTTCAACCAAGTTCTCCTCCACCTGAACAACATCAACCTCATGTTGATCCTAAAGTTGACCCCTTCCCTTCTTTGCCTATTTCTTCACCTCGTTCTTCCTCTTCGCCTGGTCTAGTAACCAGAAAGCTAAGAAGAAGAAGAAGAGGAAGAAGAAGAAGAAGCAAAATAAGCAAAGAGGAAACCAAGCAATCATTGCTATGGATGCAACTGATGTAGGAAAATCTTCCAACCAACCTCAGAAAGTAAAATTCCCTTGCATGTTATGTAAGGGTGACCACCTTCTTCGAAATTGTCCTAGTATTCCCAAGGTCTTAGAAGTGTGGTCTACAGGTTCACATCGACTTTTGTCATCAGTCTCTAATGATCATTCTAGTGACAAACCCTCAACTAGTAACAATAAATCCCATGGGAAAAAGGGAAAAGTAAAATTTCCTTGTAAGTTGTGTGAAGGTAATCATCGCATTCACCTTTGTACTCTTATGGATGAAGCTTCCAAAGAGTTGGAAAACCTTACATATTCTCAACCTCGTCTTCCAATTGGGTATCAAAATATTTCTCTTGATCCTTCACTAGTTGATCTAGTGATTGATCAAAAGTCATCTGTGGTCAACCTCTCTCTCCCTGAAAGTGAGACTTGTGAGTCCATTCTCGGCCAACCATTGGTTGAGAAAATGGTAGACTTGACTTCACCTTCAGTTAACCGTACCTTTCCGGGAGAGAGTGAACCCCATACTGCTCAAGTTCTTCTGGTTTCCTCAGTTTCAAATGAACTGGATGGAAATCCTCCCGTTCCCGAGGTCCATGAGAGAAGTTCTCCTGTTCCCATAGTGAAAGAGGGTAGCTCTCCTATTCCTACGACACCCCTTCTGAGTAGTTTGGTCACTTCTTTTGATTGGAGTTGACTAGTAGGATATCGCCTTCCATATTATGTGCCTTTCCAGATTATAGTACAGGCTTACCATACGGTCGTACCTAGCACAATCATAGAAGAGGGTGCATATGTTAGCATCCTGTCCTCAACTGCTTGGAAAGCTTTAGGTTCTCCTCAGCTTATCCCCATCACCCATAATTTTTTAACTTTTAACAGAGGAACCAGTCAAGCGTTAGGGATCCTTCCTAAGTTACCTATTACTTTGGGAGGAAAGACTGTCTATGTAGACATGATGGTTTTCCAAGGACCTTTAGATTTTAATCTACTCCTTGGTCGTGACTATGTTTACGTCATGGGGGTTCTTTTTTCTTCTCTCTTTTGAGTGACATGTTTCCCACATGAAGGAAGAATTGTGATCATTGGTCAACTTACATTCATTGGTCCTGAATCATCTCCCCGTCAACCATCATCCCTAAATGGTTCTCATATGCAAGCGGTATCACCCCTGCCACTGGTTAATTACGTGGCCACCTGTTCCATGCCCACATCTATTGATGATCTAGTAGGTGATGTAGTGCACCATGTAATGGGGGAATTAGAGCCTGATTTTTCATTCAGATCCCTGGACATGTATCCCTTACAGAGTGTTGTTATCCCATCTGATGAGAACCTCTCAGAAGCCATGGCCTCTTTTGGTCTATGATCAAAGGATCATGGAGAAGATTTCCTTGTCTTGTGTCAAGCTCATTAAAAAATGAAACAAGGACCATGAGGATAGTTCTTTTACTATGTCAACCTCGTTAAAAAATGAATTAGGTCTCCATGAGGATAGTTCTTTTACCATGTAAACCTCGTTAAAAAATGAAACAAGGATCTTGGAGCAGAGTTATTTGTCTTGTGTCAAGCTCCTTAAAAAATGAAACAAGGGATTTGGAGTAGAGTTCCTTGTCTTGTGTCAAGCTCCTTAAATAATGAAACAAGGACCATGAGGATAGTTCGTTTACTATGTCAACCTCATTAAACAATGAATTAGGCCTCATGATCATGGTTCTTTTCTTGTGTCAAGCTCATAAAAAAATGAAACAAATCCCCTTCCAATTCGAGTCTTTGATTAGATCTTGTAAACTTCCAGTCGAGTCTTTCACTTGATCTTGTAACTGAACCTTCACTCCATTCACTTATGAGGTGAATGAAGTGAAGCTTTGGGGGCATGTACCTCGGATTAAGTCATTATGCTGTGGGCATGCAACATTATCTCAAGCATAGTTTATCTTTGTTTCAAGCTTGTGTAAAAATGAAACCAAACCCAAGCATAGTTTTTCTCATGTTTTAAGCTTGTGAAAGATAAAACCATCCTCAAGTATACTCAAGCATAGTTTCCAATGTTTCAAGCTTGTGTAAAAATGAAACCATTTCTCTCTTTACATCTCATGATTTCCGTTTCTATCAGTGGATTTTTGCCAGATGAGCCTTGGTTTTTTCATTCCATCGTCACCATCTCTTTGGCTGATCATATGCTTTCACTTGGTTGTTTAACTCTTGCCTAAGGAACATCTGCGATGAGTGGTATTATTAGCCAGCCTCTTGACTCTTACATGTTTTGAGCAGTTCCATCATACCGGAACCAGTTGCTATCCTTTTATACCACTCGTTCCTCCAGGAGGAGTCCCCTTTCAGCTCTTTTCAGACTCCAACAATACGAAAATATTGTCGAGTACTTTCCTTTTCAAACTTGTTAAATTAAATGAATTGACGTCATCCCAGTATACGTTTACCCCTTTTTCAGACTGAGAATGACTATTTATGAAAAAGGCACACCTTGATCGACATGGTCAAGAGGTTCTCTCGAATATTGTTTTCTACCTTTTTGGGTTCGAGAGACCAATTATGAAAAGGGACCTGATGGAGTTTTATTTTTCCTCTCTGTTTCAAACTCTCTAAATATGAAAAAGATACCAAGTTATTCTTCCATCAGACTCATTAAAATTTTTATGACGAAAGACTCGTCACCATGATGAGACCGAGTTTCTCCTTCCTAAGACTCGTAAAACTTACTAGGATGGATTCATCCGAAGGGTGAACTTATATGACAAGCATATGGTATCCTCTTCAAGCTTGTGTAAAATAAAGAGGTACAAAATGAAGATGAAACATCGTTTAGGCAGCTTGTCGCTCTTGAACATGACACTCTTTTGTTCTCGTGTAGGGCTTGGGATATCCTCACCCAATCACTTGTTCTCCCGGGTTTGGGTGATCCATTTTTTTCCTCTCATTTGACTATTCCATATTGTCATCATGACCTTTAGTCCTATGTCGAGTTAGATGCTGCCACACTCAGGAGTCGTGTCGCCAGTGTTCAAGATAAGTCTAATATGCAGTTATTTACCTATACAATATTTGAGTCATTATTACAGTCTTGAAAAGTATTCCACTTTATTCCTTGTTTCGTGTCGATGATGGGGGATTCATGATTGCCCTCATTCGACGGGTCACTTCTTGTCGCTTTCAGCTCATTATCCAGGAATATGACTTAGAAACTCTCTTTCAGTACCTTAGAGCTTGCATGCCTTAATGGAAAGTTATTTGCATCCGATGACAGGTTTTCACTATTGGCCTTCGATCGGGTGATTCCACGAGTGTTCAACTTCAACTTCATTTTGACATTCACGGATTGTAATGTCGTACCTTGAGAGCCATTGTCATTATGGGTGGTTCCTCTCGTGCCTGTTAACGGTCCACATCAATGGCTAGTAATCAACTGGTTTTCTCGCATGTTGGACTGGGACACGTTCATTCACATGTTAGAATTCGTACTTTGATCGGGTCGGGATGGAGAGAAAGTCCCTTTAGTTTTATCTGATATAACTTAGGCTGCGTGGAGTTATATGTTATTCATGATTGTACACATGTTTATGCTATATGGATGGTTGTGACCATATCATGGGGAATTTACATTTATGATGATCCTTCTATATTGGATGGCTATGTCTATGCCTTGGATCTTAGATTACAGATGATCCTTCTATATTGGATGGCTGCGCCTATGCCATGGATCTTTTCATATAGTCCTTACTATTTGGATGGCTGCGTTCATACTGTGGATTCATGTTTTGACATCAGATATGTATATGTATATACATCCTTGATATGCAAGTCCCCTAACAGTGTGTGTCCTCGTCCTTGCAAGAGCTTGTAAAGAATCTCAACCATCACTCCTCATTCTGCCTTCATGCTTTAGGGGGCATCTATTACACAATATTTTGTCACACCTCCTGCACTTCTCTGTGACATACCTCGAAGCGCCCGAAACATGACCATAATGCAGTGTATTCATTCATATATGCAGTTCAGATCCTCCCTAAGTCATTGATTGGAAAATGCCTTGAGCTTCCCCTGAAGGAAATGGCTCTTAAACCCTAATTTGAGATTCATCTCTCTTATGAGGCTAAAAACTACAATGGTCGCATGTTGCAATATGGCAGACCGGCGATGACATCGCTCTGTTTGCTCATATACCCGCAATAGTCCCAAAAGGTAATTTTCCCAAAGAGGATGAGAAGCTTCGTGATCTAGAAGCTTCCAGAGTGGTGAGTTGGAGGTTGTTCAACATAGATGAGGTCGAATGCTCCCAACTTGGCCTCTTGGTCTTATCCCTATGAACTACCTCCTTGGGATGAGGGCCTACTCCTATCTTTGGGGAGGTCCTAACTCCCTTTCCCAGCCTATAAATTCATTCTCTCCCATTCCCAAATGGCTGGTTAGGTTAGAGGCTGGGTTGGTCTATGTCTATTTGCACCCTTATGCTAAGCTTGTGCCTAGAGGTTATTCATTTGACATGGAGAAGGAAAGCTTGGAGAGTTCTTGGCTTGGACTTGGATTACCACTCAAGGAGAGCCTTTCAACATCAAGGCTTTGGTTGTAAGCTTCCCTTTATAATATACATCTGTTGGTTCATCTTCCCAAAATGTATATGTTAATGTATCATTTAGCTTGACATTCCTTGATCAATTAAGAAGGTTTTCATTGAATTTGCTATTTGTTTTAGCATGCTTTGTTGTCTCTTGATCACTTGTGCAGGTGCATAAACACTGAGAGAAGTAGGAACAAGCCCATGACACAAGCGCTTCAGAGTTCTCAACAAAGGAAATTAGAATAGCATCGGAACGAGGTAGGCCATCTCTTTCATTCTTATTTTCAATTGTAACTTAGGAAGATGTCTAGTTGATTGTCACTTCAGTTGCTAGACCCACTCATTGGGCTAGAGGGATCATCTCTGTCCACAAAGAGGATTAACCTTGTCAACAATCTCTCCATCAAAGGTAGGGGATTTTTCTTTCTTTAAATCCTCCAATGTTAAGTTTTTCTTACTCCTTTGCTGGTGGTGTTTCCTAGTAGCAACACTAGATAAATGCTTATGCTTGTGTGTACTTCTCTCTAGAGTGTTGAGTAGAGTTCCTCCTCTCACTATGTCTTCACTTGCCTGTATATGTATTTTATTTGAATTTCTACCTTCTGCCCCATTAGTCTCCAATCCATGTCTCCCTATTTCAAATGGGATTTGCTTATATTTATGCTTGCCTAAATAGTTGGCACCAAGCTCATGCTTCTTTTTCCTTTGCAGATCTAAAAATATTTGCAAAATCACTGCATTTACTTCTACTTTCTTTTCTTGATCTATTATAGTCCTTTCATTCAATGCCTTACAACTTCTCAATTAATCCCTTTAGCTCTGAGGGTGTCCATGCAATCAAGGGAATTTTCCTCTATCCTCTTCCCAACTAAGTCCTCTTCCTAATTATTTTAGGAGCTATCCATGTTATACTGCACCATGCTACTGTTCATTCCTTTATTTCATGGCTATAAAGCTGTGTCTCCTTATGTTTTGTTACACACACAAATTTTTTAGCTAAATCAAAGCATAAATAAATAAATGTATTCACTCATCACCTTGGCATATCCGCACTTAAGCATGTAGCTCTAAAGTTGGTCAAAAAATCAAATACCATGTCAATATGTAGGTTAAAATATCATATCAACATTTTCTTCAAGGGTAGTATCCACATCAATTGTAAGTCTAAAATTCATTAACAAGTTTAACAATTAAAAACAAGAGTTTAAATGCTATCCATTTCTTTAACCTCAATTTTACTTCAAAGGGTTTAATATTGAACCTGTGTTTTAATCTCAATCTATAACATAGCTCTGCAATTTTTTTTTAAGGCCCATCTAGATTGAGTGCTAAACTTGGGCTCTAATACCACTCTGTATCAAAGCCTCTAACTTTATCCCCAAAGGTCCATTGTTGAACCTTTACTATGATACCAGTTTATAATAGTCCCTCCCACCTCTTATACTATCATAGGATGCAGAGGTGTTAATTTTTTATTTGACCCAATATCTAAGGTCTGCTATGAAAATGGGGTTACAAAATTCCTCTTTTCTCAATGTTGTCAAAGCTCACCATTACTTTATCTCATCGAGATATTTATGGTGATATAAATTTTACCTCAATTTAACTGCTGGATTGAAGGTTATTCTCATTTGAAGCTTATCCAATCATATTAGGCCACGTCAACATGAGTTTCCACATGGTATCCATGTGGCACTACCATGGAAACATAACGTGGGGTACCATTAGACCTTTCCACGTTCGTGTTTTGCAACATTTTTATGTTATATCCAGTTTGTTTCACATCCGGAAAATTAACACAATCTCAACTTTTAATCTCCTTGGAACCGCTGGATTCGTCTACAGTGTTTGAGGGAAATCCAGCCTGGCACCCATTTGACATTCATAAGCCTTTGTCCACATCCTGATCCTCAGATATTTGATCAAACCAAACCTAAAAGTAATCATAGATATATATGAACATCAAACCTTCCACCTCTTATCTGCCACTTTACATGTCCAGATATATGATTCATCCACAAAAAAAATATGACCCAGGATGCATTTGGTCATGCACAGATGTAAGTGTTCCCGACACAGCCCAGATACCCAGATACATTCTGTTGAAAAGTTAAAGCAATATGGTCTGGCGATGATGCAACCTCCACACAATGGTGTTGGCCATTGCAACCCCAAGGTACCTTTGATCACCAAATCAATCTGTAGGAATGCTAAATTGAAAGGAATAACGAAAATGCAAGAATTTTCTAAAAGGGATGTCCATAGCCTGTATAATTACCTCCAATAGGTGAAGTGAGCCTGCAAATCAATTCTTAAGTGTTTTATTATATATTTCCTCATGTTGAAGTCCAAAATTGTATTCTTTTTTATAACCCTTTTTCTTTCCTTTCCATCCTTTTCATGATAGTTTTGCTACATTTCCAAGTTGAAAGGTCACCTAAGATATGCTCAAACATCATAAAAGGTATCAATCATTTGTGGTTTATAATCTATTTTTTCTTTATGAAATTTAATCAAAACATTCCTATAGCTACCAAATTGCACTCATTTTGTAGCTAACCAAATATTCTGCAGCTACATCCATGTTTAGATAGGTTCTAGTGCACTTGAGAAGGAATAAAGGATATAGGTAGATGGAAAATGATCGACATATGGATATCCACCTATCATAACAATCTGGCAATTCACCCAATTCGAGAGATCTAATGGTCAAACCAGAAGTCAACTCTGGTTATAATACTCCAATTGTGTTAAGATTTAAAGGAGGATCGTGGTATTATCAGGCGAGCATGGAATTGGACGAGAAGAATTTGGAATCAATATGTCAAATCAAAATATTCTCATGATTTCTCTTTCAGTAGAAAATCATGAGAAGAAAGACTCCAATTTCGATTTAATTTCTTAGTTGTCAAAGTAGAAACTTTCTTCTATTGAAGAGTCTAAGGCAAAATGACATTAATGATTCTTTTAACTATAATAATTGCTTGTGATGTCTTTTTACTTATTAGGATTATCTTATTCTTCTTATTATTATAGTGTGTTCTTCAATCATCAAACAACTACCAAAACAAGAAGATCAACAAGATACAAGTACACAAGATGTAGGCTCCAAGCCAAGGCAAAACCTCTTCTCTTGAGAGGAAAACCCTTTAATCTCTTCCTATAGATTCTTTATTGACGAATACCAAGACCCTTGACAAACACTAAAGCCATTCCAAGACCAAGATTAACTTCTCAAGAATGTGCTTGCTTCAATGCTTTCCAAACCCAGCAGAACCTCTTCCAGAAACACTACTTCAACCACAAACCACAACTTTTTAGCCCTAAATGCATATTTGCAACTTCGGCCCCCCAGCAACAACAACTACTTTGCGTGTGTGAGCTAGAACTACTTTTTCTTAGCCTCCATCTACCTTGCTTAACCTAATTTGACTTCTGGATCTATAAGGGGAATTTTTTGTCCCTTTCTTCAGCTCTTTTTCACTAGATCGAACCTCCCCAATGAAACCCTATCCCGACAACAAAAACCCTAGTGAAAAACTGTATAATTTTAGCCCTTTTCTTCGCACGTGTGGAGAGGAACCCAAAACAATTCTTCTGCTTTTTTTGCCTTCTTCGTTTGTTCTTTTCTGCTTCTTCCTTCACATGAGAGAGAGATCAATGAGTGTGTCCAAGTCAGGTCGAACTGTATTCTATATATAGGTCTTCCAGGGGTACAAATTTTAGCTTCTAGGCTGACTTGGTCTTGGAAGGCTCAGCAAAATACAAAAATAATTATTTTTACAATTTACAAGATACTCGATGGGGTCTTCATATTATGACATTTTCCCTATTTGAATTCTTGACCCAGGAAAATCCTAGAAGCACTTTCAATTAGTGCTTGACCTATAAAAAAAATTTCTTGGGAAAGAAACCCAAGCTCAATAATAATTAATAATAATAATCATTTTTCTTTCTTTTACAAAATACAAAAGTCAAAAGTACATTTCATATTTATGAAGTCTAAACCTAGTTACACTTTCTTCAACACTCCCTCTTAACTAGGGAGGTATTCATAAATGGTACATGGCTATTCTCAATATTGAAGAGATCTCACAAGAAGAGACAGACTAGTAATCCATCTGTATAACATCATTATAACCAACATTGTCACATAGCAAGGCCTTGACTAACAACTCTATCTGTCAATAGATCAGAGCACAATGTTGGTGAGACCAATGATTATAGACACCTTCATTAGTGTTTCTCAAGGTGCATACCCACTTGGCTGTTCACGAGTATGACCTTTTGGGACTAATCTTATCTTGGGTTCCCAGCTCTCAAAGAATATCAGTCCTCTTGCCCACTCTTATCTTAGATGTCCTACCACATCCTCAAGGAGTATCAGATGCCAGATGATTACTCAATCTTCCATTCTTTCTTCCAAAATGAAGACAAGAATGATGTGTCTATCTCTCCCTCTCAACTAGGGAAGATATGTAAACCAATCCAAGCTTGTTTCTAAAATACACAAGCTTCTTATTAGGAAGATATTTGTCGAAATATCAGTAGTTTGATCATCGGTGGGGATATACTCCAGCTTCAATACACCATCCTGTACCAACTTTCGAATGTAGTGGTACTTGTTGTTTATGTGCTTTGTTTTTCTATGAAATACCAGGTCCTCAGACAATCTAATATATCTAGTATTATCACAATGTATTATGGTAGGATCCAACGGTCCTGCAAACAGATCAGATAACATTTTCCTTAACCAAACCGCTTCCCTGCTCACTTCACAGGCTGCAATGTACTCGGTCTCAGCACTACTCAAAGCCACTATCTCTTGCTTTCTTCTAATCCAAGAGACCATGGTGGATCCCAAGCTAAAACATCCTCCTATAGTGCTTCTTCCATCCTTCTCACTGCCTCCCCAATCAGAATCAGTAAATCCTTTAAGATGAACATCTTTTCCTTTTTCATACTTCAGGAAGTAATGGATGATTCCCTGCAGATATCTCAGTATATGATTGGAAACTATCTAATGATCATGTCTCGGCTCCATTTGAAATTGACTAAGAATATTTACTGCAAAAGATATGCTTGGCTGAGTATTCACCAGATACATCAGGGAGCCAATAATTTGTCTCTACTTAGTAGGATCCACTGGAATGGATTCATAATTCCTTAACATTTTCAAGTTTGTGATCATCAGAGTTATCATGGGTTTGCATTCCATCATATAAAACCTCTTCAATAGCTCGATCACATACTTTCCTTGTCCCAAGAAGATTTCATTCGGTTCCTGCAAGACTTCTAGTCCCAAATAATAATGAATGAGTCCTAGATCCTTCATATCGAATTCAAATGCCAACTTTTTCTTACATTCTTACATTCTTGAATTCCTTCTTAATTACCAGTTAGTAGAAGATCATCTATATATAGAATAATTATGACAGGTTCATCATTCTCTACTTTGATGTAGAGATTAGGATCTGTCGTGCTTTTCCTTAAACCCAAACTTTGTAAGTATGCATACATTCTAGCATACCATGCCCTAGGAGCTTGCTTGAGGCCATAAAGTGCCTTCTTCAATATGAAAACATGAGTTTCTCTATCCTTTACTTCAATCCCAATGGTTTCTCTATGTAGAATTATTCATCTATGGTACCATTCAAGAATGTCGTTTTGACATCCATTTGATGTATCTTATGTTATCCTCCATAATGTCCCAATGATGAGAAGGGAGATCGAAGGAGGTAACCTCAGACCACTTGGTTTCAACAACTAGCCCTGCTAAACCAGAGAGGGATCTCTCTATGAATTCACAGCCAATGAAAATTGGAATGGGAAAAGATTTTAGGCTAGACATGCTAGGCTCAGGTAGGGTTTTGAGTTTCTAGGTTTTGATGCTGGATTAGGGATGAAAATTAGGTAGCGAGGTCAAAGTATCAATGGGTTACATCAACAAATATATAGAGGAGGAAGGTAGCAATGCTTTTGTGATGGCATTAGGTTTTGTCAGTGTAGTGTAGTGTTTGAAACAGAAAAAAGGTCTTAATGAGCATGTGCACCATGAATTCATTAAGTAAGAAGGAAAATTACACAAAAATGATATTCCCATCAAAACAGAGATTTACGTAAAGAATTCTGCTTAAAACCGTTAAGGAAAATCAATGAAGAAATAAGATATGGAAAGGAGAGATGTATATAGTTCCTAAAAAACTATAACAGAGAAAATACATCATCACAAACTCACTGCACACGAATTCCTAGATAATAGCTGCAAACTGCTTCTTGGATTTCCTTAATAAAGAGTTGAAGTACAAGCCACAAGTGTTCTCACCTCTGATGTCCAACCTATTCTATGACTGAAAGATAGATACATATAGACCAAAACAACATCTCCCTTCTCTCAGGGGTTGAATCCATGAGTTTAGGCACTGATTACATGAGGTGTTAAAAAATAACCCTAATGTCTAGGGAGGTTAAAACAAATCCTCCATTTAAACTTTGACTGAAGTACCCTCATAAATGAAGCCTAAATTTACATAAAAAACAACTTAACAAGCTTAATTACCTTTAATTACATCATAATTACATTATAAAAACTCGAATCTAGTTGATAAAACTGAGAAAAAGTGTCTTCAGGAAAAAGCGCAACAATTTCAGGAGAAAGCATAGCGTGCCAAGAGAAAGCACAACAAATTTGGGAAAATTGACTTTTGAAGGCCTTCCCGAGGTCCAAATTCTGATCTTGATGGCTCATTGGAAAGCTATGGATGTCTGCTACATGATGGAATCTTCAAGAGCTGAAAAAGGTTGCTTTTAGCCCTCAAAAAATGCATTCTCCCGGAGGCACTCCCAAAAGCACAGTGTGCTCTTCAAAAAGAGGGTAGAGAGGTGTTTTTTGAGTAGTTTTCAACCCTTTTCACCTACCAAAATTTGTTGAAGGTTTGCTCCCAAAGGCTAGAAGTGATGTACAAGTCATGCCAAATTTATATATGCAAACAAAATGTCATTTGGAGTCCTCCATAAGAAGCGCAACATGCGACATAATGTCATTTGGAGTCCTCCATCAAAAGTGCAACTTGGGGCACAATGCATTTTTAACTTAGTGACTGTCTCCAAAATTTCCAAAAATTCATAAAAAACCAAAATTTCTCCAAATTTCTTGAAAATTGGTCCAGAGATGCTCCATGAAGTCTTGAGTAGGTATGCTATGCTATGAGAGAAGCATCAACAAGAAAATCCAACTTTACCTTCTCTTTTGGCTTGATTAGGGTTTCCTTCAGCCTTTCCTTCAACTGCCTGACTTTGGAGACCTGATTCATTATGTAGTACTGAGAAACCATGTGTATTTGAAACTTTTTGTCTCTTTTGACCCTCTCAAGAAGCTTCTTCAAATGACAATTCACCTTATCAAGCCAAAACTCCCTATTCTCATTGAGTTGTGTTGGAATTAGGTCAACTGAAGACATTTTCTCTCTTTGTTGTTGAAGTGCCCTTTTGAGCCCTATAGTCCTTGGCCTCTTCCTTGTCACCTACTCTTGATGCTCATATGAATCATCTGTATCAACTACTACCTTTTCCTTCACATCCTCTTTGCCAACATCAACCCTATGGTTATCCAAGAGTAATTGATTTACCTTCAATTGCTTATTCTCTTACTCTAGGAATGAAATCATTAAATTAGCCTTAGACAAGCTGTCTTTAAGCTCTTTGATATCAACATATTTCTCCATGATGACCTACTCCATTTTCTTATTCTCCTCATTAACCTTCAATTCAACCATATCAATGTCAATATGGAATGGCTCCTCATCTTGCAAAGGTGCCTCATGCTGTGATGGTGATCCATGTTCTGTTGGTTCTGCTGATGTAAGCTTGGGCCCTTCCACAATATGTGGAGTAAACACAAGCCTCCTTCTTCTCTAATATGTTTGAGTCACATCAAGTCTAGGTGTCCTCTTGACTGTAGTTCTGCTAGATGAGCCAATATCCATATGCTTGGATGATGTTGATGGTGTGCTTTGGCTTGTAGTTTGACTAGCAGAGGGAAAAAGTACATTTGACTGCATGAATGTCTCCCGAGTGATGTTATTTTGTGCAAGCTAATGAAATAAAATGATTTTTATGAGGACATGGTGAAAAAGGCTGGTTTGATGATCACTTTGTTTATGTTGCACCTTCTCTGCCATTTTAGCCAAGCACTTGTAGAGGTAGTAGGGTAGATTAAGTGGTTTTACCCTTGTGAAATTCATGAGAAAGCTGACATGATATTTGTACAATCTAGAAAATATTTCCTCACATGTAAAATAATTAATAATGATATCAATCAAAGGGGGAAAATTTTCAAGGAGTTGTCCAAAACGAAAAACCTTCTTAATGATGTGTTTATAGTGACCTTTGATGAAAGGTTGATAGTTTTGCACATCCAAGTCCAAGATCTTAAACAGTTTTTCCCCACTGTTGGGTATCCCTGTGGTTGCTTCTATCACTTTAGTTGAAATTTTGAAGTTGACCCCTGCAACAATTTCCTTATCTCTCTCGAGATGGGTGGCAAACAAGCTGGTCAACTTGGAATGATATTTGGCCTGTTGAATCTTCTCACAAAACCATAAGCACCCTACATTCTGAAAGAATTTCTTGGAAATTGGACAGGACATCAGCTCATGAGTGTTGAGTGGTTCATACCTTGAAATTTGACCTCCCTCAT
Organism: Pinus tabuliformis; assembly: GCA_031772625.1. Classification (NCBI taxonomy): domain Eukaryota; kingdom Viridiplantae; phylum Streptophyta; class Pinopsida; order Pinales; family Pinaceae; genus Pinus; species Pinus tabuliformis. Next base: position 1,165,483,710 of record CM062805.1, on the reverse strand, counting down.
TATATGAATTATTTTCTTCTTCCATTTGGTAGTGTGAAAGGGAAAATCCTAGTGGGAAAAATAGGGGCAGTGGATGGGGGGATAGGATGAAGGGTTTAGGGAAGGGAAATGAGTGTAGGAAAATTTAGGGAGGTAGGTAGGGGTGTTAGTGAACTTTGGGAAGTGGAAAGGGATGAATATGGTGTAGAACTTAGTCTAGGTAAATTTTACACAGTCCTAGTTAGGAAACTGCCAAAAACGCGACGTAGGGGAAAATGGAGGCTATGCACTATGAAATAAAATAAATAAAGCTTATGGAGGGGTTAGGAGGCTTGAAATTAGTTGTAGAAAGTAGATGTAAACTTAAATTTCTCTTGAAAACTGTTGAAAACAAGTTTTAGGTCATGTGGAGAGAAAACACAATGAAGGTTCTGAAAGCGCAACATGTGCTGCTAAAAGCGCAACGTAGCTGCTTGTATCAAATTTTGGAGTATATTTTTCCTCTGAAATCACCGAGGAAGTGGATTTTTGGTGATTGAGAGGTCTTAGCTTATGAAATGAGTGTGAGAAATGATTTGAGATGGTCTTTTATAGCTTGTAAAAGTCAAATTCTTCATAATGGTAGGGTGGCCCATCATAGGATTTTCACTTTGCATATTGGAAACTATGTAGCTTTGGAACATTTGAATGCAACTTTAAAACATAGAAATTATTACATAATTTTTAAATAAATTACATTTTGAAACAAAACCTTTCGAGAAAATTCCCTATTACTACTCCTTCCTTTGCCAAAGTTATGAATGAAATGACAGATTTTGATGACTTTGACCCTAATGACCTAATGGTGACACTGAGATGAATGATGACCATGATGGTATGAATGAGATGATGATGATGACCTTTCAGTGATGGCATTGACTGAAACATGAAAATTTTGAAAGGAGTAGTAATAAACCTAGACACACTAGCCAACGACCAAATTTTATTTTAAAAACCTAATGAAATGATAAAATTTGATTTTGAGACCCTTAATAAACCTTGTAAGAGCATATTTGATCACCAGGGACTAGCAGGACTGACAAACACTAACATTGGCTCCATCTGGGGATGACATCTCCTTATGAGGTGTCAAGAACACCGTAGACCAAGTAGCCTTGTTCATTGGGCAATGGAATCACTACAACTACAATATTCAAACTGACTCAAATTAAACTGAAAATTGAATTGTACCATCAACTGCAACCCTACTGGAAATTGACACTGAAAAAGATGCTCGGAATGTTGAGCTTATTCATCACACCTTACCTACTCTAACTGATCCATAAACGATCTGATCAAGTGAAGTCGAAGATCTAGTGTAACCAATCAAGTACATGACTACTTGACTGATGCTTGTATTCAGCTCCACCAAGCATAAAGAAAGATTTAGAAGATGGCAACTCAAAATGATACCTGAGTCCAAAACCTGTGTTGGTGAATAAAACAAACTCCACTTTTTCTGATGCTTGCAAAAGACTACCCATGGGGTCTTGAAAATCATGAAACATTACCTCTTGTTGATCAACAAAAAGAAGGGAGATGCTTTCAAATATAATGGCTGATTGTTCTTCTTCGTTTGGTTGATCCTTCTTAAATGGAAATGCAGTAATGTGATCTTCCATACCATCTAGATCAGAGACAAGATTTGTATGTTCTTGCAGATCTTCAATTGAGGTAGCCAAATCAACATCAACACAAATATCTACAAGTGGATTTTCATGTATATCAGAAAAATAATTGTATAGGCTTTGAAAAAATTCTATATCTTGATCATTTGAAGGCTTCTGAACATGTTCATCAAACTCAAGACAACAAACTTGTTTTATATTGTTTTTGACCTCAACGGATAAATCATGTCTCTCTAGAGTTTCTATACAAGCAAACTCAAAATTCTAATCTACACATATTTCTTCCTAAATTAAAAACTCAAAAGAGGAAAGGAATGAAGGGCAGCTGGAAAGAACATCTTTATATATATCTTGATTGCTTGAAGATTGGCAAGGTTGCTGCAAATTATTATCAGTTTCGTATGATGGAAGATCACTGTCATCCAGGGTAGAATCCATGGTCTCCTCATGGTGGTGAAAAGGGTTTTCGTTCAAAGCATCCAAGAGTTCATCATCCATAAACTCTTCAACGCCATAAGCACTTTCCATCTCTTGAATAACATTCTCAAAGTGATCACAACAATCCTTAATAAAAAGAAAAGAAGGATAGGCTTTTATATACTTCTCAAAAAATACTGAGTGAAAATCTTTGAGAGAATAAATACAAGAAGGAGGCAAGCTTTCCTACCAAAACCGTGCTCTTTCTTCTAATGTGACCATGATCATCTTCATTAAACAATCTTCATGAAAATTAATCCTCAACTTACGCACATGCATATGAAATCTTATTAAATGAAGTGTACCATCATCACCTTTTCCATCTCTGAATTTTGGCAAGTATGTTTGCCAATCTACTTGAGTCATACGATTTGGAAAGCCTGGAACATGATCTCGATGCATAGGACCATACCTTCTAGATTGAGAACTCATTTCGATTTCCGAATCCTGCTGCCAGTGGAGTCTTTAAATAATGTTGGAGTCGCCAGGTGAATGTTTCAGCCTTCAAATATGTCTGACCGCTGGCCACCATCAGCAATCAGATCTAAAATTTGATGATCTTTCCCTGGGAATATGAAACTGTTCACTCCCTAGAAGCGGTGTCAAAATGTTATCCTCCACAATGTCCCAAGTCTGAGAAGGGAGATCAAAGAAGGTAACCTCAGACCACTTGGTTTCGGCAGCTAGCCCTGCTAAACCAGAGAGGGATCTCTCTATGAATTCACAAAAAATGAAGACTGGAATGGGAAAAGAATGTAGGCTAGATATGTTAGGCTCAGGTATGGTTTTTAGTTTTTAGGTTTTGATGCTAGATTAGGGATGAAAACCAGGTAACTAGGTCAAAGGCATCAAAGGGTTATAGTAGAAAATATATAGAGGAGGAAGGTAAGAATGATTTTGTGATGGATTTAGATTTTTTTGTTGTAGTGTAGTGTTTGAAAGAGAAAAAATGTCTTAATGAGCATGTGCACCATGAATTCATTAAGTAAGAAGGAAAATTACACAAAATGATATTCCCATCAAAACAAAGCTTTATGCAAAGAATTCTGCTTATAACCTTTAAGGAAAATCACTGAATAAATAAGATATGGAAAGGAGATATGTATATCATTCATAAAAAACTATAACAGAGAAAATGCATCATCATAAACTCATTGCACATGAATTCCTAGATAATAGCTGCAAACTGCTCCTTTTATTTCCTGAATAAAGAGTTGAAGTACAAGCCACAATTGTTCTCACCTCTGATGTCCAACCTGTTCTATGACTGAAATATAGCTACATATAGACCAAAACAAAATCTCCCTTCTCTCAGGGGTTGAATCCATGAGTTTAGGAATTGATTACATGAGGTGTTCAAACAAAACCCTAATGTCTAGGGAGGTTAAAACAAATCCTCCATTTAAACTTTAATTGAACTTCCCTCGTAAATGAGGCCTAAATTTATATAAAAAAAAAACTTAACAAGCCTATTTACCCTTAATTACATCATAATTACATCAAGGACAAACAATTACATCATAAAAAATCAAATCCAGTTGATAAAACTAAGAAAAAGTGTCTTCAGGCAAAAGCGCAGTGTGCCAAGAGAAAGCGCAGCGAATTTGGGAAACTTGACTTTTGAAGGCCTTTTTGAGGTTCAAATTATGATCTTGATGGCTCATTGGAAAGTTGTGGATGTATGCTACATGATGGAATCTTGAAGAGTTGAAAAAGGTTGCTTTTAGTCGTCCAAAAATGCATTCTAACAGAGGTACTCCCAAAAGCGCAGCGTGCTCTTCAAAAAGAGGGCAAATAGGTGTTTTTTTGAGTAGTTTTCAACCCTTTTCGCCTACCAAAATTTGTTGAAGATAGATTCCCAAAGGATAGAAGTGATGTACAAGTCATTCCAAATCCAGATATGCAAACAAAATGTCAATTGGAGTCCTCCATAAAAAGCGTAGCGTGGGGCACGCTGCGTTTTTGACCTAATGACTGTCTCCAAAATTTCCAAAACTTCATAAAAAACCAAAATTGCTCCAAATTTCTTCAAAATTGGTCCAGAGCTGCTCCATGAAGTCCTGAGTAGGTATGCTATGCTATGATAGAAGCATCAACAAGTAAATCCAACTTTACCTTCTCTTTTGGCTTGATTAGGGTTTCCTTGAGTCTTTCCTTCAACTGTCTGATATTGACTTTGGAGACCTGATTCCTTGTGTATTAATAAGTAGCTCTGTGTCTTTGCAACTTGTTGTCTCTATTTTTCCTCTCAAGAAGCTTCTCCAGATGAAAATTCACCTTATCAAGCTAAAACTCCCTATTCTCATTGATTTCTTCGGCAATTAGGTCAATTGAAGACATTTGCCCTCTTTGTTGTTGAAGTGCCTTTTTGAGCCCTATAGTCCTTGGCCTCTTCCTTGTAACCTGCTCTTGATGCTCATTTGAATCATCTGTTTCAACTACTACCTTTCCCTTCACATCCTCTTTGCCAACATCAACCCTATGCTTATCCAAAAGTAATGGATTTACCTTCAATTGCTTATGCCCTTGCTCTAGGAATGAAATCATGAAATTTGCCTTAGACAAGATGTCTTTAATGATCCAGGTGGATATTGGTGGCCACCTGCCAAGTCCACCTGGACCCCCACCATTGTCTTTCTCAACATTTTCAGTTTCCTTGATTGTAGCACAACTTACTATTTTTAGCAGTTTTTCGGGTCTTGAACTTCCGGAGCCGTTTTGAGGCCCTAAACGACGTTTTTTGGGGAATCCGGGGGAAACATGGGTCCTTCCATGGACCGATGTTGCCCATTCCAACAATGATAGTGCTCAGATAGATCTTTCTAATGAGCTATTGTACGCGTCAAACGGAGATCATATGCCAAAGTTACGACCCCGGGAAGTTGATGTAACAATTTACCCCAAACGGGGCCCACAGTTTGGCGTTTCATCTCCTAGGGTTAGGTTTTGGAATGTTAAGGGTTTTTCCATTGTTTCTCAACAATAAATAGGCCTCCGAGCCTCATTATAACGGAGTTCAGAGGCATGTAGCCATCACATCTCTTCTCAGAGATAAGATACCATCGCCCTAGCTGGTTTATTTCCATTTCTGGTTGTAAGCATATTTCAGTGTTTTCCATTAATGAAATGAAGTATTATTTCCGCTGCATCTTTGTGTATATGGTTATCTCTGTAATTTGTTGCGTTCCTGTTTAAATTCGGATCAGTGGTATCAAAGCGGTCTGCTTTTTCTCTGTTTTTCTTTGCATGTCCCCAACAAGTTCGGGATATAAGGAGTTAGGGCTTGAACTGGTTGAACCTTTGCAAGACCAGCCTCGCAAATCACGACGACCTCCCATGGTGGACGAGAAGAAAGACGAGGGGGCAGGAGATCTCATCAAAATCTTGCTCGAAGAAGCCCTCGAGCGACAATGGAATGCGATGATGGACAACTTTGCCCAGATCCTTCAGCGGCTACCCAGAAGCGACGCATCGGCTTCCAGCAGCTACTCTGGAAACGCCACACCCTTTAAGGTACAAGTTAATTTTGAAATCCCCATATTCGAGGGTCAGATAGACGTAGATGCCGTAGATAAATTGTTAAATCTGCTAGAGGGTTATTTTTCTATTCAAGAATTTTCGAGTCGGGAAAAGATTGTTTTTTCTCTTCTCAAAGCAACCCCCCACGTCAAGGACTGGTGGGAAACCTACTGCGAACAGAAGGATGAAAGTACTGGCTCACTATTTTCAGCCGCACCCACCTGGGATTTGTTCCGGGATGCCATCAAGGAGCAGTACTACCCTGTCGGAAGCTATGAGGATGAATACATAAAGTGGACCACGCTGCGGCAGGGAAGGGACCAAGACGTGCCGGAGTTCACCAATCTTTTCCATACCCTTCGCTCAAAGTTGGGTATCAAGGATTCGGAGCAACATTTGATACTCAAATACCGTGGCTGCCTACACAAGTACATCCAGGAAGAAATACAATTCCTAAACATCCCCTCGCTCGGCGCAGGATACCGATATGCCGTCAAGGTCGAGCAGAAGTTTAAACAAAAGAAGCGAGACTTTGGATCTGTGAATCCAAAGCAGGGGAAAGGTGCTCCTAAACCACAGAACAAAGGACAAAGCCAAGGCGGGCAACCCAAGACAACCAGCCAAAGCTGCAAGCAAAGAACAGCGCCGCAAAGCCGAGAAAGGACACTGGAAAATGGTGCGAGTTCCATAAGAGCTCCACTCACAATACAAGTGAGTGTCGGGCCAAGCAGTCACTGGTGGCTGAGCTAAAGGTTTCAGAATCAGATGCATGTTCTGATTCTGAGTCAGAACCTGATAAGGGGTATGAAAAAGGGAAGCAGATCATTGATGCGGATCCCAGCGCCACTATTGCTACCGCAAAGATCCAGAAAAATGAACCCGAAGATCTAGAGGAGGAGGAGCGTCTCTTCCACTCCCAGATGTGGGTAAAGGGCTCCCCGATACAGTTCATTGTTGATAGCGGGAGTCAAAAGAACCTCATTTCGGTAGAGGTCGTGAAGCGGTTGGGCTTACCGACCATAGCACATCCACAACCATACACCATTGGGTGGCTTCACCAAGGACGAGATCTTCGCGTGAGCTAGCAGTGTCGCCTTCCATACAACATCAAGCCCTTCACGGATGAGGTATTGTGTGACATTGCTCCCCTTGAAGTTTGTGATGTATTACTAGGACAACCATACTTGTGGAAGTGACATGCTGTGTATGAATCAAGGCCCCGTGCTGTTATTATTACATTGGGAAATAAGTTGTTCAGGATACCAGAGGTAGCACCACCTGCCGCCATCTCTTTGATTACTGCAAAACAATGCAGTAAGATCATTTCCAAAACCAGGAAATTTGTTTTCCTGATGATACGCCCTCAAGGAAAGAAGAAGACAGTGGCCGCGGCCTCCAAACGAGGTCCCTCTGCACGACAACTACAGATGGACAAGATTGTGGAGGAGTACGAGGACATCTTCACCTCCCCGACAGGGGTTCATCTGCACTGTCAAGTCAAGCACTCCATCGATCTGACCCTAGGTGCACCGCTATCCAATGGACCAATTTATCGGCGCTCCGTTCTGGAGAACAACGAAATCAAGAGGCAGATTCAGGAGCTCCTTCAGAAAGGTCACATCCGTCCGAGTTCATCGCCCTGTGGGAGTCTGATCGTGTTGGTACAGAAGAAGGATGGGACGTGGAGACTCTGTATTGACTATTGGGCGCTGAACAAGATCACTGTTCGTAATAGGTACCCGATCCCGCGGATTGATGACCTCCTAGACCAACTAAAGGGGGCGAAATATTTCAGCAAGATCGATCTGAAGTCAGGATATCACTAGGTACCAATCGAACCCTCCGATGTGTGGAAGACTGCCTTCAAATCCAAGGAGGGCCTCTTCGAATGGTTGGTCATGCCTTTCGGATTGACGAATGCTCCTGCAACCTTTATGAGGCTAATGGATGACATCTTGCGGCCATTTACCAACTCCTTTGTAGTAGTATACTTGGATGACATTCTGATCTTCAGCCAGAGTTGGGAAGAGCACCTCCACCACATCCGACAGGTTCTCCAAACACTGCGGCAACACAAGCTATGTGCCAATTTGGAGAAATGCACTTTTGGCATGACCCAGGTTCAGTATCTGGGATACATCATTGATGAACAGGGGGTGCATGCCGATCCAGCCAAGATCCAAGTCATTCGGGATTGGCCCTCTCCAACCACTCTAACAGAACTCCGCAGCTTTCTAGGTCTTGCCAACTTCTACCGCAGGTTTGTGTTGGGGTTTCTCATATTTCATGGCCCTTGAGTCAAGTCACCAAGGGCGGGGCGAAAGCAAAATTCTTTTGGTCTGAATCTCAATAGAAGGCATTCAGGGATTTGAAGGATCGCCTCTGCACGACACCAGTGCTTGCGTTACCAGATTTACAACAACCATTTGAGGTCGAGACAGATGCCTCTGACTATGCTATTGGGGCAGTCCTTACTCAACATGGACATCCAGTGGCATATCACAGTGAAACACTTTCAGACACAGTCCGGAAGTACCCCACTTATGATAAAGAGATGTATTCCATTGTACAGGCCTGCCGACAATGGAAGCATTACATTTTGGGGAAGGAAACGGTCATCCACACAGACCACCGACCTCTGCAGTTCATACAGACCCAAGGGAAATTGCAGAATGATCGCCATCAGAAGTGGTCTACATACCTGCAACAATTTCACTTGAATATCAAGTATAAAAAGGGCAGCACCAATAATGTTGCAGATTGCCTCAGTCGACCACCGATCATGGCGCTAACCACCGTGCTCAACTCTTGTGGGCACGAGACTTCTGATTGGCCACTTCTCTACAAAAGCGACCCAGAATTCGGCCACACATACCAGACACTCTTGGAGGGTCGGCATGTTGCAGATTTTCACCTCCAGGATGCCCTATTATGCCACCTCGGTCACCTTTGTGTTCCTTCAAGCGAGCGTGCCAAGATGATTTGGGAAGCACACTACAGTCGGGCTGCTGGGCATTTTGGGGTCGAGAAAACAATGGCAGTACTGCAAAATTATTTCTATTGGCCGAATCTTCGACAGGATGTTGGGAAGTACATCCGATCATGTATTGCCTGTGCCATTGCCAAACCGACCATTAAGAAGCACGGCCTCTATACCCCGTTGCCTACCCCGAGTCGACCTTGGGAATCCATCTCCATGGATTACATGTCAGGCCTTCCTTCCACTAAGCATGGAAATGACTGTTTTTTTGTGGTCGTCGACAGGTTCTCGAAGATGGCCATTATGATGGCCTGCAAGAAGAATATCACAGCAGAAGCCACTGCTAAACTCTTCTTTGAACGAGTGTGGGTGCACTTTGGGATCCCACAGTCTATCATCTCAGATTGGGACAGTCGGTTTCTCAGCACATTTTGGTCCAGTCTCTGGTCAATGCTGGACACCAAACTCACGAAGTCCACAGCCTTCCATCCTCAAACTGATGGCCAGACAGAGGTTGTCAATAGGATGATTGTGCACAGTCTGTGCATGTATAACTCAAAGCATCCACGCACATGGGACGAGAGCCTCTCCTATGTTCAGCACAGCTACAACCGAGCTCTTCACAGCTCCACTGGCCATAGCCCTTTTCAGGTGGGTTTGGGATTCCAGCCACTATGCCCCATTGATGTGGCCATGCCACTTGCAGCTACTCACATGAATTCAGCTCATGTCCAGTCTGAAATAGATAAGGCCACCAACTTCATTGAGCGCATCCAACATATTCGCCAGTAGGTCCATGACATTCTTGAGAAATCAAATGCCAAGTACAAGCAGCGACATGATCAACATCGGGTGCCACACAAGTTTCAGGTGGGCAACAAAGTCTGGTTGCATTTGCAAAAGGAACGCCTTACTGGAGCCTATCAGAAATTGAGACCACTCCGATATGGTCCTTACACCATTACTAAGGCTATGGGAGACAATGCATTCGAGCTCAGCATTCCCACATTCCTTGGCTTGCACCCAGTGTTCAATGTGGACCGCCTTTTGGCCATACTTTCCACCATTGCTAGACACATCCGACATTGCAGAATAGATCAAACCCACAGAATTAAATCCGGATTGCATGGAACAAGCTGCAACTGATCGGATCATGGACACACAGATCAAGAACACTCGCCAACAGAATATCCAACTGTATCGAGCTGTCAAAGCAGGCCAACTCCTTCAGCAGGGCAAGTGGCTCACCAGGGAACAAGTTCAACAGAAGTTTCCTCATCTCATGGAGGAGCTCAACGCAATGGGGACCATTGCTTCCTAAGGGGGCAGGAATGATCCAGGTGGATATTGGTGGCCACCTGCCAAGTCCACCTGGACCCCCACCATTGTCTTTCTCAGCATTTTCAGTTTCCTTGATTGTAGCACAACTTACTATTTTTAGCAGTTTTTCGGGTCCTGAACTTCCGGAGCCGTTTTGAGGCCCTAAACGACGTTTTTTGGGGAATCCGGGGGCAACATGGGTCCATAGAATGGACCATGGACCGATGTTGCCCGTTCCAACAATGATAGTGCTCGGATAGATCTTTCTAATGAGCTATTGTACGCGTCAAACGGAGATCATATGCCAAAGTTACGACCCCGGGAAGTTGATGTACCAATTTACCCCAAACGGGGCCCACAGTTTGGCGTTTCATCTCCTAGGGTTAGGTTTAGGAATGTTAAGGGTTTTTCCATTATTTCTCAACAATAAATAGGCCTTCGAGCCTCATTGTAACGGAGTTCAGAGGCATGTAGCTGTTTAGTCAATTTAGTGTTCCTAAATTGATGTCATTAATTGTTAACCCGGGGCTCGTAAGCTGATGAAGTGAGGGTGTACTATATGTACTTAAGTAACTTTCTTAGAGCTTTTGTCGTTTGGGGGGTTGTTTATGGTTAACTTATCTTTGATGGAGTGATGGTTATAAACAGATGAGTGCAAGTGTGTGAAAAGTGAGTTCTAGATGAGTGAAAGTGTGTGTGAGTGAAGGTGATTTCTAATTACTTGCTGAATTTGTAAAGAAAAGAACTTGAAAGAAATGAATGAATTGAAATGACTTGAAAGTAAATGACCACGTTCTAATGGCATTAGTCTCTATCCATACTGCTGCAAATAAAAGAAACAAGAAAATCACTTCAAGGATTGATGTTAATGATTATCTCCTCCTAACTCCCTGCTTCTACCACTTAGTACTGCGTAAAACACGATTAGGAGGTAGCTGAAAACAAATCCAAGAATTGATAAAAACTCTAATCTACTCTAATTGACAAATTGTAACACTACTAAGCCTTTTCCAACATACTGCTTCCTACATATGTGATTATGTGTAACAAGTGGAAAAAGTATTAGTATCACAAGCCAAGACTACTCAAATACAAGCTGCAATTAATTAGTGTTCTGTTCTCTTGAAATATAAGTCATTCATGATAAAGAGAGCATAAATTAGTTAGCATCCAACTTGTAAAACTAAGCTAAAACTAGTCTAGAAAACATAGTAAAAAGGGGCAGCATCATGAACAAGACAACTGCAACTACCATTAGATTTTAAAGCAAACACAACACACTTAATCCCGGGTGAAAACCTGCAAAGAAGTAAATCTGATCAGTGGAAATAAAAGCTGCAACAATAAAGAGAAATCAAGCTGTACATAACTCAAGAAAGGAAATTCTGTTTGTAAAATAAAGAAATTGCAGAAATATGAACATGAAAATACTTTACAAGGCTAATATGAACAGGGGCCCTCCATTCATATTATCCACAGAAAACTCAGATGCTCTTAAGACTTCAAAACAGCGTTTCCATTACTTTATATGCAGAGATACATAATCCAAAAGTGCTGGAACAACTCTTATAAAAACAGAGTTTGAAAACGTGCCAAAATTCTCATAAATACATACACTACAGCATCTGAAAAGTTAACATCAGCGTACGCAGACGCAGGTATATATAGGCATCTGCAAGATGGCCTAATACGTAAACATAAAAACAGAAAATGAACTAACTGTCATGCGTATTAAAGGTGCAATTAACACGTCATAGGCTTCGTGGTCAAGCTGGAGGTCCTGGTCGATATGGGCAATGAATCTAACATTAGATCATGTCCCCCACGGCTTTCAAAACATGGACATGTCACCTTTTTCCACCGACGTGATCAAACAGCTTACGTATCCACGTTAAGCTGCCTTTATTTGACCGAAACTTGACCCCCTTTGACCGGAGGTACAAATGACGTGGCCGGCTGAACTGATGGCATAGGAACCTCGAGCACGTATATTCCAACATGCCCACGTGGCTCATTCTGCAAAATAGCACGTGGAACCTTGAAATCAACAAAATAGCTGCAGAATCAACAGAAAGCTGTGGAATACCTGCAAGTATGTCAAAAACTAAACTAAACAATTACCCATTAGCAAAGCTCACTTGATCATGTTTAATGACAACTAATGTAATGATCTGGGTGGAAAATGAGGTAAAAGAGAGAGGAAAGTGATGAAAACAGGAGGTAATGATGGAGGATAAGGTGTAAAGTAGGGACTCTACATACCCCCACTACGAAGGCATTGCATGTCCTCATGCAAAAACACTGATCAATCAACCTGCTGTGATGCCTCAGCCAAGACATCCAATCTCCTCTTCTTTCTCTGTGTAGATACATTTACCCTTGGCTTCTTTACTAAGCATCTGAACTTTAAGTTGATCAAGGCTCTGTTGAGCTTTTTGCATCTCTTCTTTAACTTTTTGTTATCTCTTTGCCACAGGCCCAAATGTAACATGGTGTTATCATGAATCATCTTATCCAATTTGGCTTGCTCTTTCAGCGTCTCATTTTCTTGCGTGATATGTCTATTTAGAACCTCAATCTCAAAAAGTTCCTGTTTCAAGGAGTGGACTTGTTGTTCTAAAGGCTGAACATTACTAGGGCCAGCGGCTGCTTGCTCTAATGTTTCCAGATAATTATACACTTTTTGCTGCTTTGGGTCCACTTCAGGTGACTTTTTGGGACTTGGTTCATAATCAAATTCAGATCCATGTTCATGCTCAAACGGGCTTTCCTCACGTGGAGGAGTAGTCTCAATGTGCTTAGCGTGTGGAGGACTTGTAGCACCTTTTTGAGGTGAGCTTAAGTCAATGAAGAATGACTGTTTACCTTTTGTGGCCCCTACTTTTCTATTTTGCAATCTGCTGCTCCTTCTTACAGAGGTACTCTGTGTTTCTTTTGGTGCTTTCTGCTGTTTTTCTTTTGGTACTTTTTGCTTCTGTTTTTCCTCCTTTTTAGAGAGGGCAGTTTTATGAAGTTTGGCCATCCTTTGAGCTAGGGGTTGAGTGTCTTCCTCACTAATATCCTCAGGAGTGAGGGGAGTTTCTTGGACTACAGATTTACCCTTATCTTGCTTACGTTTCTTCTTCCCTTCTTTCCTTTTCTGAGCAATTTCTTGAGCAAGTTCTGAAAGGGTTTCAGAGATAATTCCTTGGGCTGCTTGGTTATCATCTTCAGTAAATCCAGGATCAATATCCTGTTCAGAATGCTGTATATCAGTTTCCTCATCAAACTGGTCTTGAACTGTTTCCTCTTGGGCAGTTGTTTCAGGCATAGTAGTATCAGGAACAGTGGTTTCTGTTTGGGCAGTGGTTTCTTGGTTAACCCCCTCTCCTCTTTTTCTTCTACTTCTTTTTGGCACTTGAGGGGACCCTCCAGAAGTTTCTCCTAACTCTTGAAAATGGTTTCTTATGAGAAACCTCTCCCATGAGTCTCTTTTTGATTTTAATTGTTCCTCTACTAGCAATTTCACAAGACCGTGATGACATAAATGTGCTTCAACATTTCTAGGGTTCTTTTGGACCATTGCACACATTTTCTTAAGACTTGAAAATAGAAAGTAAGGGAGGTTAATGTCATCTCCTAGAAAATGCATCATCACCTTTGCATGATAAACATATAAGACCCCAAATCTTCCTTCACAAGTGAAAAATTTCTGCACTAACAAGAGTAAAGTGGTCCACTCTTCTTTAACATAAGAAACCGGAATCCCTTTGGTAAAGATACTTGTGTCCATACCTGGGTTTTTCAAAATTCGTTTCCACTGCTGATCTTGGACTGCCCGGTTCTTAAACCACCTTTCTCCTGTCTGTGGAAGTGAGGTAGCTTGAGCTATGCTGCTTTCATTGACTGTGAATTGTAAGTCTCCTATCTCCACGTGACCATCTTTTTCTCTGAAGGACCTTGCAAAGGCCTTTGTCACCTCCTTATGGTAGCCTTTGAACTTCTGTACACATTGTAACCAATTTGCCTTTTGTAAAGCCTCCTTGACCTGAGGATAACCCTCCAAAAACTTTGAACCTTCCGGTTCTGCCCTCAAGAGCTTCCCCATTTGCTTTTACGGCTCTGTTCTATTTGAAACACGGCTTTAAAACGGCTTCACACAGTCAATTCACGGCTTTGGTTTCAGAACACGGCTTCAACAAGGGTTTTACACAGTAAATTCACAACTCTGTTCTGGAACACGGCTTCAACAAGGGTATTACACAGTGAATTCACGGCTCTGTTTTGGAGCTCGGCTTTAAAATGGCCTTACACAGTGAATTTACGGCCTCAACACAGTGGATTATGGGTTCAACTTTGAATACGGCCGTAACAGACCTCCACTGGTGTTTCGAATTAGCGGAGAGGGAAAAAACAGAGTATGGTGAATGGCAGCGTAGTGAGCACAGCATAACAGAGTGTGGTAGCAGCGTAGATGGAATGAAACATGCGAGTGGAAATGGGAGTGAAATGATATGAGCGTAAGAGGGTAGAAGGGTTAATGAATGAACAACGGCTATGTCCTTAGATCTCGGCTTCGAAATTACACTTGGCTGCATGAGTTAATGTCGTAGAGACGTAGTACATTAGGTTACGTCACCTAAGTACGAGATCTTAATGGAAGAAGCAGCCGGAAGTGAGATTTAAAATCATGGTAATCAAGGACTGATAGTCGTGGATGATACGTGGATATATGGTCTCATGGCTAGTAATCATTACACTTAGTGGCAAGAAACATAACTTAGAAAACTTTGCATAATGGAATAACTGTAAGCTTAGGATTTGAAACATACCTCAGATTTCCGCTTAAATTTGCCTTTGATGACTTGCCACTTAACCCTTCACTGATTTTTTTTGCATGACTATTTTCCATTTTATTTTTGATGACTACTGTGCTGTAAAGAAATTTCAAACAGACTGTGTTTTTTTATTTGTGCAGGTACAGAGAGCTGCAGAATCATTAGATGGCTGCAGAATCCTCAGATGGCTGCGGAATCTGCAGTAGTAGCCTCCAACTGCAAAAAAGCAATTTTAGTTGTAAAAAAAATGACTTTATTTATGAGATGGAGTGTAGTGGGTGGATGGATGAATGAAAACAAATGAGGTGGAGTGGAAAATGAATGAAATGGTGGATGAAATGGTGGTGATGATGAAATGAAATGAAATAAGGGAAGAAAGAGGAAATTTTTTTTTTTTTAGAAAACATGAGGTGTCAGGTGACCCTGATTTTCACCTCAAGTTTTCTGTATGAGACTGCCAATCAGAGATTGGTTTTCAGGCTCATACATTTATTCTTTTTTTTTCTTTTTCTTTTTTTTCAAAAACCAAAGTTTTAGGCTGATGGAGGAGAAGAATCCTTCTCCACCAGCCTGATTGCAGAATCTCCTTTGAACAATTTGACAAACTCTTCTTTTGAGAATGGCTTCTGGTAGATTTTCAAGCGGTGGCCATTCACAATAAGAGGAGTATGAAATTCATCGATAGTTTTTACTCGAACTGCTCCATTGCTAAAGACTTCATCAATCTCATATGGCCCAAGCCAATGAGTTTGAAACTTTCCTTTGAAGTCTTTGAATTTTGAATCAAACAATAGAGCCCAATCTCCTTTCTGAAACTTTCTTTCTTTGATATGACGATCATGCCATTTAGATCTTTGATGCTGAACTAGATCGGTCCTTAGAATTGCATCTTGTCTCATTTCATCTAGCTCATTTAGCTGGTCCATTCTGTGTCTTTGAGCTTCTGAGAGGCTCATTCCCAATTGGACTGCCATCTTAAAGGTCTTGATTTGGAACTCAATAGGAAGCAGGACTTCCTTCCCATAAACAAGTTCATAGGGAGAATGTCCTGTTGTGTTCTTCCATGTGGTCCTATAGGCTCATAAGGCTTCAGGGAGCCTTTCCGCCCAATCTCTTCTATGAAGATGAACAGGCTTGGTGATAATGCCTTCAAGAACTTTATTGGTAGATTCCACTTGACCATTGGATTACGGATGGTAGGGAGTAGATGTTCTGTGCTTGATCTTATATTCCTCCATCAGCTTCTCCATCAAATTAGATGTAAACTGGCTGCCTTGATCTGTCACAATTTCCCTTGGGACACCAAAACGAGTGAAGATATCCTCAAAAAGAAATTGAACAACTGAATTTTCAGTGGCAGAAGGCAATGCTTTTGCTTCTACCCACTTAGTACATTAATCAGTACAAACCAGTATATATTTCTTTTGCTTTGATGGTGGATTAATTGGTCCAACGAAATCTAGAGCCCATTTCTCAAAGGGTTCGATGCATACCTGAGGCTGTAGAGGCATTTCATTTGAAGGAGTTGGTTTCCCAACTCTTTGGCAGCTGTCACACCTTTTGACATACTGCTTTGCATCTTTAAAGAGAGAAGGCCAATAATATCCTAGAGAAAGGATTTTATAGGCTGTCCTCTTGTCCGCAAAGTGCCCGCCGCATGGTTCATCATGACATGCCTTAAGGATGTCAGGCATTTCATCTTCCCGAACACACCTTCTGATTATACAATCTGGCCCTGTTTTGAACAATTCATTAGAAATCCAAGAATAATGTGAACTCTCCCGAATGATTTTCTTTTTCTCATTAGGAAATAAGTGTAGAGGAAGTTTCCCTGTAACAAGATAATTAGCCATATCTGCATACCAAGGTGTCTTGGTAGTCACTGCAAACAAGTATTTATCTGGAAACTTATCTTCTACTGGAGAATCCTCATTAGTGTTTTGGATTCTAGACAAGAAATCAGCTACTGTGTTTTGCTTTCCAGGTCTATCTAACACAGTAATGTTGAATTCTTGCAAGAGTAAAAGCCATCTTGTAACTCTACCATTAGTGACAGGTTTGTTCATTAAGTATCTTATGGCAGAGTGATCAGTATGGACAAAGGTTTCATAGCCGGTTATGTAGTTTCTAAACTTGTTGATTGCATGTACCACAACTAAGAACTCTTTTTCTGTAACCGTATAATTTAACTCAGTAGGAGTCAAATTCTTACTTGTGTAATAAATGGCATAAGGGATCAAATCCTTTTGTCCCAAAACAGCTCCTAGAGCTGTATCTGAAGCATCAGTAGAGATGTGGAAAGGGAGTTTCCAATTTGGCCCCCTTAAGATGGGCGCTTCAGATATTCTAGACTTTAAAGCTTCAAAGGCAGATTGACACTCAGGATCCCATTTAAACTCACAGTCCTTGGTAAGCAATTTGAAAAGAGGAGATGCTATCCTAGTGAAGTTTTCAATAAATCTTCTGTAATACCCAGTAAACCCAAGAAAACTTCTAACATCCTTTTGGCAATTTGGAACAGGTAACTTAGAGATGACTTCAACTTTGGATTTATCAACCTTGATCCCATCTCCTAAAATATGATGTCCTAAAACAATCCCTTCAGTAAACATCATAAAACACTTTTCATGACTTAAAGAAAGATTTGTTTCCTTACATCTTACCAGTACTTTTTCCAAATTTTCCAAAGCTTCTTCAAATGTATTACCATAAACTGTGAAATCGTCCATGTACACCTCTACACAATCATGAATCAGATCTGAAAAGATTCCTAATACAACCCTTTGAAATGTAGCAGGTGCATTGCACAATCCAAAAGGGAGTACTCGGTAGGCAAAAGTTCCCCAAGGACAAGTAAATGTGGTTTTGTCTTGATCTTCAGGTGCTACCTGAATTTGATTGTACCCACTAAAACCATCCAAGAATGAGAAATACTTTTTACCTGCTAAAGTATCTAGTACCTGATCAATAAAAGGTAAAGGAAAATGATCCTTTAAGGTTGCCTTGTTCAATTCTCGATAATCAATGCAAACTCTCCATTTACCATTCTTTTTGGGCACTATAACCAAGGGAGAAACCCATTGGCTATCTGAAATGGGGTAAATGAAGTTTACCTTGAGCAATTTCTGCAGTTCTTCTTTAACAATCTCCCTAAGGTTTGGATTCATCCTTCTTTGTGGTTGCCTAATAGGTCTGCTATTCTCTTCAATGTAGATGTGATGAATACAAGTCTTAGGATCGATTCCTTTCATGTCAGTGTATTCCCATGCAAAAGCAGTGGAATGTTTTTGCAACAGTTTAGTTAATTCTTCTTGTTGTGGTCTTCCCAAGTTTTTGTTAATGTTTAATGTTTTTCCTAGGAGGATTTCAACTGTAGAACTACCAAACTCTTCCATTGAGAAGAGAGACATTTGTCTAGAGGAGAGATATTCAATGTCTGCATCTATCTGAAAATGTTCAGAGTCATATTCTAAAGATACTTCAAAATTTTCTAATGTATTTAGAATTTGACTATCCTCACTGATCTCAGAGATGGTTAAAACTGGTTGTATAGTATCTTCATCCTCTACCCATTCATCTTCTCCTATTTCTGTTATAGCTTTTGCTGGGGGATACAAGTTGAACTTCTTGGTGGAATTACCATCTGATATATACATGTCTCCAGACCTACAGCTTATGAAAGCATCAGCTGTGGCCAGCCAAGGTCTTCCTAAAATAAGAGGGTGTCCTCCTAGATTGTTCTTGGGAGTTAAAATCATAAAATCAACAGGATATTCCCAAGAATCTAGAGAGACTGGAATGTCTTCCAATACACCATCAGGTTTAATAATTGATCTATCTGCAAGCTGCAGTAGAGTGGGTGTAAAGAGAAGGTTAGGAAGCTTTAACTGATCCATGGTCTGTCTACTCATGATGTTGATCGCGGCTCCTAAGTCAATCAGAGTATTTGGGATTTCAACCCCATTAATATGAGTTTTGACAATAGGGCTACCGGGATCTACATACTTTTGCATGGTAATCTTACCCATCATTATGTCTGCAATTTTTCCAACTAGATGTATCCTTTTAGTATCTCTGGTTCTTTTTACTGTTTTCTTCAAACTCAACTCCTTTATTGTCTTCGCTAGAATGGGAATTTCCTTAATGGCCTGTAACAAGGGGATCTTGATACATACATTTTTCAATTCATCTAGGAAGTTATAGTCAGGCACCCATATTTGCTTTTCCACCCCTTTATCAATTTGCAATCTTTCAGGAAAGGGAGGTGTAGCTGTAGGTGTAGGTTGCTCAACTAGGGGAGTTGTAGAGATTGATTCTTTTTCTTTTTGGATATTTTGGTTTTGAAGTGATACTTCAGAACCTTTATTGACTTTGAGAGATTCCTCCTCAGAAATGCTTGGTTGTTGAACACTTGTGGAAGGTTGATCTAGGATTCTACCTGATCTAAGTTGTACTTCATTAAGAGGAACAACCATATAGGTAGGGAATGGTTGACCTTCCATCATGTAAGCATTTTGAGGGTTCTTATTATTTGGATTCGGTAATGGCTGAGAGAGAAGTTGATTGGATTTCTGCTGGGATTGAAGTGCTAATTGAGAATTTTGAGTTTGTGGAGGAGGTTGTTGTTGTTGAGGGTATGGCAATGATAGTTGTTGACCTTGGTTTGGAAGTTGTGGAGCTTACTGAAATGATGGAGGATATTGATAGAATTGTGCAAATCTCCCATAAGGATTTTGCATGCTTTGCATCCATGCTTGGAAAGCATTTTGAGGTTGAGGCCAAGGTTGTTGCCAAGGATTCCAACTTGGTTGGGATTGAGAATTCATAGAGTTGTTAAACCCTTGATTCTGTTGTCCTTGCCAAGGTCTCCTTGCAATAAAACAGAGAGATTCGAGTGTGTCTGGATCCTCTTGAAAGACTGCTTTGAGGCCAGGGATTGAAGGACAATCCTTGGTCTCATGAGTTTCTGAGCAAATTACACATGTTTCTACAACGTGTGCATCTAAGGGACATTCCCTTAAAGCATGTTTCTTTCTACATTTCGGGCAAAAGATAGCCAAAGCTTCAGCTTCTGCTTTTTGTTTATTGTGAATCTTAAGGGTATCAAGTTGTTCACTAAGACTCCCTAAGATGTTAGTTTTAAATTCATCAAGCATACTGCCGATTTCAGCCCTACTCACTGATCCTGTTGCAGATTTATTCGCCCTAAGGAGAGAAGGATCTCTAGGCCCTTTTTGAGTTTTTGATTTGCCCCTTGAGAGATGGATACAAAGTTCTGCTATGTCATTGAGAGAAAGTTGAGAAATATCCCCTTTCCCCATCATGTTTAAGATGTCTATCCATTCATCCCTGATGGCTTTTAATAAGAGGGCTTTTAAGGTCTCTTCATCCAAGGTATTCATTTTTGCTCTTTTTAAGTTATATTGAAACCTTTCAAGTAAATCTTCTATACTCTCATCTTCTTTTTGTACCATTTTAAAAACCTCGTCCTTGTGATTAGTAGGCATGCAATAGTCTAAATACATATCCAAAAATGTCTGTTTCATCTCATCCCAAGTCCTAATGGATTGAGTGAGTAACCCCATGAACCATTTCAAGGCTTGATCCTTCAGTGTTGAAGGGAACAACTTGAGTTTCTGAGAGTCTTCCAGGTAGTCATAAGTTCGACATACCACTTCAAACTCAAATAAGAATGTTTCAGGGTCCTCAGACCTTAACCCATGGAAGTTAGGGAGGACATATGGTGATATGTTTTTCATAGTGGCTCGGGAATCCTCATCAACAATGGGAAACCCAAATGAATTATCCCCATTTCTATTTCCTCCTCCAATGGGACCTCTACCTCCATTATTGTTATTGTTATTTCCTCCTCCTCTACCTCTACCTCTACCTCTACCTCCTCCTTCTTCCTCTGCCATGATGATTCTCCTAGGGATTTCAAAATCTTCTGGTTCCTCTACAAAAGGTGAATGAGAAGAGATTTCTCCTTCTTCTTCAGATGATTCCAACTCCTCAATTACAATTGGTCTTCCTGTAGGAGAAAGAGAAGAGTCTCTTCCTAGTTCAAACTCAATAGAAGGTGTAGGAGAGTCAACTCTTGGCTCTTGAATTTCAGGAATTCTAGGACTAGGAGTTTCGGTTGGAGATAAGGGGGGTGTCTCTTGTCTATCCCTTGAAGCAGATGGACTTGTAAAAATTGAACTTCGAGCTCTAGCTAAAAACCGTCCTCTAGAATCTCTAGCTCTATGCATGTCATTTTTATTTTTTCTTCAAGTCAAGTTAATAGTTCTTTTTCTGATCTTCCAGTTCACTCTAGGTACAAGAAGAGAGCATACTCAAGAGACTACTAAATCAATAACTTTCTCCTTTCTGATCCTCCAGATCACTTTAAAGTGCAAGAGGAGAGCATACTTGGATAGGTTATTAACTTCTTTCCTTGAATTTTTTTTTTTATGTTTTTTTCTCTAAGTATGGCTACTTAATTTCACTTCCCCGGCAACGGCGCCAAAATGTTTAGTCAATTTAGTGTTCCTAAATTGATGTCATTAATTGTCAACCCGGGCTCGTAAGCTGATGAAGTGAGGGTGTACTATATGTACTTAAGTAACTTTTCTTAGAGCTTTTGTCGTTTGGGGGGTTGTTTATGGTTAACTTATCTTCCTAATGATGGAGTGATGGTTATAGACAGATGAGTGCAAGTGTGTGAAAAGTGAGTTCTAGATGAGTGAAAGTGTGTGTGAAGGTGATTTCTAATTACTTGCTGAATTTGTAAAGGAAAAGAACTTGAAAGAAATGCATTAATTGAAATGACTTGAAAGTAAATGACCACGTTCTAATGGCATTAGTCTCTATCCATACTGCTGCAAATAAAAGAAACAAGAAAATCACTTCAAGGATTGATGTTAATGATTATCTCCTCCTAACTCCCTGCTTCTACCACATAGTACTGCGTAAAACACGATTAGGAGGTAGCTGAAAACAAATCCAAGAATTGATAAAAACTCTAATCTACTCTAATTGACAAATTGTAACACTACTAAGCCTTTTCCAACATACTGCTTCCTACATATGTGATTATGTGTAACAAGTGGAAAAAGTATTAGTATCACAAGCCAAGACTACTCAAATACAAGCTGCAATTAATTAATGTTTTGTTCTCTTGAAATATAAGCCATTCATGATAAAGAGAGCATAAATGAATTAGCATCCAACTTGTAAAACTAAGCTAAAACTAATCTAAAAAAACAGAGTCAAAAGGGGCAGCATCATGAACAAGACAACTGCAACTACCATTAGATTTTAAAGCAAACACAACACACTTAATCCCGGGACCTGCAAAGAAGTAAACCTGATCAGTGGAAATAAAAGCTGTAGCAATAAAGAGAAATCAAGCTGTACATAACTCAAGAAAGGAAATTCTGTTTGTAAAATAAATAAATTGCAGAAATATGAACATGAAAATACTTTACAAGGCTAATACGAATAGGGGCCCTCCATTCATATTATCCACAGAAAACTCAGATGCTCTTAAGACTTCAAAACAACGTTTCCATTACTTTATATGCAGAGATACATAATCCAAAAGTGCTGGAACAGCTCTTATAAAAACAGAGTTTGAAAACGTGCCAAAATTCTCACAAATACATACACTACAGCATCTGAAAAGTTAACATCAGCGTACGCAGACGCAGGTATATATAGGCATCTGCAAGATGGCCTAATACGTAAACATAAAAACAGAAAATGAACTAACTGTCATGCGTATTAAAGGTGCAATTAACACGTCATAGGCTTCGTGGTCAAGCTGGAGGTCCTGGTCGATATGGGCAATGAATCTAACATTAGATCATGTCCCCCACGGCTTTCAAAACATGGACAGGTCACCTTTTTCCACCGACGTGATCAAACAACTTACGTATCCACGTTAAGCTGCCTTTATTTGACCGAAACTTGACCCCCTTTGACCGGAGGTGCAAATGACGTGGCCGGCTGAACTGATGGCATAGGAACCTCGAGCACGTATATTCCAACATGCCCACGTGGCTCATTCTGCAAAATAGCACGTGGAACCTTGAAATCAACAAAATAGCTGCGGAATCAGCAGAAAGCTGCGGAATACCTGCAAGTATGTCAAAAACTAAACAAAACAATTACCCATTAGCAAAGCTCACTTGATCATGTTTAATGACAACTAATGTAATGATCTGGGTGGAAAATGAGGTAAAAGAGAGAGGAAAGTGATGAAAACAGGAGGTAATGATGGAGGATAAGGTGTAAAGTAGGGACTCTACAGTAGCCATCACATCTCTTCTCAGAGATAAGCTACCATCGCCCTAGCTGGTTTATTTCCATTTCTGGTTGTAAGCATATTTCAGTATTTTCCATTAATGAAATGAAGTATTATTTCCGCTGCATCTTTGTGTATATGGTTATCTCTGTAATTTGTTGCGTTCCTGTTTAAATCCAGATCATTTAAGCTCTTTGATCTCAACATATTTCTCCATGATGACCTGCTTCATTGTCTTATTCTCCTCATTAACCTTCAATTCAGCCATATCAGTGTCAAGATGGAATGGCTCCTCATCTTGCAAAGGTGCCTCATGTTGTGATGGTGATCCATGTTCTGTTGGTTCTGCTGATCTAAGCTTGGCCCCTTCCACTTTTTTCGGTGTAAACACAAGCCTCCTTCCTCTCTGATATGTTTGAGTCACGTCAAGTCTAGGTGTCCTCTTAACTATAGTTCTACTAGATGAGCCAATCTCCATATGCTTGGATGATGTTGATGGTGTGCTTTGGCTTGTAGTTTGACTAACAGAGGGAAAAAAGACATTTGACTGGATGAATGTCTCCCAAGTGATGTTATTTTGTGCAAGCTGACCCAATACAATTATTTTGATGAGGGCATGTTGAAAAAGGCTGGTTTTATGATCACTTTGTTTATGTTGCACCTTCTCTACCATTTTAGCCACACTCTTGTAGAGGTAGTAGGGTAGATTAAGTAGTTTTACCCCTGCGAAATGTATGAGCAACCTGACATGATATTTGTACTATCTAGAAATTCTGCCCTCACATATAAAATAATTCATAATGATTTTCATCAAAGGGGAAAAATTTTCAAGGAGCTGTCCAATAGGAAAAACCTTCTTAATGATGTGTTTATAGTGACCTTTGATGAGGGGTTAATAATTTTGCACATCCAAGTCCAAGCTCTTAAAGCATTTTTATCCACTGTTGGGTATCCCTATGGCTACTTCTATGACTTCAGTTGAAACTGTGAAGCTGACCCTTGCAATAGTGATCTTATCTCTCCCGAGATGGGTGGCAAACAAGTTGGTCAACTTGGCATGATATTGACTTGTTGAATATGCTCACAAAACCATAAACACCCTACATTTTGAAAGAATTTCTTGGACAGTGGACATGACATCAGCTCATGAGTGTTGAGTGGTTCATACCTTGAAATTTGATCTCCCTTATTATAGGACTTCTTTTCTTCTTCCATGTTGGTAGTGTGCAAGGGAAAACCCTAGTGGGAAAAATAGGGGAAGTGGATGAGGGGATATGATGAAGGGTTTAGGGAAGGGAAATGAGTGTAGAAAAATTTAGGGAGGTAGGTAGGGGTGTTAGTGAACTTTGGGAAGTGGAAAGGGATGAATATGGTGTAGAATTTAGTCTAGGGAAATTTTACACAATCCTAGTTAGGAAACTGCCAAAAATGCAACGTAGGGGCAAATGGAGGCTATGCACTATCACATATAAGAAATAAAGCTTATGGATGGGTCAAGAGGCTTGAACTTACTTGTAGAAAGCAGATGAAAACTTCAATTTCTCTTGAAAACCGTTGAAAACAAGTTTTAGGACATGTGGAGAGAAAACACAATAAAGGTTCTGAAAGCGCAACATAACTGCTTGGATCGATTTTTGGAGTATATTTTTCCTCTGAAACCGCTGAGGTAGTGCCTTTTTGGTGAATGAGAGGTCTTAGCTTATGAAATGAGTGTGAGAAATGATTTGAGATGGTCTTTTATAGCTTGTAAAAGTCAAATTCTTCATAATGGTAGGGTGGCCCACCATAGGATTTTCACTTTTCTTTTGGAAATTATGTAGCTTTGGAACATTTGAATGCAACTTTGAATAATAGAAATTATTACATAATTATGAAATAAATTACATTTTGAAACAAAAACCTTTCGAGAAAATTCCCTATCACTACTCCTTCCTTTGCCAAATTTATGAATGAAATGACAGATTTTGATGACTTTGACCCTAATGACCTAATCGTGACACTGAGATGAATGAGGACCATGATGGTATGACTAAGATGATGATGATGACCTTTTAGTGATGGCACATCCAACTGAGTGATGGCAGGGACCAGAATATTAAAATTTTGAAAGGAGCAGTAATAAACCTAGACACGCTAGTGAGTGACCAAATTTTATTTTGAAAACCTAATGAAATCATAAAATTTTATTTTGAGGACCCTAACAAAAACCTTGTAAGATCATATTTGATCACTCGTGACTGGCAGGACTGACAGACACTAACACCTTCCATCCCATTGATGTTGCCAGAGATATCAGAGATTGAATCATGGCATACCGTGCTGTGGGAGAAAAGGTCTCTTCATAGTCAATGCCTTCTTCCTGAGAGAAGCCTCTAGCCACGAATCTAGCCTTGAATTTATCTATGCTTCCATCTGCAACATGCTTGATCTTATACAATCACTTAGAGGTTACCACTGATTTGTTTTTCCAGTCTTGGGACAATTTCCTAGACTCCATTCTTCATAATAGATTGGTATTCCTCATTCATTGGATTCTTCCATTCTTGGTGTTTGGCTGCTTCTTCAAAAATGGAAGGTTCATCTTTAATGAGCATGTATGCTACATATCCTGAGTATCTTTTTAGTTTCTTGCTTTCCCTGAATCTTCCTCTTGTGGTGTGAACTTCTACTTCTTGAAGTGTAGAAGTTAACCAGTTAGGTCTCTTTCTTATTTCAGGGAGAGAGATTGGTTCACTGGGACATTCTTCTTCATGATGAGAGAATTCTTCTTCCTTATTAACTTCTTCTTGAAACATAGGAATATCCTCCTCATCAGAATCATATGGGAGATCTTTGGATTTCTTGAAGGCAATTCTCTCATCAAAAATTACATCTCCGCTCACTTCTATTTGATGTCCTTCCTTTATTTAGTTCCTGTAAGCCTTGGAAGAGTTTGTATATCCAAAATATATTCCTTTCTTGCTTGCAGGATCTAGCTTCTTCCTTTTGTCCTTGGGAATGTGAATATATACAAGACACCCAAATATCTAGAGACGATCAATATTTGGTTTCTTCCCAGTGAGGACTTCTTATGGAGTTATATTGCCAAGTGACCTGTGAGGACTTCTATTTTGCATGTATACTGTATTCTTCGGTGCTTCTCACCATAGAAATTTCGGTAGATCTTGATCATGGAGCATAGCCTTGATACTTTCTTCTATAACTCTATTCGTTTGTTCAACTACTCCATTCTTCTCGGGATTGTATGGAACTATAAGCTCCCTCTTAATCCCAGCCTCCTTACCAGAAAGAAATGAGTTCTTTGGAAGAATAATCGCCTCCATTGTATGACCTTAGAATCTTTATCTTTCTTTCTGTAAGATTTTCTACCTCTGCCTTGAATTCTTGAAATTTTATGAATACTTTGTCCTTGGATTTAAGTAAATAAACCCAAGTTTTCCTTGAATGATAATCAATGAAAGTAACATAATATATATGACCTCCAAGTGATTTAGTAATGGGACGACATACATCAGAGTGGATGAGATCTAGAATCTATTGAACTCTAGATGTACTATTTGCAAATGGTCTCTTTGCATTCATTCCAAGAGCACAACCTTTGTAGACTCCTTCACGGTCTTCTTTGAGATTTGGTATCCCATTTACAATGGGGTTTAGAGTTGGCAAGATATTGTAATGAAGATGGCCCAATCTTCTATGCCAATGTTCACACAGACTTATCTCAATGTGGACAAGTGCTTGATTTCGAGGAGATGGGAGTCTGTAGAGTCTTCCTTCTCTAACTCCAATGGTTCTAGATTTTTCAATGTTAAAATCTTTAGCCCCGACCACTAATATACCATCTATAAAATCAAGTCTATCTCATTTTTATTCTAATGATGAAACAAAAATAATGTTTTTTCACAAACTAGGAACATATAGAATGTTGTTGAGATGGATGTTACCTCCTCCTTCCAGCTCAATTGATGTAGATCCAATGACTTTTACCAGATATCTCTTGTTGTCACCAAGCTCTATAGAGTATGACTTTCCTTTGGATAGGGTTTTGAATTTCTTGTGATATCCAGTCATGTGCCTTGAAGCTCCACTATCTATCACCCATATATTTTCATCTTGAAATGTTCTAGTGAGGGCTAAGAATAATCCTTAATTCTTTAAAGATTTGAGATCTTTGGAAGAGAAGAGACTATTCCATACTACTTTAAAACTTTGCTTGATGAGACTTGCTAGTGGAAAACACTTCTTTTAAAGCTTCTTCATAATAGAGTTTCCCTTCTTCATGCCTTGTGCGAACCATAGCTCTGAAACCACATTGAAGAGTCTAAGGAAAAATGACATTAATGATTCTTCTAACTATTATAACTGCTTGTGATGTATTTTTACTTATTAGGATTATCTTCTTCTTCTTATTATTATAGTGTATTCTTCAATCATCAAACAAATACCAAAACAAGAAGATAAAAAAGATACAAGTACACAAGATGTAGGCTCCAAGCCAGGGAAAACCCCTCCTCTTGAGAGGAAAACCCTTCAATCTCTTCTTATATATTCTTTATTGACAAATACCAAGACCCTTGACCAACACTGAAGCCATTTCAAGGCCAAGATCATATTCTCAAGAATGTGCTTGCTTCACTGCTTTCCAAACCCAACATAATCTCCTTCGGCAACACTACTTCAACCTCCAACCACAACTTATCGGCCCTACTTAGGCACGTTTGAGCTAGAACTCCTTTTTATTAGCCTCCAACTACCTCGATTGACCTAATTTGACTTCTGGATCTAGAAGGGGAATTTATTGGCCCTTCCTTCAATTCCTTTTCACCAGATCGAACCTCCCCAACGAAACCCTAACCCGACAACAGAAACCCTAGCGAAAAACTGCAGAATTTCAACCCTCTTCTTTGCATGTGTGGAGAGAAAGAGAGAGAGAGGAACCCAAAACACTTCTTATCCTTCTTCTGCCTTCTTCACTTGTTATTTTTTGCTTCTTCATTTGCATGAGAGAGAGAGGAATGAGTGTGTCCAAATGAGGTTAAATTGTCTTCTATATATAGGTCTTCCAGGGGTACGAATTCTAGCTTCTAGGCCGGCTTGATAGGGCGGCATGCTGACTTGGTCTTGGAAGGCTCAGTAAAATACAAAAATAATTCTTTTTACAATATACAACATGCTCGATGGGGTCTTCATATTATGACAATGTCCCTATTTTACTTCTTGACCTAGGATAATCCTGGAAGCACTTCAATTAATGTTTGACCTATAAGACAAATTTCTTGGGCAAGAAACCCAAGCTCAATAATAATAATAATCGTTTTTCTTTCTTTTACAAAATAGAAGAGTCAAAAGTAAATTTCATATTTATGAAGATCGAACCTAGTTACACTTTCTTCAACAACTTTTGACTTATGAATCTTAAGACAATTGTTTAGTAGAGAATTATAAAAGCCCTTGAGGTGAAGTAATAGACATGGTTACTCTTGTTAAATTTGTAATCATTTTCTATTAAATACTTTGACATTTAATACAAATCACCCTGTTCCTTTAATCAATGCGAGGATGAATAGTTAGATAATTAATTTTGTGCTTGCAATCAACAAGAGGGCACCCTGGAGAGCTATAAGATTAATATAGCTTTTGGTTATGTTGATCTTAATTCGTTTCATGAATAATATCTTCTTTATTTCAATTAGTTAATTGGTATTTTACTCATCGATTTCTAGTCTAATCTTCAATAGTTTTGAATAGGCCAAGTGCTCATAAAAGACATAAATATTTCCTTTTCATAATTTTCTTCATTCAGTCGTTTTCATTTTGATTTCATAAGTAATGAATAGAGAAATTCTAAATCATAACTATGCACATCTGTAATCTTTCAGAGTTACATCTTAGCTTGCAATTTTTCTGAAGTAATTAGATTTAGATTTCCTCTTTTGTTGAATAGAATAGAGATTTTGATTTGCAAAAGATTATAGAATATTTCAATTTCCTGCAAGTAGAATTAGAATTTTGATTCTGCCATTAGATTCTATATATATATATATATATATATATATATATATATATATATATATATTCAATTCAATTCAATTCAATTAGAGTAACTTTTAATTCTTGTTGTAATAGATTAAATTTCGATTCAGTTTGATATTTAGAAATTTTCATTGATTTTGCCTTGAAGTTTGATTTTCGTTTAAATTATTAACTTTGAGGGAAAGAACACGTGTGTAGGAATGTTTTGAGTTAATATGGTTCCATTTATATTTAGTTCAATTCCATCTTTTAAAATAAAAAAATAGAACTCTTAACATATATTGTGCACATGCACTTCACAAGTACACAAACCTTGGTTGATAATTAATGAAGTAATTTAACTATCAATTAAATTACTCAGTACCTCAACATGGTGGATTTGAGTGAATAGTTTGAGTTATGATCCAAGCAGTCAAGAATTAGGAAACTTTTGTAGAGATTTACAATTTACAACAATACTCACAAGATATGAACATGAAATTATGGCCATATAGGCACTTAGTTCCAAGCATGCCAATAAATGATAAATCATGAAAATGCTAGTAGCTCCATGGTGCTACCAATCATTGAATCCATAATATCCAAGATATCTAGCAGTAAGTGCCATAACAAACTTTAATCATTGCCACATGAATATACATGATCATAAGGGCATTCATCATCAGAACAAGGCTATCATAGCCTGAAAACCAAATAGGCACATTTTTATATTTTATCTAAATAAATTGAGATGGATGGAAACTAAAGGAGGGACTTAAACTCTCCAGCCAATCATAGGCCAACTACACTACAAACTATATTGCAGCTGACTAACCCTTAGCTAGATCTAGAGTGTGAGGGGACATTTTCTCAGGGAAATTCATGTCAAAGGCTCGTTAAAATGCTTAGGCGAAGAAGTCCATTGTTTAGGTGGTTTGTCAACTGCTCTATGGTAATAAACACAACAACACCCCTTTTCCTCCTTGAGATCAATCACATGGCTTCACCAAAGGCCAAATTGTGGTATTTCTCAGTTCTAGGAAACTTAATGCACTATATGTGGTTTATTGGATGTGTTTTAAAGGCAAGCAGCTCAAGAGTCTCTAACCCATTGTCTAGGTGGTTTATCGACTCTTCTAGCAAACACCACAGTGGTTCAGATTACCTTGTCAAGTGGTTTATCAGCTTTACAAAAAGCACCCAAGTGGTTTATCGACCCATTCAACAAGCACTAAGTGGTTTATCAACTTATTTAGCAAGCACTTAGTGGTTTATCATATTATTCAACAAGCACTTAGTGGTTTATTAGCTTACTCAACAAGCACTAAGTGGTTCAATTCTCCATCGAGCCTCCCACTTACCAATCAACCTTATACACACAATCTAGGGCCTTCAATTCAGTCACAAATAATAATTCCTAGTCACAGAGCACCATCTCAGGAATATTTTAGTTCAATTTAGTCTTCTTCATTGTTTCCAGCTGCTTCTCCTCTGCCAGGTGTTCTTCTTCATTTTCATCTTACGGTGTGAGCTTACCTGTGTCCTCTATTATCTCGTTTGTTCTCTTTGTTGTTTCCCTTATCTTGTATATCTCTTTCATTTTTATCCCTAGATAGTCATTCCCCATATTGATCCTTGCGGAGGAAGTAGGGTTGGGTGCTATCCTACACCCAATTTTCCCATCCCAAAACTTCAATTCTTGTTAGCACGGTCAACACCATGGTTATGGTGACAAGTAAGGGAATTAAATGAGGTGGGTGTGTCTTTCTCACAACACTCCACCAACAATACAAACAATCCATTGTAACATTCCTGTCAAAACACTGGATATGTGCCCCTTCCCTTTAGCCAACCATCATTTAATTTTTGACACAAACTTACAAAAAATAAATTTACACAATGACATAGACATATAAGGGGTGCAACAAAAAAGCACTATTAAAAAAATGGTCAACATAACCAACTTGGTCAACCATGACCAACCAAATTTAGTCATAGTCAACTACAATTACTCATAGTTAAGATAAACCATAGTCAAATATATTCAACTACAACAACATAGTCAACTTATGTGATCTATGGTCAACCATAATGAAAATTGTTTAATAATGGTCAACCAAAGTCCACCATAACCAACATGTTCAACCGATGTCAACCATAATTAACCATTATCAACCATAATTATGCATCTTAACCTAGTTATCAAGAAGAGTAAATTTGATCAACCATAGTTAATCGAGAAATCTAAATCAACCATAGTAAACCTTGGTAAACCATGATGATCCAAAGTTAAAATGAACAACTATACTTAACATGGTCAATCATACTCAATTACAATAAACCATGGTCATCCATAGTCTACTTAGTGAACCATAGTTAATCATGACTAACAACAAATCATTTGTTGAATTAATGGCAATGAATCAACTACAGTAAAGGGGGTGGAACACTTTATTCAAATATGGTCCAACCATGGTTAATCATCATTAACAATAGTGAGGATAAACAACCATTATCAAGTATAATAAAGAATAGTCAACATAATCCACTATGATCAACTATATTAAATAAGTGTAACATAGTCCCTGCTACTCAAGTTAGAAATTATGCTCTAGAAAAATTTGCATAAAAAATTATACCCTACATTGGTCAATGCTAAATTAATAGTGGTCAATAGGAAAATCTAATACTAATGTATTTCTTTGACAGGAACTAATAAAATGAGATGTGAATTAGGGGAAGCTATCAAGATCGAGAAAATTCCTAATAACTTTAATATGACTATTTTGATTCATATTATTCCCATTCAACTTCAAATATGCATACACACACATATATTTATGATTATATTTTTTTATTATTACCTCTTAACTATTTTCTCTTTGACTTATTATTCTCTAATGTAAATTAAATTCTCTTTATCCCTCCCCATGGCTGATAAGATTAACATTTATCCCCATTTATTAATTTATATAATATTTTAATTTTTAAATTTGGACATTTGATCTGGTCCCTTGATTAATTTATTGATTACCTCTAACAACTACTTGTAACTTTATGTAATTATGGACTCCTCAACACTCATTAAGAAATCTTTAAGCTTTTTGGTCCCTAATGATGGGAGGAGTGTCCACCCGAAATGTTGGAGGAAATTAACCATTTACTCAGTTCTCTTGTGGAAATTCTTAACAACATGAATAACTGTGGAAACACAGATCTATCTTAACCATGGATCTAGCAAGTGCTGAATTTCTAAAGTTGCAAACCTCTTGTAGGTGCAAAAAAAATCTTTATAAAAGATCAAAATGTCAAATAGTAAGACTGAAATGGTTTAACCATAAGAATGGTTAAAAGGTCACCGGTTCAGACCTCACTCTAACAAAAAAAATCGATACGTTCATAGAATATTTACCACTACGTTCATAGAATACTTGTACCATGTAGATAGGAGCTTAACCTTGAGGGTGTCGAGAGAACTGAACCTGTGACTTCTTAATAACGAATGTGCTTTAATCACAGGGACTCTACCAATTGAACTAACCCTACACACACACACATATTTGATATCGAAATAAATTAGTTAACATGGATATTCAAATAGTTTATATAAGTTATTTAGTTTTTTTCCTCTCATTTAATTATTTTATCTTTCTTTAGAGTTGATATAAAATTAAGTTACTTCACATGGACATTTTTATTTATGGTAAAGAGCAAAAGTGAAATATTTTTACATCTCCTTCATACCCATTGTAATATCAATAATGAATAGAAAGGAAAATATTTTTATCATATTTCCTTCATACTGGATTATAATGCTTTTAATTAAAACTATTTAAACATGTATATTCATTTTTTTTTATAGTTATATATGACACTGTTTTTTTATATTTAGATAATATATTATTTATATTTTAAAAAGTACACCTGTCAACTCAAGGTTGAGCAGGAAGGTAATCTCTTGGCCTAATCACATAAATATAATCAACCATAATATTTAAATATCATTCATTCATATATATATATATATATATATATATATAGGTGCATTCTATGGTTAGTATGAGGAAAACGTGTAATTATTTTCATGTGTTGCAATGTGATTATATATATATTCCTTTTTCACACACACATATAGTTACTTTTGTGTATTTTTTTCTAATAAAAAAATCGTAATTTTTATTAATAGTATAAAAATTATATTTTATTGACACACATATTGTGTATTCATATATAATTAGAAAGTACATGTAAAAGCAAAAAAGGACAAAAGGGAACATACAAGTTTTTTTAATGGCTAAGAACCACAGATCATATGCCAAGAAGCAATATCAAAAGAGAAAATAAAATTAAGACTAACAAATAGTGCTGATTTTTTCTTTTTGCTTTTCTTTTTTTGCTTTTCTTTTTGCTTTTCTTTTTTTGCACCTTTTTCCAACCATCAGGATTTAGTTCAATAAGAACCAAAGTCAATTCTCATCTCACTTGTAGGACTTCTTATCATAATCTGAGCTCTCAGAGACATGATATATTTTTGTGCCCCCGCTTCCATCCAATGTTAGAGAGTCCTTAGGAACCATTCCATTTTGATGAATGGTGACTATTCCTCAATGAACCATATCATATTTTTTCAGTTTGTCTCCTTATTGGGCCATATCATTCATTTCTTCTTTTTGAAGTTGGTTTTCCTTGTTATCTTCTTCTTCATCCTCAGAAGGATAATGCTCGCTGAACTACCATCCTTTTGGTCTATTAGACTGTCTCTTCTTCTTCTTAGGATTCTTCTTTGCTTGCGGACATGAATTTTGTAAATGTCTTGTTTGGAAACATACATGGAATCAGAATGCCGTGTTCTCATAATCTAGAACTTGTGAGCAATGGAAGTTATTGTGTTTCAAATTTATATGGTTTGGAAGCCCTTTACTAAGATCAATCTCAACACATATTTTGGCATATATGAAGAGACCATTTTCTGTTCTTTTCAGATCCATTTTTTTGAAATTTCCCAAAGTGTTTCCAATATCTTCAAGGATTTTATGATGCCAGAAAGGAAGGGGGAGGTTTGGGAGCCTCACCCAAATTGGCATGGTAGAAACCACCATAGTGTTGACATCAAACTCAGGGAACCATGGGGTGATGAATAACTCGACTCTACCCCAGAACCAAGGCCCTTCATTTAGAACATAATCCAAATCCTTCTGTGTTTCAAATTGGACTATGAAAAATCCCTTTGAGCAAAGGTAATTGTCATAGTTTAGAGTCCATAAGGAAAAAATCCACTAAATTAAAGCTTCAAGTTTAGGCCATAAGCCATTAAATATGTAAATAATTGCTTTAGATTGAAGAATAGAGAAAATGGAAGACACCTCAGGGAGATTTACTTCCATTGATGGAGCTTTCTCCATTTTTTCTACAATATAGAGGTTTGGAATAATTTGATTTTGATAATTCCTTTTGTGTATTGGCATGTGGTTTATAGTATTATAGCTATTTTACTTAATATAACAATTTTTTTTCCTCTGAAAAAATCACAGCTTTCATTAGATAGAAAGAAAGTTACATGGTGCATTCAGAAAGACATGGTTGATATAAAGGATAAGCCCCACAAACTAGTGAGCAAAACTGAAACCAAATGGGTGGCTGGTTATTCAGCTCATTCCAACACTGTCAAATATATATATATATATATATATATATATATATATATATATATATATATATAGATATATATATATATAATTGCCATAAAAAAACATGTAAACAACCGTGAGACATGATCATAATTGAAGCAATCAGAAATCTGCCATCAAGTTATGGCTATATTGTTGAGCTGAATTGAAAAGGTTTGATGATATTTTATGCAAAACATCATTGTTGACAACAAAATGTGCAAGTAGTCTAAAATTGTGATGCGTAAGTTTAATGTCTGTCAACATGATCCCATCATAAGTGTAGAGGCAAAAAAGGATGACAATCCTTCTGATGAAGAAGAAGCTATCCATCTGTGAAGGAGGGGTGAATAAATTCTCTAACCAGATCACCAACATGCTCAATGATCCTCCAAAGGCCCATAGCCTATTGAGCCCCAACCTTTGAAAGAGAGTCTGCCATCTCATTCTATTCCCTGTAAATATAGCTGCAAGAAATGAAATCAAATGAATGTTTTAACTGAAGAATCTCATATAGAATTGTTAGTATTGTGTAATTGCGACATCTATGAGTAGAATTGAACTACTTGATAACGTTCATCGAATCTCCAAAAATCTGAATAGATCAACATTCCTTTTCCATAGCCAAACATAAGAGCAACTTAAGGGATAGTAATTTATCATAATTGTTAGAATCTCTGCCAAGACCGATCTGAGAATGGAAGGAGGAGTGATAGTTATTTATATGAAAGACAATACCCTCTCAACAAATTCCATTTGCTAAAGAAGGTCCATCAAAGTAGGCCCAGGGGATTTCATGGTTGAGAATATTTTATTTTAATTTTAAAAGGAACAATATTAATTCCAAGTTGATCATGGAAGTAGTTATACATCTCCCCCATATTAGGGTGAAAAATGATTAGCATGGAATTGAAACATGGTATACACTTATATAGAAAAAAGTAGCATATATTCAGCTTAATTCAGATCTCTCTAAGATGTAATTTTTTTTCAAATTTTTATATTGTAATTTTTTTTTTTTAAATTTCAGCAATCCAAATTAAAATGGATATTAAATTAACCTTACAACTTAATAAATATAATTGGCAAAAATAAATTAATATTATTAATTATAAAAAAAATATAAATTCTATTAATAATTCATGGAGAACAAAGGCTAAAAGTATCTATGAATCAGATTGAGAGACAAGTAGTACAAGACAAAGACAAGAATAAGTAGAAAAATAAGAATTTATTGTTCGAACATCAAAAAAAGATGCCTAAATATGAAGAAGATGCCTAAGCATGGCTCGACTAAAAAAAATTATAGGTAAGCATGACTTTTTTTAATTACTTATTTTAAAGGGGCCACCGAATAACTAAAATAATTTTTTTTTTTTTTTTTTCAGAGGGGAAACCCCTTTGAAGAAGCTTTATATACATCATGGTACAATTATATTACAACGAAATACAATCCCTACAGATGTTGCCCACAACAACCCAACAATGCCATGCGTGTTTTGAACATAGATGGGGAGAGAAATATTGCACTGTCCCAACCACCCGGAACAACAACACGGTATAAGTAAAATAAATTTCTTTATTTTAAAAATTATTTTACCGTTATTAACTATAAAAAAAAATATAAATTCTATTAATAATTGCACGAAAAATTCTCAATATCTGAAGTGCTGCAAATGGTTGTATATTCTGACCCATCTTATAAAAGCATTTAGGAAAGTTATTTTCGTAATTGTCTTATCAACGCCGCAGGGAACGAATTTAAATTTGTATGGTGTAAAATGTTTGTCCAGGCCGTTCGTCTATCACAGGCTGCGGAATCATTTGCTTTATGGCTTAATCGTCCTTTACTTTATGTAATAATCACGTTAATTTAGGAATAAATAACTATTTACTTTATGTAATAATCATGTTAATTTCGTAATAAATGAACCTTTTTTTTTGCTAAAGATCTATTCTCTTTAGATTTTATTAGATATTTAAAATTATGCCTTTTTAAATATTTATTAATGATATGAGAGGATTTAAGTATAATTAGCAAAAATGTAATTTTGTACATTGAATTTATATATTTATAAAAATTAAATTTAACCTCAATATTAAATAATATGTTGAGTTATGTAAAGTATATTATTATAATGGTGTGGAATTTTATTGATTTGAGTTAATTTAGGATTTTAGTAATTGATTTGCTTCTTAATTATTATTATTTTAGTATTTACTAATGCAAATTATCTTGTTTAATTTTGAAAAACAAATATTTATATTATTATTAATATTTAAACATTTAATTGGACTATAATTTAAAGGCTTTATGACAATCTTTGCACGACAGAATGTCACAGATAATTTTTTTGCCATAATTTTTTGATACAATTGCAATATTTATTCCATAATTTTGAGATATTTGTGTAGTGATTTTTTATTATTAAGTTTAATAACAAAACCACCCAAAATTAAAATCCTTGAAAACTCACATAAATAACATATTTACCATACTATCCACCATAATTTAAGCAAATGTTTGTATAAAAATGAATAGGATCAAGATGTAAATAAATATAGAGTTACTACCCACAATTATTTATGTCTTTTTCAACATTAGGAGTACAAATGGAAATGTGTAGACTTAATCACTACCCACCCAAATACAAGTACAACTACAAGTACAAGTAGTTACTCCGTAGTAGGTAATTAATTTTTCCATTTCATATATCAATTTGCAATTTTGTTGAAATCATAATTTTTAACTTGAGTGGTTTGAGTTTTAGTCTTTGAATCCTTAAAAAATATATTAATATATTTATGAATTGAAAAATTAAATATTTAATTATATTACTTAATACGGATGGAATAATTGAAACCAAATTTGCATGGGGCTTAGGAAGGAAAACAAATAATCAAGCAGAAACATATGACCTCCTACAAGGTTTACATATTGCCAAAGACAAAGGAATCAAAGACATTGTTATTCTAAGAGACTCGCTAATCACAATTCATTATCTTATTAAGGATGTATGCCTAAGGATAATTCCCTTGCACAATTGTTTCAAATAATTAGAGGATTGATTAATTAATTCCATTCCGAAGAATTCTATCATATTCTTTGAATTAGTAATATGGATTTTGACTCACAAGAAAGTAAAGCTTGCTCCATGGAAGGGACCAAACTCAAAATCAACGACTCAAATGGTTTTTGCCCCATTCCATAAGGCTTCATGACTCTTGGTATTCCCCTTGGTCTATTCCTTTATTGAAATTTTATTTTGAAATTATCCCTAATTCCCCTTTCCACCCTCATTTTCCTCATCCCCTCTTTCTCCCTAATCCCCCTCCTCCTCGTTATCCCCTCCATATTTCACATTGCACCCTTTTATATTTCCTCTGCAGGCCCAGGCTCCCCGCAAGCATATACGTACCCTCAAAATTATTATATAATCCTTTATGCAACCACTTCTATGCGATGACATATATCCCTTTATCAAACTTTCTGAAGGTTCATATATATGGTTAAAGGATCAAATTTGGAATTCTCTTGCTGTGGCAACTCATGCGATATGTCGTCATGTATATGATGTTCTCTCTTTCTTGCATGCTTGCAATTACAATTTTTATTTGCTAAAGTCTTGGAATCGATCTTTGCTTAGCGCCATGATGAATTTCTTTGGTGGCTACACTAGTGAAATTAATGATAAAATGATGATATAGAGTGAAAGGACATGCGAATTGGCGATAAATTGGTCTCAGATATCGCTCGAGCTTCATTCATGAATGAGTCTGTTATGTGCATTCCCTCACCATCTTTGTGGCTCGAGAATCTGATAAAGGTTTTGTCTTTGAAATTAGTTATGGTGTCCAAGTGTGCATCCTTCATGCCACTTTGCAAAGAGTGTCGTCATAGGTTCTAGGCTTTCATCCTTAGAGTGGGGCAATTGTGGTCTCAACACTTAAGCTCATGGTTAATTTGGAGTAAGGGGCTCTTTGGCTCCCAATGCACCATGATAGCGCCTGGTCTCTCCTTTACAATCGGCTCCAGACTGTCATGGGCTCCTTGGTTTGAAGGTAATTCTAAGCTCCCTATGTCTAGTTTGGAAAATTCCAGTAACTAGAGTTTGGATGGAAACCCCACCAAAGCTGGCTCCTATCTAGTCGCTCTAGGCCCTAATTCTAGCTTCTTGGAGTCCCTTGTGGCTTGGACACTAGCTGTCTATAGATATTTTCCTTTTGTTGTCCTGCGGGAGCCTTTGGTACAAAGGAAATAATAACTTTGGTTTTAAATCCTATCAGTTGATTTTTCTTTGTATTAGGAATCTGGAAGGTTGTCTATTCAATCATCTCAGGGCATCATACAGTCAGGGTATTGCCAATATAAGTTCTGTTTATGCAATTTGGTTCTTTCCTTTAGTTTTGGTTAACTACCTTCCTTATACCATTAGATTGAGGTGGTCGAGCTTATTCTTGCATAAAGATTGTTGCATTCGATGCTTTTGCCATGATAACAACATGAACTTTGACTCTAATTCTGAACCTTCTTCAACTGCTAGCCCATGCTCCCAATGCTTGTACACTCATGAAGCCCTGCAAAGGTTGGCTACGAATTACAAGTGAAATTCTGTCAGATGTAGAACAAACAAGTCAAAAATGCTGATCAAATCTTGGCCCTCCCACATTAAATCTCAAGATTAGAAGATGAGGTGCTCAGGGTAATTATTTTGGACCTCAAGCTCAACAAAGACTCATCCACAGGTCAAGACTAGCTTTTGGACCTTGCAGACAAGTAGGACATATACCTCAACAAGCCAACGACTAAATATGATTGATCTGCATGCAATGTGTCTTTGGGTCTTTTTGGTTTTTTTGTAAGCTTTCGATAGGAAGTCTCTCTATGTAATGGGTTTACAGTTAAGGTGCCAATGGGTTAGTATCAAAGATGTAATGGGTTTATGGTTAATAGATATATGAAATTGTATCGAAATCAAGTGATATATTTCCCCACATATTTGCTGCGACCGAACACAAATTTAATATAGATATTACTCATTTTTGTTAAAAAAACAGTTGAGAGTCACTTCAATTTTGTTAGAATGCATAATTTTTAACTTGAATGCTTTAATTTGGTTGGAATGCATAATTTTTAACTTGAGTGGTTTGAGTTTTAATCTTCGAATTCTAAAAAAATTAGGTTTTAAGATTGAATCAATATTTTAATAAAATTGAAAATGAGAATACTCTTATATAGAGAGAAGTGAAATTTGCATAATATAAATAATATTAGTAAGAATTGATATAAATCCATTTTAACTAAGGATTTATTAAAGAATTAGAGGAATCAAATCTTTTAAGGCATGAAACTTTCCTTTAAATTTTGCACTAAAAAAAAAGTTTGCGTCTTGAAAGATTTGATAGATCTACACTAAAATGGATCTTATATAAAGTTATGAAAAATATATATTATAAATATTATTATCAACCAACATAGATTCATTTTAATTTTTAATTTACTATTTGTTAAGAGAGATCAACTATCTTGAAATACAAACATTTCTTCAAATTTTATATTCAATAAAAATTTGCATAATAAAAAATGTACATCTTAAAAAATGAGTAAATCTAAATTTAAATATTAATTTATTAAAATAATTATATTAATAAATATAAATATTATTGATATAAATTATAAGTTTCATTTTCAGAAACATAATTAATACACATCTCTACCTATAATTTTAATATATTTACATATTAATACACATCTATACCTATCATTTTTATATATTTATATATTGATAAATACATTATGTAGTTGATACACGCCACTAAATGCCATTTTCATTATATAAAAATAAAATAAAATAAAAAATATTTTGATTAATAAAATTAATTCGATATTCCAACCATGCCTGGGTTCCCTAATCCATTGGATACAATTTGAGTTTTGGTTCCATTGTTCCAAACAGTTGTATCTTGGTGCAATTAACAGCACCATGATGGTTATAAAGCCACGGTGCTGTCTGTGTGAGAATTCCATGGTATGCTTTCAGGATTCTGAATTTTGCGTCAGTCTGTAATCTTTGAGCTAGTCTGCAATGGAGTACTCCCAATTAAATAGTAACAGTTGTATAACTGCCCGTTCTCGTTCTTGTCACGTGGAGGACATCATCCTTCTGATCAAGACGTTCAACGAAACCAACTGCATCAACGTCGATGGCTCCCGCATCACCGTTGCCCATGTCACAGCCCTGGGCCGGAAACCCCAAGTGAAAGTGACACTTGATAATCATGGCGGGAATTGCAGAGAACGGGTTGAGAGGTGTTCGTTGTGGGTGCAAGAGAAAGCGAAAGGAGGAGCTGATATCTATGGCGTTACCACTGGATTCGGCGCCTGTTCAAGCAAGAGGACCAACCAACTGAGCGAGTTGCAAGAAGCCCTAATTCGATGTCTGCTAGCTGGAGTATTTATCGGCCCTTCTTCGTCACCGGGGGAGCTCTCCCCCATCACCACTCGATGCGCCATGTTTCTGAGAATGAGTAGCTTCACCTATGGCTGCTCTGGGATTCGATGGGAGATCATGGAAGCGCTACAGCAACTTATCAATTCTCATATCACGCCCAAATGCCCCTTGCGAGGCTCTGTAAGCGCTTCAGGTGACCTAATTCCCTTGGCCTACATAGCAGGTCTGCTAATTGGGAATTCCCAGG
Organism: Pinus tabuliformis; assembly: GCA_031772625.1. Classification (NCBI taxonomy): domain Eukaryota; kingdom Viridiplantae; phylum Streptophyta; class Pinopsida; order Pinales; family Pinaceae; genus Pinus; species Pinus tabuliformis. The sequence goes on along the minus strand of CM062805.1, from coordinate 1,165,442,287 downwards.
TCAAAGCTCGAATTGGGGTTCATGGTGAAGAACAAGAAGTGCCTGCACCAGAGGCTCTGATGAAAGCAGGCCTGCAGCCCTTCAAGCTCCAGGCCAAAGAAGGCTTGGCTCTTGTCAATGGCACTTCGTTTGCCACTGCCCTCGCTGCCACCGTCATGTATGATGCCAATGTTCTGCTCTTGCTCGTGGAAATGCTCTGTGGAATGTTCTGTGAAGTCATCTTTGGGCGGGAAGAATTCGCGCATCCATTGATCCACGAGATGAAGCCGCACCCAGGCCAGACAGAGTCCGCGGCACTTCTTGAATGGCTTCTCAGAGACAGCCCCTTCCAGGCGCTTTCAAGAGAGTATTACAGCATCAATTCTCTGAAAAAGCCCAAACAGGACCGCTATGCTCTGCGTTCGAGTCCCCAGTGGCTGGCCCCTCTGGTGCAGACCATAAGAGAAGCCACGGCCACAATTGAGACAGAGATCAACTCTGCCAACGACAATCCCATCATCGACCCTGTCAACGGCAAGGCCCTCCATGGCGCCAATTTTCAGGGCAGCGCAGTGGGATTCTACATGGATTATGTTCGTGTAGCTCTGGCTGGACTGGGGAAACTCATCTTTGCACAGTTCACAGAGCTCATGATCGAGTTCTACAGCAATGGGCTCCCGGGCAACCTTTCCCTGGGTCCTGACTTGAGCTTGGACTATGGCTTCAAGGGAATCGACATAGCCATGGCTGCTTACAGTTCGGAGCTTCAATTCCTGGCTAACCCAGTCACTACCCACGTTCACAGCGCTGAGCAGCACAACCAGGACATCAATTCTCTGGCCCTCATATCTGCCAGGAAGACTGAAGAAGCTCTGGATATCTTAAAACTTATGCTGGCATCGCACTTATACGCTCTCTGCCAGGCAATAGATCTGCGACAACTGGAACAAATTCTTCTAAATATTGTGCTAGGAATCATCTCAAGCGTTTCAGACGAATGCCATCTCCCGGAATCCATTAAAGAACAGCTTATTAACGTTGCCAGGGGTATTCCAGTGTACACATATTTAGAATCCCCCTGCAACCCTTCCCTCCCACTTGTCTCTGCCCTCAAACAAACATTTCTTGACGCCATTGTTACATTCCACGATATTCAAATTGTAGAGCAGATAACAGAGTTCGAATCCCACCTCAAGCAGCGCCTTGAAGTGGAGATAACAGCAATCGTGCTTTCATACGAGGAGCGCATCAACAGTCACATGCTGGAAGGCTCCTGTTGCAGAACGTTAATCCATGGCTCTAAATTCTTTCCTCTGTATGCATTTATCCGGGAGGAACTCAACGCGATAATGATGACTCCGAGGACAGACCACACGCCCCAAGAGGGCACCCAGAAGGTATTTGATGCAATGGTTGATGGCCGAATCACTGCACCTCTGCTTCAGTGCCTCAACGGATTCATAAATTGATTGATATCATCAAATTTATGAAGCCTGCACTCAGAAATTTACAGTGTTCTCCAGCATCTGTAGACATGTCTACATATACACACGTCTTATTGAAAAGTAGATATTTTTAGATATAGATATAACTTTCTGTGTATAACTTTGATATTTTTTAATCGATGATTTAATAAGATTAAAAATGGTTTATGAACTATTTAATGGTTTATTAAACATAAAATATATATATATTTTTAATATAATTCTGATGTTTTTTAGTTGATGATTTTATAACATTCAAAATGGTTTATGAAATATTTACTAATTTTATTAATTTTTTTTCTGTGATTTATATTGTAAATAGTGATGCGATTAGGATAATTATATTATTAATTAATTATAGAAATATTCATATATTTCATATTTTCAAATTATAAAAATTAATATAATGTTTTATATTGATATGAATGTAATGTTTTACGCACAACCTTTAAAGATGCACATATATTCCTTTGATTGTAGTTTAAATTGAAACAGGAATTGCATCAAACAAATGATTGAATGTAAAATTACATGCATTTTATTGATTGTAGTTTAAATTGAAACCGGAATTGCATCAAACAAATGATTGAATGTAAAATTACATGCATTTTAGTGAATATGTAATGGCTTGTAAAATTACATGCATTTTAGTGAATATGTAATGGCTTAAACTTCAAAAATAATGATACAAACATTATATATAAAAATCCATATCCATTAGTCAAATCCATATGAAAATTTCATTAGTAATTGCATAATCCACGTGTGATTTTACTTTAGAGTTGTAAAAATAAACTCACTTACAAGGTAGCTAAACATAAACCGATGTGATCCAAACTTTGATCGAGTTGACCACAATCTAAGTGTGGTTGATGATTCTCCCAATGAAGAAAACTTAGTCCTTAAACCCTCAATCAACTACCTACGCGAGTTTCTAAATATTTTCATCAATTTCCAAAGAAAAAGATGTCCCATTTTCTTTTCCTCCTTCTTTAAGTAAAAATCCTTTATCTATCAAAGCAAAGAAACTCAATGCATAAGTTCCACCTGTCATCATGCAAATTTTTTAAAACCTTTTCTTGATTTAACTTTTCCATAAATTTCTTTATTTTTTTTACACTTTTATTTTATTAATAAAGTAGCTGATTGATTAAAACTTCCAATTATTTTTTTTTGTAAGCTGAGGTGGTACTCTTTCTATTACTGGATAGAAAATAAAACATTACATAGTATCAAAAACATTGTAAACTCGCCCACATGGGGAAATCGAGTATTTAAGCCATCTATAGTTTTTAATGGCCGACCAAAAATAAAAGGCCCAAAGTCTGATAATCCTAGCAAGATAAACAAGACAGTCTTGAGATCCTCTGATTCTACTAGTGTGCAAGAAATAAACTTCTCTATCTAAAACATGCAAAAAACTATAATTGGTAAGACTATGAGCTTTCCTGAACATATCTTTTTTCAAACATCATCCATTGCAGGTTGCTGATTTGCTCCTCTATCTGTACCCTGGTGAACTCCCTTCAGCAGCTGTTGTATTTCATCTAATTTCTCCTCTTGCCTCTCCAGAGCAATGCGAATGAAACTCATTTCTCTGCGCATATCAGGGCCTCCCTGCGCCATCTCCACCATCTCCGAAGCAACTTGCTCTAAAGCCTTTGCCAATAGCCTTTTCATAACCCAGTAAATATGCAGAGATTGTTTAAATAGGGACATTCTTCCCCTGGTATGGCCTGGATCATGCAGCAGGAATTCCCAGTCCTCCATCTCTTCATCAGATTGGTCTTGGATAGACTCCTCCTCTAGGTATTGCATGATTCTTCTAACCTCAGGATTGGTGTTCTGCTGGTAAGCCCTCTCTGCCCGACGAATTCTCTGATTCACCGTCCTCCTTGTTTTTTTGGCTGGTTCCGCGTCCTGCCTGGAGTTCTCGCCTTCCTCATGCGTCTTCCTGCTCTGTCCCCGACCCCTTTTACTACCCGAATCCATACCGCTGCCAAGACCCCTGTCTCTTCTTCTCATGCCGTAACGCCTAACCTTCGCCGCCTGTGGAGCAGGGTGGTCACCCTTCATCTTCTGATGCTCCTCGTCTGCTAATCCGTCCTGAGAGTAAGACCTCTTGTTCCCCTCGCCTCGGGGCGCCTCCTCCTCGGACTCGTCCTCAATCTCCAAAATCTCAGTTGGGTGCTCCTCGTTCATAATTTCCTTGCCTTTCCGACTCTTGTTCCTGTCAGTTGCATTATGTTGCTCCTCTGTCGTCCTGGTTTTCAGCCGGGTTTCCATGTTACCACCGGTTCTGCCGCAGGGAATACTCTGGTGCCAAGTAAACTCTATCCTGTATTGCTGTCTCTCAGCGGTGCTGTCCGCTCCTCGCCAAATTGGGAAACAACTAAATAACTGCTTTTCCTTCCTCGTTTGGATATATATCGGATCTCTGCCCTCAGCGTACGCCTCTGAATCCAATTTGCCTTGCCGCCGATTACTTTCCGGGATGATGTCTCCTTTGGCCATCATTCTTTGATTAATTTCAGCTGTCGGGAGATCTGACATGCCTCTCCACCCTCCTCTCCGATCGCGAGCATTTATTGTTTCACATTGGGGATGATCTTGTGCCGTTCTCCACGCACGCCGCCAATGTACTACTCTGTACCCTGTCATCATAACGCCCCTCTGCCCAGACTGACCTATATTCATTAAGCAGGATCTCCATGCCCTCTCATCCATCCAGCTCATTGATCCCCGCACTCTCGCTCGTAGCTTGATCATGGTCTTCATTTATGATTTTTGCCAGGTCCGCCCACTCCCTGCAACCGCGCACCGCTTTCCATTGGTTGTCTACCGTGCTGCCACGACCTTTGCATCCCCAATTCGCCATGAAATCGGCCGCGCGATTCCCTTTCCTTCTGACGTGAGTGATGAGTTTGTATTCGATCCTTTTCAATAGATCCGCTATCTCCTGGACAATTCCAGCCGTTCGCCAGCTGTTTGTAATCTTTTCCCAGTCTCTTCCATTGCTGAGCTTCTTCAGCATTTCAACCGCGATCTGGGAATCCCCAACAATTTCTAAATTGGTGTATCCATTTCTTAAAGCAATTCGCAACCCCTGGTGAATTGCCCAAAATTCAGCCTCATTATTCGTCATTTCTCCACCCCAATCGGCGTAAATCCACCTTACCTACTTATGACTGTCCCGAAAAATGCCTCCAAAACCAGCTTCGCCAGGGTTCCCTTTCGATGCACCGTCGAAGTTTAATTTGATGAAGTTTTCTCTGGGATAACTAAATTTATCAGAGCTTTGGGTCCGCGCATTATGTCTGGGGTTCTGCTTGTGGTGAACCATCTCAAATTTTAGGTTTAGATTGTTCAAGATTCCCTCCTCAAACTGATTTGCCTTCCAATCCTCCGCGTCCCATTTCTCGACCAGGATTGTTTCCCTCATTAGTTTGACCGCTCGTCCCCAAATTATTTCCGGATCCTTTAATTTATTCTGGAACACCCTGCGATTCCTCTCTTTCCATATCATCCATAGCACGAACCCTGAGATGAGATTCCATGCTCTGCTGACAACTTTACATTGAAATTTCTCTTTATTCCATTGGAAAACAATTTCGTTAAGATCTCTGGGGCCTATCTCGGATTTGCCGAATATTCTTCTTGTGTCCATCCAAAGCTTCTTTGCGAACGAGCAGTTAATCAGTAGGTGATTTCTGGTCTCCACTTCAGTGTTACAGAGACAGCATCTCGACGGGCCACTAAAGCCCTTTTTTTGAATTCTGTCCCAAGTTAAAATCTTATTCTTAGTTGCAAGCCATATGAAAAGGGATACTTTCGGCCACCAGTTGTTTCCCCATATAATCTTCCAATCTAGATTCTCCTCAGCTATGGCTTGCGTATCTGTTAAGTAGTATGCCTCTTTGGTGGTGAAAGATCCTTTCATGGATTTCCCCCACCTAAGGAGATCCTTTCCAGTGCGGGCTCTAATTTTCCTGGAATCCACCTCTTTCATGTAAGCTTCTTGTTGATCTTGACTTAGCTCCCTGTCCCACTAGGTCGGTTCGATCCATTTTCTCCAGATTCCATCCAGATCATTTGCTTTCCAATAGTCTCTGACACATTTTCGGTCTCCTTCTATTCTTTCCTGAAGTTGTTGCACCCTCTGAATTCTACTCATTCTTTCTTTCTGTTGCCATTTGTCATCCCAGAAATTAGCTTCCTCTCCACCTCGAATCTCCCAGAATGTATGATTCTCGACCAAATCTCTGTTTTGACGAGCTAGGTCCCAGATTGCTGAACCCTTGGGGGTTTCTCTCTGTCTTAAAATCTCAACTATTGAGTCTGGCATATTGTATTTAGTTTTCCATATGGCTTTCCACAGGTCATTGCCCTCCCTTAACCAGCGCCACCAGAGCTTCGCTCCTAACACTTTGTTGAGTTTTTCTGGGTCCCGTAGACCCAATCCCCCTTTTTCCTTCCTCTCAGTTAAATGGTTCCAAGAAACTAGGGCCCATTTTTTCTGCTGGTTTTTCCCTCCCCAAATAAAATTTCTAATGATCTCTCTGATCTTCGCACAGACTCCTAAAGGGGCCGCCATTATCGACAAGGGATAGATGGGGATAGCTTGGAGGACTGATTTTGCCAGAACCACCCTTCCTGCTATGTTTAGCACTCGAAAGGCCCAGTTTGCCACTTTGTTTCTCAGCTTGTCCAGGACTCCTTGCCAATTTTTCATCTTTTTGGAAGTAAAGTCCAATAGATTTCCCAAGTATTTCATAGGCAGCTCTCCTCTCTTAAAGCCCAAAAATCTTATAAGGTGAGTTTTAACCTGTTCCACAGTATTAAATATGAAAATACAAGACTTATCTCTATTGATTTCCAGTCCAGAAGCTTCAGCAAATAAATCCAGAATTCTTTTAAGGTGTCTCACTTAACAGTTGGTTCCCCAAATAGCATGATATCATCGACGAATTGCTGATGAGTCAAGGGCAGATTATTTCCCCAAAGCTGTAAACCTTTGATTCTGTTCGCTGCTTTTTCTTTTTTAATATATCGACCCAGACCTTCAGCTGCTAGAATGAAAAGAAACGGAGATAATGGGTCTCCTTGTCTAATTCCTCTAGACGCATTAAAGGTTTTCGAGGGAGTTCCATTAACAAGAATGGAAAAATTCGGAGAAGAAATCAAACTATGAATCCACTTAATCCACCTCCTGCTGAAACCAAAAATTTCAAGGACTTCTTCCAAATAGTTCCAGTTCAGTCTGTCATAAGCTTTCGACAGATCTAATTTAATCATCATACCCTTTTGCTTTTTCATTTTTAGAGAGTGAATAATTTCTTGAGTTACTACAAGGCCATCTAGGATTTGTCTACCTTCAACAAAGCCCGTTTGTTCAGCAGATATTAACTTGTCCAGAAGGGGTTTCAATCTTTTGGCGATCACGGATGTTATGATCTTGTAGATAACATTACACAACGCTATGGGTCTAAAACCATTGGCATCTTCTAAATTATCACCCTTAGGAATCAGAGCATAGAAAGTAGAGTTAATGGCAGGCCATACCTTTTGGTTCATCCGAGATTCTTCTATCAGATCTAGGATCTCTTTTCCCAGAAAGTGCCATCCCGCCTGGTAGAAATCAACTGTGAAGCCATCAGGACCTGGAGCAGTACCTTTCTTCATAGATTTTACAGTTTCCTCTACCTCTTCTAAGTTAACTGCTCTCATCAGTGCCTTATTCTTCTGTAACTAAACGAGGAATGGCCGAACATATTTCCTTTATTGCTCCCGTTCTGTCGGCTTGAGGTTCTGTTAGGATACTTTTATGATGATCCACCAAGACTTGCTCAATCTCAGCTTGCTCCACTATTCTATCCCCATTTTTATCTTTGATGGATAGAATCCTATTTCTTTGTCTGTGTTTGATCACAGCCTGATGAAAGAATTTTGTGTTCCTTTCTCCCTCCCTTAACCACTTTATTCTTGATTTTTTCCGCCATAGAACTTCTTCCTGCTTTCGTCTTTCTTCTAGTTTTCCAAGAATTACCCCTTCTTCTCTAATGCTCTCCTCTGTTCGACCTTCCATTAAAACTTCCAATTATTATCCTTATACTATTATCCATTTTTTTAAAACCTTTTATTTTATTTTTATTATATTAGATTTCTCTATTTCGATATGACATATTTATTTATTATTACTTTTCATGTATTGTTTACAATTTATTATTAATTTAATTAAATAATATGAGGCATTACATACTTCCTCCCTTTAAGAAACTTCATATAGAAGTTAAATTTAATTATGTTACAGAAATGCCTTTTTTTAAAAAACTTTCTCACGTATCTTCCACATCAGCCCCTAATGTTACTAGTATAAGAGCCACCCCAATTGACCACAACAAACATTGAAAGTTCACATCGCAGGAAGCACAAGTACTCTCTAGTGCTTCTTCCCAACTTTTGATACTAGGTTTAAAGCCTCTTGGTCTAATTAGGTCCCCAAGGCCTGAGACCTTATCTACCTAAGTAGACATTTGGTTTAGCACACTGCTTGCATACACCTAGGCTTCTGAGAAGGATGAATTAACTTCCTCCACAAATCCTAGTAGGTACTCAACCTTAGGCATTGAATTCAAACCTCACAACTCCACTAACAAGTATTAATCCGACCCTTCATTTAGACTTTGGTACCACAACTCCAATATTAGGCACTTTGGCCTCCTTAAGATGGTCTTAGGTACCATCAAGAATTATACAAGGTAAAATAACCATTGGCATATGTTGGTTAATTTATTTTTTCCCCAACTCATAAGGTTTTATTTATATATATCCTCCTTTGTAGGTTTTGGATCCTACAAAATCATCAAACGAGCTAGCCCTTTCAACCCATTAATGGAATCCCATTAATCACCACCTCATAACATGCACTCAATGCATCGATTATAATCATAACATCATTATCTCATAGAAAAAATCCACATGCTAACTCTGACATGTCATCATGAGAACATAAAAAGCCACCGCATGCTCACACATGCCATCACTAAACTTCTCTCCATACAACTAAGTGCATTCACCATATGTCATTACACCATAAAATACTATCACAATATTAAAAGCTTAACATATATTTATGAAAGATTAGCATTACACAAACATAATAAATGGAACCATGTGTTAACTAAACATCATAATATAACATCATGAATATGATAATAACTTTTAAACATATCACATGTAGACTAATAAAACATCATGAGCATCCTTATCATGTTTCATCAACAAATCAAATTTCTTGGCCTACATAAATTAATAATGAATACCAACTTTTATAGATAATGAAAGACTTATCGTAAAAAATCCATCTAATACATACATATAATTGGTTAAGTTTATTAGTCCTAATTATCTCTACTGAGTGATCATTGATACTATGAGTGCCGTGGGATCATCCAAACATTGATCATCTTCTGATTATCATTTCCTTTACTTTCAACAAGAAAGTTGACAATTCACAAAACATGTGTAATCACCGTATTAGTATGCTTATGTTTTCACATATTTTTCTTGTCTAAATACATTGTTGATTTAATGTAATCTCCCATCATTTAGAGCCATAATATCTAGTCGTGCATGCTTTCATACCTAGGGATATTCAATGAAATTTAGCATTAATTTATTATTGTCCATACTAGCATGCTATAATTCATTGATACAAAAATTCTTGATTTTTATACCTTTTGATCATTACCCAAGGTTCTTAGCACTTTACATCTTTGGATTATCAATTTAAGGAGTGGTATACCCAATAGCATCTACATACCTGGTCATCATTATTTAAGTTTTTTGTCATGCTTAACCCACATACATGAAAAAATAGTTAAGCCTTAGTGATTGATCCATCCCCTGGTAATTATCATTATTACCCGTAGAAGAATTAATTCATCTAATCCAAATAAATGACTAGTCATTGGCGTACAATATTCTTACTCTTTATCCTAGGTGTTTGTTCTTCCATATTTAAGACTCAACTTATGACATAACATATTTCCTTTGCCTTTGAAGGCATGGAAAATGATAAGTAGATAGTTGTCATACTTTGAACATCTAAACCTTTAAACATTTCCCCAGTCTATCACTTGAATCCATTCCTATATTGACACTTTAAAATTGTATGGGTCATCACTGTGACCCTTACTGATCATCCTTAATAATTGTTCATGTTTCTCAATCTGCTTATCAATATCATTAAGAGAGATTGCTACTTATCGTTATGTAAAGTTGACCCTAGTATTTATTACATTTTTGTAGTTCTCCTAACACTTCAATGATATAAATTAGGTATATACCTCCAATATTCCTCTAAGCTCTGAGTAACTACTCTATTCCTAACAATTCCATATTGGTGTTACTTAGACTAAGCATCTTGCTCAACTATCACTAATATTTGACTAGTTAGGAGAATACACCTATATGCTAAGGTGTTTACCATTTTCTGCTTGAATATTTTTTATAATTTCTATCCGGTGTGCTTTATTTCCATCCTACAAGAAATAAGGGTTTCATTACCTCTTTGATCTAATGTTACCATACTTCCTACAAATCTTAAAAAATGACTTGTGTTGTTGTCTCAATCATTTAATTCAAATGGTTAACTGCCAACAATTGATGCCTATAGGCATTGCCTTTATCTAGAACTTACAATGATTCTTGTCCTGTTCCTATTTGGAAATACTTCTATTATTCAATAACCATTTTCCACATGTTTAGTCATTCATAGGATACCCAAAGAGTTCTAACTTATTTTATCTTGATTATTCCTATATCCAAAATCCATCATATTCTAGGATAGGCTATCACTTCTCATTGATTTCTTACAATCATTTGTGAAACTTATGCTCAATCACCTTAAGTATAAATCTATTACTCTTTCATGTTCATCTCTTCCTTCCAATTTGGTTATGGTTATGAAGACTAAAATAAGTTATCACCATTAGAAAATTTGTAAGTTTGTCCTTTTCCCTTCCCCCATAATCAAACTTTATCAGATATAAACCACTAAGATTAAGGATCAAACTTAGAAACTTTTTTCCTTTCTTAAACTCCTTGCCGTTCTTATGCTTATTTCCCATCTTATTCAAATAATATGTTTACTATCCTTCCAATGATACTGTCATACTATCTTAAGGTACATACACATTGCTTTCATTTTTGACTTCATTTGATGTGTACTATCGAGGAATTATACTGCTATTTCCTCAAATGATATTTTACCACATTTTGCTTGAATAGTTAATGTCTTCTTTTATTCCCGTTGATAGTTCTAGATACCACCAACATACAATGGGTCTCCTAGATGTGAAGTCCCTATTAGACCTGACACCATTTGGAGTAGGAGCCCCATCCATAGTATCAAACTGACTGCCATAACTATAAAGTTTGCCTTGGTTTTCAATGGATAACATAAGAGATTATATACATAAACCTTGAACACACAAGTAAGTTGGCATTGTGAAACACCGATTGAAATGTGTAAAGGAGACCTTCACGAGTGGGAGGCGAGAGTGAGCCTCTGGAAGGAAGTAGTAGTACTAGCCTAAGAGAGCCACATGAGAGCATGAAAATATTCGTTAGAAAATAGTTCACATAATGCTTATTAAAGTGAATACAACACACATTCAACAAGATGAGTACCAAAGCCACTGAAATAGTTCAATATCTCTAGTACATATTAACACACTATGTACCATAAACATCCCAAGAATAGTCCTAAAACATTTGTGATACATGCGTGCAAATGTGTTGGCTCATTGAATTTCAATTAGGTGAAAGATCCAAGTACACAGTTACAATAATGAGGCACTAGTTCTAGTAGTGGAACATTAAGTCACTCCTTTCTTCTCCAAAGAATAGTTATTCTCTCGTATGCCAAGTAGAGAAGTCGATACTAGCTCTCCAAAGCTTAAGCCTCCAAAATCCCCATTGCTTTATTTATGGGGTTTCTTTTATAACAAGAGGAATGACCCTTCATATCCTCATAACTCTTGAGTTACCTCATGAATTTTGGACTTATAATGTTTCCTTTTGACTTCTAAACAAATCTTGAACTTCTAAATGACATTTGGACTTCTCTATATGACTTTTGTCCATATATGACTATGTGACTCTTCATATTCCACATGTGACCTTTGGACATCCACACATCACATTTTGTCCTTTTCTCTTTAATAATTACATCATTACATTCCACATGATAAGGCATGACACATGCACACACATTTACCATTTAATGGCACTTGTTCAAGTTACAACTTGACAATGATGACATGGGCTTCACGATGAGGTGGCAATGCCAAGTTGTCTTCCTTACTGCTTCATCTTGCATTCTTGATGGTAGATTTGATATATGCTTCATCTTCATCAAATATCCACTTTGTTGCTTATATTCACCCTCCAAAGCTTCTTGGATGAGATTTGGGATCCTTTGAGTCATCATGCAATGTATTCTTTTTGTTTTGGTCGATGTTCTGCTTCATGTATCCATGATAACTCTCTTTTGTTCTTCTTCTATGCAAGTGTTTTTTTATGATTTCTCCTTGCTATCTGCTTTTAGAATTACCTTGTCATGCTAGGAAGGTACTCCTGCCAATGAAAATCATTCATGACAAAATGAAATCATCCTTAAAAATATCTATTCTATCACTACTTAGCTCATAGAATGATCAACTCATGATAGTCCTCTAAGAGGGTTAAAAGAAGGAGGCTTGATGAGGAGGGTTCAGTCAAACTCATCAGTGTCTTAGGAAGGCTCCATTTTTCATTTTTACCGCATTGAAGGCAGTGGATGGTCAAGGTTCACAAGAGGCATTCAAGGTGCACTTGTGCACTCAAGCAAGAGAGAGAGAGGGAACTCAAGGGTGGAGGGCACATGTCCGAAGAAAGAAGGAGAATCATTCGTTGGTTCAAGGTGCACTTATGCACTCAAGTGAAAAAGGAGGGTGCATGGGCGCACATCGAAGGAACAAGGGATCATGTTTTGAGTCTTCCTAGTGTGCCTGTGCGCTTAAGAGGAACTAGGAGGGAACAATTCTTCTGGTCGAAGGGGTGCACTCAAATGAAGTCTTTAGGCTTCGCGACTGCACCATGCATCCTAAGGGAAGAGGGAAGGATGAAGAATTCATGCTTCAAGAGTACGCCATGCACCCTAAGGGAAGGATGAAGTCTTCATGCTTCGTGAGTGTGCCATGTTCCCTAAGGATTCATGCTTCATGACTACACCATGTGCCCTAAGGGAAGAGAGAAGGATGAAGGTTTCATATTTCAAGAGTGTGTCACGTTCCTTGAGGGAAGGATGAAGAATTCGTGCTTTGTGAGTGAGCCATGCAACCTAAGGGAGGATGAAGGATTCATGCTTCGTGAGTGCAACATGCACTTTTTTTAGAGACAAAGGATTCTTGCTTTTCCAAAGTGCGCTTTGTTGTTATAAAGTATGATTCATTGTTCCAAAGTGCACTCAGGCTTGGGAGGGCACAATTCTCTCCAACAATGGCTGCTTATTAACCTGGAATGCACTTTTCACTAAGGGAGGTAACAAAAGACTAGGTTACTTATTCGAGGAAGTACTAATGCACTGTGAGAGGGAGGAGACCTTAGAAAAGACTCAGTGAAAAAATATGGTCGGAAAAGATATGTCACTGAGGCTCATGAATAAGTTTCACTCATCACCTAGTAAGAGGGATAATGCCTTCACAACTTACACTAGACTGAAGGAACAAGAAGAGCTCCCAAAATGGCTGTGTGGGACTAGTAGGGTAAGAGAAAGAGATGCATCTTAATAGAACTCAAACATGGGTCACACACATAAATTCCATTAACATAAGCTAAAGTAATGCACATAAATGATGAACATCAATCACACCTTAAAACAACAACAAAGCGACACTTATTTATGAGTACGATAGTTGAAATGACACATTACGACACTTAGAACACAAGTTACAACATAAGTGATGACTGTGACCAAAATGTGCGTTAAGCTATAAGAATGTGTCTAGCACATATTATAATGATATGTAAGACCATATTATGAAGAATAATGTGCAAGAACTAACTTTGGTGATGTGCAAATGTGTGACACATGCAAGTGTGAAAACAACAAAAACGACACGTGCGACAAGAGGAAAACATGAAGAAAACACTTGCAAAATGTGAACGACCTTGAAAGAGACACATTCCAGAGCGAATATAACATGAAAAAGAAACTTATTAAAGTGAAATCGAGCAAAAACAACAACCAAAAACGTAAAAATGGCACTCGTGAAAGCGACAATGCACAAAAGTGATAGTTGAGAAATCTCACTGAAATAAAAGTACAATTATAACCAAAGTGAGGGAGACTGTCAATGAAAGATGTGCACTGACTATCGAGATAAGTTGAACATAGCACAAACACTGTCTTTATGGGAGGTGCTATGCTTGTTTAAGCTTGAATAAAGAAAGTGCACTCATGAATTCAACCATGACTGTGCATGTGTGAGAAAGTGACTTTGACAAGTAAAACCTAAGAAGAAGACTTAAATATATCACAAAAAATAAATCAACCATGAAGGGATTATGGAAGGAAAAATTGTAAGATCATTAGTAGGCTCCAAAATTTAAGTGTAGGAAAATTTTTGGAGGGTGTTGATCGCAGTGTCAACACTTGGCGACACACTATTAGAACTCTAGCTTCTCTATTTAGGTTTAATTCTCTTATTGCAAGGTATCAATATTTTAGGAAGTATTGATTCATCACACAGATTACCTTGGTTTCCATACTTAACCTGATTAGAGATATAGTCCCCTCCATTCCATTACTCGATTAAACACATATCAAGGATTTCCAATTCACAATTGTTTCAATCTAGGAAAGAGTAATATATAACTACGAGTTTAAGATAATCAAAGTATGAGTTTTCATCTCTGGTGTTGCTTTGCTGGCAGCAGGCCTAGACATTACTGTGATGGAGTCACTACATGAACACAAGAATTGCTTCACTACTAGTGAGCCTGAACAATACCCCGACTAAGTTACTTATTTCACCTCTCTATGCAGGAATCCTTTCTCTTCTTTCACCTTTTATTTATTTATTTATAGAAATTTGGTTAGGCACTTATTTATTTCACGGGTGGAAGAGGGATCCCAAATTATTGAGAGCATGAGAGGTTTTTCCTCTAGGGAAGGTAATATACACCTCTGATATTGGTTTTCTCACTAATTGATTTTCCCCTTACCTTTCTCTACTCGATTAGATCGACAAGAGAAGACACTATATACTTACAATGCCGAGTTGAGGAATGAGGATCCTAGAATATACATGGGATTTATATTTCGACCAAAGGATTTTGGTTCAAGTGGATCATATTTTCCATTCATACATCATTGAATTTAAAGATAAAGACCCTTGATAAAGAAGAGATAACAAATTAGCCAAACCTTGTTCACCATCACAATTTCCCTTTTCAAGTTTTTCCACATTTGTTGGCATTATGACACAGGTGTTGTCCTTGATGGCAACTCACTTAGATGACAAATCACAGTGCAGCAAGTTAACAACATAGAGTTTTAGATTAGACTTCACAGAATGAAGAAAGAGAGGTATACGTAGGTTCACCATTGGTCAAGCCGCGTATACACATGGGTTCACTGTATCCAAGTCGTGTATATGTACACACACACTTTCACAAAAGGAAAAGCGCGTATATCTTGGAAAACTAAGTTTTTTGGTCTAAAGTATTTGGTCCATGGTATTGGTCCAAGGTATCAGGTCCGAGATATTGACCCTAGATATTTTGATCCAAGGTATTGGTCCTAAGTGGTTTTGGACCATGGTATTGAGAAAGGCCTAAAACTATAAAAGTAGGAGAAGATCATTAGGCCAAGGTACTCAAGCATTGAATATCTGATGAAGAGTGAGATCTAGTATGCAAGTTATTGGGTTATGGAGCATTGCTGGATCTGAACCAAGAAGGAACCTTAGCTATTGATGAAGGATAAGATCTAAAGATCTTAAGGCGTAAAGTGAACTATCATTATGTGTTTTTGCTCATGAATACTCTAGATCTGAATACTGACGCATATATTATTCTGTAAATGATATGATCTGGGTATAACTGAAGTCTGGTATAGCTGCAGAATAATGAATTAATATTTATAGATGTATACACTGGTTGGCTTTGAGGAAAGCGCGTATACACGCAGGTTCGGCACAAGAAAGTAGCATATACCGTACAATCTATGTTTTAGTTGTTTCTATTTGTTGTTGCAATGTTCTAGTTTCTGGCTTGGGTTCTGGTTATTGTACTCTGGTGACAACATTCTGATAGATCAGATTGATGGGTTGTCAAAGTGATTGATTGACTTGGTTGTGGTTGGTTCAATAGGAGATTGGTTGATGTAGATATATTTGATGATTGAATGATGTTGTTGATGGATCCAGTCTGAAAATTTATGAAACGTGGTCCCTGGAAGAAAAGAGAAGGTTGTAGCCTTCTGTAGGCCTGCACCTATGTACTAGTAAACATATCAGCTAGTACAAGAGCTAGGGGGTTATAACTCCCTTCCAGTAGAAGCTGGAGAACGAGAGAAGGTTGTAGCCTTCTGTAGGTAGAAGCCTGCGTACTGGTATAAGACTGCACCAGTACAAAAATTGTAAACAGAATTCTCTTATTATTAAAAGAAGACAGAGACGATTGCAGCAGGTGGTTTTCACCCACATTGGGTTTCCACCTTATATCTTGGTGTTCATGTGTGTTTCTTATGTGTGATGATCTGTTCTGTTTTTACTGCACCTGGTTACTATTTATATGGTTATGATGCACTAATTAAAGATCAATATATGAAGAATTAACTGAATCATAAGTTTGCTGGATATACGCTAGTTTCTCTAAACACAGTTGCGTGTACACGTGAGTTCCCTTAACTGAAGTAGCGTATATGAATCTGATTATGGAAATGAAAAATTATTAGTTTGATAATACTGATTCACCCCCCCTCTCAGTATTATTTCCAACAATTGGTATCAGAGCAGGTCCTTCAGAAGAAGCTTGATCGCTTGAAGGAAGATCCATCATCATGAGTAATCAAGAAAGCGGGGGATCCATTAGACCACCAATATTTGATGGGAGAAACTTTGTTTATTGGAAGGTAAGAACCACAACCCATCTTCAATCTCTTGGAACAAATGTCTGGGAAATCGTTGAAGGAGGATATACATTTCCATCAACAATTCCTACAGATGTAGCAGGTAAAAAGCAATATGAAACCAATGCCAAGGCTGTCAATACATTATTGGGAAGTCTGTCACAATCAGAGTTTGTCAAAGTTATGCAGCTCAAATCAGCCAAAGAAATATGGGACAAAATCATTCTAAGCTACGAAGGAGACTCTCAGGTAAAACGAGCTAAACTACAAACTCTCAGAATTCAATATGAAACTCTCAAGATGCACAATGATGAAAGTGTAGCTAGTTACTTCTTACGTATAGATGAGATTGTTAATTGCATGAAGAATTTGGGTGAAGAGATAAAGGAAGTTACCTTAGTTGAAAAAGTCTTAAGATCCTTATCTGCTAAATTTGAATCAAAAGTATCTGCCATAGAAGAAAAGCAGGATCTACAGACTATTACTATGACACAGCTTCACGGAATCTTAACTACCTTTGAGATGAGAAAAGGAGGTCCATCAGATATGAGAGAAGCCGCATTTAAAGCTTCAGCAAAAGGAAAAGAAGAACTCAATGAATCAAGACATATTTCAAAAGAAGAAGAGGAAGCGAACTTTGTCAAGAATCTTCAACGGGGTTCCGGTAGATTCAGAGGTAAACTACCTTTCAAATGTTTTGCCTGTGGTAGAGTCGGTCATTATGCTGCCAAATGTCCTCATAAAGATAAATATGATAAAGGGAAGGAAACTGAAAAATGGAATAGAAAACAAAGTGTAAGTAAAAAGAGCTACTATACTCATGAAGATAGTGATGATTTATCAAATAGTGATGAAGATGAAAATAGTAATGACTATAGACTTCTGATGGCTTATGAAGATGATGATTTTTTGGATGCGTTAGAAGAAGATGACCTTTATGAAGAAATCTCTAAACTCAAAATCTGTTTATAAGAAAAGAATATGATTATAGATACCTTGACATTCCAACTTGCTGAAAGAGAAAAACACAATGAAAAGCTAGAATGTGAAATTATGGGTCTAAGAAAGGATCTTGAGAAAACAAAAGCTCTCAATCGTAGATTTGCTAAAGGATCAGAAATCTTAAATGAAATTATCAAAGTGTAGCGCTCTCCTCTGATAAAGACAGGTCTTGGATATACTGAAGAAACATCTCAGAAGCTGTCAACCTCCACTAAAAGCTATCGTGATGCAGCAAAGAGCAGTGAACAGTTCAACAATCATCAACAAAGGCATAAAGCAAATCACCAGGTGAATCAGGCTCAATTTACTTCAAGGATGAATAGAAGCCACAATCAACCTCAGGTAAATCATACTCAATTTGCTTCAAAGAATATCAATCAACAGGTCAGTAGGAGGAACTTCAACTACAATCAACAGGTCAGTAGATTCGATAATCGCAGGAACTTATTTAATGGTCAATGTTTCTCATGTCATAATTTTGGACACAAAGCTGCTCAATGTGTTGCTTACAAAACTATCATGACTAGAGAAGCACGAAATCAAAGGAATGTGACAGGGATCAAGAAAAGTTCCTATAATAACTTTTCTCTTCTTGAAAATGAAATAGAATGCTCAATCTATAACAACTTTGGCCATGAAGAATATGAATGCAGGAGTAAATTTCGGCAAATAGCTCAAAAAGAGAAAACTCCATTAAATCCCAAAATATGGAGAAAGAAAGAACCACAAACAGAAAGATGTGGTATAGCCTTGTATGCAGAAGGACAAGAAAACCAGTGGTACATTGACAATGGATGCTCAAAACACATGACAGGTGACAGAGAAAACCTTCACTCATATAATGCCTTAGAAAAAGAAAAGAGTATCTCATTTGGAAATGACACTCCTGCGATCATAAAATGTAAAGGCTCTCTTTTCTTGAAAGAAAAAGTTAAAGCTGGGAATGTTATGTATGTTGATGGCTTAAAGCATAATCTGTTGAGTGTGAGTCAAATGTGTCATCAAGGAAATGAAGTAGTGTTTCGATCAAATGGATGTGTTGTTCGTGAGCTTGATACAGGAGAAATCATGATTAAAGGGATAAGAACTCCAAACAACCTATACATACTCAACGGAGGACAACAACAATGCTATCTAAGCAAAAATGATGAAAAATGGCTATGGCACAGAAGATTGGGACATCTAAGTTTTTCTCAAATAAGAAAATCTTGCAGATTCCAGGCAGTTCGTGATCTTCCAAATATCAACATTCTTGAAAATACTACATGCAAATCATGTCAATTCGGTAAGCAAACTAGATCTCAATTCAATGAAAAGGAAGGGTTAGCTAGTAAGCCTCTTGAACTTGTTCATACTGATTTATGTGGTCCATCAAGGAAAAAGTCACCTCGTGGAGAAGAATACTTTATATTGTTCATTGATGATTTCTCCAGAATGTGTTGGATAGGTCTTCTAAAGCATAAAGGTGAAGCATTTGAAAAGTTCAAAGCCTTCAAAGCCTTGGTTGAAAATGAATCAGATCGCAAAAGCAAATGCCTCAGATCTGATCGAGGAGGTGAATTTACCTCAAATGAATTCTTTGACTTTTGTGAACAACATGGAATAAAAAGGCAGTTCTCCACCGCAAGCAATCCTCAAAAAAATGGAGTGGTAGAAAGGATGAACAAAACTATTCAACAAATGGCTCATGCTATGCTAGATGAATATGGAACTCCTGCAACCTTCTGGGGTGAAGCTGCATTCGCCGCCGTCACTATTCTCAATCAAGCAAATGTTTGGGTAAAAAGCACTCAAACTCCACATGAACTTTGGTATGGTAAGACTCCTACTATAAAATACTTCAAAGTTTTTGGAAGCAAATGCTACATCAAAAGGACTGATGAAAAACTTGGTAAGTTTGAACCCAGAGCAGATGAAGGTATTCTTCTTGGCTACTCTTCCCGAAGTAAAGGATATAAATGTTACAACAAAAGGCTTGGGAAAATTATTGAAAGTATTGATGTTGTGGTTGATGAAGCATGCAAAAATCTAAAACAGATAAAAACCGAAGATTTTGACAATGAAGAAGATGAGGATCATTTTCCCACATTGAATCACATTGATTCTAAAGAAGAAACCAATGAAGCACCAGAAGAAGAGATAACGATAGAAGAAAAGACTTCGTCCAGGTATGTTCAGAAAAATCATCCAGAAACTCAAATCTTAGGAGAAAAAGGGGCAGGTGTGCAGACTAAAATAACCATTGCCGAAGCTTCAAGCTATCTAGCATTACTATCTTCCGTTGAACATAAAAATGCAAATGAAGCATGCAAAGATGAATGTTGGGTCAAGGCCATGAATGAAGAACTTGAGCAATTTGAAAAGAATAATACTTGGGAATTAGTTCCTAGACCTCATGATAAGAATATCATAGGAACTAAATGGATATTCAAAAACAAGCTGAACGAAAATGGAGAAGTTATTAGAAACAAGGCCAGACTTGTTTGTAAAGGATATGCTGATCCGGATTTAAACAGGAACGCAACAAATTACAGAGATAACCATATACACAAAGATGCAGCGGAAATAATACTTCATTTCATTAATGGAAAATACTGAAATATGCTTACAACCAGAAATGGAGATAAACCAGCTAGGGCGATGGTAGCTTATCTCTGAGAAGAGATGTGGTGGCTACATGCCTCTGAACTGTGTTACAATGAGGCTCGAAGGCCTATTTATTGTTGAGAAACAATGGAAAACCCTTAACATTCCAAAACCTAACCCTAGGAGATGAAACGCCAAACTATGGGCCCCGTTTGGGGGTAAGTTGGTACATCAACTTCCCAGGGTCGTAACTTTGGCATATGATCTCCGTTTGACGCGTACAATAGCTCATTAGAAAGATCTATCCGAGCACTATCATTGTTGGAACGGGCAACATCGGTCCATTACATGGACCCATGTTGCCCCTGGATTCCCCAAAAAACGTCGTTTAGGGCCTCAAAACGGCTCCGGAAGTTCAGGACCCGAAAAACTGCTAAAAATAGTAAGGTGTGCTACAATTAAGGAAACTAAAAATGCTGAGAAAGACAATGGTGGGGGTCCAGGTGGACTTGGCAGGTGGCCACCAATATCCACCTGGATCATTCCTCCCCCCTTAGGAAGCAATGGTCCCCATTGCGTTGAGCTCCTCCATGAGATGAGGAAACTTCTGCTGAACTTGTTCCCTGGTGAGCCACTTTCCCTGCTGAAGGAGTTGGATTGCTTTGACAACTCGATACAGTTGGATATTCTATTGGCGAGTGTTCTTGATCTGTGTGTCCATGATCTGATCAGTTGCAGCTTGTTCCATGCAATCTGGATTTAATTCTGTGGGTTTGAGTTGTTCTGCAATGTCGGATGTGTCTAGCAATGGTGGAAAGTATGGCCGAAGGCGGTCCACATTGAACACTGGGTGCAGGCCAAGGAATGGGGGAATGCTGAGCTCAAATTCATTGTCTCCCATAGCCTTAGTAATGGTGTAAGGACCATATCGGAGTGGTCTCAATTTCGGATAGGCTCCAGTAAGGCGTTCCTTTTGCAAATGCAACTAGACTTTGTCGCCCACCTGAAACTTGTGTGGCACCCAGTGTTGATCATGTCGCTGCTTGTACTTGGCATTTGATTTCTCAAGAATGTCATGGACCTGCTGGCGAATATGTTGGATGCGCTCAATGAAGCTGGTGGCCTTATCTGTTTCGGACTGGACATGAGCTGAATTCATGTGAGTAGCTGCAAGGGGCATGGCCACATCAATGGGGCATAGTGGCTGGAATCCCAAACCCACCTGAAAAGGGCTATTTCCAGTGGAGCTGTGAAGAGCTCGGTTGTAGCTATGCTGAACATAGGGGAGGCTCTCGTCCCATGTGCGTGGATGCTTTGAGTTATACATGTGCAGAATCTGCACAATCATCCTGTTGACAACCTCTGTCTGGCCATCAGTTTGAGGATGGAAGGCTGTGGACTTCGTGAGTTTGGTGTCCAGCATTGACCAGAGACTGGACCAAAATGTGCTGAGAAACCGATTGTCCCGATCTGAGATGATAGACTGTGGGATCCCAAAGTGTACCCACACTCGTTCAAAGAAGAGTTTAGCAGTGGATTCTGCTGTGATATTCTTCTTGCAGGCCATCATAATGGCCATCTTCGAGAACCTGTCGACGACCACAAAAACACAATCATTTCCATGCTTAGTGGAAGGAAGGCCTGACATGTAATCCATGGAGATGGATTCCCAAGGTCGACTAGGGGTAGGCAACGGGGTATAGAGGCCGTGCTTCTTAATGGTCGGTTTGGCAATGGCACAGGCAGTACATGATCGGATGTACTTCCCAACATCCTGTCGAAGATTCGGCCAATAGAAATAATTTTGCAGTACTGCCACAGTTTTCTCGACCCCGAAATGCCCAACAGCCCAACTGTAGTGTGCTTCCCAAATCATCTTGGCACGCTCGCTTGAAGGAACACAAAGGTGCCCGAGGTGGCATAATAGGGCGTCCTGGAGGTGAAAATCTGCAACATGCCGACCCTCCAAGAGTGTCTGGTATGTGTGGCCGCATTCTGGGTCGCTTTTGTAGAGAAGTGGCCAATCAGCAGTCTCGTGCCCACAAGAGTTGAGCACGGTGGTTAGCGCCATGATCGGTGGCCGATTGAGGCAATCTGCAACATTATTGGTGCTGCCCTTTTTATACTTGATGTTCAAGTGAAACTGTTGCAGGTATGTAGACCACTTCTGATGGCGATCATTCTGCAATTTCCCTTGGGTCTGTATGAACTGTAGAGGTCGGTGGTCTGTGTGGATGACCGTTTCCTTCCCCAAAATGTAATGCTTCCATTGTCGGCAGGCCTGTACAATGGAATACATCTCTTTATCATAAGTGGGGTACTTCCGGACTGTGTCTGAAAGTGTTTCACTGTGATATGCCACTGGATGTCCATGTTGAGTAAGGACTGCCCCAATAGCATAGTCAGAGGCATCTGTCTCGACCTCAAATGGTTGTTGTAAATCTGGTAACGCGAGCACTAGTGCTGTGCAGAGGCGATCCTTCAATTCCCTGAATGCCTTCTGTTGAGATTCAGACCAAAAGAATTTTGCTTTCACCCTGCCCTTGGTGACTTGACTCAAGGGCCAAGAAATATGAGAAAACCCCAACACAAACCTGCGGTAGAAGTTGGCAAGACCTAGAAAGCTGCGGAGCTCTGTTAGAGTGGTTGGAGAGGGCCAATCCCGAATGACTTGGATCTTGGCCGGATCGACATGTACCCCGTGTTCATCAATGATGCATCCCAGATACTGAACCTGGGTCATGCCAAAAGTGCATTTCTCCAAATTGGCACATAGCTTGTGTTGCCGCAGTGTTTGGAGAACCTGTCGGATGTGGTGGAGGTGCTCTTCCCAACTCTGGCTGAAGATCAGAATATCATCCAAGTATACTACTACAAAGGAGTTGGTGAATGGCCGCAAGATTTCATCCATTAGCCTCATAAAGGTTGCAGGAGAATTCGTCAATCCGAAAGGCATGACCAACCATTCGAAGAGGCCCTCCTTGGATTTGAAGGCAGTCTTCCACACATCAGAGGGTTTGATTGGTACCTGGTGATATCCTGACTTCAGATCGATCTTGTTGAAATATTTTGCCCCCTTTAGTTGGTCTAGGAGGTCATCAATCCGCGGGATCGGGTACCTATTACGGACAGTAATCTTGTTCAGCGCCCGATAGTCAATACAGAGTCTCCACGTCCCATCCTTCTTCTGTACCAACACGATCGGGCTCCCACAGGGCGATGAACTCGGACGGATGTGACCTTTCTGTAGGAGCTCCTGAATCTGCCTCTTGATTTCATCGTTCTCCAGAACGGAGCGCCGATAAATTGGTCCATTGGGTAGCGGCGCACCTGGGGTCAGATCGATGGAGTGCTTGACTTGACAGTGCAGAGGAACCCCTGCCGGGGAGGTGAAGATGTCCTCGTACTCCTCCACAACCTTGTCCATCTGTAGTTGTTATGCAGAGGGACCCCGTTTGGAGGCCGCGGCCACTGTCTTCTTCTTTCCTTGAAGGCGTATCATCAGGAAAACAAATTTCCTGGTTTTGGAAATGATCTTACTGCATTGTTTTGCAGTAATCAAAGAGATGGCGGCAGGTGGTGCTACCTCTGGTATCCTGAACAACTTATTTCCCAATGTAATAATAACAGCACGGGGCCTTGATTCATACACAGCATGTCGCTTCCACAAGTATGGTTGTCCTAGTAATACATCACAAACTTCAAGAGGAGCAATGTCACACAATACCTCATCCGTGAAGGGCTCGATGTTGTATGGAAGGCGACACTGCTGGCTTACGCGAAGATCTCGTCCTTGGTGAAGCCACCCAATGGTGTATGGTTGTGGATGTGCTGTGGTCGGTAAGCCCAACCGCTTCACGACCTCTGCCGAAATGAGGTTCTTTTGACTCCCACTATCAACAATGAACTGTATCGGGGAGCCCTTTACCCACATATGGGAGTGGAAGAGACGCTCCTCCTCCTCTGGATCTTCGGGTTCATTTTTCTGGATCTTTGCGGTAGCAACAATGGCGCTGGGATCCGCATCAATGATCTGCTTCCGTTTTTCATACCCCTTATCGGGTTCTGACTCAGAGTCGGAACATGCATCTGATTCTGAAACCTTTAGCTCAGCCACCAGTGACTGCTTGGCCCGACACTCACTTGTGTTGTGAGTGGAGCTCTTATGGAACTCACACCATTTTCCAGTGTCCTTTCTCGGCTTCGCGGCGCTGTTCTTTGCTTGCGGCTTCGGCTGGTCGTCTTGGGTTGTCCCACCTTGGCTTTGTCCTTTGTTCTGTGGTTTAGGGGCACCTTCCCCTGCTTTGGATTCGCAGATCCAAAGTCTCGCTTCTTTTGTTTAAACTTCTGCTCGACCTTGACGGCATATCGGTATGCTGCACCGAGCGAGGGGATGTTTAGGAATTGTATTTCTTCCTGGATGTACTTGCGTAGGCAGCCACAGTATTTGAGTATCAAATGTTGCTCCGAATCCTTGATACCCAACTTTGTGCGAAGGGTATGGAAAAGATTGGTGAACTCCGGCACGTCTTGGTCCCTTCCCTGCCGCAGCGTGGTCCACTTTATGTATTCATCCTCATAGCTTCCGATAGGGTAGTACTACTCCTTGATGGCATCCCGGAACGAATCCCAGGTGGGTGCGGCTGAAAATAGTGAGCCAGTACTTTCATCCTTCTGCTCGCAGTAGGTTTCCCACCAGTCCTTGACGTGGGGGGCTGCTTTGAGAAGAGCAAAAACAATCTTTTCCCGACTCGAGAATTCATGAACAGAAAAATAACCCTCTAGCAGATTTAACCATTTATCTACGGCATCTGCATCTATCTGACCCTCGAATATGGGGATTTCAAAATTAACTTGTACCTTAAAGGGTGTGGCGTTTCCAGAGTAGCTGCTGGAAGCCGATGCGTTGCTTCTGGGTAGCCGCTGAAGGATCTGGGCAAAGCTGTCCATCATCGCCTTCCGTTGTCGCTTGAGGGCTTCTTCGAGCAAGATTTTGATGGGATCTCCTGCCCCCTCGTCTTTCTTCTCGTCCGCCATGGGAGGCCGTCGGGATTTGCGAGGCTGGTCTTGCAAAGGTTCAACCAGAAATGGAGATAAACCAGCTAGGGCGATGGTAGCTTATCTCTGAGAAGAGATGTGGTGGCTACATGCCTCTGAACTGTGTTACAATGAGGCTCGAAGGCCTATTTATTGTTGAGAAACAATGGAAAACCCTTAACATTCAAAAACCTAACCCTAGGAGATGAAACGCCAAACTATGGGCCCCGTTTGGGGGTAAGTTGGTACATCAACTTCCCGGGGTCGTAACTTTGGCATATGATCTCCGTTTGACGCGTACAATAGCTCATTAGAAAGATCTATCCGAGCACTATCATTGTTGGAACGGGCAACATCGGTCCATTACATGGACCCATGTTGCCCCTAGATTCCCCAAAAAACGTCGTTTAGGGCCTCAAAACGGCTCCGGAAGTTCAGGACCCGAAAAACTGCTAAAAATAGTAAGGTGTGCTACAATTAAGGAAACTGAAAATGCTGAGAAAGACAATGGTGGGGGTCCAGGTGGACTTGGCAGGAGGCCACCAATATCCACCTGGATCATATGCTCAACAAGAAGATATAGAATTTGAAGAAACTTTTGCACCTGTTGCTAGACTTGAAGCCATCAGAATGTTTCTTGCTCTTTCTAGTTTTCAGAAATTCAAAGTATACCAAATGGATGTAAAATCTGCCTTTCTTAATGGAGACTTAAAAGAAGAAGTCTATATTGAACAACCAGAAGGATTCATTCTTGGAAATGATGCAAAACTTGTATGCAAACTCAGGAAGGTTCTCTATGGTCTAAAACAGGCTCCAAGGGCATGGTATTACCATCTTGACAAATATCTCCACCAACAAGGTTTTTCAAAGGGATCAACAGATAGCAATTTATATACAAAGATTGACACTAGTAAATTGCTAATAATTGTTGTTTATGTTGATGATATCATTTTCGGTAGCAATGAAGAATCCATGAGTCAGAATTTTGCTTTAGTAATGCAGCAAGAATTTGAAATGTCATTGCTTGGTGAGCTCACCTACTTTCTTGGTCTACAAGTTCAGCAAAATAAAGATGGTATTTTTCTCTCACAAACCAAATACCTCAAACAGATCTTGAAAAAGTACGACATGGAAGATTCTAAACCAGTATGTACCCCAATGGTAACAGGATGCAGTCTCAGCTCAAATGATGAATCAACAGCGATGCATCAACCAACTTACAGATCCATGATTGGCAGTTTGATTTATCTAACAGATACCTGACCGGACATCATGCATGCAGTGGGAATAGTTGGAAGATTCCAAGCAAATTAAAAGGAATCACACCTTCAGGTAGTCAAAAGGATCTTCAAATATCTTCAAGGAACATAGGACTTTGGTTTGTGGTATCCTAGAGATAAAGATCTTACACTTAATGCATATACAGATGCAGATTGGGCATGAAGTGTTGATGACCGAAAAAGCACTAGTGGTGGTGCATTTTATATGGGTTCCAAGTTAGTGTCTTGGTTCAGCAAAAAACAAAGTTCAATTGCATTATCTACAGCTGAAGCAGAATACGTTGCTGCTGCATCTTGTTGCACACAACTACTTTGGATGATGCAAACCTTGCAAGATATTCAGATCACATGTACTCCACGCATCTCTATTCTATGTGATAATACAAGTGCCATCAGTATTTCAAAGAATCCAGCCATGCACTCCAAGACCAAGCACATACCTATCAAATATCATTTTCTACGTGAACAAGTGCTTGAAAAAAAGGTCAAATTGGAGTATGTTCCCTCCAAAGAACAGGTTGCTGATATATTCACTAAACTATTGCCCAGAGAGACATTTGAATATCTCAGACAAAAGCTGGGAGTAGTTGCTGCATCATCATGCTGTTAAATCCTATCTTCTTCAAAGAAAGGTGGTTATACACGAGTTTCATGAAGCGTAGTCGCGTATATACGTTGGTTTCTATGGGTACAGTCGCATATATGTTGGTTTGAGGAACATCAGTGGGCCAGACTCAGGAGAAAGGGGTCTGATATGGTTCAGTGAATTATCTGCTTTGCTTGATGATGGTTTCAGTTTGTTGATGACATATGGAAATATGTTGGCTTTCAAAATTTGTTGATAACTTGATATATGTCTGATTGATGATGATGCCTTGATAACTCTTCTGATATATGAAATGATCAGATATGACAGTGAACATCTGACGCAGGTTCAGGGGGAGCATATGCTTCTAATAATGCATTGTTGGCATTATCTGAGAAGATCTCGGTGCATATTTTGTTTCAAGTGGAACAGGTTCAGGGGGAGAACATGGTTGTTGATCTGGATGCTGATTGACAGATGTTGCTGATGACTATCATGGTCTTGTTTAAGATATTTGGTCTATGTTATATAAGACATGTACATCTTTTAATGTAAAGGTCATGAAAAGTCCTAAATTGTAACCCCACTATGCATGGGATGGATGATGTAATGTTTGTGTTTTAACATGTATACACAATTATATATCCCCACTTGGTTGGGTGGATGAGTCAAATTTGGTATATACCCATTTGATTGGGAGATGGATGTATGTGTGAGTCCTTGGTGATAGGAAGGTCATTGGTGATGTATGTATAGAGTCATGTTATCTTTTTGCAGACCTTGCTTGTGCTCAGGGGGAGCATGGACTCGATCATAGGAGCTCAATCAGCACTTCAGCATATCAGAGAATTCAGCAGGTACTCAGGGGGAGCATGACCCTTTGCCCTTGATGACAAAGGGGGAGAGTGACTTGGTGTTTCCATCAAGTCCAAAGGGGGAGATTGTTGGCATTATGACACAGGTGTTGTCCTTGATGGCAACTCACTTAGATGACAAATCACAGTGCAACAGGTTAACAACACAGAGTTTCAGATCAGACTTCACAGAATGAAGAAAGAGAGGTATACGCAGGTTCACCATTGGCCAAGCTGCGTATACACGCGGGTTCACTGTATCCAAGTCGCGTATACGTACACATGCACTTTCACAAAAGGAAAAGTGTGTATACCTTGGAAAACTAAGTTTTTGGTCCGAAGTATTTGGTCCATGGTATTGGTCCAAGGTATCGGGTCCGAGATATTGACCCCAGGTATTTTGATCCAAGGTATTGGTCCTAAGTGGTTTTGGTCCATGGTATTGAGAAAGGCCTAAAACTATAAAAGGAGGAGAAGATCATTAGGCCAAGGTACTCAAGCATTGAATATCTGATGAAGAGTGAGATCTAGTATGCAGGTTATTGGGTTATGGTGCATTGCTGGATCTGAACCAAGGAGGAACCTTAGCGGTTGATGGAGGATAAGATCTAAAGATATTAAGGCGTAAAGTGAACTATCATTATGTGTTTTTTCTCATGAATACTCTAGATATGAATACTGACGCATATATTATTCTGTAAATGATATGATCTGGGTATAACTGAAGTCTGGTATAGCTGCAGAATAATGAATTAATATTTGCAGATGTATACACTGGTTGGCTTTGAGGAAAGCGCGTATACACGCAGGTTCGGCACAAGAAAGTAGCGTATACCTTACAATCTATGTTTTAGTTGCTACTGTTTGTTGTTGCAGTGTTCTGGGTTCTGGCTTGGGTTCTGGTTACTGTACTCTGGTGATAGTGTTTTGATAGATCGGATTGATGGGTTGTCAAAGTGATTGATTTACTTGGTTGTGGTTGGATCAATAGGAGATTGGTTGATGTAGATATATTTGATGATTGAATGATGTTGTTGATGGATCCAGTCTGAAAATTTATGAAACGTGGTCCCTGAAAGAAAAGAGAAGGTTGTAGCCTTTTGTAGGCCTGCACCTACGTACTAGTAAACATATCAGCTAGTACAAGAGCTAGGGGGTTGTAGCTCCCTTCCAATAGAAGCCTGAGAACAAGAGAAGGTTGTAGCCTTATGTAGGTAGAAGCCTGCGTACTGGTATAAGACTGCACCGGTACAAAAATTGTAAATAGAATTCTCTTATTATTAAAATAAGATAGAGACGATTACAGCGGGTGGTTTTCACGCACATTGGGTTTCCACCTGATATCTTGGTGTTCATGTGTGTTTCTTATGTGTGATGATTTGTTCTGTTCTTACTGCACCTGGTTACTGTTTATATGGTTCTGATGCACTGATTAAAGATCAATATATGAAGAATTATTTGAATCATAAGTTTGCTGGATATACGCTAGTTGCTCTAAACACAGTTGCGTGTACATGCGAGTTCCCTTAACTAAAGTAGTCTATATGAATCTGATTATGGAAATGAAAAATTATTAGTTTGATAATACTGATTCACCCCCCCCTCAGTATTATTTCCAACAACATTTTCTTTTGAGCCAAACATGAACATATTTCATGAAAATTCTTATTGAACAAAATGAAAAAACAAGATACAAGACAAAACAATGAAACAAAACCAAAAGAACAAAGAAAATGGAGGCAAGATAAAAAAACAATGTGCAAAATATGCAATAAGAAAACAAACAAATGCAGAGACTCAATGGAGAGCAAGATAGAGGGTGGATGCAACATGAAGGAAACTAAAGGAAACTATGCCTACTCCTAACCTAACCATCTATAAGGTTAGGGCTAAGTGTAATGATATTTCTATTGAAACCACCACTATTGGTCCTGACCTGCAAACACAAAGATAAGAGAAATTAAAACTAATATATAATAGTGTGCAACATAAAAGACAGGAGCTTGAAAATATTGCACAAAACATTGAAGGTCTTTCTTAAAGGAGGAAAGATGTATCATATCACCTAACTTTACCCAAAAATCCACCTTACCTTTTCGATAAGAACATAAATCATACAAATCTTAATAGATCCTTGTGAATGTACCTACACTTATATTGTATTGCTTTGCAAACATCAAGAGAGATCAAAACTTGATATTCAAAATGCAACAAGAAAGTCTCAATTTTGATTTTGCCTTAATTGAAATTGAGAAAATTCAAATTTCCACATCAGCAGATAACTTGGAGCAGTTAACTGAGGTGACATAGCACTTGTCACTCAGTTAAGAAATCTCAATTCGAGTTAATGAGTTGAAGTTCAATTTACTTGAGCTGGTTCCTAAAAAATAGGAGTCTAGCTCAGATAATTTGAGTTAGGGACATGATGTTCATTTGTGTGCAGTGGGTTCCTAAATTTTAGGAGCCTAGGTTGAGCTAATTTCAGTTGTAGCAATTTAATTCAGTTAAATTAAGTTATGGTCAATTAAAATAGTTCTAACTGTTGGAGGAACTAGTGGAACGTCAAGTTGTGGAAGTGGAACTTCAACCACACTCAGTGATCATCTAGATAACTAATTAATAAGGCTAAATTAGCTCATGGATGTAGATAATTCGAGTTACCCAGTTGAGATGGATATTTCAAGTTAGTGTACTACCATTTGTAGCATATCCCAATGTGTACAGGGGGTGCATGCAGTCAGAGGAAGGACCTAAAAGAATTGCGCAATCCAGATGAGGGAATTCCAAATTAATAGGGGACTAGTTCCCATAGGAACAACACAAGGAAATAAGAGCTTGAAGGACATTAAAATTGGCTAAGTATTTTCCAAAGTAAATCAATCAAGCAAATGATAGAAGATACACGTGCAGGTTGTGCTCAAGCTTGAGAAAGCATATTGTATTCATTCAGATTCTTTGATATTGCAATTTAGAGAGTAAGGGGTTTTGAGTAGTTGCTTTCCCCTAGATAAATCTCCGTGTATGTGTGATGTTTCATTTTACATGTAAATGATTCTTACTTTAGATGGTGAATTAACTTCCGCAGATGCGTAGAGTAGCTTCAAGTCTTGTGATTTAGTAAATTTCATGAGCGGTTTTGAATCTACACATTCATTTCTACATGGTATTAGAGCTAGACTTGTAGAAATTTATACATGGTATCATAGATGGATTCACATTAGAAACCAGTCATTGAATTCCTCATGTACAATGATCATTGAAGAACTGATGCTCTGTTAGGAGGTAGAGTTATGGAGCCCTAATTTAGGGCAGATCTAGAAGACCCTATGTGCAAACTTCTTAATGGAGCTAGAAGGTTGCTAGTGGGCATATTAGTGAGCCAATGTTTAGTGACAAAAAAAGGAGCTATGGTCATTGATATTTTTATATTAATGAGTAGCGAGATTTCCCATAGAGAGATCAAAACTCAGAGGGAGAAACCCCATGGAAGCTAGTACTTCAGGATCTGGGTAGATCATACTCATTATTGTAGTGGTTGCAACAACAATGTGGAATCAACAACATAGCAATAGCAAAAACAATATGAGTAGATAAAATTTCTCCATGCATGCAGCTATACCTCCAGGAGTGAGGTGGGGCGATGTAGATCCTTAGTCCCAAAATTGCAGAAATTTGGGCAAGGTCCATTGAGGTGTTCTCCTCATGGATCATTACCTTGTTACAGGGGCCCATAGTATTCAGTAGCAAGAGGATCAATGTCAGTCAGATATTGAGGAGTGTAGAGGAGTGTTGAAAGCTGAGTAGGAGGTTGAGTAGTAGAGTCAACAACAACACAATTTTCCTAGTAGACAGTTGTAGACATAATTGATTCAATTTGCTTTTTTGGATGCTTCTCAGTTGCAGAAGCAACAGTGAGAGGTGTTGCATGCAGTACATTCCACAGGTGCATGATAGGGGTGGTTGATAATCCCTTTCTTGCTGAGAGGGAGTGTTGAAAATGTAGCAAGAAAGTCTCAATTTTGATTTTTGCCTTAATTAAAATTGAGAAAATTCGAATTTCCACATCAACAGACAACTTGGAGGAGTTAACTGAGGTGACATAGCACTTGTCACTCAGTTAAGAACACTCAATTCGAGTTAATGAGTTGAATTTCAGTTTACTTGAGTTGATTCCTAAAAAATAGGAGTCTAGCTCAGTTAATTCGAGTTAGGGACATGAAGTTTAATTGTGTGCAGTGGGTTCCTAAATTTTAGGAGCCTAGGTTGAGTTAATTTCAATTTTATCAATTAAATTAAATTAAATTGAGTTATGGTCAGTTAAACTAGTTTTAACTCTTGGAGGAACTAGTGGAATGTCAAGTTGTGGAAGTGGAACTTCAACCACACTTTGTGATCATCCAAATAACTAATCAATCAACCCAAATTAGATCATGCATGCATAGAATTCAAGATACCTAATGGATATGGATATTTCAAGGTAGTATACTATTAGTTGAATCATATTCCAATGTGTATAGGTGGTGCATGCAGTGAGAGGAAGGACCTAGAAGAAATGTGCAATACATATGAGGGAATTTCATAATTAATAGGGGCCTAATTCCCAAAGGAACAACACAAGGAAATAGGATATTGAAGGACATAAAAATTGGCTAAGTATTGGCCAAATTCAGTCAGTCAAGTAGAGGATAGAAGATACAGGTGCTTGTTGTGCTCAAGCTTGAGCAATCATATTGTATTCATCCAGATTCTTTGATTAAATGAAATATAGATAGTAAGGGGTTTTGAGCAGTTTCTTTCCCCTAGATAAATCTCTGTGTATGTGTGATGTTTCGTTTTGCATGTCAATGATTCTTGCTTTAGATGGTGAATTAACTTCCGTAGATGAGTAGAGTAGCTTCAAGTCCTGTGATTTAGTAAATTTCATGAGCAATTTTGAATCTACACATTAATTTCTACACTTGCTTCTAGAAAATGGTCTTGCTAAGTAAGATGCTTCTAACCAATGATAGATTAGATCATGAAATTCATAACAATCCTCTTGGAAATCCTGAGATCCATGAAAGGATGAACTTGTAATTAATAGTACGGAATCAAGATGAGGATATTGTAAGGGAAAATAAATTTGATCATGTTTAAGAAGCTTGTCAATATAGTGAGGTGCTGCCATAGCCATCAATGAAGGCTGAAGTGCCTCAAGTGCTTGAAAAATATCTGAATGCTGAGATGAAAAATCATAAGGGTCAATCGATGTAAAACGACATTCATGATATATACTAGTGGGAAAATTATAGATTGAATGACAGTTATCATGATTAGATAAATTAATGAAGGCACAAGACTCTTGGTTGGTACACAACAATGATAAATTAATTTGAACAACTTTGAAAATGCTTCGAACAAAAGAATCACCTTCCTCATATGTTGAATGTGACAAACCATCTACTTGTGACTGGCCAAAAACTAGACTGAAACCATAATCATTAAAAATGAATACCAATATGGAAAACACATGAAACCAGTCGAGATGTAGTGGATGAAAAAGATGAACTTGATTCACTAAATAATTCAAGAATTTACTCACACTCAAGAGGAGTTCTGGTGCCAAGATGGAAATGATTAACATCAAGGCATTCAAAAGAAATATTACGAGCTGATTACTTCCAAAAGTGTCTAATAGACATGAATCCTTCGGCTAATTATAATCCTTAGAATAATCAACTTCACAACTTTTTACATCCATGGAAGGTATGCATTCCAAACTAGAGTTTAATATGAGAGATTTTCATGAGGAATTATCATTTGAAATAGAATGCTTAATATGATCGGACACAAAATCTTGAAAGATTGAAAAATATTATTTGAAATACCACACAAATTTCAAGAAGGAATTTACATCCCGTGAAACCATGCAAAGGAAATAATTTGACAAGAAAATCCAAATCTGACTCAGTTCAAGGACATTACTAGAGTCATGAGAACCTGACATAACCATCAACAGAAGTTAAAGTGCCTCGACTCCTTGATGAGTCTCAAAACTTTCAAGAATAGTAGAATTTCATTATAAAGATCGAATCAGATCATGCATGGGGTGTACAAAACTACCACCAAAAATTTCAACTAAATTACTACTATCCAAATGGTAGCCAACTAGATCACTGATTTGATCAGAGTTTGAATATTCAACACACAGATTACCCAGGTCATAAGGTTCTTCCAATTTCACATTTAAAGATGGATTGATTAGACAAATCTCATGAGTAACCTGAATATAATAATTTTCTTCATGCAAAATTGGAAATGACAAGGAATGGAAAGGATACTTGATAAGTTGATTACTTGCTTCTTAATCATGGATGACCTCACTTCCTTGTGACAATCCATATTTCTACTTATCGGGTGGGAGATCCGAGGAGAAAGACATATGAGTTAATAAGACACAAGGAAAAAGGAGTTGAGGGAGAAGCTTCAATGAGAAAATCTTCCTTGACCAAAAAAAATTCAAGAAATATTTTTTTCGAAACAAAGTTTTCTTAAGAAACCGATCAAAAGGTGCACTTGGGAAACCATCATTACATACAATAATGGAGTAAGAATCAACAAAATTAAGGTTTTCCAAGACTTTAGATTGATTAGGAAAAACAACTTCATTTGATTCATTACCAACATTTCTAGGTTCAAAATCAATCGAGGGTGAAAGAACATTATCTTGACATGGAGGATTTTTTAAAAGAGAAGAAATATCGAAAGAATCATCACCTTGTTGCTCCTCTACCTATGAAATATGACTACCTTTCTCCCGATCGATACTTGGATTTGTAAGAGACTGATCAAGTAGATCAAGGGGCAAGGGATCATGAAAAATAGATGATAGAGGATGACATGTATCCAAATCATATTCAAGATTGAAGTTATGAGCATTAATATCATCTTGAGAAATCAAGGGATTAACCTTCACCTCAAGCTCCATGAACCACTCTAAATTATCCTCAGTTAGATCAAGATCATGAGAAGTGGATGAAGGTTGAGAAGATCGATTAAGAATTTGATTTGTAGACCCACCCCAATCCCCTGAGGCAGAGGTTTTGAAAGGTTTCCCTCACCATATGAATAGTGAGTGACTCCGTCCCTCTCCTTATCAGTCGAGCGATGGCGGCCTTCCCAACTTGATCATTAATATGTATAGGTACCCCAATTGGAATTGGAAAAGGAGGAGGACAAGGAACAAAAGGAATAGAAGGTTCCTCCTCTGAGATTGGAGGTGTGCCCTGATCATCCAGGGGTTTACATTAACTGTGTAAAAGAGATTTGAACCAAATTTTCAAACTTCCTTTTAAGGAAATCCCAATCCATATATTCTCCAGGAAAATCACAACATAAATGAGGGAATCAATTAGAAAAATCCTCAATTGATTCATCAGGTTCCATTCTAAGTGTATTAATTCCCTTATAAACATCTTAGTAATCATAACTATCAAATGCTTGATGACGCTACTTGAGAAATTGATCAAGAGAATTAATAGAGGAAGATGGTAAGATATGAAACCATCGATTAACATGACCTTCAAGAGTCAGGGTGAAAAGCACACAACCAAAATATTCATCATCAATTTCACAATGTTCACAAAATTTAAGAAAATCATAAATGT
Source organism: Pinus tabuliformis (assembly GCA_031772625.1). Taxonomy (NCBI): domain Eukaryota; kingdom Viridiplantae; phylum Streptophyta; class Pinopsida; order Pinales; family Pinaceae; genus Pinus; species Pinus tabuliformis. The sequence goes on along the minus strand of CM062805.1, from coordinate 1,165,406,652 downwards.
GCTTGGCTATCGATGTTCCATCCTCACCATCAAACCTCAATTGAGACAAGTCATAAAGAGGATCATTGGGGATTCGGGTAAAGCCCCATCTGTTGCTGTTTTTCCAGTGCTAGAAAATTTGACCATTAGATACATTTGAAAAACACCCCGACAGTATGATTTGAGGATGAGGCATTAAAGATAAGATATTCAAAACAGAATGAATGGGCACAAATTGTCATCATCCCTCCTTCTAGTGCCAAAATGTTGACGATGATAGATACCTCCAGCACACAAGGGATCTCCCTGATGTGAAGTCCCAATTAGAACTCACACCGTTTAGAGTAGGAGTCCCATCTAGAGTATCAGCTTGATCGCCATAACTGTAAGGTTTGCCTTGGTTTTAGTGGATAACATAAGAGATTATATACATAAACCTTGAACAAGAAAGTAAGTTGACATTGTGAAACACTGATTGTAATGTGTAAAGGATACCTTCATGAGCGGGAGACGAGAGTGAGTCTTTGGAAGGAAGTAATAGTACTAACCTAAGAGAGACACATGAGAGCATGAAAAGATTCGTTAGAAAAATAGTTCACATAATGATTATTAAAGTGAATAAAACACACATTCAACAAGATGAGTACCAAATCCACCGAAATAGTTCAATTTCTCTAGTACATATGAACACAACATATACCGTAAACATCCCAAGAATAGTCCTAAAACATTTGTGATACATGCATGAAAATGTGTTGGCTCATTGAATTTCAATTAGGTGAAAGATCCAAGTACATAGTTACAATGATGAGGCACTAGTTCCAGTAGTGGAACATTAAGTCACTTCTTTCTTCTCTAAAGAATATTTATTCTCTTCTATGCCAAGTAGAGAAGCCAAGACTAGCCCTCCAAATCTTAAGCCTCCAAAAGCCCCATTGCTTGAGTTATGAGGTTGATTTTATAACAAAAGGAATTACCTTTCACATCCTCACGACTCTTGAATTACCCTCATGACTCTTGGACTTATAATGAATCCTTTGGACTTTTAAACAACTCTTGAAATTATAAATGACCTTCTCTATGTGACTTTTGTCCATATATGACTATGCGACCCTTCATATTCCACATGTGAGCTTTGGACTTCCACACATCAGATTTTTTCCTTTTCTCTTTAATAATTACATCGGGTACATTACACATGATGTGGCATGACACATGGACACACATTTACCATTATGATGACACTTGTACAAGTTACAACTTGACAATGATGACATGGACTTCACAATGAGGTGACAATGCCAAGTTGTCTTCCTTGTTGCTTCATCTTGAATTCTTGATGGTAGATCTGATCTATGCTTCATCTTCATGAAAGATCCACTTTTTTTATTATATTCACCATTCAAAGGGCCTTGGATGATATTTGAGATCCTCTGAGTCATCATGCAATGTCTTCTTTTTGTTTTGGTCGATGATCTGGTTCATGTCTCCGTGATAACTCTCTTTTGTTCTTCTTCTCTACAGGTGTTTCTTTATGATTTCTCCTTTCTATTTTATTTGAGAATTACCTTGTCATGCTAGGAAGGTACTTGTTATGTAAAAAATTAGTTAAATTAGGTTATTATTTAATTTTCAGTTAAATTAGATGAAAGGGCACGATTATAAGATCATGCCCTTTCCCTAAAGGGTGTCCATGGCGATATATAAGCCAGGCACCCACAATTGTAATAGCATCATCTGTAATTCATCTTTTTTAAAGAAATATTTATATATAAATTTCTGCATATATCTTAAGTTTTCTTCTCCATTGGTATCAGAGCGGGTTCACTCCTCAGGCTATATTCATCCGCTGCCAATTGCGATTCCCATACGCACATCCCTTTCCATCCACTGACTCCACCTCCCTGTCTACACCAACCACTGATAGGAGCCTCAGGCATATCCGCTCCGCTGAGCGATGCATTAACTGAGCCGCAACCATCCTACTTATCACAGTCTCCACCGCAGCCTCTTCCCTGTTGTAACACCATTGCCAGCCACTTCAGCCGCCACACGGTCGTCGATTCATCCGCAGGCTGCATGACTACTCACAAACCAGCCTCCCTACGCCTGTTCCTCGTATCCGCTGTCCTTTTTCTGCTGGTCTGCGAATGTATCCAAATCATCCACCCTTCCATCTAGCCGCCTTTTAATTCATACAGTCCGCTACCACTGCATCAGCCCTTCGTTGAACGTCAGATTTGCCGCTGCCCCATTTGCTGAACGCCAACTCCAGTGGCACACCGCGTCCATATAATCTTCTGAGTATAAAATCCCGGTCAGCCTGCACACTGCGTCCCTTTTGCCTCCGTCCAGCCCCAGCACTCCGGTGATATTCGCTTAAGGTTTCTTTTTTGGAACGGTCAACGGAGGTGACCCCAACCAGCAAACGTGACGGTCAGCGGTCGAATATATACACAACGTATAACATATATTTGTATATATATAACGTGAAACATTTATTATAACGTTAATTTATATATATATATATATATATATATATATAATTATATTTTAAGTTATATATATATAATACATAATTCAATTTAGTTATAAGTTATATATATATATATATATATTATATGTTAATTTAATTAATTAAATTTATTTTAATTAATTAAAATTTATATGTATAAAATTTATTTTAGCTATAAAAAAAAAGAGGGAAAATATTTTCGCTGGCAAATAAATACACGCCCCCGCAAACCCGCTCAATGTCGACAATGACAATGGCAGATTTCCAGAAAAAATTGGTTGATGCAGAGCATAAGATAAATAACAACCACGACGAGGTCAGTAAAAGATTAAATGAAGTCGAGAGCAAGCTTGGGGAGCAAGCAGACAAAATAAAAAATCTTCAAGATACGACGAATCGAATAGAAATAAAGATGGAAAATTACCATGTCCAGACAGAAGCAGGGATCAGAGAGGTCTTAACAATGCTGAAAAGTCTGTGTAAAAGGTCGAATTGTACACCCGAACAACTACTAAAAGAAGGTGAAGAGAATCAAGAACACATCTCGTCAGATTCAACTAAGTCCACAGACTCTCATGACAAAGTTGAATCCCCAAAAAAATCAGTGACACCCCACCAAGAAGCGAGTAACACAACCTTTACAAACAAGCAACTCTAGGATAACTTTACCAATCAACACCCTTTTTTCGCCCAACCCGTAGCAATATACCAGCGACGGGCAAAAGTCGAGATGCCTAAATTCGATGGAAACGAAAAAACAATGTTGCATGGATAAATAAAGCAGAAAAATACTTTGAGATATATGACATCAATGACCATGACGAAAAGCTCAGGCATGCATCCATGAAAATGGAAGGAGAAGCATATAACTGGTATATGTGGTGGAAAAAGACAACACACGTCATTAGCTCGAGAAAATTTAAAGATGCATTCTTCAAAAGATTCCAAGATGTAAAGGAAGAAGAATTCTTTTCAAAACTCATCAAATTACGACAAAAAGGAAGTGTGGATGAATACACTCAAGAATGGGAGACCTTAGTAACACGAGTACCTGGGCTATCAGAATCTCGTCTAATTCGGTCATACATCTCGGGACTCAAAACCCATTTACAAGCAGAACTTGAGATGCATGACATTACATCTATAGAAGTAGTAAGACGAAAAGAAAAAACAATCGAAAAGAAATCCGAACCAATATTTTGGTCAACAACGGAAAAAGCTTATGCAAGACGAAGGATACCCCAGTATGTGGACTCAAATAATACAAGATATGTTCCACCACATCGTCGTGAAGATGAAAAATCTAATGTGGAAATGCAAATGATAAAAGAGGGTAAATGTAAACGTTGTGGTGAGAAGTGGGACCCCAAACATAGATGTGCTAAAGGAAAAGAACCAAAGAACCTATATAATTGTGAAGCAACCAATGATTCAAACAGTGAAGATTATGACATAGAAGACACAGAAGACGCCCCATAATTCTCGCCAGAATTGGATGATGGAAGTATTCCACAAGTGTCATTATCAGCTATGACAGGTATATCACAACCTCAGACTTTAAAGTTAAAAGGACACATAAAGAAGAACAATGTAGTGGTTCTCGTCGACTCTGGAAGCACACAAATTTTTTTAGATGCAACCGTGGCAAAGAGACTCAATATCTTTTCATTTCCCTTACCAAACATGAAAGTGATGGTAGCTAATGGTAAGAAGATTGAAAAGGTAGGGAAATGCCACAAGGTGAATTTGCAGATTCAAGACTTTAATCTAGAGTCTCCATTTTTCACAGTACCGTTAGGAGGAGTAGATGTAGTCTTAGGTATCCAATGATTATGAACTTTAGGTACTTATGCCGCCAACCATCAAGTACAATTTATAAAATTCAAATGGGGAGGTCAAAAGTACAAGCTACACGGATTCCAAGCACCAGAAAATCAAGTTGTATCATCATCTCAGATGATGAAGCTGAGTCGAAGAAGAGCACCTACTTATGCAATACAATGTCACCAATTAGAAATCTTATCTGCAAATATGACCAGAGAAGAGTCACCAGAGATACAAGATCCGATTCAGAAGAATGAAAAAGTATTTCAAGACCTACCTATGAAGATGCCACCTAATAGGGAAATTGAGCATACAATAGAAGTCAAGGTAAGATCAGACTCCGTCAACATCAAGCCATACCGATATTCACATCACCAAAAAACGGAAATTGAGAGATTGATCCAAGACATTTTAAAGTGTGGGACCTTGATCATCTTGAAATATATAATCAAGTGGAAGGACTTATCGAATAAGACGCTTCTTGGGAGAATGAAGCATTTTGTCAACAACATTCGTCGTTGCGTATGCTTTGAGGACAAAACATTCTTTCGGGAGGAAGGCAATGTTATGTAAAAAATTAGTTAAATTAGGTTATTATTTAATTTTCAGTTAAATTAGATGAAAGGGCACGATCATAAGATCATGCCCTTTCCTTAAAGGGTGTCCATGGTGATATACAAGCCAGGCACCCGCAATTGTAATAGCATCATCTGTAATTTTCTTTGAGAATTACCTTGTCATGCTAGGAAGGTACTCCTGCCAATGAAAATCATTCATGAAAAATAGAAATCATCCTTAAAAATATCTATTCTATCATTACTTAGCTCATATAATGATCAACTCATGATAGGCCTATGAGAGGGTTACAAGAAGGAGGCTTGATTAGGAGCGTTCAATCAAACTCATCAGTGGATTAGAAAGGCTCCATTGTTCATTTTTACTGTATTGAAGGTAGTGGAAGGTCAAGGTTCACAAGAGGCCTTGAAGGTGCACTTGTGCGCTCAAGCAAGAGAGAGATATAACTCAAGGGCAGAGGGCATAAGTAAAAAGCACGAAGGAGAATCATTCGTTGGTTCAAGGTGCTCTTGTGCACTCAAGGAATAAAGGAGGGTGCAAGGGCACACATTGAAGGAACAAGGGATCAAGATTTGAGTCTTCCCACTGAATTTGTGTGCTCACGAGGAACTAGGAGGGTGTAATTCAAGTCGAAAGAGAGTGCTCAAATGAAGTCTTTAGGATTCATGACTACGCCAGCACCCTAAGGGAAGATGGAAGGATGAAGGCTTCATCCTTCAAGAGTATGCCATGCGCCCTAAGGGAAGGATTAAGGCTTCATGTTTCGTGAGTGCGCCATGTGCCCTAAGGCTTTGTGCTTCGTGATTCCGCCATGTGCCCTAAGGGAAGAGGGAAGGATGAAGGTTTCATGCTTCAAGGGTGTGCCATGCACCCTGAGGGAGGATGAAGGCTTCATGCTTAGTGAGTGTGCCATGCACCCTAAGGGAGGATGAAGACTTCGTGCTTCATGAGTGTGCCATGCACTTTTTTAAGAGACAAATGATTCTTGCTTTTCCAAAGTGCGCTTCATTGTTCCAAAGTGCGCTTCATTGTTCTAAAGTGCGCTTCATTGTTCTAAAGTGCGCTCAGGATTAGTAGGGTGAAATTCTCTCCAAAAGTTGCTACTTTTTCATATGGAATGTGCTTTTCACTAAGGGAGGCAAGAAAAGGATAAGTCACTTATCCTAGGAAGTACTAATGCACTGTGAGAGGGAGGAGACCTTAGAAAGTACTTAGTGCACAAGTATGGGAGGAAAATATATGTCAATGAGGCTCATGAATAAGAAACTATTATCATCTAGTAAGAGGGATAATGCCTTCACAACTTTCACTTGATTGAAGGACCAAGAAGAATTCCAAAAATGGCTAAGTGCGGGACTAGCAGGGTAAAATAAAGAGATTCATTCTAACAGATCTTAGTCATGGATCACACACACATAAATTCCATCAACACAAGCCAAAGGAATGCACATGACTGATGAACATCAACCGCACCTTGAAACAACAACAAAGTGACACTTATCTCTGAGTGTGACAGTTGAAACGACACATTATGACACTTAGAACACAAGTTACAACAAAAGGGACGACTATTACTAAAAAGTGCGCCAAGCTGTAGGAATGTATCTAGTGAATATTCTAATGATATGTAAGACCATCTCATGAAAGAGAGTGCACCATAATTAACTTTGGTGATGTGCAAAGTTGTGACACATGTAGGAGTGAAAACAACAAAAACGACTCCTGTGACAAGAGGAAAACATGAAGATGACACTTGCACAATGTGAACAACCTTGAAAGAGACATATGCTAGAGTGAAGATAACATGAAAATGATACTTATTAAAATGAAATCGAGCAAAAGTAACAATCACAAACGTAAAAGAGACACTCGTGAAAGCAACGATGCCCAAAAGCGACAGTTGAGAAAACTCACTGAAATAAAAGTATAATTGTAACTAAAGTGAGGGAGTCTGTCAAAGAAAGGTGTGCACTAATTGTCAACATGAGTTAAACACAACACATGCACTGTCTTGATGGGCGGTGCTATGCTTGTTTAGGCTTACATAAAGAAAGTACGCTCATGAGTTAAACCGGGACTATGCATGTGTGAGCAAGTGACTTTGACAAGTAAAACCTGAGAAGACTTAAATATATCACAAAACATCAATCAACCATGAAGGGATTATGGAATGATAGACTGTAAGATCCTCCGTAGGCTCCAAAATTCAAGTGTAGGCAAAATTTTGGAGGGTGTTGATCACAGCACTAACACTTCCTTAGGTTACTTAGGTAATTTTAACTTATCTTGTGATTGTATTGTACTTCACAAATAATAGTCTCTTTTCAATGTCCATAATTAAGACTATAAGCCTATACTCTAAAAAAAAAAGAAACTCTTATTATACATTCTAGTTCTTTTCGTGTACTCCACAATTCATGACCACAACATAATTCCATTATCTTCTTTTTAATATATTGTTTAGATCACCTATAATTTATTTTCTTCCTTAATATATGGAATTTCCTATTGTGCACGTGAGTTTATTTACATCCTCCTTCTAGGTTTATGAAATTCATGTCTATCTTCTATGGCATAAGAAACATGCATATTATTATGGACTTCCTACTACTAGCATGAAAACAAAGAAGACGAGAGAAGAATACGAGAAGACATATCTTATAGAGGTCCAAGGGATAAGTGTCAAATCTTTATTATTCTTTGCTAGTTCTTGTATGCACTCCACCTAGGGTGTTCATACTCTTGTGTTGAGTTAGGCCTTTATTGGGTAATGTGTATTACATATAGAGTAGTCATGAGGATGTCCTTGATGCTTTTGGAATCTTGTTGAATTTCTCCTGAATGGTAGGTCGTTTGATATTGGAAAAATTATCTTAAGTAATTCCAAACTAAACTCCAATCTCTTTATAATTTCAATTATTTAGATCCCGAATATATTTCCTCCCCAATATGTCTTTGAAAATTCTTTAGGAGACTAGGGGTGTATGATATTTCTTTATAGAGAATATGATGGGATATCCCCAAGTATGTTGTTTCCCTTGACACTCATAATGCAGATAGATGATAAAAAGAGGCAATCTTAAAAAAAATCATCCATAAATTCAATAATTATCTTTAGTGACAACAACTTATTCAAACTAATTAGCTCCTAGTGAACATAAAGAAACATTAGTGCAATTAGAAAATAACCATCATTATTATACACTTTTATTGGATAATCCCTCTTAAACCATTAATTATTTACCATTGTTCCCTTATTCAAGAAGCAACATCCTTAGAGTAATGCTGACCAAATAGCTATCAATATGCCCCACTTGAGCACGTACTTTTATCATATATATATCAAACTAAATTTTAGAGATAGCACCATAGAGACATGAAGAATCACTTTGTGCCTTAGTACCTAACACCTATTATTGGAACTTAGTTACCTTGCAAGTAGTGAGGCCATAATCAATTTCTGTTCCATAGATCTAATTTATGAGTACTCTATTGTTTAAGATATATCTCAATTAATTTCATTACAATTGTGTCAAGTCAATTGCGTTGTGTGGCCCTATTAACTAAAATTTCAGTTCATTTTCTTTAAGAATATTTTTCTCTATATCATCTTGACTGTTGTAAATAATATATACCATAAATATGTAAATCACATCTAATAACAACTATGTAACTATCTAACACATTTCACTATCAATTATGTCTAGTTTCATATTTATTGCATTGAGAGGCGATCACCAGGTTACATTGGAAGAGATGTTGTAATGTCATGTTATGTTATGTAAATATTTTGAATTGGTAAAAAACAAAAAAATAAAATTAATAACTTATTGTTGGCGGTTTTTGGGCTCCAGGTTTTGACAACCCATGGTTTTTCCCATGGCATTTGTTATGATGAATCCTATTTAAAGGTTTGAGGAAATCCATTATGGAATGCAAGAGTACCAACTTAGATCCATCTTAACTCTAGACTTGATACCTCTCGACGCTTGATATATCTGGATTTAAGATAAATCTAGGTTAGTTATATTTAAAATTAAATTATATATTGCATTAAATTGTGTAATTTCATGTCTATTATATTCACAATTAAATTATGTCTTAGATTAAACTATATTTCTTCAATATCATTAGTTTTTTTTTTTTTAATTATAATCAAACTATATAAAATATAATTTATTTATTTTGTTTTTGTAAAAATAAATTAATAATTATAAAATAAAATAATTATGTACTTACTTTATAAATAAAATTTGTTATATATATATATATATATATATATATATATATATATATATATATATATATATATATATAGTGACTAGATGAATCAACAATGGGCCTATTTTGTACTCTCGTGATATAGGGTCAATTTCGACCACTACCATTATAACCCCTAGGTGCCTACGTATACCCCTTCCACAAACATGAGTAAATTGGGGGGTTTGAACCACAAACTTCCTGGCACATAACACTTTATTTCCATGGCCATCGCTAATGAAGTTGCCGCCAAAGAGTTATATTTTTTTATTATAATTAAAAAAATAAAAATAAATTACATATGAAAAATACAAATATAATTTAATATAATATAATTACTTTATATAATTTGATTATAGTTAAAAAAATAAAAATAAATCACATGTTTTTTCCCTGAGAAAAGAAACCTGTACTTCCATTCATATATGAAGAAAATACATTTTGTATATACACACAAAAAAGTGTGCATTCACCCAGAACTACCTAGATCCATGTGTGATGATCATAGAAAAAATAAATTTTCATTACACATGCTTATAAGCATTCAACAAGTAGCGGCCAAAATAGATTAGTAGTGAAGTAAAAAACAAAAAAAACAGGAATATAGAAAATGCAAGTCAAAGGAGACGATCAAGAGTAGTAGAAGTTTCTCATCTTCCCCTTCTTTTCTTTCTTTTTCTAAACATGTTGCCAATCCCCAACTTTTGGATCCACTAGTACCAGAGCCATATTGCTTTCATTGTCTCAAGAGGATGCTCTTTATTAAAATCAAAGCTTTCTGATACATGAACATGATTTTTTCCATCCTCACGTTGTACCTGATTTTTCTGTTCATTTGAATCTTGGATAGTTGCTGAATCTATCCCACTTTGAAAGTGAGTAGTATTTTCATTCTTTTCCAGGGTGCCCCCATAATCTTTTGTTGTATTTTTCTTGGTGCCTTGTTCTTATTCTTTAGAGAGGTATGGATCTGTGAAATGCCATCCCTTTTCCTTTGGTGTTTTTTTCCTTTTTATGTTATTTTAACTTGTGCGCAAGCATTCTGCAGATGTCTTGTTTGGAAGCAAGAATGACACTGGAATGCCATATTATCATAGTATACAACTTGAGTCCATTGAAATTTTTTATGTTTCAATATGATGTGATTTGACAATCCTTTGCTAAGATCTATCTCCGCACAAATTCTTTCAAAAGTAAATATGCCTTTCTCCATTATTTCCATGTCCCTGTTTTTGAATTTGCTCAATGTATTACCAATACATTCTAGGACCTGCGGATTCCAAAAGCGAAGAGGAATATTTGGGAGCCTTACCCAAACTAGTAGTGTTGTGACTACCATATTTGTTGCATCAAATTTAGGAAACCATGGAGTTATAAAGAGTCCCAATTTACCCCAAACCATGACCCTTCATTAAGTGCAAAATAATAGTCCTTCTGTGTATCAAGTTGTACAATAAAAAAACCTTTGGAACATAGATAGAAATCATAATTTGGGGTACAAGAGGAGAATATTCATTGGTGTAAGGATTTTTCTTTAGACTAGAAACCATTAAAATGATAGAGAACCGCCTTGGATTGTAGAGCTAAGAAAAGTGTATTCACCTCTAGACGGTCAACTTCCATGGTCAGAGAATGCTCCATTTGATCAATAATATAGGGAATAAAGAAGCTTTGTATCTATTCTATTGGGGAGGAAGGTTTTCCTTTGACAACATCTTTAAAGGAGTTATATTTCCCATTTGGATTCCCAGAGCTTAAGGCACTAGCTCCTTAGGTACCTCCTCTCAACCTTGTGTTCAAAATGATTGTTGAGTTCCTTATGATATTATAATCATGGAGCTGGGAAAAATTGCTGAGCACCTTCCTTGCATATTGTAGACTATGAAAAAATGCAAGAAACCCCAATTTTTTCTTAATGGTTTTATTTAAAATAGTGATGGAAGTAGACTTGCTAATCCAAATGGAGCAAGACTTCCCATTCACCTTCTTTAAATTTTCTTCTCGATTTCATATGTAGATATAGGCTGAGTATATCCTAAAGTGTGAAACAATGATCTCTACGTGTCAAAAATCCATTTGGAAATAAAGGATGGAGCCCTGTCCACCTCCATTTCCCATGGAGCAAAGCTTATTTGGCTTCCTGTGTTTATAGACTTGGACAATTTATCCACCCCAAACTGCCATGTATTTCCAAACGAGTATTTTGAAAATAATAAGAAACCAATAAAAAATAGCACAAACGTTTTATCCGTCGGCCCCTTCCTCCTCGAATGCATCCAATCAGAAAGGTTAGCTTCAAATACCAGGATGGGGCACACATTAACGCAATGGAATCGAGCTGCAAACAACGATTGAGTCTAAAGAGTGAGGAAACCCATTGAGTCCTTGTCACATCCATTACATGTTAAAAAAACATAAATATAATTTAATAACATACATAAATGCACTGGAATTATATAAAACAGTAATAGTTACACATGAAGGAAGAGTAAGAAGATCAAACTAATTCTAGGAAAAAAATTATGCAACAAAAAGTGATGCATCCTAATTCATCCAAACAATAAAAAAAATTGAATTAGTAAATATATTTATTCTAATTAATATTTATAATGGTGACATGTAAAGAAACATATACCTATCAGTCTGGAGTATGTCTTCAAAATGTTTCTGCTTGGTTAAGAGGTCGTCTTCGTCAGACATAACGAAACATGTTAATGACCCAAGACCAAGAGACATTTGGTAGGTGCGAAAACCTGCTCCTAATGGACCACCAATGGGTAACTACAGGTAGTGTGGTTTTTCTTGAATAACAATGATGAGTTAGAGTGCAATCACAAATAATAGCTAGTAATGAATGTTCCCACTGTGAGTTTGACAATGAATTACGATAAAAAAATCCCAAAAAAAGAGACATCACCTCAATATATATATATATATATTTCATTAAAAATAAATTTGTATTAAATCTCATTTATTATAAAAATACAAAAATGTTTATATAAACTTTACATTCAAGTGATGGTATCAAGGCGATTTCATGATGAAACCATTCTATTTTTAAAACTATTTTATATGGATTTATTAAGCATTATAGGCCAAAATATGTATCAACGATTATCTGCTCTGTCCCATAGGCTATCTTTAGCCTCGTGGACGTTAAAATAATTTTCGTTCTTTCTTTCTTCAGAATTCTCTGTATTTTTTTTTGGTTGAGACTAAAAGCAATGATTGGTGGCTAGTCCCATCCATGGTCGATTCCAATTGGCTAGGAATTTGAATTAAAATAATGTGTCCTATCGGCCCTGATGAGATTTTCCATCGTCCCAACGTCTGTGATGTTCCTTCCGTTTTATTGTTTGGGTGTCACTTTTCTATTCATTTATTGTTGATGAGGTCAATATATCACGTTGAATACTCTCCCTTAGATGTAGGGGGAGTTTTGAGTGAATAAATTATGATGTAAGCTTTTGGGCATGTTCCACAAAAGCTTACATCATAATTGATCATTTTGTTTTTTTTGGATTAAGTCATAAATTTATAAAAGATTTTTTATTAGAATTAAAAAAAAAAAAAAATTTCTCTAATTATTGGACTTCAATTTTGAAAACCTGGATTAATATTTATGCTTTTGTGCATTAATACTTCAACTTCTATATAGATTATACTTTGGCCAAGAAACGATAGAAATTATAGCTTCTCCCTCATTACATTTAAACTTTGACCAACTTACCACTCTGTCTAGTGAGTCTGTCACCATATGCAAACTTTGACCAACCAATCACCTTGCTATTCACCACGTTTGCAAACTCTGATAAACTTTGCAATATTACATTGTTTAAGTAAAATATGCATTCCTTCATGGAGAGGAACTAAGAAACTCTCTTGACAATTGACAATGGAGGAGGAAAGATAATACTTTATTAAAACCAATCATCAACTCCTGTTCCACCTTTGTAGTATTATCATGGACTTGGGCCTTTCCTTCCTAAGTATGCCACATCTGCTTATCCTTGCTATTGGATATGCTAATAGCCTAGGAATAGGAAGACACTCTATATCTAAGACCTCAAACTATCTTGTTCATGGAGTTGCATCCACTAGTCAAAACACATCATGTGATAAACAACAAATAGTTCTCTTTTTATAAATCGACATGCCTTACAATTTAATTAATTAATTGTCTTCATTTCAAAATTTGTATCATAATACTGAAAATGTCAAATTTATACCTTGATTTGTTGGTAGCCAAAATTATATACATAAGATAAATACTACTTTCGAATTTCAGAACTTGAAAGAATACTAGATGAAGCTGTTTGCTTGGTGTGACGATTTCTCCAGGCTAGGTCTACTTCCTGCATGTTGGTTGTGTCTGCCTTGATCTTCTTGGGTGGGATGTAATAAATACAAATATTCATTGTTCTGATGAATATCGGAGGTTTGGGTCTTTACTTCTTATTATGATTTTGACATTCCGTTGTGTTGATGCTTTAGTGAATTATGGTGGTCATCTTTAGACCGAAAGACTCTCTATAACCTAGTATAGGGGAGATGTGTAGGCATAATGTAAGAAAGTTTGTTTATATTATATAAACGAAGGTGAATAATTTCACATGACTATCTTAATTTATAAAAGAAAATTTAACACAACCATTGGCAAACACTAATAGATTAAATACATATAAAGTACAAAACCATGAGCTCTAACACAACCATGGGAAAACACCAATAGATTAAATAAAAATAAAGTACAAAACAATAGGCTATAACCAAACCATGGAGGATAAGATTTTTCTCAAAAGCTATTTAACAAAATCAAATCCAACAACTAAAAATGAATGATTTAGTAAGTTATAATAATTAAGTATAAGTAATATTAATTTAGGGTAGTTAAATTTGACCATCTAAACTTAACATAGTAATAAATTTATTATACAAATTATGTGTGTGGTCAATTAAAATAATCAATATAAAATACAATAATAATTGCAAATATCTTATTAAACACTTTAACAATAATCATAATAAATAATATATATAAAAATGCCCATCTCAATTTATAAGTGAAATTAAAAAATTGTAGATAAATAAATAAAAAATTAAACACTATAATCTATAAATGGCTTAATAGTTAAAAGTTATGACAATTTTAAATTAAGTTAGAATAGTGTGCGCTCCATTTATACATTCAAAAGTTTATAAAAGATTTTTTCAGTATTAATCAGATCAAGAAATATTTGCCAACGCGTTTCGAACCAACCAGTGTGGTTCATCGTTAGGGCAAGATGAAGAATCAGATCATGGCAGTGGGTTAAATAGATGAAATAGTTACTATTGACTAGATCAAAAATTAATTTCCATAATTTAATTGAAGTCAAATATAACTCAATGTAAATATTATTATTCTTATGACTAAACTAAGAAAAAATTATATTAAATTGTAATTTTATATTTATTCATTTATATTACAATTTAATATAATTTTTTCTAGTTTAGTCATAAGAATAATAATATTTACATTGAGTTATATTTGACTTTAATTAAATTATGGAAATTAATTCATTTCTTATTTTTGACTGAGTCAATAGTAACCTTTTCGAACCGATGTAATTAATACCGAAAAATTCTTTTTATAATCTTGATATGGATCACAAAAGCCTAAACTTGATTTTTCAAAAGTTTATTTTAAAGAACAAAAAATCACAATCTTACTGTAAACTTTCTAGCCAAAAAAACCATTTTGTCTATTAATTTAATTTTCGACAAATTAAAAATCAATAATTTTAAAAAATTGATTAGAGTTAAACAATAATTTTTTATCATATTTATTATATTTATGGAATATTCTAAAATTTACATTTGGTTTTGTTCCTTTGTTTAGTTGTCTGAGTTTTGTAGAGATTATTTTAGGCTTGACATGTGGTTACTGTCAAAATCATCCTGGTATGGCACCTCCCCTGGACCACACCAACCCTTAACATGGTTGGATTTTTGCCCATGAAGTTTCCAACCCGTAACCTTCACATCATGGAGTGACTTAATAGTACACCCCATCACCACACCAACCCTTAACATGGTTGGATTTTTGCTCATAAAATTTCCAACAGATAACCTTCACATCATGGAATGAATTAATAGTACACCCCATTACTATCTATTCTACACGCTTACGCCAAAATCTACCATTATTACAATCACTTACAAACTAATAAAACCACATTCATTCATTTTTGTTTTTTCTTAAACTCACTATTCCTTTCCTTCATTTAAACCCACTACATCTTTCATAATTTTGTTTAGAAAAACTTCCTTCAATGTGTAAAGGGTGGGTGTGAAGAGGGGAGGAGTGTCAGGATAAGCCATGGGTTCCTTAGCAAAGCGTCAGTCCCTCCATAGCTGAGCATCACGAAAAGCCCTTCTGAGGATACCATGTGAGACCATATTGCTGATCTGGCTCCAAGGAAGAGAAAATATTATGTAAACCTTACTGCAAATCGCTTGATGAACTGTTTTTTTAATGGAAGGCATGAGTGGGATGCCCAGCCAGTAAGAATGCATTCCCCTCTTTTCCTAACATGACTTACTCCCTCCATAGTGTGAGTGTGAGAGTGCAAATGAGAGAAATAGTAATTGGCATTGCTTGGTAAAGTTAATGCTTCTCATGCCTGAACTAGATTGCTGGGAACAATATAGATATGGTATTACTATTTTAAATAAACAATGGCTTTCATGTGAAAGACAATATGCAGAGTCCAAAGTGCCGTGAGGAGTTGAGATCCTATCAGAGTGGCCATACATGAGGTGTACGCTAAAGCATCTAATCAATGATTGATGCACCGTATAGCCACGCTGCAGTTAAAGCATTATTGGTAAAGCTATTATTACAATGTTGACAACTGCTTTGGTTATTTTATTTCTATTTTATTTTAAGAGGGATAATGCCTTCACAACTTTCACTTGATTGAAGGACCAAGAAAGGTTCCAAAAATGGCTAAGTGCGGGACTAGCAGGGTAAAATAAAGAGATTCATTCTAACAGATCTCAGTCATGGATCACACACACATAAATTCCATCAACACAAGCCAAAGGAATGCACATGACTGATGAACATCAATCACACCTTGAAACAACAACAAAGTGACACTTATTTCTGAGTGCGATAGTTGAAACGACACATTATGACACTTAGAACACAAGTTACAACAAAAGTGACGACTATTACTAAAAAGTGCGCTAAGCTATAGGAATGTGTCTAGTGAATATTCTAATGATATGTAAGATCATCTCATGAAAGAGAGTGCACCATAATTAACTTTGGTGATGTGCAAAGTTGTGACACATGCAGGAGTGAAAACAACAAAAACGACACCTGTGACAAGAGGAAAACATGAAGATGAAACTTACACAATGCAAACGAACTTGAAAGAGACATATGCTAGAGTGAAGATAACATGAAAATGATACTTATTAAAGTGAAATCGAGCAAAAGTAACAATCACAAACGTAAAAGCGACACTCGTGAAAGCAATGATGCCCAAAAGCGGCAGTTGAGAAAACTCACTGAAATAAAAGTATAATTGTAACTAAAGTGAGGGAGTCTGTCAAAGAAAGGTGTGCACTAACTGTCAACATGAGTTAAACATAGCACATGCATTGCCTTGATGGGCGGTGCTATGCTTGTTTAAGCTTGCATAAAGAAAGTACGCTCATGAGTTAAACCAGGACTGTGCATGTGTGAGCAAGTGACTTTGACAAGTAAAACCTGAGATGAAGACTTAAATATATCACAAAACATCAATCAACCATGAAGGGATTATGGAATGATAGATTGTAAGATCCTCCGTAGGCTCCAAAATTCAAGTGTAGGCAAAATTTTGGAGGGTGTTGATCGCAACACTAACACTTCCTTAGGTTACTTAGGTAATTTTAACTTATCTTGTGATTGTGTTGTACTTCACAAATAATAGTCTCTTTTCAATGTCCATAATTAAGACTATAAGCCTGTACTCTCAAAAATAAGGAAACTGTTATTATACATTCTAGTTCTTTTCGTGTACCCCACAATTCATGACCACAACATAATTCCATTATCTTCTTTT
This sequence comes from Pinus tabuliformis, assembly GCA_031772625.1. Taxonomy (NCBI): domain Eukaryota; kingdom Viridiplantae; phylum Streptophyta; class Pinopsida; order Pinales; family Pinaceae; genus Pinus; species Pinus tabuliformis. Next base: position 1,165,389,399 of record CM062805.1, on the reverse strand, counting down.
TAATATATTGTTTAGATCACCTATAATTTATTTTCTTCCTTAATATATGGAATTTCCTATTGTGCACGTGAGTTTATTTACATCCTCCTTCTAGGTTTATGAAATTCATGTCTATCTTCTATGGCATAAGAAACATGCATATTATTATGGACTTCCTACTACTAGCATGAAAACAAAGAAGACGAGAGAAGAATACTACTAGCATGAAAACAAAGAAGACGAGAGAAGAATACGAGAAGACATATCTTATAGAGGTCCAAGGGATAAGTGTCAAATCTTTATTATTCTTTGCTAGTTCTTGTATGCACTCCACCTAGGGTGTTCATACTCTTGTGTTGAGTTAGGCCTTTATTGGGTCATGTATATTACATATAGAGTAGTCATGAGGATGTCCTTGATGCTTTTGGAATCTTGTTGAATTGCTCCTGAATGGTAGGTGGTTTTATATTGGAAAAATTCTCTTAAGTAATTCCAAACTAAACTCCAATCTCTTTATATTTCAATTATTTAGATCCCAAATATATTTCCTCCACAATATGTCTTTGAAAATGCTTTAGGAGACTAGGGGTGTATGATATTTATTTATAGAGAATATGATGGGATATCCCCAAGTATGTTGTTTCCCTTGACACTCATAATGCATATAGATGATTAAAAGAGGCAATCTTAAAAAAAAATCATCCATAAATTCAATAATTATCTTTAGTGACAACAACTTATTCACACTAATTAGCTCCTAGTGAACATAAAGAAACATTAGTGCACTTAGAAAATAACCATCAATATTATACACTTTTATTGGATAATCCCTCTTAAACCATTAATTATTTACCATTGTTCCCTTATTCAAGAAGCAACATCCTTAGAGTAATTCTGACCAAATAGCTATCAATATGCCCCAATTGAGCACGATACTTTTATCATATATATATCAAACTAAATTTTAGAGATAGCACCATAGAGACATGAAGAATCACTTTGTGCCTTAGTACCTAATACCTATTATTGGAACTTAGTTACCTTGCAAGTAGTGAGGCCATAATCAATTTCTGTTCCATAGATCTAATTTATGAGTACTCTATTGTTTAAGATATATCTCAATTAATTTCATTACAATTGTGTCAAGTCAATTGCGTTGTGTGGCCCTATTAACTAAAATTTCAGTTCATTTTCTTTAAGAGTATTTTTCTCTATATAATCTTGACTGTTGTAAATAATATATACCATAAATATGTAAATCAACTCTAATAACAACTATGTAACTATCTAACACATTTCACTATCAATTATGTCTAGTTTCATATTTATTGCATTGAGAGGCGATCACCAGGTTAGCATGGAAGAGATGTTGTAATGTCATGTTACGTTATGTAAATATTTTGAATTGGTAAAAAACAAAAAAACAAAAACAAAAAAATAAAATTAATAACTTATTGTTGGCGATTTTTGGGCTCCAGGTTTTGACAACCCATGGTTTTTCCCATGGCATTTGTTATGATGAATCTTATTTAAAGGCTTGAGGAAATCCATTATGGAATGCAAGAGTACCAACTTAGGTCCATCTTAACTCTAGACTTGATCCCTCTCGACGCTTGATATATCTGGATTTAAGATAAATCTAGGTTAGTTATATTTAAAATTAAATTATATATTGCATTAAATTGTCTAATTTCATATCTATTATATTCACAATTAAATTGTCTTACATTAAACTATATTTCTTCAATATCATTAGTTTTTTTTATATTTATAATCAAACTATATAAAATATAATTTATTTATTTGTTTTTGTAAAAATAAATTAATAATTATAAAATAAAATAATTATGTACTTACTTTATAAATAAAATTTGTAATATATATATATATAGTGACTAGATGAATCAACAATGGGCCTATTTTGTACTCTCGTGATATAGGGTCAATTCCGACCACTACCATTATAACCCCTAGGTGCCTATGTATACCCCTTCCACAAACATGAGTAAATTGGGGGGTTTGAACCTCAAACTTCCTGGCACATAACACTTTATTTCCATGGCCATCACTAATGAAGTTGCCCCCAAAGACTTATATTTTTTTGATTATAATTAAAAAAATAAAAATAAATTACATATGAAAAATACAAATATAATTTAATATAATGTATAATTACTTTATACAATTTGATTATAGTTAAAAAAAATAAAAATAAATCACATTTTTTTTCCCTGAGAAAAGAAACCCGTACTTCCATTCATATCTGAAGAAAATACATTTTGTATATACACACAAAAAAGTGTGCATTCACCCAGAACTACCCAGATCCATGTGTGATGATCATAGAAAAAATAAATTTTCATTACACATGCTTATAAGCATTCGACAAGTAGCGGCCAAAATAGATTTGTAGTGAAGTAAAAAACAAAAAAAAACAGGAATATAAAAAATACAAGTCAAAGGAGACGATCAAGAGTAGTAGAAGTTTCTAATCTTCCCCTTCTTTTCTTTCTTTTTCTAGACTTGTTTCCAATCCCCAACTTTTGGATCCACTAGTACCAGAGCCATATTGCTTTCATTGTCTCAAGAGGATGCTCTTTGTTAAAATCAAAGCTTTCTGATACATGAACATGATTTTTTCCATCCTAACTATGTTCCTGATTTTTCTGTTGATTTGAATCTTGGATAGTTGCTGAATCTATCCCACTTTGAAAGTGAGTAGTATTTTCATTCTTTTCCAGGGTGCCCGCATAATCTTTTACTGTATTTTTCTTGGTGCCTTCTTCTTATTCTTCAGAGAGGTATGGATCTGTGAAATGCCATCCCTTTTTATTTGGTGTTTTTTTCCTTTTTATGTTCTTATTAACTTGTGGGCAGGCATTCTGCAGATGTCTTGTTTGGAAGCAAGAATGACACTGGAATGCCATATTATCATAGTCTACAACTTGAGTCCACTGAATTTTTTTATGTTTCAATATGATGTGATTTGAAAATCCTTTGCTAAGATCTATCTCCACACAAATTCTTTCAAAAGTAAATATGCCTTTCTCCATTCTTTCCATGTCCCTCTTTTTGAATTTGCTCAATGTATTACCAATACATCCTAGGACCCGCGGATTCCAAAAGCGAAGGGGAATATTTGGGAGCCTTACCCAAACTGGGAGTGTTGTGACTACCATATTTGTTGCATCAAATTTAGGAAACCATGGAGTGATAAAGAGTCCCGCTTTACCCCAAACCATGACCCTTCATTAAGTGCAAAATCATAGTCCTTCTGTGTATCAAATTGTACAATAAAAAAAATCTTTGGAACATAGATATAAATCACAATTTGGGGTCCAAGAGGAGAATATTAATTGGTGTAAGGATTTTTCTTTAGACTAGAAACCATTAAAATGATATAGAACCACCTTGGATTGTAGAGCTAAGAAAAGTGTATTCACCTCTAGACAGTCAACTTTTTCACCTCTAGACAGTCAACTTCCATGGTTAGAGAATGCTCCATTTGATCAATAATATAGGGAATAAAGAAGCTTTGTATCTATGCTATTGGGGAGGAAGGTTTTCCTTTGACAACATCTTTAAAGGAGTTATATTTCCCATTTGGATTCCCAGAGCTTAAGGCACTAGCTCCTTAGGTACCTCCTCTCAACCTTGTGTTCAAAATGATTGTTGAGTTCCTTATGATATTATAATCATGGAGTTGGGAAGAATCGCAGAGCACCTTCCTTGCATATTGTAGACTATGAAAAAATGCAAGAAACCCCAATTTTTTATCAATGGTTTTATTTAAAAGAGTGATGGAAGTAGAGCTGCTAGTCCAAATGGAGGAAGACTTCCCATTCACCTTCTTTAAATTTTCTTCTCGATTGCATATGTAGATACAGGCTGAGCATATCCTAAAGTGTGAAACCATTATCTCTACGGGTCAAAAATCCATTTGGAAATAAAGGATGGAGCCCTTTCCACCTCCATTTCCCATGGAGCAAAGTTTATTTGGCTTCCTGTGTTTATAGACTTGGACAGTTTATCCACCCCAAACTGCCATGTATGTCCAAACGAGTATTTTGCAAATAATAAGAAACCGATAAAAAATAGCACAAACCTTTTATCTGCCGGCCCTTTCCTCCCTGAATGCATCCAATTAGAAAGGTTAGCTTCAAATACTCGGATGGGGCACACATTAACGCAATGGAACCGAGTTGCAGACAACGACTGAGTCTAAAGAGTGAGGAAACCCATTGAGTCCTTGTCACATCATTACATGTTAAAAAAACATAAATATAATTTATTTACATACATAAATGCACTGGAATTATATAAAACAGTAATAGTTACACATGAAGGAAGAGTAAGAAGATCAAAATAATTCTAGGAAAAAAATTATGCAACAAAAAGTGATGCATCCTAATTCATCCAAACAATAAAGAAATTGAACTAGTAAATATATTTATTCTAATTAATATTTACAATGGTGACATGTAAAGAAACATATACCTATGAGTCTGGAGTATGTCTTAAAAATGTTTCTGCTTGGTTAAGAGCTCGTCTTCCTCAGACATAACGAAATAGGTTAACAACCCAAGACCAAGAGACATTTGGTAGGTGCGAAAACCCACTCCTAATGGACCACCAATGGGTAATTGTAGGTAGTGTAGTTTTTCTTGAATAACAATGATGAGTCAGTGTGTAATCACAAATAATTGCTAGTGATGAATGTTCCCACTGTGAGTTTGACAACTGAATTACGATAAAAAATCCCAAAAAAAGAGACATCCCCTCAATATATATATATTTCATTAAAAATAAATTTGTATTAAATCTCATTATTATAAAACAAGCAAAAAAACTATAAAGTATAAGAAAAAAGTGTGGTTGTGTGGTGGTTGATAGCCGAGGTAGTTGTCAGAACAGCTACGTCATGGCCAACAACCGTGAGACTTGTCAAATCTTACCAAACTACCATCGCAAGCTTAGATGCACGAAGCCAGGTTGACAAAGGGGCGATCGAGCACAAGTACACGGGGACATTGTCAAGTCATCCCTCAAGCCGCAATCACAAAGGACCTCACAGCCGAGCAAGACAACACGCAAGAGTGATTTGGGGATTGAGGTCGACGAAGACGTGTGTTCAAACAAGAAGTCATAGGGATATCGACCAACACATCAAGTTCAAGCAGAGGGTGGTTGTGGATCATGGGGGAAAGGGTCCAACCTCATAGAAAAGTAACCAAACAATAAACAGGATTTGTGGATCATGGGTCGTGGATGGACCAACCAATAGGAGCATCTGGTGTTTGGGTCACAATGTTGAGTTTGTTGTGGACCAACAAGGCCTGGGAAGAAAACAACGCGAGGGTTCTAGTGCATAAAGCTAACAAGCAAAGACGTATGAAATTGGCACCAAGAGCAAGGACAACACAGTAAAGGGACTTCTAATCGACAACCCACTCATTCGTCAACAAGTAGCGAGGGAAAGGTGGGTTGGCACTACAGCTAGCCACCATTGATAGCCAAAAATACACAAGTCATGGAGGAAATGCCTAAGGGCTATCATGAGCAATAGGCCAGCTACCAATCTAGAATTGCATATAGGACGTGTAGCCAACACAATGGTAAGGCAGTGTCAGCAATAGAAAATCTAAATTTCTAGTAGCAACTTTTTTTAGAAAAGTCATCTGATTTGGAGATGGAAGCAACCTATTTGAGGCTTGAGGATAGGTTGGAGGGTGCATCTAGCATCATCCCTTGGAAGGTGAGGGTTTCATTTGAGGTTTGAGGATAGGTTGGAGGATGCATCTAATATCATCCCTTGGAAGGTGAGGGTTTCATTGATTATGATGGAGAATGGCATGTGGGAGTTTATTGATACCTAACTCACCCCGCCTAAAAATGTTGCAAAACTAGTTGCCTATAATCAAAAGGGCGAGAATTATCTTCGATGCGATGAAGGATCATGTGATTCCTCACCTATCTGAGAAGAATACAACAAGGGAGATGTGGGATACGTTGATGAAGCAATACTAGAGTGATAACACCAGCAGGAAGATGTTGTCGAGAGAGAAGCTCAAGAACACCAAGATGACCAAATCATATACATGACCACTAATCTCAACAAAATCACATAAGTTTCTAATGAACTTACAACAGTTGGGGAGGTTTTGACAGATGAAAGATGGTAAGGACAACCCTAAATGATTTCACCAAGTCATGGGCCTCGATCATCAAGTGCATTATTGCACGACAAAGAGTTGATGTACCCCAATAAATGATAGGAATCCCCCTGGCATTACACCTTCTTGATGGACACTGCTTTATTTTGGGATGGTTTGATGATGATGATGATAATACAAAAATGTTTATATAAACTTCACATTCAAGTGATGGTATCAAGGCGATTTCATGATGAAACCATTCTATTTTAAAAACTATTTTATATGGATTTATTAAGCATTGTAGGCCAAACTATGTATCAACGATTATCTGCTCCGTCCCATAGGCTATCTTTAGCCTCGTGGACATCAAAATAATTTTCTTTCTTTCTTTCTTCAGAATTCTCTGTATTTGTTTTTTTGGTTGATGGCTAGTCCCATCCATGGTTGATTTGGCTAGGAATTTGAATTAAAATAATGTGTCCTATCGGCCCTGATGAGATTTTCCACCATCCCAACATCTGTGATGTTCCTTCCATTTAATGTTTGGGTGTCACTTTTCTATTCATTTAGTGTTGATGAGGTCAATATATCATGTTGAATACTATCCCTTAGATGTAGGGGGAGTTTTGAGTGAATAAATTATGATGTAAGCTTTTGGGAATGTTCCACAAAATCTTACATCATAATTGATCATTTTGTTTTTTTTGGATTAAGTCATAAATTTATAAAAGATTTTTTATTAGAATTTAAAAGAAATAAAATTATTTTTTCTCTAATTATCGGACTTCAATTTTGAAAACCTGGATTAATATTTATGCTTTTGTGCATTAATACTTCAACTTCTATATAGATTATACTTTGGCCAAGAAACGATAGAAATTATAGCTTCTGCCTCATTACATTTAAACTTTGACCAACTTACCACTCTGTCTAGTGAGTCTGTCACCATATGCAAACTTTGACCAACCAATCACCTTGCTATTCACCACGTTTGCAAACTCTGATAAACTTTGCAATATTACTTTGTTTAAGTAAAATATGCATTCCTTCATGGAGAGGAACTAAGAAACTCTCTTGACAATTGACAATGGAGGAGGAAAGATAATACTTTATTAAAACCAATAATCAACTCCTGTTCCACCTTTGTAGTATTATCATGAACTTGGGCCTTTCCTTCCTAAGTATCCCGCATCTGCTTATCCTTGCTATTGGATATGCTAATAGCCTAGGAATAGGAAGACACTCTATATCTAAGACCTCAAACTATCTTGTTCATGGAGTTGCATCCACTAGTCAAAACAATCATGTGATAAACAACAAATAATTCTCTTTTTATAAATCCACAGGCCTTACAATTTAATTAATTAATTGTCTTCATTTCAAAATTTGTATCATAATACTGAAAATCTCAAATTTATACCTTGATTTTTTGGTAGCCAAAATTATATACATAAGATAAATACCACTTTCGAATTTCAGAACTTGAAAGAATACTAGATGAAGCTGCTTGGTGTGACAACTTCTCCAAGCTAGGTCTACTTCCTGCATGTTCGTTGCTTTTGCCTTGATCTTCTTGGGTGGGATGTAATAAATACAAATATTCATTGTTCTAATGAATATAGGAGGTTTGGGTCTTTACTTCTTATTATGATTCTGACGTTCTGTTTTGTTGATGCTTTAGTGAATTATGGTGGTCATCTTTGGACCAAAAGACTCTCTATAACCTAATATAGGGGAGATGTGTAGGCATAATGTAAGAAAGTTTGTTTATATTATATAAACGAAGGTGAATAATTTCACATGACTATCTTAATTTATAAAAGAAAATTTAACACAACAATTGGCAAACACTAATAGATTAAATACATATAAAGTACAAAACCATGAGCTCTAACACAACCATGGGAAAACACCAATAGATTAAATAAAAATAAAGTACAAAACAATAGGCTATAACCAAACCATGGAGGATAAGGGTTTTCTCAAAAGCTATTTAACAAAATCAACTCCAACAACTAAAAATGAATGATTTAGTAAGTTATAATAATTAAGTATAAGTAATATTAATTTAGGGTAGTTAAATTTGACCATCAAAATTTAACATAGTAATAAATTTATTATACAAATTATGTATGTGGTCAATTAAAATAATCAATATAAAATACAATAATAATTGCAAATATCTTATTAAACACTTTAACAATAATCATAGTAAATAATATATATAAAAATGCCCATCTCAATTTATAAGTGAAATTAAAAAATTGTAGATAAATAAATAAAAAATTAAACATTATAATTTATAAATGGATTAATAATTAAAAGTTATGACATTTTTAAATTAAGTTAGAATAGTGTGCACTCCATTTATACATTCAAAAGTTTATAAAATATTTTTTCAGTATTAATCACATCAATAAATATTTGCCAACGTGTTTCGAACCAACCAATGTGGTTCATCGTTACGGCAAGATGAAGAATCAGACCATGGCAGTGGGTTAAATAGATGAAATGGTTACTATTGAGTAGATCAAAAATTAATTTCCATAATTTAATTAAAGTCAAATATAACTCAATGTAAATATTATTATTCTTATGACTAAACTAAGAAAAAATTATATTAAATTGTAATATTTAATATAATTTTTCTTAGTTTAGTCATAAGAATAATAATATTAACATTGAGTTATATTTGACTTTAATTAAATTATGGAAATTAATTCATTTCTTATTTTTGACCAAGCCAATAGTAACATTTTCGAACCGATGTGATTAATACTGAAAAATTCTTTTTATAATCTTCATATAGATCATAGAAGCCTAAACTAGATTTTTCAAAAGTTTATTTTAACAACAAAAAATCACAATCTTGCTGTAAATTTTCTAGCAAAAAAACCATTTTGTCTATTAATTTAAATTTCGACAAATTAATAATTAATAATTTTAAAAAATTCATTAAAGTTAAACAATATTTTTTTTATCATATTTATTATATTTATGGAATATTCCAAAATTTACATTTGGTTTTGTTTCTTGTCACAATTTTGTAGAGATTATTTCAGGCTTGACATGTGGTTACTCTAAAAATCATCCTGGTATGGCACCTTGTGTAGGCCACACCAACCCTTAACATGGTTGGATTTTTACCCATGGAGTTTCCAACCCGTAACCTTCACATCATGGAGTGACTTAATAGTACACCCCATCACCACACCAACCCTTAACATGGTTGGATTTTTGCTCATAAAATTTCCAACGAATAACCTTCACATCATGAAATGACTTAATAGTACACCCCATTACTATCTATTCTACAGGTTTACGCCAAAATCTACCATTATTACAATCACTTACAAACTAATAAAACCACATTCATTCATTTTTGTTTCTTCTTAAACTCACTGTTCCTTTCCTTCATTTAAACCCACTACATCTTTCATAATTTTGTTTAGAAAAACTTCCTTCAATGTGTAAAGGGTGGGTGTGAAGAGGGGAGGAGTGTCAGGATAAGCTCGATAACCTCCCCTACCCTATTTGGCATTTACATTGATAAGCTCGAAGGCTATTTAGAGGAAGCAGGATGTGATGGCACGATCTTAGCTGGGATAGTCATCATCCTTCTTCTTTATGCTGACGATATTGTTCTTTTGGCAAGGTGCCCATCTGATCTTAATAAGAAACTAAGGCTTCTTAAGAATTTCTGCTCTACCATGGGTATGACTGTTAACACTGACAAAACAAAAGTTATGATTATCAAATCCAAGAAGGACACTTACGCTAATTTTATGTATGAAAATAGTAACTTGGAGGAAGTGTATTCTTACAAGTACCTAGGAATTGATATTCATCACAAGCTCAACTGGAACCATAGCATTGAGAAAAGGATTAATGGGGGTTGGAAAGCTTACTTTGGTCTTGAAAATAATTGTAAAATAGCAAACCTTGTAATGTGGGATAAAAAGAAGTTCCTCTTTGAAACTTTAGTCACTCCTGTTATCTTATATGGCTGTGAGGTTTGGGGTTGCAGCATCTCCAGAGAATCATGGAGAAAGATTGAGCAAATCCAAAAGAGTTTTATAACTTATAACCTGAAAATTAAAAGTAATACACCCTATCCTATTCTCCTTATAGAAGCAGGTATTTCCCCTATTGAGAGCCTAGCTATGCTTAGGTTTCTGTTGTACAAGCACAAAATCAGTAACATAGACGATCATAGACTTCCTAAGATAGCTTTAAATTCTAGCCAAAACCACCTAAGGCTCAATTGAGGGTGGCATAAAGACACAAGGGCCTGGTTAAACTATTGGGAGATCAACGAAAATGATGCATTGCAAAACATAAATAACATAAAGATATTGTTACTTCTAAGTTCAAAGAAAAAATGTGGTGTGAGAAAGACTTAGTGGCTAAAAGAAAATTAAGTTATTATAAAGAGGTCATCAACCCCACCCTAGAAGATCAAAAGTATCTCTCTATTTTAACTAGCTCAAAGAAGAAAATTAATATAGCAAAGATTAGAACGAATTCTCATGAGCTCCATAGTGAAACAGGTCGTTGGGCAGTTCCTAAAACGCCATGGACAGAAAGGATCTACCATATATGTGAGAATAGGAACATCGAGGATGAAAACCACTTCCTCTTAGAGTGCCCCGCGTATAACCACATTAGATCTCAGTTTCACAATCTTTGTTACAATACTTACCTTCCTAGCTTTTTACAATGTCAAAATTATAGTGAGCTTGGGAGGCTTCTCTCCAAGCTTTTTGAGCATAGGAATAAAATCTTAAATCAAAATAGATAATTTGTTTCTTTAGGTCCGATAGACCATTATTTGGCATCAGCGGACGTTAACCATCATCATCATCATCATCATCATAATAAAATATTTTAATAAGAATTAATATTGACATATACTCAAAAATATATTAATAGTAAAAAACCATTTTAATTTGTGTGCTAAAATGTCTCGATGTACATGTAATGTAAAATATTTTAATGTAAATTAGGTATATTTTATATATCATTTTAAAAAAATATGTATATATCATGAAAAAAATTAGATTTTTATGGTTAAGAGTTTATTTGGTCATATATATATATATATATATATATATATATATATATATATATATGAACATATAAAATAAACTTTAAACGATGAAAAATAACACATTGCATTTTGCATTCTAAAGAAGTTTGCAAGTGAAGAAATTAAGTCTTTTTCAATTTATATTATATTCATACTTAAGATGGATCTATACTAATACTAGCCAATATCAAAAAATAAAAAAAATTATAAACTTTAAAATTGAAACATATAACCTATCAAATTTAATAACTCAAATCTTAAAAATAATTATTATATAAACTATATATAAATTTATACCATATATACCATTCATATATATATATATATATAACTATTATATAACTATTAATTAACAAAAAGATAATTTTTTTTTATTATAAATTTTAGAATTTGAACATGTCATATTTAATAACTCAAATCTTAAAAATAATTATTATATAAACTATATATAAATTTATAACATATATACCATTCAATTAGTATATAAAAATTTATAAAATATTAATTAATAAAAATAAAGACAACTTCATTAGTAATTTTATAGTCAGAAGAATCTTACGTTCTATAAAGAAACTTAATTATAAATTAGGTAAATGTAATTTGATGTGCTCCAAAATTTGATCCAATTTGAGTTTAGGAGATAGCTCTCCAACCAAGCAACCGTCGTTCAAGATAAATGAGAGCTTCCGACTCCTATTCATAGATACCTTATAAGCTTTTTCATCAAATTCTCAAGCAAAATATGTCCTAATTCCTTCACCCATCCATGACAAAAATTCCATTTGTCATCATGTATTTTTTTCTTGAACTTTATCTAAATTTATTTTTATTATTTTTCCTTTATTAATAAAATAATTACTTTATTCTTATTATTTTAAAATTTGATTTATTATTATATTTCTTTATTTTTATTATTTTCATGTAATAATTTTTTTATATTTATAATTAATTTAATTAAATTTTTTAAAATATTATATAAAGTTGTTTTACATGAGAATAAGTGAGAATTATGTCTTTGGTATATTTTTTTTGTGTAAGCTTAGTAGTATTTCCTTTTTCTATTAATTATCTATAGGTAGGTAACAAAATATATTTGTTGGCCTTAAATTTTCTAAAGGAAACCAAGTTTGTTGGCCACCGATCAACATCAAAAGATGTCCAAAATTTAAAAAGTTTGTTCTTCATCATCCATGCTGAGTTTGCGACTGTATCTATTCTATACTTAATGCTTTGACTTGTAAAGTAAATGATATCCATCATAATAACAAAAATTAATTTTCTACTACTCGACGCCAGTCATCAGACTCGACAGAGGTTGGTTCCTTGGCACTTGACCCAGGCACTTTGTTCTGCAACAAGGTTTGGAGCTGCTTTTCCATTTTCGCAAAATGGAGGTTTTGGTGATATTGTTGTACTTGTACAGCCTGAATTTCCTTCTGAATGTCCCTTAAATTTGGTTTCTCTTGCCTTGCTTGCTCTGGTTCTTCTCTGTCCCTGTATGTCATTTCCCTTGCCAAAAGATTCTTCATGACCTAGTATTGTTGGATGGTCTGTCTGAACAGTGTTTGGCAACCTCTAGTATGTACCAAATCAATAAGTAATGGCTCTCAGTCTTCCATTGGAAGTTCATCGTTTGCCACCTTGGCATTTAACTCTGTCTCCCATGTCGTTGTTACTACTTGTACTTGTGCCGGGGTACCTACATGGTAAGCATGCAGTGAGTTCTGCATACTTTCCTCGCCCATTTTTCTTCCCCTTTTTCTCTGGGTTTGGCTCACTGAAGCCACTAGACCCTTCATTTTATTCCCTGCCTGCTTACCTGCTTGCCAGCCTCCTTTTTCCCCTTGTCTCACTTCTGCCTTCACCATATTTTCCGTCAGCAATTCCTTTAGTCCCCGCCCTTCTAGTGTTCTTACCTGTTCCTGATGATGGAGCGCTAGGGACAAAAGAGTATAGGAGTTAATTAAACCTATAATGTTAACATAAATGCATACATTAAAACCAATTCGTATTTATTTCATATCATTATGTCGTTCCTTATATTTTTGCTTTACAACATTCCAACTGCCCGTTTGCTTCTCGACAACTCGGTTGTCCCCAATTTGCAGCGAGAGCAGGGTTATAACTTCTCTCCTCTGCTCTAAGCCCCCCTGGAGACCATCACCTGGGATCCTTGTAGTGGTCCCTCTCCACTCTTATGAGTTGGCCAACAGGGATTTGGGATTTCGACATCGGGAAAGCATGGTTTTGGCTCCGATTCCGCCACCAGGGTAGACCCTCTAGAATTGTTATGTTCCAACCCTTCTCTCTTAGATTTACGGGTTTTGGCCCACCCTTGTAGTCTGTCTCGACTCAGGGTCTTTAAGAAAGGATTTCCCCCGAGCCATGCAGAGTCCCCTTGGTCTAAATTCCATCCATTCCTATACTCCTGAATCTTTGTCATTCCCCATGGGGTTTGGCAGCCCCCGAGTAGCCAGAGTAACCTCCTAGGGCCTATCTTATCTTTCCCATTCCCCCCTCTCACCCCCAACAGATTCTGGGAACTACTAGACCCCCGCAGGCTGACAGAGGAGTCATAGCCTCTTCTCAATCCAAAACTGCAGAATTCCCTATAACGGTTATCAATTTCTTTCTCTCGGGTGAGAGAGACCCTAAAAACCCTCTGCAGATCCCATTCCCCCCCACCTTTCATGTAATGCAGTCAATTCATGTCCAGACATTACCAACAAACAAATGACCCCAAATTCATGATTTTTTCCATTTCTTTCAACAATTAAGAAACCAGACATCATCATCTTAAGACAGGACCAACATTTTCCAATTACTTTCGACACCACCCTCCTTTTATTCTAGAATTTCTTCCATTTTGCGACATTGCTGCCAAATTTAAGCTTATGGAAGTTTGGTTTACATACCAGTTACGATCCAGGTTAATGCAGGTTGAATCTGGATGCCAACAGCCGCCCCTTCTCTTTCTCTTCTCTCAATTACCACCCACAACACTTGGCTCTTGTGCTGTTCTCATCCTTCACATATATTTACCCATCTCTCTCACCCCCCTTTTTCTTGAATGCTCACCCACCTACCCGCTTGCGTTCCAGAGGCTTCCTCCACTTGCCTCCTTTTCCTGAATTCTTCCATCTCCTTCATGTGGGGTCCTTGAATGGGCCACCCACGTACCCTCTTCATTATGCCTTCTGTCATAACTATATTCCGTCCGGATCCGGGGCCCCTTCACACCCCGATCTGGGGTTTTTTTCCTCCTTCCCTATCTTTCCCCAGGATCTCCCTAAGATTGTTCATTCCATCGGTTTGATTTATCTCATTCCCCGGGATGTCTAGGTTGATTCCCGGTTTACCACATCTCCAGTTTGCTAAGAAATCCGCTGCCACGTTCTATGATCTGTGGACATGTGTCGGGATGAGGTATTCCTTCCCTTGTACTAGGATTCCTATTTCCTAGACTAGTCTAGCCTTTCTCCAACTCTTGCTTATTTTTTCCCATTGGGTTCCCTACTGTAGTTTTTTCACCCTGTCAATCACCAATGTGGAATCCCCTTCCACCACCATCTTCTGATATCCTTCCCTTCGAGCGATTTCTAGTCTCTATTTGAGTGCGTTGAGTTCTGCTTCATTATTTCTCGCTATTCCACAATCCATTGCAAACAACCTTATTGTTTGGCCCTGGTGATCTATGAATACTCCTCCTAGTCCCGCTTCTCCAGGATTTCCTTTGGCAGCTCCGTCAAAGTTTAGTTTTATGAAATCCTTAGGAGGGAAATCAAAGTATGATAGGGATTGCAGAGGAGTAGGTTTCCGTTTCCAGGAGTCAGTCATCAGCATTTGCGGATTCATATTTAACATCTCCATTATTTAGCTCTCCAGTGGTGTTGTTTCCAAGTCTGCTGGGTACCATTTCTCGGCCAAAATAGTTTCACAAATATTCTGTATTATCAGCTTCCACACCTTTGTTGCTGCCTTTTTTCATCTTTGAAGATTCTCTGATTTCTCTCTTTCCACACCACCCATAGGAGAAATCCTAAGGAGATGTTCCAGGCTCAGTTAAGGATGGGGCATTGGTATATTTTATTCCTCCAATTTTCCATTGTTGTTTTTGTGCTTGAGTAATCTTTGTCCGAGTGTCCACAGAAAATTTCATGATTCTGCCATAGGGTGTTGCTATATATGTAGGAGTTTATTAGATGTTCCATTGTTTCCATTTGTCCTTCACATGTGCAACAAACCGATAGTCCCTGCATCCCTCTTATCTGTAGTTGGTCCCATGTTAGGGCACGACCATGGAGGACAACCCATAGGAAGAAGGCTACTTTAGTCCATAGTTGATCCTCCCATATTCATTCCCATATGGGTAACCCTTGCTGTTGTTGATGTTCTTCTTTCAGGTAGTATCCTTCTTGTATAGTAAACATTCCTTTAATTCTATATCCCCACCTTATAATATCTGTTCCCTCTGTTATCGTTATTCTTCTGGAGTCTAACTCTTTATCATAGGTTGCCCATTAGAGAGAGTCTGGTGCATCTAGCCAGTGTTGTTTCCTCTTCCATTTTCTCTATATTGATCTGGCTTCTACTTCCTAGAATTTATTCACCGTCTGATTTGCTAGTCAGTTTGTGTTTAAGAATATTTCCACTAGGTCCTGGCTACTGAATAGTTTTTCCCTCTGCTACCAGGCATCTTGCCAAAACTTGGCCATATCCCATCTCCTGATCTCCCAGAAGCTGTGGTTTCTTATCAATTCCCTATTTTCTACTGTTAGGTTCCATAGAGACGATCCCTTTGTATTTTCCTGGCTTCCCAGTCTTCCTTCGGTCGTCCTAGGCATTCCATATTTTCTTCCCCATATTTATTTCCATAAGTCATTACCTCCCTGTATCCATCTCCACCAAAGTTTAGCCCCCATAACCTGGTTCAAAGTGTACGGGTCTCGAAGGCCCAAACCCCTTGCTTTTCTTGGATTCGTTAGCTAGTTCCAGGAAAGAAGAGCCCATTTATTTGCTGTTTGTGGCCCTTGCTACATGAATTTATTAAAGGTATTTGTCATATCGTTGCAAACAATTTTGGGCACTGTTAGACTTGAGAGCTAGTAAATAGAAATTGATTGTAACACTACCTTTAGGAGGATGACTCTATTAGCCATGTTGAGTGCTCGAAAGGTCTAGTTTTGGAGGTGACCTTGAATCATGCGGGCTTCACTGGGGAAGCAATACCATACCACGTGCATTCATATTGGGAGGTTTATAATGAGGAAAAAATGACATAATATATTGGGGGATATATAGGGGATAAAAGGGTTTTTATATTGGAAGGTGTAAAAAATGGAGCTCAAAGTTAATGAAAAAATATAAAGGGGTATAAAAAATGTTAATGAAAAATGGATACCTACAATATCTAGTGAAAGTGGGGATTTTTTAAATTAGGAAGGTGTATTGGGTTTGTATTGGTAGGAGGTTAAATAATGTGATTTTTAGAGATATTTTCCAATACATAGTCAAATTAAGGGTATTGTTTAATATGCCACGAAAGCATGTGATATGTCAAAGGTTAATTGAGTGAAGCTCCCGTTACTTGAATCTTGTCCAAGAGAGCCTTCCAATTTGCCACTCGGAGCGGGTAACGAAATCCCAAGGTATTTCTATGGAAGGGTTCCTATTCAAAATCCCATTATTCTTGCCAGGAAGGCTTGAGATTGAGCAACTGTATTAAAGAAGAAGATATCAGACTTATCTTTATTTATCTAAGTTCCTGAGGCATTCGTGAAATCTTGCAGTATGGCCAAGAGGGACCTTGCTTCGTTGAGAGTAGCTTGGCAAAACATCATAATGTCATCAACAAACTATTGATGAGTTAAAGGAAGATCATTTCCCCACATGCACAGACCTTTAAATTGTCCTACTTGAACTTTTGCTTTGACATATCTTCCTAGACCTTCAGCTGCTAAAATGAACAGAAGGGGGGAGATCGAGTCTCCTTTCCTTATCCCTCTTGTTGTGTTGAAAGCCTCATATGGTGCTCCATTAAGTAGGATAGACAACATATGGGTCAATATTAAAGACGAGATCCAATTTATCCATCGGGAGTTAAAGCCAAAGGCTTTCAGGATACTTTGAAGGTAGGTCCAACTTAAACGGTCGTATGCTTTCAACAAGTCGAGCTTGATCATCATTCCTTTGGCTTTGAGGTTCTTAAGGGAGTGGATTACCTCTTGAGCAGTAACTATACTGTCCATAATATGCCACCCTTTAACAAAACCAGTTTTCTCTTGGGAGATTAATGCTAGGAGGATCAGTTTAAGCCAATTTATCATTATAGTTGAGAAGATTTTGTAAATTACATTGCATAATGCTATAGGTATAAACCCCTGAGGCTCTTCAGAGTGATCAGATTTTGGAATAAGAGCTATAAAAGTTGATATTAGGGCAGGATGTACCTTTTTTGTTCTTCTAGATTCTTCCACTACTTCTAGGATGTCTTTCCCTAGAATCGGCCATGTTGCTTGAAAAAATTATGCCGTGAAGTCATCCATACCTGGCATTTTATTCTTTGCCAGTCCTTTGATTACCTCCTCCACTTCTTCCAAGGTAATAGCCCTCATTAGTGCTAAGTTCTAGTCCCTTCTTACTAAATGGGGGATATGCCCCATTATCCTATTTATTGTTTCTGACCTATCAGTATTTGGTTATGTCATTATGTTTTGGAAGTGATTCACCAACAAAATTTCCATCTCATCATTTTGCACCAGCTGGTTTCCTCCCTAGTCTAGTAATGAGAACATTCAATTATACTGTCTATGTTGTATCATTGCTTTGTGGAAGAATCTAGTGTTCCTTTCTCCCTCTCAGAGCCACTGGACTCTCAATTTTTGTTTCCACAAGATCTCTTCTTGCTTCCTCCTTTCCTTAATCCTAGTTAGTAGCTTTCCTTCTTCCTCCACTAAGGGTTCCGAGCAGCCATTTGTTATCATCTGTTGTTGAACTCGTTGCATCCTAACCTATAGCAGTTCCTAATCTTGCTGAATATTGCCAAATTCTTCTTTATTCCATTTCTTTATTTTTCCCTTAAGTTATTTTAGGCATAGCTGGAATGTATGCATTTTATTCCTCCTTTGTTCTATACTTGATCTCCACCATTCCTCCATTTTTTCTAAGAAGGCAAGGTCGTGAAGCCAAAAGGCTTCGAACCAGAATGGCCTCTTGTTCTGCCCTTGTTTCATGTCTACTTCCAGCCTAATTGGCTAGTGGTTAGATCCCATACATGGAAATATTGACGCTTCATAGTATACATCCCTACTTAATAAATTTTCCATTGCCAAGAACCAGTCTAGCCTTGAAGCTATTTGGCAGGTTCCTCCTCTACGGTTGTTCCAGTTATGAGTTCCGTTGATGGTCGAAATATCTACTAGATGCAACTCTTCTTGCATGTCCTTAAACTGCTCCATTTCTAGTTCTTCCCTTCTTATCCCACCTTTTTTTCTTCCAGTGAAGTTATCAGATTGAAATCTGCTCCTATGATCCATAGTTTTTCTGCATGCATTTGGCTTATTTTCCTAATGCTCTGGATAAAGATTTCCTTTTCTCCACGAGTGTGAGGCCCATATACTGCTGAGATGATGATCCATTCTTTGGTCCCTATGTTACGAAATCGTACAATCAAGATTCTCGACATTCCTATCTAGTTATCCACCATTACCTCGACACGATTCCATAATATGGTGATTCCACAAGCACTTCCTTTTGCATCTAATGCTACTACTTCATATCTTGGTTTCATTTTGCGTAGTATCTCCTCTATTTTTTCTCCTGTTACCTTTGTTTCTTATAGGATAACTATTTGAGGCTTTTCCTTTTTCAACCGATCTTGTAAGTACCTCTTTTTTCCTCGATTGTTAAGGCCCCTTATGTTCCATGAGATCACTATCATTGGCTAACTTTATTAAGTTGTTGGAATACCGTTGAGAGCGTTACTACCATTCCCATGTTTACCAACATCTCTTCCATTATTTGAATTGACTCCTGTAGATTTCTTCTCCCCGTTTTCTTCCCTCCTTTACTTCGGCTATGTTATTCCTAAGAAGTTTCTTGTTGCATGCCGAGCTACTCTGCTATGTCTCCTTGTCTCTGTCCTTGGGTAGCAATGTATTGCTGGAAGGTTTCTTTATACAGTTTCTTTTCATCCCCTAGAATGAATATTTCATCAAGGTGTTTCCACTCATTCAAGGGTCTTTTCAGAACTTCTTCTTTCGATCTTAACTCATCCCCGACTACATCGACTTCCATTGTAGTGAGATCTACTGGTTCCTGTTCTTCTTTTTCTGTTAGATCTATTTGGGCTTTTCTCTTTGGGGTGGTCATTGATTTAGCATGTTTTTTCTCCTTTTCTTTGTCCTGATTCTCTCTTGTTTTTGTCTCGTTTATTGTTTATTCTTCTTCTTGCAACACCTCATATCTATTCGTATTTCCCTTTTGCTTTTGGTTATGGTTTCCTGGATTTTACTGCACTCTCTTAGTCTTCTTCTTATGCATGACCTCTTTGAATCCCTCGTTTACCTCTTGTGGGGGGTTCTTTTGTTGCTCCTTTAGGTCTGGTCAATCTTCCTAGTTCATCGGGCATGATTTGTACAAGTGGCCATATTCATGACACCAACAACAGCGGAACGAGATGCGCTCATAATCCAAGCTCTGCTGGCATATTTCGTCTTGATATTCTAGTTCTACCGATTCTGGGATGTGCTCCGAAATATTCATATAAACACATATTCAGGCATAGGAGGTGTATCGTCCCCTACATGTGGAATTTGCTATTTTTACAAATCTTCCTATTGAGTTCCCTATGCCTTCTAGTATTTCTGGGTCCCAGAAATCCATTGGAAGGCCAAAGAGTCAGACCCAAATAGGGGCTGTCAAAAATTGCCTCTTATCTCAGTTATAACATTCCTCCCAATATCTCATAAACAACCCTGCATTATGGTGAAAATATAGACCATTTTCAAAGACCCTTTCCTTACGCTGCAGGTTTGAAAATATTACTGTAAAAAATCCTCTAGCTCCCAGCTTGAGTTCTACATGGCCTTTTGGCTACCATTTCTGTTGCATCCACTTTATCAAGTCTTTCTCCGTCAGCCAGACTCTGATGAATTTGCATATCATTGCATGGTCCTTCATATAACTGCGATATTTCTCCTGTTTGTTCAAAGGTATTACAAATCTGGGTTTCTCTGTTGCACATGAAAAACAATTCCCTCTACTTCTTGCCTACCATCAAGATTCGAGGACACGCCCATTGTTAGGGTCGATGGCTTCAACGGAACTTAACGGATTTCTAGTTTTCTCACTAGATTCGCTAGTTGTTACATTCCGATAGGAGGGGATCTCTCCCCCCTACTGAGGTTTGTATGTCTCCTCTGTCGATCTGCAACCGTTCGTCTAGACTACGCCTTCAAGTTTGTCAGGGTTCTGCAGGGCTTCAAACCGTAGGTGTATTTCATCAATTGCAGAGCAAGTTTTAAATGTATCTTTTCATGAATTAATAATTGCCTCTAGTATATTTTAGATTATTAGATAAAAATAGGTTTTAAAAATGTGAAAATTATGCATACCATTTAAGTGTGTATAGATATCCCTTTCAATGTAGTTTGCATCACAACTTGAATTACATAAAATGGATGTTTGAGCCTAAAGTACCATGTATTTTAATGAAGATTTCTTTGATATGAGAATAATAAAAAAAATTGCATATTGAATATTTTATAATTTTTGAAAGAATTATGTGTGTAAAATTTAAAAATTACACATACCCATTAAGGAGGCGTTCATATCCTTTCCAATGTAGGTTATATTGTTACTTCAATCACTCCAAATGAATGTTTGAGCATCAAGTGGCATTAATGCGGCTTGCTTATTATGTGAACACGTAAAAGGTTAGAATTTTGAATATTACACACTTCTTAGTTAGATTGAGAATTCACATGATTATTTGTTATTAATTCCTTTACAATAGACGTTACTCTTATCACTTTCTCCCTTCGAACACATTCATGCTATCTTTACTTTTGTATTGCCTTTTCTTCTTGAATGCATAATCACATTCCCCAGTACTTGACACCTCTTTCTCCATGTGTTGTTCCCTTTGTCTATCTCTAGTCTACCTTCGAAAACCTCAAAATATGCATCAACATCTATGACATCTTTTATTGACTTCATGCTACTTTATTAATGAAAAACAACTACACCCTAAACATAGTTACTAATTAAATGGAAACTATTACTTCAAAATGGGTACTCTAGCCCAAAAACCCAAAATAATACATGAAAAACAAGCTGAAAATGAAAAGTATTGATGTTGGAATAATATTCTTTTATTTTAGGGTACATTTTCAACATTTTTTGAAAATGATAGTAAAAACCATTTTTTTTGTGTGCAGAAAACACCTTGAAAACGAAAAGTGTTGATGTTGGAATAAAGTTTACGTTTTTTTTTTTTTTTTTTTTTTTTTTTTTTTTTTTTTTTTTTCAGAAACATTTTCAACATCTTTTAATAACAACGTTAAAAATAAAATATCATGACTCTGAAAAACTTTAAATTTCCAACAATTTTCAAGCATGAGATTAAAAATAAAATATCACCTCTTTGAAAAACCTTAAAGTTCCAACGATTTTTAGGCACGACATTAAATTTAAAATGTCATTTATTTGAAAAACCTTAAAATTCCAACAATTTTCAAGCATGGTGCTAAGAAAAAATACCTATAACTGTTTTCAACCATAACATTAAAGATAAAATATCATGACTTCGAAAAACATTAAAATTTTGACAATTTTTCAACCATGGAATTAAAACCAAATATTATGACTACAAAACAATCTTAGGTTTTCAAAATATTTCAAATATGACATTATGGAAAAATTTTATGGCTAAAAAAACTTTAAAAATGAATACCTGAATGAAAGAGCTTTTGTACCAAGTGTATTTAAAAAATGCTAAATGTGTAGTGATTTTAAAATCTTGGCCTAAGGCAACTTGATACATTGTAAAAAAAGTTTAAACATCAATTATCAAATTGACACATAGTGTAGGTGAACTCGACCCATTGTAATGAAAAATTAAAGACCAACCATGAAACTGACACATTGTGGGGGCAAACTTGAAGCATTATAACAAAAAATTTAAAATCAACGATCAAATTGCATATAATGGGATCGAGTTGCTAGATGAGCGTCGACATGGACCCTGCGGAAAATAAAAAATAAATAAAAATGAAAAATGTTAAATAAAACAAAAATTCAAATATTGAGGAAAAAAACACAAAAAATAATATAAAAGAGAACAAAAATTAAAATATTGAAAAAAAAACAATAAAAAAAACCACACAAAAAATTTTAAAAAATAATAACAAATAATAAAACATAAAAAACAATTTAAAAATCATGAAAAAAAATCAAATATAAAAAATATATAAAAAAACAAAAAAAAACTGAAATAATAATAATAATAAAAATAAATAAATAAATTACCCTGTAAAAAAAAATTAAATAAAAATAACAAAATATTTCAAAAATAAACTTAATTTAAGAAAATAAAGTAAATTATATATATATATATATATAAAGAGTTTAAAATAAAAATAAAAACCGAATAAAAAATAAAAGAACATTAAAAAAATTAGAAAAATAAAAAAAGTTGCACAAATAAAATAAAACATTGAAATAAAATAATTAAAATTAAAAAATAATAACATTTTTTTTTCTTTCCCACCCCGAGGCCCAATTGGTGAAGGGGTAGCAAAGAGCCAACTCGTGATGAAAGAAATTAAACATTTGAGGGGTTTAATTAAAAAAAAAAAAAAAACAAAACCAAAATTATCTTATTAAAAAAAAGATCAAAACAAACATATAATTTAAGGGAAAAAGAAAATCAAATTTTTTAAAGTTAGAAGAAAAAAAAAATTAAAATAAAAATAAAAATTAAAACATTTAAAAAAAATTAAAATTAAAAATTAAATTTAGAAAAATTAAATTAAAAAAATAAATAAAAAGTAAAAAGTAAAGAAAAATTTAAAATAAATTAAAAATTAAAATAAAAAAAGGATAGAAAACAAATCTTGCTACCCCACCTCACCCCATCCCACCAACTCCATCGAATCCACCCTCCCTTGCCACCCTTCTATCCATACCTCCCCACCCCACGCCACCGTCCCTCCAACGTTGCTCCCCAACCATCCCACCCCACCTTACGTCCCAACCCATTCCTCTCGTTCCCCCCTACCACCCCACCCACCCATCCTCTTCGCGACCCAACTGACATGGGGTGGCGAGGAGTCGATTCCCACCTGCGCCGCGGCCCAACCGATCCTGGGTGGCGAGGGGTCGATTCTCGGAATCGACCCCTTGCCACCCCTAGCCGGTTGGGTCGCGGGGTGGCTGGGGAGGTGGGAGGGAGGTTGCTGTTGTTTTGGGGCGACAGAGGAAGGGGTGGGGTGGTTGGGGAGGCAAGTGGGAAGGAGGGTAGGGTTGAGTGGGGAGGTATGGACGGAGGGGTGAGGAGGGAGCGAGGGTCGGGTGGAAGGAATGTGATGGAGGGCGAGGTGGGGTAGCCAATTTTATTTCAATTTTTAATTTTTTGTTTTTGTTTTTATTCTTTTAATTAATTACTTATTTAATTTTAATTTTAATTATTATTATTATTATTATTATTTTTAATTTTAATTGTTTTGAATTTTTTTTAATTTTTTCCTTTAGTAATTATATATATATATATATATATATATATATATATATATATAATCTAAAAAATTGGTGTTTTTTTTGTTTATTTTTCTTTTCCTTAAATTATATATTTTTTTGAAAAATTTTCTTTCATTTATTTATTTATTTTTTACATGGTTTTTTTGTCATGTTTATTTATTTATTTTTATGTTCTATTACCAACTTGAAAATCACCAACATTTAAAAAAAATTATGCACAATTTTTTTTCTTCATATTTTTATGGTTTTTTTGCCATGTTTATTTATTTATTTTTATGTTTTATTACCAACTTGAAAATCACCAACATTTAAAAAAAATTATGCACATTTTTTATGTTTTATTACCAACTTGAAAACCACCAACACTTAAAAAAAATTATCCACTTAATAGATTAGATGATTTAAAGTGTAAAAAATAAGCCCTTAAAAAAAATGTGTTGATTCTCCATAACACTTTTCAAAATCAACATGAAAATCCCTAACATTTAAAAAAGATGTTCATACTTGATACATTAAAAAATTTAAAGTGCCAAAAATATGCTCCAAAAAATATTATGAATAATCATTTTTTAAAATTAAGTGATCTTTTGCTACCTCAAAAAACGAGTATTGGTAATTTGTGATTTTTTGCTACCTCAAAAAAAAGTACTAGGTAATTTTTGATCGGTAACTATATTCCTACATTCAAAAAACAAAGAACAAAGGGTTTAACATGGGTGTACATACTTTTGACATTTAAACACCATCTTTTGAAATACAACTTGTGTATGTTCTCGTCCTAATGGATGCCTTAATGGATAAAAACAACCGTAGTCTTACTTACAATTATTCTTAAAATAACTTTATATTTTTCACTAGGGGAAATGCATCAAATGGTCGTGGACACCTAGTCTTTGCCACTTAAAGTGGAAATTATGCTCTCATAGAAATTGTAAATTGATATATGAAATGGAAAAAATAATTACCAAATAAGGGGCAAGGAATTGCATAAATTTTGGTGTGTTAAACAAAACATAAAGAAAATGCTAAACAACACATAAATAATGGTGTGCAATAACTCTTGGTAAATATATTAAAGTGTTAAACAACACATAAATAATATTTATTTACCTCTTGTTCCTATCCATTTTTAATGCAAATACTTCGTTAAATTTTTAAATATTTTAATTTTGACTATGAAATGAAAAATTACTCCACAAATATATCAAATTGGTGGCATAAATATTGCAATTGCATCCAAAAGTTATTTGCAAAAAAGGATAAGGCAATATAGGGAGTTGAAATATATATATATATATATATATATATATATTCTCTTTAATGAAATTGATTAATTAAAAAAAAAATGTTGTTTTTTCATTTGAAATGAATCATATATTTTTTGAGGAATGGTTTTTTTTGTAAGCTTGGTGGGAGGGTAGCACAAGATTCTAACCCAAGATCTCTACTTCTACGAGGCTTCGACCATCGCCACTTGAGCTACTCCAAGCAGACAAGAATGTTGGTTTGATACGTCATTACATTGATTAATTTAAAAAAATGCCATTTTTCCATTTGAAGTGAATCATATTTTTTTTAGGAATGTAGTTTTGATACATCATGGTATTGGCCCATAGTATTATAATAATGTTTATTTCCATGTTAAGAATCTCCACGGTAAAGTTGGAGTAAATCTATTGTTAATAATTTTGTTCCATTTTTTTGAAATATATATATATATAATTTGAAATAAATTTATAATTTAGTAATTTTTTTATGAAATGTGAAATGTGTAATGAAGTAAGTGTTTTGACGCTTATTATGAATTGAAACCTAAAACTTTTAATAGTTATTCAATTTCTATAGTTTCACTAGTAATAATGAACTCTTACTAATTAATGTTTTTCTTGTTACATATATACATTGAGAATGTAAAATGTATTATAAGATTAATGTTTTGATGTCTATTATAATTTGATCTATATACATATTTATAGACCCTTTAATTTACATAATTATATTAGTAATAATTATCTCAAATATTAAATCAAATTAAATTCCTTAAATAATTTTTGATGGCATACTATAACATTTTATCTCTCCATAAATTCAATAAATTTAAAAATTAAAATAAATTTAAAAATACTTTTATGATTATAAGCTAATCTAAAACTTACCATAGCGCTAATAAAAAAACCAACTCTTCATAACAGAGTTTGATTTTAAAAACATTGAGAATTTAGGGCTCTATTGGCTCAAAGCCTAATAGAGCTTAACGACACGCTACCCTAACTAAAACGACACGTTAATGGCATGCTTGTCAACTGCACCATTCACCCTAGCTAAGAAGGCACGTTAACAACATGCCTGCCAGCTGCTCCAGTTTACATGATAACTAGTTTTTTTTATTAACAATGTCGATAAACTAAAAATATTTTTGCTTTAGCAGCAGAGAGTCTGGCTATTCCTGGTTTGGGAATTTACATGCCGGAAAGGGAAGCATAACTTCGAAAGAACTTCAGAGTTTCTTGAACAGCAAACTGTGCACAATGGAAGATGCAATCACTCTATTGAGACAAGCAAATCAACAAAATTGCAGGGACCCTTACAAAACCAGAGGACAAGATGGGCTGAAAATTTGACACACAGTTGTAAGCTCACTTTCCAGGTCCAATAGTTGTTGAGAAATAACCAATCAGCCAGCTGATCCCAAGTCAGTTGATCGTCCACGTTGTCTCATCTCTCTGACACTGTAAATACTGATAGCATTACTCTCTGAATTTAGCTGTTAATATTGCTCAGGTTGAAAGAATGTTTGAGACTGCAAGCTCATGAAACATTTCAGTATTTATAGAACTATAGCCATTGGGATATTAAGTTTCACCAGTAAAATGGAACCCCACAATGGATTTCCAGGGTGTGTTTTTGTGCATATTGCGTACAGTTAATCCTTACAAATGGGGTGCATATTGCGTATAGTTAATCCTTATAAATGGGGTCTGTAGTTTAATATATCTATCCTTTTTCCTGAGTGAGAAATAAAGGTAATTTAAAAATATATATATTAAACAACAACAAAATTACCCAAAAACCCAAAATAATATAGTATATAATCACGTGTTAAAATTAATGAGATACAAAATATAAGATAAAATTAAGAGGTTATATTAATGAGATACAAAATATAAGATAAAATTAAGAGGTTATCGAGGTAAGCCAAATTTCACATCGAGAATGTTTAACCACTCAACACATTTCATTCCATCAAAGCTTTATACATATAAACTTACACATTAGTTGGGTGGTTTGAACCACTCCATAAATAACAAGATCTTAGACTTAAATAGAGGATCTCAATCCTAACGTGCAACAACAAACAACCAAATGCATTAATATAGAAAATACTAGATTTATCCATTAATCCAACTCTCCCCCTTAATGGAAAAATCAACCCAAAGTCATGTTTTTCCTTCCTTGGCTTAACATAGGCCACTTATGTGGCTGGCCTCGATAATTGGTGATAGATAACGCTCCACGGAGTGTAAGCTTACTTGAAGCATTACTTCTAGTATCAATCATTTGAAGCATTACTTCTAGTATCAATAATCTAAGCGCGAGAATATTTCCACCCACACAAGGTTTTATCTGATTCCATGTGCTTCTTGTGGGTCACCTCATTGTCCATTCTCCTTATTATTAAGGATATATAATGTGATTTATTTTGTCCCTTGTAGATTACTTTGGAGCTTCGAGATGGAAAAGCTTGAGATGATGATTGGCTTTGATAAGAATTGTTAGTTCCACTGAAGACACTTTTGTTTCCTCCGTCTCTTTTGTGCTCTTAGTTCTGTGTTTCCCTCGTTATCATGTGGATCTTCAACAATATGTTCATGATTCAAGTGTTTACACCCTTCCTCATGAACACCTAATAACTCTTCTATTGCAAGGTCTTGTTGAACATATTGAGGCTCATGATACTTCTCATCATCAATAAAACCACATTATTTGTCAAAAAATCTTCAAACTAAAAAAAACTACCCAAGACAAACATGTTTCCAAATGATCTTATGAAAAAAACATCATCAAAACGATCAATGTCAAAGACGTCTAAAAATACAGACATATTGACAAAACCACTTATTTCTCTCCAAATTTATTTCTTAGACCCCACACACACCTGATATAGCAACAATTCTGTGCCAACAAAAATAAAACCACCTCACAACTCCAACGATTGACTTTTTGCAGTACAACTCCTCACCTCTTTCACGCTAATACACATACCCACTGTTTGGACGCAATGTTGGCAGGAAGTAGCACAAAAGAAAACAACTCCAACATGGCTGATCACTTAGGAATTCAACCTTGGAGTTACACCAAATCACGTCCTTTGACTGGTGAGACCGGTGGTTATGACCAAATGCATCGCACCGCTTGACTGGACCAAGAAGCGTTGCACTCTTTGTTGGAGGGAGTGTTGATCAATGAAAAACAAAACTTCACCATTCTTCACCGCTGCGCTGTTATGCTCTACCGTTCTTCATCGTTCTTCGGTTTTGTTGGTAATCTATCACACACTATGTCTACCGTCGGTTTAGTTTACCATCTCTTCCTTAAATGTTGATAATACTTTCAGGTTTTCACCAACATATCAAATATAACCTTTTTTAGTTTAGTTAGTCTGTAACAAAAATTGAATTACTTCGTCAATGCCATGTAGTTTAGCTCTTGTAACCTTTTTTTAGTTCAGTCTTGTCTTAACAAAAAAATTGAATTACTTCATCAATGCCATGTAGTTTAGCACTTGAATTCATGGAAATTCCATTTAATAAAAAGCATCGATATATTCACTACTATTAGGACTTGTCCAAGGCCTCCGATTACTTCTGTTCTGTTTCTTAGACCCGAAGATTATTTTCAAAGAATCATGGTTATCATCAGAAGCTTGGGTGACAACGTTCAGCTTCATGCCAATCCAATATGAGCTTTGTCCTTAAAATACGTCATATTGAAATAGAAGCCCGACTGTTGCTCGAGTCGGAAGGTCAAGTTCACAATACCCTGTTAAGTAATCCTTCGTCACTGCATTTTTCATCACTTTCAAAGCGACATAAAAAGGAAAAGCAAAGGTAAGAATACAATGGTTACTTATGTTGGAAAAACAGAGGAGACAAATCATGAATTCACACACAAATCACATGAGCTGCGGCTCTTTTATTGATCACAGAAAACATGATACTTACAATGAACCCGGTGAAGGGTATTTATCCTTTTCCAACTAACGAATTGCCTAAAATATCTTGACATGCATCCACATGCAACCACACACTAAAAGCAGTCTATCACTTGACTTGACTCCACACTCCAACACTTAGCGCTCAACACTTAGTTAACCAACTCTTTAGTTTTAGCTAACTTCGCATATGAGAGTAATTACAATTTCTAACACTCCCCCTTAATTACGACCATATGACTCAACATAACTCAACATGAATTCACTATCACATAAACATGCCTGCTGGTCTATGTCTCAGCTAGGCTTACAATGCCTGCTGGTCTATGTCTCAGCTAGGCTTACAATGACTCAAGAATTTTGCATTTTCTTTTTCTTTGCTTCCAGATTCTATATCGTCAAAATTACTTCATTCTCTGTTGAAATTTCTTTCTATAGGTTTTATTCACTTGCTGCTGCTGCAATTTTTCTTTGACTTGTTTTGAACTTGTTCTGAAAAACAATTGGATCATGTATTCTACACCTTCCTTTTCAAATATTCGTTCAACTATGAACTGCTGGCATAACATTGCATCTTCAAACTGTCTTCTTTGCTTTGCTTCTTGCGCTTCATATTCGTGACTTTCTTTCTGCCATATTTCTTGATAACATAATCTTATCTCTTCTTGACTCCATTGTTGAAAAATGGTTTCAATGCATTCATCTTTATCTTTAGAAACATCCATATCATTATTTTCACTTTCATCATCAAGTATTGCTGCTTTTTTCTTGTAATCTGCATCAAATTTTTTTTATTGACAACCTTGTTTTCAACTTTCGCTCCTATGCTATTTTGAACACCTGCATATTAAAAAACAATGTTAAAAACATCTTTAATATGATTCTCTTCAGTGAGAGCTCCCTGTCCTACATTTGCCTTCTTTTCAACTTCATTGAAACTATCTTTCACTATTATGTGGTCAGTGATATTCTCATCAAAAACTCTTCAATCACTTTATCTTGTTCTTGATCATCAATTGCTAGTGGATCACATACTGCTTCATGAGCAGTACCAACTACTTCATATCTTGCTGCTATAGTGGCAACTTCAACCTTCAATGTTTCATCAAACATTGCGCTTACCATATTTGCACAATCAATCCCTGTTTCAAAAAAGATAACACACATATCATCAACATAATGTTCATCCACACTATGGTGGGATATCTGAGCATCCATGTGCTCATTGTCAATTTCAACTTCACCAAATCCATCAGTTGCAGCTGGATTCACCAATTCATATAACTTTGCAGTCATCATCCACGTGTCTCATCATAGTGGGATTCACCATCATCTGTATCATCCACATTACAGTGGAGTCCTTGAGCATTTATTTTCTCTTGCTCCGTTTCACACTCAAAGGCTTCAACTTCGCTCTCTCCAATATTTGCTGCATCTTCTTCATCCATATGTATGCTTTCATAATGAGTTTCAATTTTATGTTCTTGACAACCATCATCCACTTTTGAGTGGGTTTTCTCCAAGCTCTATTTTCCTTTCAAAGTCTTGCTCATATACTCTTAGATTTGCCGCTGATTTCTTTGTTTGTGACATAACTTGTCGTTTCATGTCGCTCTCCTTTGTGCCAAACTCTGCTTCTAAGATCTTCCATGCTTCCTTGGAAGTTGTAGTTTTTGCTACCTTGCACAAACACTTCTCATCCAATGCATGTTTTATAAAATTCAATGCTAAAGCATCACATACTTCATCATATGGGTTATTAGACTCGTATTCAATCAACTCTTTAGCTCTAAAAAAAGTTAACCTCTTGATAACTCTATCATCAAAATATTTACTTGTAAACGTAGGAGGTGGTAGCAAATCAAAGCTACACCAATCACCCTCGATTCCTTCTTTGTCTTCTGCTAGACTTCTCAGTTCTTCGGCTACGACCTGAACCTCTCTAACCATGGCAATGATCTTTGCCTCTTTTTTTCAATTTCTTTTCTTCATATGCTTAAGTCACACTTTGCGACCCATGACTCCGGTCGTTCCTCTGTTTTATACTTTATTTCCTAATTGCATAAGACTATCTTCTATATCGCCCTCGGAAAAAAATATGATTTTCAATATACGCCCTCGTAAGACACAATTTTCACCAAAAAACATTATCCTACTTTACAAAACACCATTTTATAAACCAATGAATTTTACAGAGCTCTACATTCTCTTGCCAAAAACCCTTAAAAATTTTATCTATACCATATATCTTGGTTTTTTTTCCTATTAAAAAAACTTAAAAAAAAATGATCTTCCTTCCACACAAAACCCAAAACCCTCTTGCTGCAATTAATCCTTTCTAAAGATTCAAACCTTTAAAAAAAGAACAAACCTTTTAATGTCCGAGGCTTTGCATTTCAAATCAACTTTTAAATCATCTCTTTCCAATCAACCAATCTTCATAAAACCGTTTTTTAATTGTCACCCATTAAAAAGAAATTTAATGAAACAAAAACCGCGTTGCTTTCTCACACAAAAAAAATTTAACCTTCAAATCTGAGCCCTCGGTTGACTTTAACACATGTTCTCGTTCTCCTTTTAAATTTTTTTAAACTTTCGGCCACGTCATACCAAGAATCTTTTGAATTTTTGCGGGCTATCTGCAATAGTGTTGGCTGCGGCTTATGGCGGATTTCTCCTTTGCACGCTCTTTTCCGATGCAACGATGGTTCTTGATGGCCGCAAGAATAATTTGTGAGCTACTACACGACCCTTTCAATTATCGAACCCATTTGATGACTAATGGGTCCTTGCGTCCTCTCGTTCACCATTTTATAGCGAAGGCTACTTACGATTTTCTTATTTTTTTTATTTTTTTGTTTTGATATCAATTTGTTGGAAAAGTGAAAGAGACAAAGCTTGAATTCACACATAAATCACAAGAGTGGAGGCTCTTCTATTGATCATACAAAACATGATACTTACAATGAACTACTTGAAAGGTATTTATCCTTTTCCAACTAACAACTTGCCTAAATTTTTTTGATATGCATGCACATGCAACCACACACTAAAAGTAGTCTATCACTTAACTTGACTCAACACTTCAACACTTAGTGAACGCACTGTCTAGTTTTAGCGAACTCAACGTGTGGGAGTAATTACAATTTCTAACAACTTATGCATCGGTTATTTGATTTTTTTTCTATGGTAAAATTGGAATAAATTTCTATTGTTAAGAATTTTATTATATATATTTTTTGAAATGTATATATGTTTAATCTATATATATATATATATATATATATTTTGATAATTGAAATAAATTTATAATTTAGTGATTTTTTTATGAAATATGAAATATACAATGAAGTAAGTGTTTTGATAATTAATATGAATAGAAGCCTATAACTTTTAATAATCATTTAATTTATATGTTTTCACTAGTAATATTGTAATATTGAACTCTTACTAATTATTGTTGTTTTACTATATTTTTCTTGTTACATGTATACATTGAGAATGTAAAATGTATTATAAAATAAGTATTTGTGTTGTGTCCTAGGTGGTTGGGACGGTGTAATTTTGCTAGGACGTTGTAATTTTGCCCTCCCCACTCGGGTTCAAATCGCCCCTACATGCCCGATGCTTGCACACATCGTATGTTGACTATTTTGGGTATTGTAAAATATTGGTTGTACAGAATGTAAATTATGTAATATATACTGTGATTGTACAGAATGTAAATATTGGTTGTACATAATGTAAATTATGTAATATATACTATGGTTGTACAGAATGTAAATTATGATGCAACGATTGTAAAATATTGGTTGTACATAATGTAAATTATGTAATATATATTAGTTGTACAAAATGTAAATTATTTAATATATACTGTGGTTGTACAGAATGTAAATTATGACGCAATTATGACTCAATGATTATAAAATATTGGTTGTACAGAATGTAAATTATGTAATATATACCGTGGTTGTACACAATGTAAATTATGACACAACGATTGTAAAATATTAATTGTACAGAATGTAAATTATGTAATATATACTGTGGTTGTACAAAATGCAAATTATGTAATATACATTGCTTTTTCCGCGGGCCGCCTGACCTCCCCCACCCCCTCTTTTAAAAAAAATGTATTATAAGATAAGTATTTTAATGTCTATTATGAATTAATCTCTATAAATATTTATCAAACACTTTAATTTACATAATTATACTAGTAATAATTATCTCAAAATTTATATCAAACATTAAATCAAATATAATAGCTTAACATAGATTTTTTTTTCTCCAAATTTAAAATTATATTAAAAAATGGCATCCTATAACATTTTATCTCTCCATAAATTCGATAAATTTTAAAATTTAAATACATAAAAAAATACTTTTATGATTATATGCTAATCTAAAACTTACCATAGCACTAATCACAAAACCAACTCTTCATAGCAGAGTTTGATTTTAATAACAATGAGAATTTAGCGCTCTATTGGCTCAAAGCCTAATAGAGCTTTAACGACACCCTACCCTAACTAAAAAGACAAGTTAATGGCATGCTTGTCAACTGCACTATTCGCCCTAACTAAGAAGGCACGTCAACAAAATGCTTGCCAGCTGCTCCAGTTTACATAAAAACTGTTTTTTTGTTAACAGTGTCGATAAACTAAAAATATTTTTGCTTTAGCAGCAGAGAATATGGCTATTCGTGGTTTGGGAATTTACATGCTGGAAAGGGAAACATAAGAGTTTCTTGAACAGCAAACTGTGCACAATGGAATATACAATCACTCTATTGAGACAAGCAAATCAACAAAATTGCAGAGACCCTTACAAAACCAGAGGACAAGATGGGCTGAAATTTTACATACAGCTGGAAGATCACTTCGCAGGTCCGATTGTTGTTGAGAAATAACCACTATAACCAATCAGCCAGCTGATCCCAAGTCAGTTGATCGTCCATGTTGTCTCATTTCTCTGACATTGTCAATACTGATAGCAGTGCTCTCTGAATTTAGCTGTTAATCTTGCTCAGGTTGAAACAATGTTTGAGACTGCAAGCTGATCAAACATTTCAGTATTTATAGTAGAACTATAGCCATTGGGATATTAAGTTTCACCAGTAAAATGGAACCCCACACTGGACTTCAAGGATGTATTTTTGTGCATATTGCGTACAGCTAATCCTTATAAATGGGGTCCGTAGTTTAATATATCTATCCTTTTTCCTCAGCGATAAATAAAGGTGATTTCAAAAAAATTATTAAACCAACAACAAAACTACCACAGAATAATATATGCACTCAACGACAAAACTACCACAGAATAATATATGCACTCAAGAATGTAATTCACACAAAAATGTAGACAGCAATTCTACCTGAAGTTATCCAGGGTTTGAAGCTGGGTTCTCAACTATGATTTGAAACTTTACTGCACATAAAAATTACAGCAGCAACTCACAGCTACTTGAAGTTATTTGGTGAGAGAAGCTTTGTTCTCAATTATGGTTTCAAATTTTAGATTCAAATTAAAATATCAACAGAAATTTAAAGCAATTAAAAAGGCACAAGCACTTTTTATCATAACCAAATTACATTACAAATAAAATTACACATATAAATGTCTGAGTAAATTCTATAAATGTATAAGCAGACCCTTGTAAATTTTCAAGATAACGCAGAGTAAATTCTCAAGATACCAACTAATAATCTAATAATGTTAAATTGTATGAGTAAATTCCCAGGAAGCCGACTATTATTACATATATCTATCTTAATTTCTCAAGATATAATGTTGCATAAATTACATGAGTAAGTTATCTGCACAATTAACAAACCAAATAAATATGACACTTAGGCTAAGTTATCTTTATTGCACTTTATTTACCTCAAGTTCTGTAGCTATAGAAGAACACTTATCTCCTTACTATCTCTTCGTTAAATGTCGATAATACTTTTAGATCTTTCACAACCTATCCAATATAACTTTTTTGAGTTTACTATTTTTTTTTTGGAATTATTTGGATCTAAATTGTCCCAAAAATGGTCTATATATATCTATATAACAGTTTGATCCTTTGATCCACAAAAAATAGTGCATCTATTCATATACATAGTTTTATTCATATGCATCTCTCTGATTCTCTAATCTTTCACCAACCTATCAAATATAACCTTTTTAAGTTTACCATCTCTTCGTTGAATGTTGATAATGCTTTCAGATCTTGCACCGACATATCAAATATAGCTCTTTGTAGTTTACCATCTCTTCGTTAAATGTTAATAATATCTTCAGATTTTCACCAAAATATCAGATATAACCTTTTTTTAGTTCAGTCTGTCTGTAACAAAAATTGAATTACTTCGTCAATGCCATGTAGTTAAATGTTAATAATACTTTCAGATTTTCATCAATATTTTATTTTTTTCAGAGAGAAAATCAACATGTATATTATATTAAGAAAATATAATGAGCTGTAACATGAAAGGCCATATCAGCCGACTGTTCCTGATGACAATAGAGGGGCTACTCTGAGCCCATAATAAGATTGAGCTGTTCAAAAGAGGTCCAGAGGACCATACCAAAAATCAAAACATGTTCACAATAGCCATCCAAAAAAGGAGAGATTACACCAATGAGAAGAAAAAATATAACCTTTTTTAGTTCAGTCTGTCTATAACAAAAATTGAATTACTCCGTGAATGCCATGTAGTTTAGCACTTATAACCTTTTTTTAGTTCAGTCTTGTCTTAACAAAAGAATTGAATTACTTCATCAATGCCATGTAGTTTAGCACTAACCATGAAATGCCATTGAAGAAAAAGCATCTATATATTCACTGCTATTAGTACCTGTCCAAGGCCCTCCAAATGCCTCTGTTCTGTTTCTTAGACCCGAAGAGCATTTTCAAAGAATCATGGTTATCATATGATCAAGAAGCCTGGGTGACAACGTTCAGCTTCATGCCATTCCCAGTATGAGCCTTATCCTTCGTCACTGCATTTTTCATCACTTTTAAAGCGACATAAAAAAGCAAAGCAAAGGGAAGAATATAGTAGTTACTTATGTACGGGCTCTTTGATTTTTTTCTCATCCAAGAACTGTAGAATGAGGAACACCAATTCCCTACTGAGCGATGATATAATGCCGAATGCCCACTTTTTATTTTAATGTTAAATATCCATGTCCATTATCAAACATCTAAACAAATAGCAGTCCCTGCATAGCTGATGGCGTGTAAAACTCAGGACGAGCAATTTGCAGTCTCAAATCGAAAATTTTAGGTCGTCTTGAAAAAAATACTTACATAAAGTCGTTTGGCCGAACTGCAACTGTGTCTGCCAGTTTAAATTCGAAAATCCCTAAACACTTGCTCTCATCAATTCAACAGAGAGGCTAAATTTAGAAAAGGCAATCGTTCAGTTTTTGGCATTAGCTGGCTGGAAAATAGGGAACAGAGAAAAATATCCTCTGAGATGATAAGTCATAAAGAGCTAAACCAAAATTATGTACTCTTTACATCGGAATTTTGTGATACCATTTCAATCATCATTATTATTATTTTTTGTGGTTTAAAATATAGTTTCGAATGCAAAAATAAATTCAGTATTTTTATAAAATTTTATAATTTAATAAATTTAAAATTTTAATTTTTAAAAAAAAATTAATTTTTTAATTAAAATTTTTCAGAGAAAAAAAAGCAGAAATGCATTAGATTAAGATAATATAAAAGTCATCATAAGATACATAATGGTGGCATATGAAGCCACATCCAGGTTGTTTGAGAAAGCATCTGTGGGCAGATGATCAAAACAGTCTCAAAAAGCAGGCAGCATGTGGACATATTTCATCACATTTGAAGCACTATTAAAACAAGTCTCAAAAAGCAGGCAGCATGTACATATTCGGGAGTGCCTTATTGAAAGACAACAACATCGATTTTCAAAAAGCAGAAACCATTGAGATGAGTCAATCCCGAAGCTAAATGGCCAGCTGTTTTGAAATTGAATCATAAATAGCAATGATGCGATGGAGGATGTAAGAATAGGGAACTTTGGAATCACGGAAAATTTTGTGGTTCCTCCACCATATCATGATGATGATGAGAAGACACTTTGGCTTCCGTTGGTTGCGCCACCAGTCCAATGCTGCATGAATAGAGACAAAAACAATATGAGGAAAACCAAATTAACAAAGAAAAATGTTAAAAAAAAATTATTTGTCTATTAATTAAGCTACTAAATTAATAATGATTATAATATTTAAACATTGCATAAACAAGTGCAGATATATATCTAATTAATACAAATAGATAGCTAATCCACTATAATTGAAGTTAAATTGTATCCTCTCAATTGAATTTTATTTAATCTTTATCTTTTTACAATATAATTACTAAAAATTGAAAAATTATGATATGATAATAATAAATGGATTAACTATTAATTCAATGATATAATAAAAAATAATTAGACCGATAGGCCTTCCTTTGAAAGAAACTTTCGTCGTCCTTTTGTCTCTACGGTTGACACGTGTCGTCCACATTCAGCGGGGAAACAATTTTCGTATTAGGCCTCTTTTTAATATTTTTTAGTGGGCATTCAGCGTCTCCTTCAATTACTTGTCATGGTTTCAACCGAGAATCTTTGCAGCTGGCGCGAGTTCTATTGCCCGGGTCTCGCAAAACCTCAATGGAAAATTGTTATGCCAACGCCTTTCTCCATAATGATGGCGGTCTCGAATCTTCACCCACTACATGAAGCCAGCAGAAATATCCGCAAATTTGTTACAAATTCCTCTAATCCCTGAACAAAATGTTACAAATTACTGAGAAGGCAGTTTAAAGTTAGTAGCGATTCTCCATGTGCCTTCAATGGGGTCCACTGTGACAGAGAAGGGCATGTTGTGAGATTAGAATTTGACAATTTTCTGGTGGCAAGACCGTTTCCATCAAAAGTTTGCAACCTGAGATATCTCACAGTCCTCTCATTTGCCAACAATGAAATCAAGGGGGAAGTCCCAAAGGATCTCGCCGACTGTACTAATCTGACGCGCTTGGATTTGTCTCAGAATTATCTAGTAGGCTCTCTTCCCAGCTTTGTATCAAAGATGCCCAACCTGGAACTCTTGGATTTTTCAGGCAATAATTTTACTGAGCCCATTCCCCCTGCCTTTGGCCAGTTGAGGAAGTTGCAGATACTTAATCTCTTTTCCAATTTGTTGGGTGGGACTATTCCTGGATTTCTAGGCAATCTGACAAACTTGCTGGAGCTGAATCTGGCCCTTAATCCATTTGAAAGTGTTCCTATTCCTGTGGAGATTGGGAAATTGACTAAGCTGCAGAATCTGTGGCTGATGGAGTGTAATTTACAGGGGAGGATTCCTGTTTATATTGGGGATTTGAGGGAACTTCAGCTTCTGGATGTATCTAAGAATAATCTAACAGGGCCTTGGCCTCGTAATTTCAACAGGATTCGAAAGTTGGTTAGTTTGCAACTTTACCAGAATAAACTTGAGGTTGAGATTCCTAAGAATATGTGTACGATGGCATTGGAATTTTTATATGCTTCAGATAATATGCTCTCAGGAATACTTCCAAAGGGTTTAGGCAATTTAACTAGGCTAAAATCTTTGAATTTGTCTGAAAATAGATTGTCCGGCGAGATTACTGCAAGGATTGCTGAGCTGACCTTGTTGAAAACTCTGAAATTGTTTCGCAATTCGCTCACTGGGAAAATTCCTCAGAAGCTTGGAAGCAAGAACCAGTTTGAGGTTTTGGATTTATCTGAAAACCAGTTAAGTGGGCCATTGCCAACCCAGCTCTGTAATGGGGGAAAGCTTCAAATTCTAATGTGATCAACAATAGGCTAAATGGTAGCATATCAGAGGTATATGGGAATTGTACAAGTCTTCTTCGGTTTAGACTGGCAAACAATAAGTTCAGTGGAGAAATTCCAAAGGGTCTATGGGGATTGCCAAGAGTTTCGGTGCTACATTTCCTCTTATTTATCCCATTCCAAAATAAAAAATATCAGGTTTTTACCTCAATCATTTCTATTCCAAAATATTTCAGAAATCAAAATAAACCCCGCAAATAAAAATGCAAACAAATTAGCCTACCTAGAATTATGTTCTCTTTTGCATTGCATTTATGCTAAAAGGAAATGAAATGCAAAAAAACAGGGTGATATTGAATATGAAAATAAATGGATAAAAAACAGGGTGATATTGTATATGAGAATAAAAGGATTTGGACTTTTCTGTATATGGTGTTTCAGTTTCAATGCCAAAAATCTACTAGAGCGGTTAAGAGGAAAGCGATTAATGTTTGTTGGAGACTCCATAAGTCAAAACCAATGGGAATCCATGGTCTGCATGCTTCAAGCAGTGATTCCTAGCAATAAGAAAACTGTTAGTCAACAAGCTTCAATATTGAAGGCCCTGGTAAGCTGATAAATGTAGTTTCCATGGATAGTTGTGCATTTGATTATATGGTGAGTAATGAAGTCTTACAATCTTCTTTCTCTGAAAAGGATTATGATGCTTCTGTGGAGTTTTTCTGGGCTCCACTTCTGGTTGATCTGCACAATAATAGTCAAAACCAGAGAATTCTCAATCTGGACACTCTTGCGGATAATGGTGTTTACTGGAAAGGATTCGATGTATTGGTTTTTGAGTCATCCCATTGGTGGCAAGATCAAAGGTGGGAAGTATCAAAACTCTGAACTTTCTGATTAAAATTATCAACAAGGGGCAGCCAAATTTAGTGTTGTAAATGATATTAAAAATGTAATAGTTTGGAATGTGGTTGGACAGATGGGACCTAATCATGGCTAACAATCAGCTTTACACAAACATGGATCCACTTGTGGCTTACAAGAGGGCATTGACGACGTGGGCAAACTGGATACCTGTATATATCGATCCCAAAAAATCACTTGTCTTCTTTAGCACCTCGTCCCCTACACATTACAGGTAAATCTTTATACAAACACACATTGTATATATTATAGGGCATTTTTGATGTGGATTGCAGTTTTCATGAATATTTTGGAATTGGAAGTTTAAGCTTTAAAAAAATATAACTTTTCTTATGATAGATCAAATTCCAAGATATTCATGAAATCTATTCAAGTAGCTATGGCTCTTATTTTAGGTATACAAAATGGTTTTCCTCATAAAATTGATGTAAATGTGCAGCCCAATTTATTGGAATCAGAAGAACGGGCAGAAATGCTATGGTCAGACTAAACCAGTGCAATTTGAAGGATACTCGCCTGCAGTGATTCCTTAGGTGCCCATAGTGAAGGAAGTTATAGCAACTATGATTTTTCCTGTTACTCTGCTGGATATCACAGGACTAGCCCAATTTCGCAAAGATGGTCACCCTTCAATTTACAGTAGTATTGTTACTAGTGATGAGAAGCAACATCCTGAGCAGTTTGCAGATTGTAGCCATTGGTGTTTACCAGGCGTCCTTGATACATGGAACGAGCTTCTGTATGTCACTTTGCTTTCCAAGGGTGTAGGGAATTGATAATTCTTATTGATCCCTGAAGCTGGGCCAAATCTGGGACCTGGTTGGCCATAAGGAGGAAATCCTCTGCCTTGACTCGCTGGAGCAGTAAACATATCTGACATTGCAAACCCATCCACAGGGCCCATTCCAATCCTGTCAAAGCCATAAGTATCACCAGAAACCATACCTGGATGAAAGCCCAAAGCCTTTGATCCTGCCATTCCCCGGCTACCCCTTCACATTGTCCCACGCCACATGATTCCTCTTCCCTTGCCTTTTCCTTGGCTTGCACTCCAAGTCTGGCTTGAGCTTTCTTGGTCATCGCAAACATTGATTTGAACTTATTTCAGTAAAACGTGAAAGAAAAAAATCACAAAATTATGCTTATTCCTGTATTGGGTTATGATGGAAACAAAAATTTACTTGTTGGGTTGCTCTAGATTGAAGATTTCTGGAATGAGTTGTTATTCACTTGTATTCGTTACCGTATGGGTGTATGATGACTATCAACGTTTTGATTTGGCTGTTTTGCAAATTTGCAGTTTCTTCTACTACTTGAGACTATGGACGACTCTGTTCCTCTGGGCTAGGTTTATATATAGAATCAGGCATACTGGTGCTATGAATTTGAATAAAGTACTCTGGTATTTTTCTAGGCTTGAAGTTTTAACATTTCATTGTGGTGATTTAGCTTGGTCTTCTGTGGATTTCTTTATTGGGTTTCAGTGTTTTTGCATAGCACACCGACTTGTTAAAATGGACTTGTTGAATTGGGATTAATTTGTATACATACATCGACCAGCCCACATACACCAACGACCTTGAATGCCTTCATTGAGCCTTTAATTCTTTAAATGGAACACTAAGGCATTCTAGCAACTCCGACTACTGTTTTTGGCTACTACTTGTCTAGTATGGCAGGTGTTGAGGTTTCCCTTGTTATAAACTAGAAAAGAAATTAGATATCCCAAATGATTGAGGCCACATTAAACTCAGGTATGTCCTGCCACTTATTTTGAAGCTAAATATTATCCATGAATATAGTAACTACCCAGAGCTCAGGAGCTAGGAAATTTCTGTGGATAACTAGAGGGTGTACTTGTGAATGCAACTGCAGAATTTTGTGAAAGGTTCACTTGTCTGTAGATTGTAGAAATTTGATGGACAACATATCAATTTTAGTTGAAGAGAGTTTCATTGTATGGGGCAGGTTGTACTGGATTTAATTGTATTGTATATGTTTAATAATGAAAAATTAAAAATCATGAGGGGCATCGTTTTTACCACATACCTCTCAATTTATTAGTGCAAGGGAGTACCATTAAATTTCTGTTACGAACTCGTTGCAGTGGGAGATATTTTTATAAGAAAAATTGCAGCCTTGTCGGACAGTTCTTGCTTTATTGTTTCATTGCTTATACATGGATATTCAACTCATACAAAAGGTTGTATCGATTTGGTTGGTATTGAGAGTACTTGGTCTCAGGTTGTATCGATCTGGTTGGTTTTCAGAGTACTGGGTCTCAGGCCTTTTGCAGTTTGGTTTGCCTTTCACAATTTTTATGATGTAGAATTTCATTCTGTATCACGTAGAACTATCACTCTGCAAGTAAAATTTTACTATTAGCTTTGTAAAT
The DNA here is from genome assembly GCA_031772625.1 of Pinus tabuliformis. NCBI lineage: Eukaryota > Viridiplantae > Streptophyta > Pinopsida > Pinales > Pinaceae > Pinus > Pinus tabuliformis. The sequence goes on along the minus strand of CM062805.1, from coordinate 1,165,347,047 downwards.
ATTTTTCTTTAGCAATAGCTTATGGCTTGGACAAGAAGGGTGGAGAGGAAAATATTGTTGTTTTTGATCTTGGCGGTGGCACGTTTGATGTCAGTGTTCTGACTATTGACAACAGAGCTTTTGAGGTTTTGGCTACAAACGATGATACCCATCTTGGAGGTACTCTGTCTGAACTTTGTCTGATAGTTTTACATTATGAATTTGAATACGTGCACAATTTTACATTATGAATTTGAATACGTGCACGGTGGTTATGATTGACTTTTTTGGTTGGCTTTCAAGCTTTGAACTTACCAAGATGTACACTAATATGTAGGTGAAGACTTTGACCAAAGGATAATGGAATATTTCATCAAATTGTTCAAGAAAAAGCACGGAGAGGATATTAGTAAGGATAGCAGAAATGAAATAAGACATTCAATGTGTTCCTTGTAATTGCACTGATCGAGTGCAAGAAAACAAGGTTTTCCACAAACCAATTGACTCTTCTAGAAAAATTCAAAAATTCCAATTAAATAATCCTATCGGCCTCTCTTTGTACCTTTTGGGACAATTGCTAGTTAACTATTAAAATTAGGCATAACCCTGCATAATCATGCTCAGCATATGACATTTCTAAAATGGCAAAAACTAGGGAACTTATCATAATTTACTTGTCAAATAAGAAGACAATTATGACGGCTGTTATTCTCAAATGCAGGGCAGACTCATTAATGTTGTTATTAAAAGAAAACCAAGAAATCAAGCCACTTGGAATTAGGGTCTTGGGGCTCATTAGATCAAAAAATGAACTCTTAGACAAACAGAAATAATTTTAAGATATATGCCAAGCCTCACATATTAGATTAAAACCAATTTTTCTCATATTCAAAGTCAAAGCTTGGGCGTTACTCTGTAACTAGATAACATTGTGACGCTTCTTTCCCTGCTTTCGGTTTTAATTTCTCTTTGTTGTGTCTTCTGCAGATTTTTTTAGTGTGTTGCGTCGCTGAATCTGTACAAAAATATATTCTTCTTTTCGAAGTGCTTCGAGGAATAAGAGATGTTACGTGCAGTCTGTGCAACTGAAAACATCGAATATTGACAGATTTTTCATAATTGAAAGAGAAGTAAATATGAAAACTTACAGGAAATATATGATGGAAACAAGAAGCCTAAATGAAGTTAGGCTAGGCATAGCTAATATGATAATTTGACAGAAATGTAGGATGAAAATCGACTGAAAGCATCTCTTGCAAACAAGTTTATTGATCGACTGAAAGCGTTGCCTGCAAAAGAGCTTATAAATAGACAGAATCAGTGCTGGGAAAAAAGTTTATATATAGACTGAAAGCATTGCTTGCGAAAAATCTCTATCTATAATGTGTCTAAATTAAACATATTTTCCACTGTAAACAAAGTGATGAAAGGAACACCTATAATCATCAAACTTTAAAAATAATTATTTCAGGACTGCCACCGCCTTGGCTCTTCATTCTTCCGGAGGTCAGCACCGCCTCACCGTCTGCCGAACGAAAAGGCAGCACCGCCTCGGAAATGAATATTTACATTTAAGTTGCTGTAACCGACATTAATTTTGGTATAAATACATATGCTTAGTCGAGGAAGAGAATTCACTCGATTTTTGGTGGTGTAATTTCATTGGTTCTGTAATCAAGCAGCTGTAGCTGCTGTTATTTGAATTTATGTTTTTCTGTTTGTTTCTTTCATCCGGTATCAGAGCCAGTTTGGACTTTGTTTGAGTATCAGAGCCAGTTTGGACTTTGTTTGAGAAGCCATTGCTGTGTACCTAAAATTTGTTGTCCTGTGAGGTTGAACAGAACTATTGTGAAGTTGAACAGAACGGTTGTGCAGAGCGCTTGTGACTGAAATTGTTAGGAGCGGTTTAATGCTGCACTCAATCCGTGATTGCTGTGTAGGATCCATTGCTGAGCGTGGTTGAATAGAGGTGCAATATGCAATATTTCGCTGAAGATTTGTAAGGCCAGTGTGCAGTGTCTGGATGGGGCAACGTGAAGTTTAAGGAAGAAGAGATAAATCTGCGATAAGTCGCAACTACCAATCTTGTAAGCTATTCTGTCATGATATTGCCAGTTTTTGATTGGGAGTAGAATTATTTTTCAAATTCCCTGTTTGAAGGCATTCTGAGAATGTTTTTTAAAGTCCGAGAAAATTCGGAGAACTTTCAATTGAGTAGATGGGGACGTGTTTTATTTTCAGCGATTTTAAGTCGGAGAAAATTCGGAGAACTTTCAATTGAGTAGATGGGGACATGTTTTATTTCCAGCGATTTTATCTACAGAGTTGAAGGAAGAAATTTATATTAAAGCTCTACTTCCTTTGGCATTGGATATATTTATTTTTCCATGTGAGTATTTTTTTCTGGCTATGTGTGGCTTTACTTAGCTTATTAACAAAGTGGTTAATGAGTTAAAGTTTTTACTTAGCTTATTAACAAAGTGGTTAATGAGTTAAAGTTTTTTTTATCATTGTGGATTGAGTCAAGAGGAGTTTTTTTTGGATAAATAAAGTACTTAGTAAACCAAAATAAAATGGCTTCAAATACCAACATTACTCAATGAATTCCTATTTTAATTGAGAAAAGTTATGATTCCTGGTTTATTCGAATGAGAACATTGTTGCGTTCTCATGATATTTGAGGATTTGTTACTCATGGATATTTTGAGCCTGCTAATGAGGAAAAAGTGATGGCTCTTACAAATGCTTAGCGAACATTGTTGAAAGAAAACAGAAAAAAAGACAATAAAGCTCTTGGCCTTATTTGCCAAGGCTTAGATGATGTGATACTTTCAAAAGTATCAAATGCAGAATCATCAAAGAAGGCATGGGACACTCTTGAATCATGTTATTAGGGTGTAGCCAAAGTAAAGAATGTCCAGAATTTGAGAAGAGATTTCGAGAAGCTGAAAATGAAAGGCAGTGACACTGTAGATGCTTTTATGACTCAAGTCATGAGTGTTGTTAATCAATTGTGACAATATGGAGAAGACCTCTCAAACAAGAGGGTGATCAAGGAAGTCTTTCGAAGTTTGCCAAAGAAATTTGAAGCGATTGTTGTATCCATAGAAGAGTTCAAGGACACAAGTCAAATGCAAATTGAAGAGTTGACTGGTTCGTTGATTGCACATGAATCCAGGGTGTCAAGATATGATGATAGCTCGTGGGAGAATGCCTTCAAAAGTAACCTTCAATTTCTTAGAGAAAGAGGCAGAGGAAGATCGAGTAATAGAGGACGAGGCAACAGAGATCAAAGACGTCCGCGAGATAATTATGATCATGAAGAGAAATCTCAGCAATGTCCTCTTAATTTAAGGGGGAGTTATAATAGAACCTGGGATTGAGGAAGTCAAAGGTATGATATTTCTAAAGTTCAATGTTACTATTGTAAAAGATATGGCCATTTTGCTACTAAGTGTTTGAAGAGGCAGGCAAATGTTGGTAAGCAATCTGCACACATCTCGGAGGAATTTGAAGACAGTCAGAAGCCGGTGTTTATAACTTGTAACATGACTCAAGAATGTTCAAATGATATTTGGTTTTTAGATAGCGGTTGCAACAATCACATCAATGGAAACCCAATTTTGTTTTCCAATCTAGACATCAGGATTCAGTGTGAAGTCAAGTTGGGTAATGATATTAAGGTATGTGTTAAAGGCAAAGGAATGATTGTTGTTTATATTAGTGACGGTGATAGAAGAACAATTGATGATGTTTATTATGTACCTAACTTGAAATGCAATTTATTGAGCATTGGAAAATTGATAGAGAAAAATTATAGAGTGTTCTTCAAGAATAATGAGTGTACTTCATTGACAAATATCCAAGTAAGCTACTGAGAGCAAGAGTAGAAATGACAAAGAATAGGATGTTTTTGCTTATAATGAGAAATGAATTGACTCCATCCTTGAATGCTTACAAAACTAAGAATTTCAACGAGTCATGGTTATGGCATTTAAGATATGGTCATTTATATTTTGGTGGTCTAAATTTGCTGCAGAAGAAACAGATGGTGAAAGGGTTACCCAATATTCAACAACCGATGAGCTCATGTGAAAGTTGTATACTTGCAAAACATCATAGACATAAATTTGTTTTTGGAATTTCGTACAGGGCGAGAGGTCCATTGGAGATTGTTCACACAGATTTATGTGGACCAATGCAAACACCTTCTTTGGCTGGTAATGTTTACTTTTTGACTTTTATTAATGATTACAATGGAAAAACATGGGTTTATCTTCTGAAATAGAGATCTGAAGCATTTTCTGTATTTAAAACATTTAAAGCTATGGATGAAAATGAAAGTGGAAATCATATTAAAATTTTGAGATCAGATAGAGGTGGTGAATATATGCTAACAAATTTCATTGAGTTTTGTCAATCAAATCAAGAGGCAATTTACTACACGTTATACTCCATAGCAAAATGGAATAACTCAAAGGAAGAATCGAACTATTATGAATATGGCTCGAAGTATGTTGAAGGAGAAGCATCTACCAAATGAATATTGGGGAGAAGCAGTAGCTTGTGTTGTTTATATTCTTAACAGAAGTACGACTAAGAGCTTGAAAGATCGAGTTCCCGAAAAAGCATGGAATGGTAAGAGTTGTCATATATCTCATTTAAAAAATTTTTGTTGCGTTGCTTATGCACATGTTCCTAAAGAATTGAAAAAAAGTTATATGATAGAAGTGAGAAATGTATATTTATTGGATATAGTGACAAGTCTAAAGCATATAGAATTTATAATCCCATCACCAAGAAATATATTATCAGTAAAGATGTTGAATTCAAGGAAGAAGAAGCTTGGGATGGAAGGATAGATAAATCTGTTGCAGAGACAACTGTATTATCTCATGGATATGATAATGAAGATGAGAAAGAAGCATAGGGTGGACAACCAATTCCATATACACCTGCTCCAAGCACGCCAATAAGCCAATCACCAAGAGTTAGTCCATTACAATTCAGAACATTAAGAAATCATGAACATGGCAAACCATCAGGTTACGATGGACAACAAACAACCAGATTAGAGGTAAGTAATGATTCTAATCCTACAATAGCTACATTGAAGAATAGAATTAAAGGTCAGAAGACTAGAATTTTAAAGGAATTGTATGAGCAGAATGATAAAATACATCAAGTTTCAAATTTTGCATTACTTGCATATGATCCAGTAAATTTTGATGAAGTTGTGAAAGAAAAAGCTTGGATAAAAGCCATGGATGAAGAAATTGATGCTATAGAAAGAAATAATACTTTGGAACTTGTAAATTTGCTTGAAGGTAAAAATACTATAGGTATTAAATGGATTTACAAAACTAAAGTGAATGTTGAAGGTGAAATTGAAAAGCATAAAGCAAGACTTGTAGCTCAGGGGTTTAGTCAACAACCTGGTATTGATTATAATGAAACTTTTGCACCTGTAGCTAGACTTGACACAGTGAGAATGGTATTAGCTATAGATATATCAGATGGATGTTAAATCTGCATTTTTAAATGGTTTTCTAGAAGAAGAGGTTTATGTGAAACAACCTCGTGGATATGAAATTGATGGTCAAGAAGATAAAGTTTACAAATTAAAAAAAGCATTATATGGATTGAAACAAGCACCCTGAGTATGGTATAGTAGAATTGATGAATATCTAAATAACAATGGATTCATTAGGAGTCCAAGTGAGCCAACTTTGTATACAAAAGTAAACGAGAATGGTAAAATTTTGATTGTGTGCTTGTATGTTGATGATTTGATTTTCACTGGAGATTTCTCAATAGATGATTTTAAGACAAACATGAAAAGAGAATTTGATATGACTGATTTAGGCCTAATGAAATATTTTCTTGGTATTGAAGTAACTCAATCTGAAGATGGTATTTTCATTTGTCAATCTAAGTATGCAAAGGATATATTGAAAAAGTTCAGAATGCAAAATTGTGATCCAGTTGTAACCCCAATTGCAATTGGTACAAAACTCAGTAAGGATGATCATGGTTCAGATATTGATCCAACCTTTTGTTTAAACAATTGATTGGAAGTCTTATGTATTTGACTGCAACAAGACCTGATATAATGTTTGGTATAAGTTTAATTTCTAGATTCATGGAGTCTCCTAAGAGTACACATTGGCTAGTTGGAAAAATGATTATAAGATATGTTGTTGGAACAAGAAATTATGGTATCCTATATGCATCTGATTTAAATTTTAAACTAACTATATATACAAATAGTGATTTTGCAGGCAATATTGATGACAAAAGGAGCACATCTGGGTATGTGTTCAGCTTTGGTTCAGGTGCAATTTCATGGGCATCAGTGAAGCAATCCATTATGACTCTATCATCAGCTGAAGCAGAGTATGTTGCAGCCACGACAGCAGCATGCGAAACTGTTTGGATGAGAAGAATTTTGAAAGAGTTGTTGCATGAACAGAGAGAACCCACTCATATTTTCTGTGGCAACAAATCTGCTATTGCGTTATCAAGAAATCATGTTTTCTGTAAGAAGAGTAAACATATTGATACGAGGTATCATTTCATTAGAGAATTAGTAAGCAATAATGAAATATGTATGGAATTCTGCAGATCAGAAAACCAGTTTGCAGACATATTTACAAAACCCTTGGGAAAATAACTCTTTGAAACTCACAGGGAAAACATAGGGGTATGCATGATGTAACGACATTTTGATGTAATAGCAAAGTTTTTTTTTTTTTTTTTTTTTGTGAAATAATTAAGAGGGAGAATGTAAAATAACTATTTTACGACTGCCACCGCCTTGGCTCTTCATTCCTCTAGAAGTCAGCGTCGCCTCACCGCTTACGGAACAAAATGGCAGCACTGCTTTGGAAATGAATATTTTAATTGCTGTAACCAACATTAATTTTGGTATAAATACATATGCTTAGCCGAGAAAGAGAATTCACTATCGGTTCTTGGTTGTGTAATTTCATTGGTTTTATAATCAAGTAGCTGTAGCTGTTGTTATCTAAATTTATGTATTTTTGTTTCTTTCACAGACCATGACCACCAAAAACAGAATTCAAGATTTAAGCGCAAAGTGGAAAACAGCAAAATGTCGGATGAAGTCAGTGTAATATTGAACTCTGTGAACATAATTGAACGATGATTGTTAAAAGATAAGTAATACAAAAAAACCATATGAAGTTTCGGAAACATATATGATTTTTTTTAAAGAATTATAACCCCACAACAGAAAGCTGTAATAATTATATTTAGTGGAGGGTAAGTAATGTGATGACTTCAATCAACTGAATTATATAAGGGAAAAACTCGTTAGTACAATCCGTTGAAAGAATTGGGAGAAAGTATCGTGGAGGAAAAAAAGCCATCAGTTTTGCGGGGAAAGGAATCCCCGAGTTCTAAGTTAAAAATGAGTAGTCTCCAAGGATTATTAACATTTGTTTTCATTAAAACTAAAAATAATTAATAACCTATTAGTGTGTTTTTAGTTATAGATAATAAAAAGAAATTTTAATATGTTGGTAATTATTTTACATGGATGTGAACTTTGACTATAAAATATTTTTAGAAAATTTTGGATAAATAGGAAGATTAAAACCAATTTAAAAAAAAATTATTTATAATTTTAAAATTAAATTCAAAATATTCTAAAAATTATGAAGATATACTAAATTTTTTATGAAGATATACTTGAATTTTGAGCAATAATAACAATAATAATTTTTCTTTAATATTTTGATTGTAGAATTATGATGTAAAATTGCAGCTATTTATGAACAATTCTACTTTATTGTTCTGCGGACATTAATTCACAATTTAGAACAATAATGTGAGACATGCAATAAAAAATAACACACATGCACATTGTTTTTCTAACTGCGAAAATCTCTTTTAAGTCTAATTGCATTAAATCAAATGAATAGATATTGCTAGCTTAGTCTAAGCTCAACTTGCAATTGAATAACCTATCTCTCCGCTCAATGAGAAGCTCTAACCCAGACTTGGTCAATTTCTGTGTCAACTTGAGCCCCTATTTCCTTGCACAATTCCTAGATAATTAGCCCCTAATTTTTAGGAATTTTCCTCCAATTAATTGCACAATTACCAAGGTTGATCATTTGACTGCATGCAACACCTGTACTCGCAAGACTAGTCTATAATTAATGTTACGCTACCTTGAAAACTCCACCACAGCTGGGGAACTCGAATTCTCTGCATGCACTAGCAATATTGGGTTGATTGATCAGTTAACGAAATGACCACTGACTTAGACTGTGGTCCCATTACACAATTGACTTTCCACTAGTTCCTCCAACTATTAGAACTAGTTTAATTGAACTCAACTAGATATAATTGAATTGGATTACTAAAATTTAGCAAACACACATGCTTAATTGAACTCCAAGTCCTCTAACTTGAATTTATTGAGCTAACTGAGTGACAAGAGCCATGTAACACAAGTTAACTACATCCAAGTAGTCCGCTAATGTGGAAATTCGAATTTTGTCAATTTGATCAAGGCAAAATCAAATTGAGACTTTCTTGTTGCATTTTTCAACACTCCCTCTTAACAAGAAAAATATTATCAACCACCCCTATCCTACACCTATGGAACTCAAACTTCCCTCTTGACAAAACCTTTGTCAAAATGTCAACATCTTATTCCTATATCAGAATGTATTGTAGCAACATTATTTGCTTCTGCACACAGTCTCGTAAATGATGATACCAGATACCTATATGCTTAGATCGATCGTGAAATACCAGATTCTCAGGGAGATTAATGCAACTCTGATTATCACAATAGATCACAATTGGACCCATCATCTGACAAAACAATACCACAAGTATCTTTCTCATCCACATTACCTCACATGCTGCTTGACTTACAGCCACGTACACTGCTTCTGTCGAGTTGGGCACCATAGATCTTTGCTTCCTATTGTACTAGGAAATCGATGTGGACCCAACACTGAAAATTCAACCTAATGTACCCTTTCGGTCAGATGGACTCCTTTCTCAATCTGCATTTGTGAAGGCACACAACTTTACTCCCTCTATCTGTCTGTACCATAATCCATACTAGGTAGTGCCTCTTAGGTATATGCTTAGCTGCCTTCCAATATAATTTGGTCGGCCTAACCATAGCTTGACTTAGCTGGTTGACTACATAGCACATATATGGTTGTGTGTTCACAAGATACATCAGTGAACCCACTAATTATTGGTAAATAGTAGCATCCACCTTTTCACCTGAAGTGGTAGTCTCCTTCCTCCAATTGGTTGCTAGAGGTGTCTTAATGGGTTTACAACTCTCCATGCGAAATATCTCTAATATCTCATTGGCATACTTGCCTTGAGACACAAACAATTCCCATAGTCTTGCCATACTCCCAGCCGGAGAAAGTAGTGCATGAAACCCATGTCCTTCATTTCAAATTCCCTTCCAAGGTCCTCCTTGCAAGAGTTGAACAACTGCTCATCCAATGTTAATATTAAATCATCAACATATAAAAAAATATAAGAAATTTACCTTCTACCAAGATATGATAGAGGTTCACAGTCGCTTCACTTTTGGTGAAGCCCAACCCAGTGAGATAAATTTCGATCCTGGTGTACCAAGCACAAGGTGTTTGTTTGAGGTCATACAATGCTCACTTGAGTCTACACACATGAGACTCCTGATCAAATGTCTCAAAAACTTCTGGTTGCTCGATGTACACCTCCTCCTCAATAACCCCAGTGAGAAATGTTTCTTTTACATCCATCTGGTGGATCTTCCACCCCATTTGCAAAGGAAATACAAGAATTGATTTAATGGATGAATACCTTGCTACAGGAGGAAAGATTTCCTCATAGTCAATTCCCTCAAATTGAGAGAATCCTTTGGTCACAAATCTGGCCTTATACTTCTCTATGCTTCTGTCTATTGCATGCTTAACCTTGAAGATTAATCTTGAACCCACAACTAATTTATTTGTTGGTTTTAGGACCACTTCCCAAACACTATTCTTAATGATGGATTCATATTCTTCTACCATGACATCAATCCAAATAGGTTGCTCAACTTCTTCCTTGAAAGAGGATGGCTTAGTCTCTACAAGCACAACCATTAGAGCCATGTAGCCAGTGTACCTCTCAGGTGACCTCCTTTGCATGCACAAATTTGAAGGAAATCCCATATTCTCCCTTGCATCCTGCACAAGTCTGTCAGCTTCCCTGGTTATTTTCTTTCCTTCTATGGATGGTTCTGATTTAGTGGATGTCTCTACTCTCTGCTCCTCTATTTGCGGTTGCTCCACAACTTCCCGAGGTTCCTCCTTTGGAGCTAAAATCTCCTCTTCTGGTGGGATTTGAAGCTCCCTCTCAAGAGAGCACCACATTGTTTTCTCCTCATCAAACTTTACATCCCTTCACACAACTATCATTTTGAGGGAAGGTAAGTACACATGGTAATTGTGTGGAGTTTCAGTGTAACCCACAAAAACTCCTAACTCTTCTATCAAATCAAGCTTCTTCCTCGAATATTTGGAGACATGGCAGTAAACAAAGGCTCCAAAAATCCTAAAGTGAGACACATCCGACTTTCTCTGAGAAATCCTCCTCTAATGTAATCATACCCAGAATCCGATGAGGACTCTGGTTCTACAAGTAAACTATTGTGTTACATGCCTCTGCCCACAAATGCAGTGGCAGTCTTTGGTCATGTAGCATAGCTCTTGCTACTTTAATAATGCTCTGGTTCTTTCTCTTAGCTACCCCATTCTGTTGTGGATTGTGGGGTCTTATCTATTCTCTTCGAATTCCTTCTTTCACACAAAATCCTTGAAGTCATTTGAAACATTCTCACCTCCATTGTCGCTCCTGAGAGCCTTCACCTTCTTTCCAGTCTCTTTCTCAACTAGTGCCTTGAATTCTACAAACTTGGATAATGTCTCATCCTTATTCTGCATGAGGAAGATCTAGCACTTCCTTGAGAAATCATCAATAAAAATAACAAAATATTTATGTCTAGTAGTGGAGGCTATTGAGAAGGGTTCACAAACATCAAAATGGACTCTTTCTAAGACTGCATGTGCTTTTTTGTCTCGTTCATGGAATGTGGATTTCACATACTTCCCCAACGTACAAACTTTGCAGACATCCTATTGCTCAACTGCACCTTTAGGGAGGCCATTGGTTATTTGCTGCATAATATGTAAGGCACCATGATGAAAATGGCTCATTCTCCTATGCCAACATTAAATGACATTGCGACTCTGCACTTTCTTTGCTTTACTGCTTAATGCAACACAATCTTCCACATCCAACTTATACAGGTTCTTCACCCAAACCCCAATCTGCTTCACCTATCTAGTGGTTATGTGTCTCAGGAACACTTCCCTTTGTTGAAGATCATGCCATAACCACAGTCTTCCAAAATTTCTACAGAGATGATATTCTTCTTTAGGCTTGGAACAAACATGACATCTTTGAGACGAAGAGGAGATCCTAACTTCCTTTGAAAGGTTACTGTAACAATATTGGTAGCATTGTACCTTGCATTATCCCCAAGCTCAATATGCATTTGGAGATATTTCTCCTCCAAGTCACTAAAAAACTCTCTACAACTTGTCATGTGGAACGAGGCACCAGAGTCCCAAGTACCTCACACTCCCCATCACAGTGTTGGTCATGCACGCGAAGCTAATGCCTCACTCGTTACTCTTCCTGAGTTCTTCTTGCCAGACTTTTTGTGTGGAAACTTTTTAGTGTAGTGCCTGAATTCATGACAATTGAAGCATTTTATTTTGGAAAAGTATTTCTTCTTTCCCCCTTGGTTGGATTTTGGTTTGGTTTGAGATTTTTTCCCTTTGTCCTTCTTTCTCTTTCCAACCAATGCAAATTTTTTTTCATCTGTGCCCTTGGACGAAGTTCCATCTTTAGTATTTCTCCGGATCTCTTCTTGTACCAAATCAAACCACAAGCATTCCCAATTCGGTAATGTCTCCCTCCTATTCACCGAGTCCTAGTAGTTATGCTAGCTTTTGGGAAAGCCTAGAAGAGCTAGGCTCACTAGGTCATCTTATGCAACATTCACACTAAACCCTCCAATCTCATCACAACTTGGGTAAATATGCAGAGATACTGCAAAATAGTGTCATTCTTCTGCATCTTGATATTTCAAAGTTTGTCTTTGAGGCCCAGTTTCTTGTTGTCACTGCTATTCTCGAACAACTCTATCATTGCCTTTCACATTGCGAAAGGAGTTTATTTTCCATGGAGATTTGAGACAATGTGGTCTCGCACTTCCTCCAAGAGTATTCTCCTCGCCTTAGTTACATCTTTCTTCCATTGCGCTAGGTTCTATGCATCAGATGCTTGTAGTTTTGCAATATCTGTCTTGGCATATTCTAGCAATCCATTGTCATCTAGCACTACCTCTATGCGATACTCCCATGCAATGAAATTCGAGCTATCTTCCAAGGCATACTCTAATCTCATCCCGCTGAAGGCCATTTTCCCAACTCTGAAGAGATCCCACTACACTCGAGCTACAAATTCAATCCTCCTAAGAAACAACTATGAAATTCCTGCTCTAATGTGAATCCTGCTCCGATACCATGTAGAATTATGATGTAGAATTGAAACTACTCAAGAAATTTTAATCTAAATCAAGGGACACAATTCTACTCTATTGTTATGTGGACATTAATTCACAATTTAAAACAACAATCTTAGACATGCAATAAGAAATAACACATAGGAACAATATTTTCTAGGGGAAAAGACTGCTAAAAACCCCTTAAGCTTGCTTGCATTAGATCAAATGAATAGAGATGTATTAAAATTGTTAGCTTAGCCTGAGCTCAACCTGCAAGTGAATAACCTATCTCTCTGCTCAATGAGAAGCTCTGACCCCGACTTTGTCAATTTTTGCCTCAACTTGAGCCCCTATTTCCTTGCACAATTCCTAGAGAATTAGCTCCTATTTTTTAGAAAATTTCCTCCAATTGTTTGTGCGAATCCCAAGGTTGATCCTCTGACTGCATGCAACATCTATACACTGAAGACCAGTCTACAATTGATGTTACACTGCCTTGGAATATCCACCACAGTCGGGGAACTCGAATTCTTTGTATGCACTAGCTATTTTGGGTTGATTGATCAGTTAACTAGATGATCACTGAGTTACACTGATGTTCCATTACACCACTGACCTTCCACTAGTTCCTCTAACTGTTAGAACTAGTTTCACTGAACTCAACTAGATATAACTAAACTAGATTACTAAAATTTAGCAATCACACATGCTTAATTGAACTCCAAGCCCTCTAACTTGAATTCACTGAGCTAACCGAGTGGCGAGCCTTGTCACACAAGTTAACTGCATCCAAGTTGTTTGCTGATGTGGAAATTCGATTTTTCTCAATTTGACTAAGGCAAAATCAAATTGAGACTTTCTTGCTGCATTTTCCAACATTGGTCACTCTTCTTATCCAATGAAATATCTTTAAACAAATTTTAGAGAAATAGAGTAAATCAAAAATAAAATTGTAACTTATAATCTCATTAAAGTGCAGACACCTGTTGTAAAAGTATTTTTATTATCCTCTCATATATTAAAATATTTTGATATCTTATGTGAAATTTAGAAATGAAACCAAAAAGATTTAGAAATTTTTCATAATTTATATTCTCAAAATTAAAATCAATACATTGTCTCTCTTTTTTTTTATAAAAGCCAACCTAATTTTATAACTTGTAATTCAACCATCATTTTTAAATATTCGATGTAGAAAAAATAAGATAAACATCCTGGATCACTAAGATAAACATCATGAATGACTAAAGAAGATAAACATCACATCACATATGACTAAACGCTCCTGAAATCGCTTCAAACTCTAGTCAAAATCGTAAACTGACATACCCTAATTTTAACCATAAAAATTAAATTTATTTAGCGCAAAGAAAAAAATCAACCTGCCTAAAATATTTGTCAAACTTTTATCCACTTTTAATCATCACAACGACTTTTCTAAACTCTTCGAGTCATCAAAACTATTCTAATATTGGATATTTTTCCAATAGCTTGTTCCAAAACAAACGTGGTACAAGTATACAACAGAACTAGAGTTTCAAACACGAAATAATGTATGCATTCAAGAGTGATTTCTTTAATTCTGGCAAAATTTTCAACAGCAATTCAAAGCTACTGAGTTCTCAACTATGATTTTTCAAATTTTAATTAGCATAAAAATTACAACAGAAACTCAAAGCCACTGGAATATATTTGGTGTTAATAGGTGAGTTCTCAACTATGATTTCAAATTAAAATATCAACAGCAATTTAAAGCTACCTGAAGTTATCTAGAGTTAGAAACAGAATTATCTCTTTGAGATCTCCTCGTTAAATTTTGAGAATACTTTCAGATCTTTGGCCAAAGTAGCAACTGTTTTAGTTCGGTCTTGTCTGTAACATAAATTGAATTACTTAATCGATTTCATGTAGTCTAAAACTGCAAACCATGGAAATAGCATTTAAGAAAAAGCATCGATATATTTTACTGCTATTAGTACCTGTCCAAGGCCTCCAAATACCTCTCTTCTGTTTCTTAGTCTCGAAGAACATTTTCAAAGAGTACCTGCGAGACAATGTTCGACTTCATCACATTCCCAGCGTGAGCCTCATCCTCAAAATACGTCATATTGAAAAAGAAGCCTGACTCGCTCGAGCCTGAAGATCAAGTTCACAGTACTCCATTAAATAAGCCTGTATCACTTCATTTTTCATCAATTTTAAATCAACATAAAAGGCAAAACAAAGGGCAGAATATACTAATTAGACTCATGAATTTTTCCTCATCCAAGAGATGAACTGTATAATAAGGAACAACAATTCCCTAATAACCTATGACATGATGCCAGCTTTTACTTTAATGTTAAATATCCATGTCCACTATCAAACAGCAGCCCCTGCATAACTGATGGTGTGTCCAATCCAAAGTGAACGCTCAATACGAGCATTTACAGTCTCAAATCTGAAATTTTAGGTCTTCTTGAAAAACAGTCCAAATAAAAAATTCAGGTCTTCTTGAAACACAGCCTAAATAAAAAATTTAGGTCTTGTTTAAAAACAGCTTAAATAAAAGCGTCTCGCCTTAAATTCGAATATTCTAGACACTTATTTTCATCAATTCAACAGAGAGTCTAAATTTACATAGTCGCTGGAAAATTCTAGACACTTATTTTCATCAATTCAACAGAGTCTAAATTTACAAGCTATAGTTGTTCGTAATGTTTACAGTCACTTTTTGGCATTTGCTCACTGGAAAACAGGGAATGGAGTAAAATATCCAATATAAGGTATAATGTTCACACTGCAGGATTTATTTAAAAGGATCACTTCTGGCGGGCAGATTTTCACTGTAAATTTATCTAAATAGACAACTTCAAACTTTAAATTTATCTAAAAGATCAATTCTCGGAAACATTGTAAACTTATCTAAAAAATCACTTCTTGCAAGCAGATTTATCTAAAAAGATTACTTCTCGCCAACACTGTAAATTTATCTAAAAAGATCACTTCTTACCGGCAGATTTATTTGAAAGGATCACAGACTTTGAAAGGATTACTTTCTACGGGGATCTAAAGAGATCACTTCTTGCAGGCAGATTTAATTGAAAGGATCACAGACTTTGAAAGGATTACTGTCTGCGGGCTCGGCCACGGAATCTGACTTCGAGAGTCTCCACAGAATTGAATCATTGACC
The DNA here is from genome assembly GCA_031772625.1 of Pinus tabuliformis. Classification (NCBI taxonomy): domain Eukaryota; kingdom Viridiplantae; phylum Streptophyta; class Pinopsida; order Pinales; family Pinaceae; genus Pinus; species Pinus tabuliformis. The sequence continues at coordinate 1,165,331,288 of CM062805.1, read as the reverse complement.
TTTCAATGGAAAGTGCTTTTAATGACCTAAAATATAAAACACATTAAAAAATATATATTATGCAAATGCAAAACGCTTTGCGATACTCTGTACCTAGATAATATTACGACGCTTCTTTCCCTCCTTTCGCTTTGAATTTCTCTTTGTTGTTTGTCTTCTGCAGATTCTTTTAGTGTGTTGATTGTGTTTTTGCATTCTTGAAGCCTGAAGCAATAAAGATATTCTCCTGGTCAGACAAAACACTTTGAAGTATAAGAGATGTTGCGTCCACAAACTGCATACACTCTTCTGTCCAGTCTGTGCAATTGTAAACTTTAAACCTCAAATATGGCAGATTTCTCATAACTAAGCGTATTTGAAAGAGAAGTAAATGTGAAAATTTACAAAAAAATATTCTCCTTTTCAAAGAAACTACTTCGAAGAATGAGAGATGTTACGTGCACAACCTGCATACTCTCGTCTGTCCAGTCCGTGCTGCTGTAAACATCAAATAGCGCAGATTTCTCATATCTAAGCGTCTTTGAAAGAGAAGTAAATTTGAAAACTTACAAGAAAGATATTTTCCTTTTCAAAGAAAACACTTTGAAGAATAAGAGATGTTACGTGGACAACCTGCATACACTCTTCTGTCCAGTCCGTGCAACTGTAAACATCAAATAGGGCAGATTTCTCATGACTAAGCGTATTTGAAAGAGAAGTAAATGTGAAAACTTCCAAGAAATGTATGATGAAAATAACAAGCCTAAATGCAGGTCCACATAGCTAATATGATAACTTCACAGAAATCTAAGATGGAAATCGACTGAAAGCATTGCCTGCAAAAAAGTTTATAAATCGACTGAAACCGTTGCCTGCAAAAAAAAGGCTCATAATTCTACAGAAATTATATCCTGCAAAAAAGTCTATATGTCGACTGAAAGCATTTCCTGCAAAAAAGCCCTATCAATTATGTGTCTGAATTAAAAAGTGATGAAAGGAACGCTCATCTTCATCGCACTATGACCACCAAAAATGAATTTAAGATTTAAGAGCGCAGTGGAAAACAGGAACATGCTCGTTTTCGATGTGAGTCGTTTACACCATAGACATCGAGATTTATAACTGTAAAATTTAAAATGATTTGGTAACTTATAATCTCAAAATTAAAGTCTATATATTTTTCCTTATAATATTTTTCTAAAAAATTAAGTCTATATATTTTTTCTTATAATATTTTTCTAAAAAATTATCCTTAGCTATACAGTGCAGTGAGGCTGGTGCATATATAGAGATAGATATAGAGATAGATGAAAATACTGCAAGGAACGATGCAAGTTTCTTAGCGTGGGCGTGTTCTTTCATAAATTGATGATATCAATCAATTTATGAATCCGTTGAGGCACTGAAGCGGAGGTACAGTGATTCGGCCATCCACAATTGCATCGAGCACCTCTCGATATCCTGCTGGGGCGTCTGGTCTGTCCTCGGAGTCATCATTTTGGTGTTGAGCTCCTCCCGGATAAATGCGTACAGAGCAAAGAATTTAGACCCATGGATTAATGTTCTGCAACAGGAGCCTTCCTACATGGGAATGCGAGTGCGCTGCTCGTATGACAGCCTGGTTGCTGTTAACTCCTCTTCTAGTCGTTGCTTGAGGTGGGATTCGAACTCTTGTATCTGCTCTACAATTTGAAGGTCGTGGAATGCAAGAATGGAGTCGAGAAATGTTTGTTTGAGGGCAGAGACAAGTGGGAAGGAAGGGCTGCAAGGGGATTCTAAATATGTGTACACTGGAATACCCCTGGCAACGTTAATAAGCTCTTCTTTAATGGATTCAGGGAGCTGACATGCATCTGAAACACTTGAAATGACTCCTGACACAGCTTTTACAAGTATTTGTTCTAGTTGTCTGAGATCTATTGCCTGGCAGAGAGCTCATAAGTAAGATGCCAGCATTAATTTTAAGATATCCAGAGCTTCTTCAGTCTTCCTAGCAGATATGAGGGCCAGAGAATTGATGTCCTGGTTGTGCTGCTCGGCACTGTGAACGTGGGTAGTGACTGGGATAGCCAGGAATTGAAGCTCGGAACTGTAAGCAGCCATGGCTATGTCGACTCCCTTGAAGCCATAGTCCAAGCTCAGGTCAGGACCCAGGGAAAGGTTGCCCGGGAACCCATTGCTGTAGAATTCAATCATTAGCTCTGTGAACTGTGCAAAGAGGAGCTTACCCAGTCCAGCCAGAGCTACACGAACATAGTCCATGTAGAATCCCACTGCACTGCCCTGGAAATTGGCGCCATGGAGGGCCTTGCCGTTGACCTGGTCAATGATGGGATTGTCGTTGGCAGACTTGATCTCTGTCTCAATAGTGGCCGTGGCTGCTCTTATGGTCTGCACCAGAGGGGCCAGCCACTGGGGACTCGAACGTAGAGCATAGCGGTCCTGTTTGGGCTTTTTCAGAGAATTGATGCTGTAATACGCTCTTCAAAGCTCCTGGAAGGGCTGTTTCTGAGCAGCCATTCAAGAAGTGCCGCGGACTGTATCTGGCCTGGATGCGGCTTCAACTCGTGGATCAGCGGATGCGCGAATCCTTCACGCCCGAAGATGACTTCGCAGAACATTCCGCAGAGCATTTCCACGAGCAAGAGCAGAACGTTGTTATCATACATGATGGTGGCAGCGAGGGCAGTGGCAAACGAAGTGCCATTGACAAGAGCCAAGCCTTCTTTGGCCTGGAGCTTGAAGGGCTGCAGGCCTGCTTTCACCAGAGCCTCCGGTGCAGCCATTTCTTGTTCTTCACCATGACCCCCCATTCGAGCCTTGACTTGGGGATTCCCAATTAGCAGACCTGCTATATAGGCCAAGGGAATTAGGTCACCTGCAGCGCTCACAGAGCCTCGCAAGGGGTATTTGGGCGTGATCTGAGTATTGATAAGTTGCTGTAGCGCTTCCATGATCTCCCATCGAATCCAGGAGCAGCCATAGATGAAGCTATTCATTCTCAGAAACACGGCGCATCGAGTGGTGATGGGGGAGAGCTCCCCCGGCGACGAAGAAGGGCCGGTGAATGCTCCAGCTAGCAAACACCGAATTAGCGCCTCTTGCAACTCGCTCAGTTGGTTGGTTCTCTTGCTTGAACAAGCACCGAATCCAGCGGTCACGCCATAGATATCAGCGCCTTCCTTGGCTTTCTCTTGCACCCACAAAGAACACCTCTCAACCCGTTCTCTGCAATTCCCGCCATGGCTTTCTCTTGCACCCACAAAGAACACCTCTCAACCCGTTCTCTGCAATTCCCGCCATGATTATCAAGTGTCACTTTCACTGAAACAGAGAATGAGAGTACATTCAAGCGAAGGGAGACCCACTAAAGTTGTAATGTCTCTATTCTGAGGATAAGAATACTCCACACTTATGGGATATGGGATTGTGAGGATGAAAAGAAAGTGCTGGATTCTATTCATGTTTTGGAGTACAATTATTATGAGTCATGGAACACATCCTAGGGTTTAACTGACAGAATAACAAAAACTTTAAGGAGTAGTCTATGGAGGCAGTAGAATGGCCCCTTTTCCGGCACCGGCCGGAAAATCGTCCGGCTCCGGCTGCCGGAAATCTCCCCCTCTTCCGCCACCACCGCTCCTCCCGTTCTCCGCCAACCTCCCAGTCCGCCCTGACATTCCCTGACAGATCGCCCTGACAGATCGCCGATCGCCTGACATCCTTCCTGCACAAGGGAATGCGCTGGTTCGGGGAGTAATTCCTTCATGCGCGATCTTTCCATAGACTACTCCTTTCCCTCCATTCGAATTCAACACCCGCGCGCTGTGCTCCCCTACCCTTACTCTGGAGCCATTCTACTGCCGCCATTGTGGTTTCGATCCTCTGCGAACTCCTTCGGCCACGTACTCCTCGCAGGTAATCCCTTTAAGACTATTTTCTGTGGTTCGATTTTTCTCCCGCAGAATTTCTTTCCAAAATCCGAAGGTTTTCGAATCCTGGTTAAAAAATGAAATTAAAACCATTACAATCCCTCTGTCTGTTTTCTGATATGCCACACAGTTATCAATTTATTGGCTACTTTTCTGCAACAGTCCTTCGTGTTCTTGTTAAACATTTTTAGAATGAGAACAGACATCTGCCCAAGGTTTGGGTGCTACTGGATTTACATGGAACCAAGACTATTAGAAGCTAAAAGCCGCAAAAATTTCAGTCTATATATCAAAATACCAGAAGCTAAAAGCCGCAAAACAGAGGACAAATGTCGCCTATGTAATGAAGGTTCTCCATAAAAAACCACAAGATGCCAGGACACTAGACCACCTCAGAAACCCAATGTTATGTGAACCTCGATAATTGACTTGGAATATCTTTTTAAGTTCCTCCACAACAAAGAGGAGTCGCTAAAGCAGTGTGGGGGAAGTTTACGATCGAGATGAGAATATGAAATGAATTAAACACAATCAAGATTTTAACCACTCTTGGAAGGGGTTATCCATGCGGACTTTTCAATTCTAAGTTTTTAGCATTAACTATCTTTGAATTGTGTTTTAAAGGATAATTTAAAACACACAGGAACTGTTCATAACTTTCAAGACTGTTTAATTGCTTCTCTTTGGTCATTAGTTCCGACAAAAAGTTTTTCCCCTGTTTCGTGGACAACGTGAGTAAAACATTGATGTAGCTTGTTTTCCAGATCAGAACGGATCTCACAATTCATGTCTCTAGTAATCGGATTTTGGATTGAACTATATTTTTATTTCGGCCCAAATCATCAACAGGCAAACAAGGTCATCGTCAAAATCAATGGTTCTTTGAGGCGTATAAGGATTTATATATTCTGGCCCACTTTCTTCGAAAAATAACCATTGTTCCTTGCTTGGAATTCGGTCTGCAAAATTCAGAGTAAACTACCACACAACTTGACAATTGCTCAAAGAAAAATGTTAGTTTCCATTCTGACCCTTCATGAAAGAGAACAGCAAGAAGCTCTTATGTGATCATCCGTGTCTGAATTTTTGGTGCACTAGCACACTTAGAACTCTATAACGTTTTGAAACCAGACCAATGAAATTTCCATGGCTGATATTAGTTCTGGTAAACAGAAAAGGATTATTCTCTCAATATTTATTACCAAACATTCGGAGATCTTGCATAGTAATCCCATTCAGCTACACTTGATTGTAATAGCTTAATATATGTTCTCCAAGGCCATGCAGATTGTAGAAGATTACAGTAGAATGCTAAGAAGGTATAGACAACCAAATGATACCTGTCCTGAGCCTTCTATAAGCAAACGAAAACAACACACAATTGTGCATCCACTCAATCACTGATCCTTTCATAGCACTACGGAGGTTCCATGGTAGTCAAAAAACTTGCAAAATGACCATCACTTCCCACGGTACAGTTAAAAGGTACAGTAAGTTTCTCACTGCTATGATTTTTAAAAGCGGTTGTATGTAGCATCCTCTTAGAAAACCATATTTTTTTACTTGCAAGTCCAACTAGCAACTTGCAAAATGACCATCACTTCCCAAGGTACAGTAGTTTCTCACAGCTATGATTTTTAAAAGCTGTTGGATGAAACAGCCTCTTAGAAAACCCTACTTTTTTACTTGCAAGTCCATTTATAAGCATCAAGAGAAACTTGCAAAATGACCATCACTTCCCAAGGTACAGTTAAAAGGTACAGTAAGTTTCTCAGTGCTATGATTTTTAAAAGCTGTTGGATGTAACAGCCTCTTAGAAAAGCTTATTTTTTTGCTTGCTATTCCAACTATAACCATCGTGAGCAAGATCTGATATTTGCAACTCCTTTAGGAGCTATAGCTGTTACCCATTTTTTCAGCATTTTTTGCTAGTTTAGCAAATTCGGTTTCTTTGAAAATGCAATTTAATCTAGCAATTGAATACCAAAACACCATGTTCCCTAAGAGGATGAAATTTCATTATCATTGCCTGATCTTTAAAAGGGTAAAGGGAATGATTGACCTAAGTGCTACTATTTATGATATGTTTTCCTCTCCTAAGAAATGTTGCGAATATCTCAGATCTCTCTTTTGATATTTCCAACTTCTTCTAAGTTTTTCAAGTTGCCAGTTTTTTATTTTTATTTTTTGGTTTTTTTAGGTTCAAGTTTATGCTTGCTAGTATTTTCCAATACTTTCTCAGATAATTCCAACATATTTCTTTGCAACCTTGGCAATGTCTTCTCCTAAACAATATTTGGATCATTGCTCCTAGCCATATCTTCCCATGGAAACTTAAAGACTTCATTTTCTCCCAAACAATAGATCCATACAAAATGCAATCCATCTTCCAATGCAGCAACCTCAAAACCTCCAAGGTGCAGTGTTCTTTATCCATGGTCTTCATCTCCCAAAACAGAAGAATGTAAAAATTTTGATGCCTGCTGGTTGGCTTCTTCTTTGGTGCTGGGCTGAAAATAAGCTTGAAAGATAGCCCACCAGTCATACTGAGACATGTTTGTGCAGCTCGGTGTGGGCCAAGGTTTGAAAGGAACCTTTGCATAAAATATTTACCATCAACCAGTGGCATTTTTCCTGTCATATTGTCCAGACCATACTTCTGTTTACAATGCCTAAATTTACACAATTGACATACAGTCCAGCCATGCATTTTTATCTGCTTATCATCCCTTTCAAAAGTTTCTTTTGACTCTGAGAAACACTGCAAGTTGACATAGTTAATGTCCATTTCACAGAAGGTAAAATTTCGTTTTCCTTGCAACCTTCCTCTTCTACATTCCTGGTCTGCAGGACTTCTTGAGTGGATAAATTTTGTTTTACAAGGCTGAGATTATTCATGACATTACAAGCATACCTAATCAGGAAATGATCTGGACCCTCCTCTTTGGTGACAGCTCCATTTTGTTGGAAGATTTGCTACCCTGTCAAAATTGTAGGCACTGACCTAGACTATCATTAGTTGTATCAATGGGTGACTGTAAAACTCCATCCGCTGCCTCAGGAAACTCATCACTTCCTCTGCCCAACAGCACCATTGACATTGTTGACATCAACAGTGCCACCAGCTGCATATGTATCATTGTTTTCTGCATCCTCTGTCTTGCTCTTTTACACATCTTCCATTGATTTAACCTTTAGTTTTGGCTGCATTATTTCTTTGGAATGCCTCACTCCCGGCTGTTGTATTTCATGGCCTAAGTCTATCCTAAGCGCAACACCACATTTTCCGTTATCATGGTCATAATTGTCACTTGCCAGATTATGGTTTCAACTTTGTCATCGTCATCTTGCCAATGGTTAAAAACCATGTCTTTAGTGGATGGTGCATTTAAGAAGTGATCAATACTATTTTTCTCAAACTCTGAGTACAAAATCTTTTCCATTCGCATTTCCTCAATGAGATCAGGGGTATCCTCACAATTGCCATCCGGGCTGTTGTCCAAAGGTACAATGGTCCACCTTTATCAATCTTCAAGTACAATGGCTACAAATAGGATCCATTCCTGATGCCAATCCAAACAGAATTTATTGAAAAGAAGATTGTAGTGACTATAAATTGGGCTCAATCTCAAAATTTCAACTAGTTTTCCGCTAGAAAATGAGCTCAAATCACGGAAGTTATTCCAAGATTTTTAAAATTTAATTCATGGAATATTTTCAGAGTCCTCTGCAAAAGGATATAAGGTCAAGAAACACGAATTTGTGGACAATTGGCCAAGAATATCGAAAACTGAATATTATAAAACAAAAATAATCGTGCAACCGACGGCTCACTGACAGCCATGTAAGGATTTTTGTGGCAGAAGAAGAGCACAGCCTTCAAATAGAGAAACATACACTCTGTTGTTCAAACAATTTCGCGTGAATATTGCGGTGGGAAGCTTCAATTTCATTGCAGACCACGCTTCTCCTCTGTCTCTGTGTTATAGTATGTCCTGCTGTTTCACATTTGCTTAATATTTGAAAATTGGTAGACGGGAGTTGCTGTTTCACATTTGCTTAATATTTATGTTATGTTTTTTTGCTTCAGAGTTAGGTAAGCAGAAAACACGGTTTTGTAACTAAATCTTTGCATCTGTTCATGTTGTCAAAGGAATCTTTCCTTTAAGGAATGCCTTGTTGAAAATGAATGAGGCAAAAAGCAACATCTTAAAGGAAATGCTTGCATCCCAAATTTTTTGCATCCTTTTGTGCTATTTGTTTTTGTCATCATTGAGTGATTGATATTTTAGACCTCAAAAAAAGCATAAAAGAGGTTTTATATTTATATATATGTTGAATAACTTGCTAAGATCGAAATTTTGGTTTTGATGTCCTTGCATATTCTTTGACCAGATTAGTTCAAAATGGGCAAGCGAAAGAAATGGCAATATATCATGGATCTTGAGGTGCAAGACCTCAAAGGAAAAATGACTTTCTCTAATAAAGACTTGGTTTGGACAGAAATAAATACAAAAAACAATGGTATTGATCGTGTTGCTGTAATCCCGTTACGACGGGTTGCTGACTTTATAAAAGGAGAGGAAGAAAATCCTATTGCTCCATGTAATTTCGTACGAAAAATAAAGGGTAAACCAAAAGAAAGATCTACTGCTGCATTGCAATATGATATGTGAGTATTTAAAATATATATTGTTTAGATCTTTTGAAACCACAGTTATCTTTCTTTGTATGTACTAACAATTTAAATTTTTGGTTTAGCTATTATTGTTCATTTGGCCCAGAGGACAAAAGAGGAAATCTTTTAGCTAAACGAAGGACTTCATTTGTGCAGAAGAGGGGTTGCCAATGCCACTTTATTGTGAAAGTTATGCATGAAATTCCTGATAGAGCAATATTAACTTTCAATATGTATGAACATGTAGATGGGGAAGGTTGGGCTTGTCATGGTCAATGTGACACTTCAGGTGAGACCAGGGCCTTGCTTAGGCCAAGGCTTTCGAGGGACATTGTTGCATATGTAGAGAGTTGTTTCTTTTTGGGAGTGCCTATTGATGTAGTGTATAGAACCCACGTTAAGAGACATGTTGACATCGATGTGGCAACTCGAGATAGAGATTTCTTCTTATGCAGGAAAGATATTGTAAACATTTATAATAGGTTGGCGAAGGGAAATTATCAACTTCACAAAAAGGATGAAATGAGTGTAAACCTTTGGTATCAAAAGCATCGGGAAGATTTTTTCTTTTACCAAAAGCCCAATGGTGTGGAGGTCCCTTTTATAATAGGGATTCAAACAAAGTGGATGTTGGAGACAATGGTCAAGCTATCGCACAATAGCTTAATAGCCATGGATTCAACATTTAACACAAACAAATATGGGGTAAGTCAGATGCCAATGATTTATTGAATATATTTATTTAAGTTGTATCCATTCAAAATGATTAATAACTTGTATTTGAATTTATGTAATGTTGAAAATGACAGTATCAATTGTATACACTCATGGCATTTGATGAACAACAAAGCGGGGTGCCTGTTGCATGGGTCGTGGCATCACGAAACACATCAGATGATATTGCAATATGGCTGGAGCAGCTCATGCGCAAGTGTTTCCAAACCCGTCCTGATTGGAAAGTCAATGCTTTCATGGTTGATGATGCACTGGCTGAAATCAGTGCCTTGAGGTAACTTTAACATTGTCATGATATAACCAAACATGCATTTTTTCTAAAAATATCACACTAAAATGCATTGAATATGGCAGGAGGATCACAGGTTGCGATGTGATCTTATGCGTTTGGCATGTACGGAGGGCTTGGTTGAAAAATGTCAATCGATTGGCCACTAGTTCCATAAAAGCCAAACAGATGTTCAGTGAGTTAGGTTTCATCATGAAACACACTCTCAATTATGAAGTGGAAGATGCAATCAATCAATTTTTTATCAAGTTTGCAGATGAAGAGAAGTTCTTAGACTATTTCAACAAGAATTGGGTCACTGGAGATAAGATTCGTAAGTAAACATTTTTTTCATATTATATGTATTTTTTTCTTTTATAAAGGTGATAGAGTGAGACTGACATCGTTCTATTTGCAATTAGGTATGTGGGTGAAAGGTTGTCGGGAGTTTCCTCATGCAAATCAGGAGACCAATAATGATGTTGAGTCATACCATTGTTACCTAAAAACAACATTTCTATCTGATAGAAGGAAAAAATGTGTCCGGAGGATGGATTGGTTATTGCATATGCTACTAACAACAGTTGAACCTTGTTATCGGTTCAAGGAAATCTTAAAAGAAGAAGGATTCCTAAACAACTACAAGAGAGAAAAGCAGCTAGAATCATCAGTGGAACGAGCAAGAAAAATTATGGATACTGATTGTTGTCCTCATGAGAACATAACACATGCTTATTGGGTGAGAAGTCAGACAGATCGAGATAAAAAATACCTTGTCACCTGGTATCGTAAGGATTTTATAACGTGTGAATGTCCATGGTCTATCCGTGGAAACATTTGCAAGCATGCCATAAAGGTTAATTGGTTGTATTTCCAATCGGATAATTCAAATCCATTGCTTCATCAGCATGCAGAGGATAACATATGCAATGACCCACCTGAGATCAATATAGAGCCTCAAAACCATGATGAAGATGTCGATGCTACTCTTATGGCCACAAATGAAGTTGACGCAGATGCCGAGGCACTTCATTTGGCAAGGGAGAAGTTGTTTAGCTATACCCATCTCATTTTAGATAACCCTCCTACTACTTTGGCAAAGACAATCCAATTGACTGATATGCTTGAAAAAATGTTGGATGAAGCCAATAATTTGCACGTTACTGATTTTGACTTCACACCTGGATTGGAATCTCTTGATCCATCTTTGAAGAGGAAGAAGAGTTTCCTTAGCCCCACAAAGAAAAGAAGAAGCAGCAGAAAAAACAATGGTTTGGAAATTGATTTAAATGTTGATCCATCAGAATATGAACCATTTGAGTTTCGATACCTCAATAAGCGAGGACGTCATCGATCAAATAATGTCGTCTCTATGGTTCCAGGTTAGTTTCATGTGTTGAATAGAGTCATGATTTTAGATTTAAGTATTTAATCATCACTATTCTTTAACATGTGGTATGTTTATTTTTACAGCAATGCAACAATCCCCAACCATGGTGATAACCCAAGACCAAAGGGAGATGCAAGACCATCCAACCTTACTTTCCATGCCAGGTACATTTGACACTCTTTCATTGTGTGTGCACATATACCTTGATGCTCTAGAAAATTTCTTTGCGATAACGTTTGACATTTTTCTAGGTAACTATAGAATAAGTGGAGAAGCATCATCTTCAACCATGACTGATCATCTACAGAAGGACTTCAACTCTAGTGGGAATCAATGAGGTATGCACAAATAATAGATAAGCTAGGTTATTATGGCGTCGTCAGGTGGCCCTTTATCATATGATAAGTATATTTATGTTTTTCCATTGTTATGTTGTTATAAAAATACCTTTTTCATAATCTGTTCTCTGAAAGTTCATGAAACTTTGTGTTTTGACATGGAATGTTGTGTTGTTTCAGAAGGCTCTAGGTACATTGAGAACATGGGTGCCTGCAAAATTTGAGGAAAGTTTGAGCCTTCATCAGTGCAATTTTAAAAATATGGGTGCCTGATGAGCACCGAGGAATGTTTGAGCTCTCATCAATGCAAAAGTAAAAGTTCAATTATATGCCACTACTCTCCTGAAGTTTCATGAAATTTTGAACTTTGACATGGAATGTCAAGTTAATTCACATGGCTCTGTAATTGTTCAACAAATTCAATTGTCGGTTCTTTTTATTGCAATGTTTCTGTATTTTCTCACGTAATTGGTCTAATACTGCAGACTAAGCTGTAACAATGATGTATACACACTACAATTTGGGAATGAATTATTGTTTTTGACATCAATCAAAATTGTTCTTCAAATATATTCTCAAATGTTAGATCTGTTATATGATCAAAACAAATCTGATTTTATTTATGGTGTTCATATTTAAGAAAGAAGCATATACTGTAAAGAAAATTGAGATAAAATAGATAACAGTGAGGATGACAATTATGTTTTATTCTGAGCACTAGGTGTCATCAATATGCATATACTGTATGCAAACATAACTTCAGCTGCTAATATTATGCGAAGCAGTTCCACAATCTTTTACACTGTAATGTATATAAGCCCTTTATCAAGTCATATTGTAGCTTGCATAAGGGCTCGGTTCAGATTCATATATACAACCTTAGCCTCGATTCAGGCATGTCCTGTAGCTCAAACAAAGTCTCGGCTTGTAGTCTTGCTTCTTCAGAAAACATGCTTTGTTGTAATCATAATGGTACTCTGAATTGTGATCCCACAGAGCACTGAACTTGATCATCCTTTGCACTAGCCTTAACAAGATCCAAACTAGAATATACATTGAACTGGGTCAAGTGCCAAGATCATGATTGAACTAAATTCTTCTCTTATCATTGAAGTATATGATAATGTCAAGTGCCAAGATCATGAAGAATGTAATCAATGGACTACAAGGCACATGGGCAAGTAATCATCTGGTTGGCATCCTGGCATACAAGATACAGCTGTAGGGTGCTTCTCAGACTGCACAGCCAAGATAAATGGAAACAATAAAACAAATATGGCGTCCATTTAAACATCAAAAAATAAAATAGCCTTTAACTGGAAAGCAACATCATAGAACATCTTTATGTGGAATATATGTTACCAAATGTGGATTGAAAAATATTCTGAATTTGAGATAAAGACCATCTATCTTCTCAGATGATTGTGGTAGGTAAGATGAGACAGAATGCAATCAATGGACTACAAGGCACACGTGCAAGTAATCATCTGGTTGGCATGCTGGTATACAAGAGATACAGCTATGGGGTGCTTCTCAGAATGCACAGCCAAAATAATGGAAACAATAAAACAAATATGGCATCCATCTAAACATCAGAAAATAAAAAAGCCTTTCACTAACTGGAAAGCAACATCATAGAATCTTACTCCATGTGCAGAAGTCCTACTCTTAGCGCACAAGTAAACATCAACATTGATTATCAATACACACACACACACTTGTTAACAGTCTTATGGAAACAACATCCATATCAGTTCAAAGGCTTGCTGCTTTTATTTCAAATCCTAAATTCTTACATGGCCAATCTCAATTGAACCAAGCCTAAATGTATTTCATAATGAGAACTCTTAATTCCAAACACTGATCACCACATGATCACAGATCACGGATTGGAAGCTGTGTCGATTCACTTCCAATACCAACATTCCACCAAATTGCAGGCCTACGGCCTTGCCGTTAAACAACCAAACAGAATTATGGAGTTATGGTCTGAAGGCTTCCCCAAAGCTCACCTGTTTTCACCCTGTACCTGGGCCTGTCCATCTCAGATCTACGATCTTGTTTTCATTTAATTCATTTTCCCTCCAATAGGTTGATCAAGCAAACTTGACATTAATTTAATTTTCTTTTGTCCAATACTAATTCTTTGATCCATTTTGTTCCATTATAGAAGCTTGATCAAATGGGCTGGGGAATCTTTCTCTAGCTGCCCAACTTTAACAGGATCTCTCAGTTAAGAGATCAACTTAAAGCCATTGGACGAAATATTGACGAATCAGAACTTGTGACTGTGACTCTTAATGAGTTTCTAGATCTTGGGATTCATTTGTATCAAGCATTTGTGGCAGATTGGAAATTCCAAAGTTTGATCAACTATTTGACTGCCTGTACTCAAGAGGAGTCTAGGCTAATATGAAAAGGGAAATTTCAGAAACTTCAAGATGATGAGTCCCAAGCACTTGCAACTCATACAAAGAATGGTAGAGGAAGAAGAAATTTGGAAAATTTCAGAAAAGGAATATAGGTAGAAGAGTTGCTCCTGTTCTATGAGCTAAACCACTAACTTGACACTGCTTCATTGTGCACTATGACATTTTTATCTAACCTATTCGGAAAATGAGGAACTGATGTGATTCATCTTAATGCAAAAGCTTATAAGATTCGACAAACCCCTGTTCAGCATTGAAATTGATGATAGCATTACAGCGATATCAAAGTCCTTCAATATTCTGAGAGTGGTCAAATTACAGTCCACTCAGTAAGCTTATTTAGCACTTACATAAGCATTAATCCAATATATCTACAGAGATTTGATGATTATACAAGTTGGCATACTTGCTTAAGGGTGATGTACCCTAAATGAAGTAAGAAAATTCTATCCGACTGTAAAATTTGTGTGAATTCTGCAAGTGATTGGCAAGGTGGTTGGAAATGACTGAGAAGCAGTGCCCAGGATTTACCATGCCAAGTTGTTTCTTTTCCTATTAACCTTGTAACCCAAACTGCTCATGAGTTTATCCAAACACTTGATTTTTAGCATGCATATTGTATTGAAGAACATGTTATATATGATGGTCACTTCATACTAGTTCTGTCTCAGCCATTGCACTTTGATTACATTACCAGTAGAGGATGGAACTGTATTACAGATTAACAAAGCTATGTATGCAGTAACTCATAAGCATGCAGAAACTCATTTAAATCATGGATTCCATTTTGAATTTCATTCATAAGCATAAATTAACTTAATTTGCAAGTTATAAATAGAGAATGAACACTTAACTTTTCACTGAGATGGTATAAGAAACTGGCTGTGTATGAGCACTTTTCACTCAAACATATGTTCCACTGCAAATGCCACCCCCATTCTGAGCTAAGAGGCCACTTCAGTGAAGGAAACTCCTGCAGATTCAGAAGTCACTCCCCCATCTCAATTGCTCTTAGGATCAATGAAACTACTTACAACTAAAAACTCCGAGTAATCATTGAGCTATGAAACAATCATGGCATTCTTATCCACTTCCCACGCAGCACAAGGAAGGCATCTCCCTTTTCTACTCAACAGTCCCTTGGGAATATTCTCCCACAGTGCAAGGAGAAGGAAGACATCTCCCTTCTCTACTAAACAGCTCCTTGAGAGTATTCTCCATTCTAGTACTCTCGGTGTTGGCAGTAATAGCCCATCATGCTGTCTACCTTCTGGCAGCATTACACCTTGCCTCTATGGCACCCACAGAGCAGCAATTTACAAGGAAAATTGGTGTTTCATTAGCTATCCAGCCTTTATGCTCCTCTAAAACCATCCATCTCTTTTCACAGGTCCACAAAGCGCTCTCTGTTGCTGGATTTTGTCACTTACAGATTTGTATATCGATCTAAAGCATGGGAATGCAGTTAGCTGATCGAATTGTATTAGTGTCTATAACCGATTTCTTTCAGGTAATACTAATTATTAAGGCTTCATTGGCCAGTGCTGCTAGATCTCCTGCATCAGAACGTATGGTTCTAGATCCAAATTCATCGGGACAGGACAACTCTTTTTCCAAGTAGAACCCTTGGCTACATAAAAGAATAGGAAATTCCTTTTGTATTTGTGGGATAACAAGTATTTGAATACTGATCAATCTATCTAATTAATTTGGAGCTATTAGAGCTGGCTCTACTTTTTGGTGGATGTGAGTCAGAGCAATAACAAGAATATTTCTAATAGAATCTTTCTCACCATCCCTTGAGAGATGGTTCACTAATAAACCAAGAAAAGAGTCAGTTAAGCCTAAACCAATTGTTTGGAATCTAGCTGCTCTGATTCTTCCCATCGTAAACAAAAATTGACAGTATTCTTTGTCCGATAATGCATGTGACTATTTCCCATTCTCTTTCAGAGCAGCAGGATCTGAACCCACAACCTCCATCACCCCAAGATGGCACGCAGCCAAGCTGTGCCAACCATCAACCAACATGAAATTGATTCAAATGTTAATGCCCAAACTTTATGTTTTATTTGAACTTTTATTATAATATCACTCCCTCTGCTAGACATGTTCCATAAGCATGGGAATGCATTTTTCAGAACTTCAATCATGCTGGAACATGAGAAGAATGAATCAATGAGTCCATCTGAATTAGAATGAAAGATTGTGCATGGAAATGGAGAAGGTTCAAATTTTCATGACAATAGGGTTTCTTGTACTTCTCCTTAATGGTTGTACCCAGCCCCATGCTTTCAAAACTATGTGAGGTAGACTTCCTCACCAACCACTCCATGCAGTCAATGATTGGATTCTAAGTCAAAGATGGTGAGTGAAGTTTATATAACAAATCAAGAAAGGTAGGAGCTTGGAAAGATGGAATGGGTCCCCTGTTTTCCTTCCCAATAGTGGACTCGTAGCCCCTCTGGTGCTCTCTGCAGCCATCTTGGACCTTCATATTAATTTTTGAAACACTATTTACATATCTTGAGCATAACAAAAAAAGATCTGCCACATGGTACATAAAATCATAATTACTACAGTTACATGCCTAGCCATTCACTAGTCAGGCTATGGCCTTGATATCCGCACTAAGAATCCATACAACATATTTACATCGTTTACACACATGGTCATTTTATTTAAGCCCGTGTGCCTTGTCTCCCATCATTATAAACACTTTTACAATTTGAACATAATTCCATCTAATACATCCAAGGGTAAAGATTGGGATATTACAGAAATTTAAATTCCACTAGCTGACACGTCAAACCTATGTGTAAGAGCATCAAAGCAGTCAAAATTCTTGTGGTGGAATAAATCTGTGCCAGTCAATAACATAACAAAGATGCTTATCAGAAGGACAAATAGAAAGCACATTTAAAACCATGGTCTTGCCAGGAGTAGTGGTCATATTCTAGTATATCAAAGGTACAGACTCTTGGTGCTATGTTCCAAGGTCTCAAATGGGCAATTGTTCACTCTTCCTACCCTGTAAAGGCGCCATCCATCAGTTCCTGTACTCAGAGTGACATATTGACTAGTAAGTTTAGGGTTTTCTCGTACACAACAGAAGGAGCTCCTTACCATGAACCATTTAGACATTGCTGGTAAGAGTACCTATAACTGAACCTTGATCATTTGAGTTTAGAAATATTCTACTATGAGATGTTTAACATTTAAATTTTAACAAGACATTCTTATACCTTAAACTCCAGGCATGTTCCATCAAGGGTGACTTGGATAGACTACCAACTGTCACCTCGGTAGCCTACATGTTTTATATCTGCCATAATGGTTTCCTTTCTTATGGTGTGTTTCCTCCGAGTAATAAGGATCAATCCATTAACACACTCTTCCTATGAAATTCTCTTATCATATTCTTATTTTTTCTTATATATTCAATGGATCTTCATATTGTCGAAGATAATTGCAGATCAAATTTCTGAAGACCGTGTTAAAAATTTAAATACAGTGTGTTTCTAGACTTAAATTGCATATAAACACATCATAATTCTTGAAATTAAGCATTGTATGTTCTGATGAGATGAATAGTCAGTGCAAAATAATCGGGTTGGAAGACTTTGGAAAGTAAAGACTCTGCTGACAGTTGGATATGCAACCAATCCAAGCCGCTCAATCTACTCTACTGCTGAAAGTGATAGTTAGAAACAAACTGAATGTGTGTATAACCCTGTTCAGGTAAAACTTTAGCTAGCGCAGTCAACAAAAACAAGCTTGTAATCAGATAAAATCTCAATCATGGTCTGGTTATAAATTGTTCAAGAGAGAAGCCTCCTCTCCAGATTGTTGTGACTTTCAGTTGAGAGGATCTAGGTTTAATTGCACACCCTACACTCTTCTTAATTGGTCCATGTTCTAGGATGGCTTGGGGAAATTATGCAGATGTTATTGACTATAAAATCACTACCATGAACAAGTGGGAAAACGACTTTCATGACAATTGAATAGAAGGAGTATCTCCCAGACAGATGCCAAAAGAGGAAAACATCCAACCTGCAGTGCGTGCATATCTCACGCTAGGCAGTGTCTCCACCAAGGTTAAGACTATAATAGGCTGGTCCATGTCTAGGTTCATTTTTTTTTTGTGAGGAGGGAGGGGTGGTTAGCTGGTAAGATAGGATTTCCTTCTCCAAATTGTTGAATGTGAATTTCAGCTGAGAGGACCTGGATTAAAATGCACACCTTACACTCTTCTTCACTGGTCCATGTTCTAGCATGGCTTGGGGATTCTCTGCAATCTGCAGATATGATTGAATATAAAATCACTACGATGAACAAGTGGCATAATGGACATTCCTTTTATCATGTCGAAATGGCAAGCACTTTTCACAATTGAAAGGCAAGAGATCTCCCAAACAGCTCCACAGGAGGAAATCATCCAATTTACTGTCTATACATATCCTACGGTAGGCACCATCTCCACCAAGGTAAAGACTGCCGATTGTTGGGATTTGCTACCGATCCAAGCTGGGCAATCTATTCTACTACCATATGTTATAGTTGGATACAAACTGAACAAGTGTATAGCCCTGTTCAGGTAAAATTTTGGCTAGCATAGTCAACAAAAACAAGTTTGTGATCAAATCAAATCTCAAGATAGGAGCCCCTTCTCCAAATTGTTGAATGTGATTTTCAGTTGAGAGGGCGTAGGTTAAAATGCACACCCTGCACTCTTCTTGACTGGTCCAAGTTCTAGCATGGCTTGGGGATTAAAATCACTACCATGAACAAGTGGGAAAATGGACATTCCTTTTATCATATCGATATGGCAAGCATTTTTCACAATTGAAAGGCAAGAGATCTCCCAAACAGCTCCACAGGAGGAAATCATCAAATCTGCTGTGTATGCATAGCCGACGGTAGGCACCATCTCCACCAAGGTAAAGACAACTATCTATTATCTAATGGATGAGGAGGACACATACGTAAAGAAACCTTTCATCACTGATCAACAACCAACTAACAAATCACATAGCATATCAATATCTCTCCAACAACATAATTTATTGATGATAATCAGAAAATCATGAACTAGTTACTTCTGTCAAAATACATTTGTCCATGTACATGGAATATATTACATTTGTCCATTAATTTGTCTCCCATACAAAAAACTGTAATGATTGCATGTTGGGGAATAATAGGTTCTTCTTTAGTGAAAGAACCATGCTATGATAGACCCCAGAAAAATGATAACAACAACCCATTCACACAATGGGGATTTATATTGATGGTGATCAATGATTTCTGTTGCAGTGGATGGTGATCCTATGTCATATTTGGCATCTACATATGTTCTTAAAAATGCCCTGGACATTATATCAGTGGACATCTTTTCAATATCTGCAGAGTGATTGATGGTAAAATGTTGAAATTGAAAACTCCAATTTAGTGCTTCCTTATGAAGAGGTTTTAAATTGTCCTTTCGAACCCGATAGATGCCTTTCATCTGATTACATATCAACTCCGAGTTGGTGAAGACTTCAATATCATTGACATCATGTTGTTTTGCCTCTTTTAACCCTTCAACAAGGGCAATGTAATATGCCTCATTGTTTGTCATCATTCCAGGCACTTCTCTCTTTCCATAAAATAAATGATTTGTTGCCATATTGTAAAGGATGAATTTAATAACTGCTCGACCTGGATTTGGAAAGCAAGACACTTCAATGCATAAATGCCACTTTTGCACCATTTTTTACACTTCAAAAACCTGAAAAACAAATAACAATAAATTCATGTTAAACAAGTAGACATGAATTATAAGTTTCAGTGGTGTTCTTAAACATATGTAGCATAAACAACATATGTAGCATAAAATTACTTCATTGTCATAAACATATAAACACTTTTCACTATACAGTAGCTTAACATATAAATAGGGATACTCTGTAAAGAAAAATGTCACTGAAGATAGGATGCAGAGGAATATCAAATAAAAATAAAATAAGTTGAAAAATACGGATAATCATAAAGAGAGAGGTTGGTCTGAAAACTTCCTTGAAATTACTTCGTTACCTCTCACCCCACTTAGAATTATGCTGATGATAACATATAAACACTTTTCACTATACGGTTGCCTAACATTAAAATCGGGATACTGGGAGTATACAGTAGCTTTACATTATAATAGGGATACTGGGAGGCTATGTAAGAAAACTGTCACTGAAGACCAGGATGTAGAGAAATCTCAAATAAAATAAGTTGAAAAATAGGGATAATCACTGAGAGAGAGGAATAAGGATAGTCACTGAGAGAGAGGTTGGTCTTTGTCCAACATATGGCTTCAAAGTCTTCATATAGTTGAAATTGAATTGAGGATAGGAAGTTCCCTGGGATTGGAGAATTTCAAGCAATCAGTCCTCATATAGCGAAAATCTATCATATAGTTGAAAATGAGGGTAGGATATCACGGTGGCAGGGTATTCGAAAATAGTGATTGAATGGGTTGCTGGTAGGGTTGCAGGTGCTTATTCTCTTCCATTGGATGGAAGAAGTTGATGTGTTAAAGATATCTTTTGCATCCATCTATTTCTGCCATATCTACAAGGAGCAAAACACCCTTTAGGATAGCTGTCTAAAAGAGGATCCTTCCTCTGCGCTTATTAGGAGGATTTTTTATGAGCTGCATATCAATGGCACCAATCTCGGTGGTGGATCATTCCCTTAGTAGCTGCTCTGGATTTTGAATGCTTTTCTCCTTCAGGTTATTTATGGTGGCAGTCTGACTTTTTTACCAGACAGTAAGGCGTTTGTCTATGACACGGTTTTTTTGTTGTTGTAATTGTCAGATTTTTAATATTTACCCTGTCTGATAGCATATCTAGGAGCGATCTGGTTACATGTTTGTGTTTCTTTTTCTGCTGAAATGATTTTGCAGGCCAAGGTTGTAATGTAAGACTATTTTGTTTTCAATAAAAGATTGCTGTTTTTTTTGGAAAAAAAGAAAGGTAGGAAGTTCCCTGGGATTGGAAAATTTCAAGCAATCAGTGCTATGATGGGCGAAAATCTATCATGAAAATCTATCATATAGTTGAAATTGAGGGTAGGAAGCTCCCTGGGATTGGAGGGCGAAAATCTATCATATAGTTGAAATTGAGGATAGGAAGCCCCCTGAGGATTGGAGAATCTCAAACAATCAGTGCTATGATGGGCGTGGACACAGGGCTATGAGATCATCTTACCCAGAATTGGGGAAATCAATTACTATATTGAGGGTAGGAAGCTCCCTGGGATTGGAGAGCGAAAATCTATCATATAGTTGAAATTGAGGGTAGGAAGCTCCCTGGGATTGGAGAATCTAAAGCAATCAGTGCTATGATGGGCGTTGACACAGGGCTATGAAGTCATCTCACCCAGAATTGGGGAAATCAATTACCATATTGAGGTAGGAAGCTCCCTGGGATTGGAGGGCGAAAATCTATCATATAGTTGAAATTGAGGGTACGAAGCTCCCTGGGATTAGAGAATCTCAAGCAATCAGTGCTATGGCTATGAAATCATCTTACCGAAATCAATTACTATATTGAGGATAGGAAGCTCCCTATTCTCAATTACTATATGGGGACTCCAGGTACTAATTGAAGGTTTGTTGATAAACAACACTGAGTTTTCCCTTCCTTATCTTAGTGTTAGTGTTTGGATTTTTCAGATTAACAACCTCAGTCTCCTTCCAGCACATTTTCCGAAAGAAAAATTAGGTTGCAGACTCACTGTCCACTGGTCATGTTCCACTTTTTGTTTGGCGTACTGATTTGGGATATATCTTTTCTTACCTTGTTAACATACGATAAGCATTAGTAGATCTTTCTAAAAACTATGGCAGATATGTATCTTTCTTTTTTTCTTACTACTGAGCCTTTTGGATGACTTACGTAACATGGAGCTTCAGCTGATCGTTCTTAATTCTAATTACAGAGGAGCTTCAGCTGATCGTTCTTAATTCTAATTACAAACACTCACGCGATCGTTCTGTAACCACTCACGCGATCGTTCTGTAACCACTAAACATATTTTTTTATGGAATTGTCAAGTTGTGTGGTAGTTTACTCTGAATTTTGCAGACCGAATTCCAAGCAAGGAACAATGGTTATTTTTCGAAGAAAGTGGGCCAGAATATATAAATCCTTATACGCCTCAAAGAACCATTGATTTTGACGATGACCTTGTTTGCCTGTTGATGATTTGGGCCGAAATAAAAATATAGTTCAATCCAAAATCCGATTACTAGAGACATGAATTGTGAGATCCGTTCTGATCTGGAAAACAAGCTACATCAATGTTTTACTCACGTTGTCCACGAAACAGGGGAAAAACTTTTTGTCGGAACTAATGACCAAAGAGAAGCAATTAAACAGTCTTGAAAGTTATGAACAGTTCCTGTGTGTTTTAAATTATCCTTTAAAACACAATTCAAAGATAGTTAATGCTAAAAACTTAGAATTGAAAAGTCCGCATGGATAACCCCTTCCAAGAGTGGTTAAAATCTTGATTGTGTTTAATTCATTTCATATTCTCATCTCGATCGTAAACTTCCCCCACACTGCTTTAGCGACTCCTCTTTGTTGTGGAGGAACTTAAAAAGATATTCCAAGTCAATTATCGAGATTCACATAACATTGGGTTTCTGAGGTGGTCTAGTGTCCTGGCATCTTGTGGTTTTTTATGGAGAACCTTCATTACATAGGCGACATTTGTCCTCTGTTTTGCGGCTTTTAGCTTCTGGTATTTTGATATATAGACTGAAATTTTTGCGGCTTTTAGCTTCTAATAGTCTTGGTTCCATGTAAATCCAGTAGCACCCAAACCTTGGGCAGATGTCTGTTCTCATTCTAAAAATGTTTAACAAGAACACGAAGGACTGTTGCAGAAAAGTAGCCAATAAATTGATAACTGTGTGGCATATCAGAAAACAGACAGAGGGATTGTAATGGTTTTAATTTCATTTTTTAACCAGGATTCGAAAACCTGCGGATTTTGGAAAGAAATTCTGCGGGAGAAAAATCGAACCACAGAAAATAGTCTTAAAGGGATTACCTGCGAGGAGTACGTGGCCGAAGGAGTTCGCAGAGGATCGAAACCACAATGGCGGCAGTAGAATGGCTCCAGAGTAAGGGTAGGGGAGCACAGCGCGCGGGTGTTGAATTCGAATGGAGGGAAAGGAGTAGTTTATGGAAAGATCGCGCATGAAGGAATTACTCCCCGAGCCAGCGCATTCCCTTGTGCAGGAAGGATGTCAGGCGATCGGCGATCTGTCAGGGCGATCTGTCAGGGAATGTCAGGGCGGACCGGGAGGTTGGCGGAGAACGGGAGGAGCGGTGGTGGCGGAAGAGGGGGAGATTTCCGGCAGCCGGAGCCGGACGATTTTCCGGCCGGTGCCGGAAAAGGGGCCATTCTACTGCCTCCATAGACTACTCCAAACTTTAATGTCTCTATTCTGAGGATAAGAATACTCCACACTTATGGGATATGGGATTGTGAGGATGAAAAAGAAAGTGCTGGATTCTATTCATGTTTTGGAGTACAATTATTATGAGTCATGGAACACATCCTAGGGTTTAACTGACAGAATAACAAAGATTTTGAAGATCTCATAAAAGCTTCAATGGAAATGATTTTGAAGATCTCATAAAAGCTAGAATGGGAAATGGGAATGAGAGAATATGAATTAATCCACGTTGTTAAAACAAACCCAAAATGACTTTAGGATCGGAGTTTCTTTCTTGAAGATTGAATACCAGTTTCTATTTTTTGCTTTTTTACATCACTTTTATGCTTCTTTATCTACATTCATGTCATCATCATTGTTATTGCACCCTTCTCACCATTGTTATTGATCTTTTTATGCCTCTTCTAGCCCAGCTTTTACAAATCTATGCTTAGATGTTTCTCCATAGAGTGCATCAATCATTGTTATAGGACCCTTATCTTGAATTTTACATGTTTTTTTTTTTTCCTCAAACTTTTAGATATTTATATTTAGAAAAGTTTCAGACATGTATATTTATATTTAAATGTTTATTGAAGTAGTACATTTGATAAGTGGCTTTCCATTTTACTTTTAAAATCTAAATTCACATAAATCAATTAATATATATTTTATAGATTTTATATTTATATATTTTAAATTTTTATTTATAAAATTATATTGAATATTTAAATAATATTAATATTTATATTATTGAAAAAGGTTTGTTTTAGTGGTGGAAGACTAGGAGTTTTATTATTATTTTAAACAAGGTTATTTTTTGTGAAGGTATTTTGTGGTAGTGATATATGTGAGCTATAGGAGCAGCTTGAGAAAGTGATTTAATATAATCATATGTTTTTAAACGAGAACTATAATTTATATTAATAAAATATGTGATTGAAGCCCAACATTACATCATAATACATAAAAAAATCAGAAATCTTCTAACTAATTAACTAAACCAAAAGGAAATGATTGGTTGGCTTCTAACTAACTAACTAGACCAAAAAGAATGGGTTGGCTTTCAGACTAAGTACAAATGCCACCATATTACTATAACTATACTATGACATTAATGAATGTATATGCACCAAAAAACTTCTCAAGATACAACAACTCTTTAACTTTCATAACTAGACATTAGAGGGAGGGGAAAAACATCAAGACCTAGACGCAAATTGGTATCAAGAATTAGTTCATTTAGAACAAAAGATCACAATAATGATTACTAAAGAATCTATTGTATGCCATTGCCCCGAAGAGATATGGACTTCTTTTAATTACTAGCAAAGAGTGGAAATTTCATCCTCTATTTTTTTCTATCAAACTCGTATGTTCGATGAGAATCTCCACAGGTTGTGTCAAACTGAAGAGCAATTTGTTTTGATTGAGTTGGAGAACTAGAATTTCATATTACATTTTGCTTAGTTGGTCTTGCATATACTCATTCTGGAAGCTCAACTCATCCATTTTTGCCTCATAACGCTGAATTGTCCAATTATAGGTCAGATAACCTCTTCCACACACTCTTTGTTCTAGAAATTACAAATTACTATATAGGATCCCTTAAAAGGGAGGAACTAGGATTCAAATGCTTCAACATAAGACTAATACAAAGTTGTAGGAGGACCTTTGACTAGCCAGCATGAAACAAATTTGTCATGTGACTCGAGAGCCAAATAAGTTCACTGAAAACTATATGAATGCATCCTAGCAAGTGCACATAACTTAGGGATTGACACCAACCAAGTTGACACAATGAGGAAACATATAAAAAAAATCACAATTTACAAGTTAGAGAATTTTACCCGAAGCAATAAAGATGGGTTTGAGTGCAATAGAGGCCAAAGACCCACTGCTCCATAGATTCAACGAACCATAAATACATATAATTGGAGTGTTATGTGAAAGATTCCCCTATGTCTAGGAAGTTCTAACATTTGTCACTTGAAGCTTCAAGGACCCAAAGAATGTTTCCAGAAAGTCAAGCACAATGCTTAATAAAACATCATGTTTCCATATTCATTACCTTTTCCCACTAGTTATACTAAGAATTGACTTATTGTATATGCACAAAAACAAACCATTGTGATAATACAACAACAAAGATTACCTATAGTCTTCTTATCAGGTATGAGCCAGCTTCCAAATTCTCAATCTACAAGCACTGAGCTAGGAGCAAAGGCACCATCCCTTGAATTTCCTACATTTTTAGGATGTGTCATTGATATTTCATAGCACACTTAGCTTTCATATCCAACACTAGTGACTTAAACTTCACCTGTTGCAAGGGATGCCATAACTTTCCTTGAATTTCATCTACCTCATCATAGTACCTAAATGATGCATCCTTTTAGTGTAGAAGAGGGATATCCATAATGGAGTAGGATTAAATATATCCACCTTCCTCTCACACCAATGATTTTGCAACCTGTGAAATATGCTCTCTAGATTTATCCCCAATCGATTCAACATGCCATACCTCTATCCTTCAGTTGCCATTAGATCTAATATCAAATTTAGTTACCTAACATGACATATACATCAAAAAGAAATCATATTGAAGCATTAATGAAAGGAAGCCAACCCCGACCCAAATGAAGATTAATATTCAAAATACCCTCATCCTTTGACCATGTTATTGCCCCACCCCATTTGGACCAAAACTCTAGAGATCAACACAATGTGAGAGAAAAACGTGACGCCATTTAATACAACTTTGTAACCATCTCCTACATGGTATGATCTCCATGCAAGTGCCATGTTTCCCTTATATAATTGAGTCTAATGGGATCATATGGGCCCCCAAACTTAACACTTCATATGGATTGTTATCATGGTAACGAGCTTGAGGAAACTTGCCCATTTCCCTCTAATTCCCCTATATTCAAAATCACACCTTTATTTGCAATTTCATAAGTGTTTTGATTGTTGGCCTTTAGAATACGAAGAAAGGATATATAATAGAAGCATGAAATAAGTACTTTGATCTTTTTAACAATATTCTTCAACATGCTTTCATTAGGGAGAGAATCATAGATCATATACTTAATGATAATTTTTGAATCCTCTATTGCATTTATTGATGTGATTGTTGACCTTTTGCTCACATTAGATATTGAAACATTGCATAAGCCTCTACTTGACTGTTGGGAAGAGCACCCATACCCCAAGCGTATGATAATTCAATTTTTTAGTTGGGGAAATATATCAACCCCCTAGTCCTTCCACCCCTATTTAAAAAGGAGGCCATGGTGGTGGGATTTCATCCACTTTTATGTACATGGGTCACAAAACTATTTAATATGGTTTCTCTGGGTGTAACCACATGTTCAACCACTATGTCAAGGTGCCCCCATGGCTCGAGGTTAATTCTTCATAAGAATTGAACCTTTCCCAATGGTGAAAATCTCCTCACCTTCCACCAATGGATCCAACCCATTTGGGATTTAAAATAGAAGGACATGGGGAGGAGGGGATTTCATCCACTTATGTGTGGACATGCTACAATTATTTAATATAATTTCTCTAGGTGAATGTGACCACATGTTCAATCACTACATTAGGCCCTCATAGGAATTGAACATTTTCCAATGGTGAAAAATCCATTGCTTTCCACCATTGGATCCAACCTTTTTGGGCTCCTAAAATTGAAGGACATGGGGGCACGGTTTGATTAATGCAAGCATGGATGACTTGAGAGTCCTGCTGAGTTTCTTCCATTTTGGTTGCCCCACCTTGGATAGACATGCGTCTAATTCCTCCAACTTATGAAGGTCTATGAATGGCTTTGTTTTTTGCTATTCAGAGCCAAGTGCGAAAATCTTAGCTCCTCTTACTTGACCTTCCTTCACCTCCCATGGTTGTTTTTGTTGCAAAATGACATGGACCCTTTTTGAGAATGGTCTGCTGCTTTGACCATCATTTTGGTCTATGGAGGTATTTTTGTGCAAAGGGCCATATATACTCACTAGTTCATCAAGAATTTTTTGGGTATTTTCCAAAGTCTCTTCAAGGCGACCCATCTTCTCACATACCAAAGCAGTAAAATAAGAAATATTATATCAAACATTATTATGCCTCCTTTATTTTCCAAAGTCTCTTCAAGACGACCCATCTTCTCACATACCAAAGCAGTAAAATATGCAAGATTACATCAAACATTACTATGCCTCCTCAAATTTTGGCCCCACTGAAGCTTCACTAGCAAATAGCTTCCCAGCCTTGCAAGAAAAACATGTATCTTTCCAAACACATGAATATAAAATGGGAGAAAATCTAACTAAAGAGTAGATCCATTCATAAGAGGCAGATGTACATACTTGATGAATCGCTCCACCATAAACTATAACCTTGGATTAGCTTTCTCCAAGCATTGGGTCCCATCAGCTCGGAATAAAGGTTGTTGTGCAGGCAAATTATTTTGAAACAAATATAGAACAACCAATAGAGAAGTACACCCTCATCCTAAGTGATTGCTTCCACCAAGCATATGCATGCAACAATATGGGGTCTCCCTCAAGAATGTGCTCCTCTAATTGCAGGATTGTTCTGGCTATTCTTAAATTAAAATTGTTGCTAACCATCCAAACGTCGATCCATTGTCAACCTGTTTTGCAATGGCCCCTTCACCAGCTGCACCCAAAGCAACCAACAATGGATAAAACCTTTGGCTAAACAGGTGGATTTTTCGTGCATGACCGAGGCTTCTCCTTTCAAACTGGATGATCTATTCAAATCCTTGTGCTTTACTGGTGAGAGCACACATCCTAGGTTGTAATAATACCACTGTAAGATCCCAAACAACGAAATAATCAACAGAGCTGACACATTTAGGTGTTCTAATAAAGATCTTTCAACAAAACACTAAACATTTCAACAAAACACTGAACACAAAGGGATCTGGATAAATGCAACCCTTATTTCAATTAATACTTAGAAAAACGAGACATGCCCAAATACAAGCAAAATAATGGAGCCCCTGCCTTGGCATACACGGCTGCTCAATGCACAAGAAAACAAAGACACTAAACCACAAACGTGAACCTTGAATGGATCCACAAGATAGATTATACCCACGGGTTTTTGTCATTGGCATCAAACTATAACTGGCCTCACCAAGTTCTCAACAAATACAAAATAAATAAACAACTTAAAATGATCTCATTGTGTAGCTCCCATCCCTTTTATAGTCTTGATAAACTCTCTAAAAACTTTATATTTTATTATTTCCCTCGAAGAAAACAAAGAAAAATTCCTGAACAAATACTATGATAAATAGCACAGTAAATGCAATCCTGCACCACTATGGGAGTGTGCAACCATTGGCATTATATGATATTCGTAAAGTTATTAATAATACGATGGCTTATAGCGTTATATTTTTGTGGATATTGTCGGAACAATATAGATAAGGTATTACTATTTTAAATAAACAATGGCTTTCATGTTAAAGACAATATGCAGAGTCCAAAGTGCCGTGAGGAGTTGAGATCCTATCACAGTGGCGATACATGAGGTGTACGTTAAAGTGGCCTCTAATTCAATGATTGATGCACCAGTATAGCCACGCTGCAGTTGAGAGCGTTATTTGTAAAGCTATTATTAACAACTGCCTTGCCCGCTGCTCAATTATCTTATTTCAATTATTTTATTTATTTCATGGCTCAATATAATGTATAATTTATATTAATTAGATAAACATTTATCACTTTATGCTTTAAATCTGACATTGGTATGACCATATTTCACATTCTAATTTATGTTCAATAAGTATTTGTGGGCTGATTTCCATTACCATGATATTGGTTTATGGATGATAAATATTTTGATGTGATTTAAATTTATTTCCATTACAATGATATTGGTTTATGGATGATAAATATTTCGATGTGATTTAGATTTATGTTTAATAATTATTTGTTCCTTTATTTCAATTACAATGACATTGGTTTATGGATAATAAATGTTTTAATGTTTGAGATTTATTTAGTTATATTTGATTTTGGTGAATTTACATAATAAATTTACTTAACATTTTAATATTGGAAAAATCAATTAATATGAAGAATCTAACTTAACTCAATTTCTGAGCTACATGGATGGATGTCAACAACTAAATTTATTTTAAGCGTCCAACAATATTATTATTTAGAAAAATTAAACAAATATATAATAAAATATTAAAAATAAAGATAATTTGCATTTTCTTTTAAAACATAAAAAAAATAATTCTCTATAGATAACTCTATAGGTTTCTATTTTCAATTATTTACTTCAATTTTATTTTATTTCATGACTCACTATAATGTATAAATTTATATTAATTAGATAAATATATAATGTATAAACTTATATTAATTAGATAAATATTTATCACTTTATGAAGGCATGCTTCAAATTTGACATTGGTATGAGCATTTTCCACATTCTAACCTGTAATGTTGTGATTTAAATTTACGCTTAATAATTATTTGTCTACCCCATTTCCATTACAATGACATTGGTTTATGGATGATAAATACCTTGATCTTTGAGATTTATTTGGTTATATTTGACTTTGGCCAGTTTACATAATAAATTTACTTAACGTTTGAAAAATCAATCAATATAAAGAACCTCACTTAATTCAATTTCTGAGCACCAAGTGTGCATGGATGTCGATAACTAAATCCATGGTGTCCAACAATATTAATATTTAAAAAAATTAAATAAATATATAATAAAATAAGAAAAAAATAATAATTTTCATTTTCTTTTAAAACATCAAAATAGTTCTCCACAGATGATTTTATAATTTTCTATTTTCTTTTCAAAGATAAATCTAGTTCTTTAAGTAACATTTTTGTAAATCTATAAAAATATTTGGTTTGAATCTTAACACTTACTATTTCTAAATTTATTATTTTATTCTTTATAGGTTCTTGTGCTAACAAATATCAAAAAGACAAAAGAGTCATTAGCTTTAGGTTTGAGCATATAGCATATCATATTTAATGACTTAAATCTTAAAATAATTATTATATAAACTATATATAGATTTGATACCATATGTACCTTTCAAATCTAAAAAATAATCATTATATAAATCATGTATAGAAATTCAGGACCATTAATTAATAAAAATAGAGACAACTTCGTTAGTAATGACATAGTTGTAAGAATCTTACATTGCACAAAGAAACTTATTTATAAATGAGGTAAATTGTAAATTGATGTGCTCCAAAGTTTGATCAATTTGAGTTTAGGAATGACTTTCCAACCAAACAACCGTGAATCAAAATAAATGAGAGCTTCTGAGCTCCTATTCATAAATACCTTATAAGCTTTTCCAGCTTTTCCATCCGATTCTGAAGAAAAATATATCCCACTTCCTTCACCTTCATTATATATTCCACTTCCTTCACCTTCATTAGACATATTTTCTTTATCCATCCAGGTAAACAAGCTCCATACATGGGAAAAAAATTAAATACATAGATTTATTATATATTTTATTTTTTTCTTGACTTTTTCATAATTCAACTATTCATTTTCTACTTATTTGTATTCTTTTTCCTTTATTATTCTCCTCTTATTATTTTTTTTTTTATACTTGATTTATTATTATATTTCTTTATTATTATTATTTTCATGTAGTATTTTTTATACTAATAATTAATTTAATTAAATAATATAGCATATTACATATTGTTGTTCTAGTTGAATATAAGCGAAAATTATATCTATATTTTAGATTGTTAGATAAAAATAAATTTAAAAATTTGAAAATTATACATACCATTTAAGTGGGTATAGATATTTCTTTCAATGTAGTTTGTCTCACAACTTGAATCACACGAAATAAATGTTTTCGACTTAATGGATGGGTTAGGGTTAATGGAAAAGAATAATTGTATTTTAACTTGTAATTATTTCTAAAATCAGTTTCTATTTTTTTTATTGAGGGAATTGTATCAAACTTTCAGTTATTTTTAAAATTAGTTTCTATTTTTCAGTGAGGGAAATATATCAAATGGTAACACTTAAGTGAAAATTATGTTTTCATAAAATTTATTTGTTTAAATTTTCAAATATTTTAATTTTGGTTGATTTTTTTTATAAAATGAAAAATTACTCCACAAATATATGAAATTAATGACATAAATATTGTAATTGCATCCGAAAGTTATTGCAAAAAAAATAAGACAGTTATAACATGGTGCAAAGGCTACAATAAGATTTTCAAGTTTATGGTCCAATCAATTGTTTGAAAAATTATTTTTGCAATAATATTGAAAAATAAATATTTGTTTTTCAAAGTTAAACATTATAAGTTATATTGGTCAATGCTAAATTAATAGTGGTCATGCAAATCTAGACTCTTGCCTTGGGGTGACCAATAATATAGGGGGTGGAAATTTATTTCCAAAGGAATTTTTCGTTTTTTTCCTCTTCAATGAAATTGATTAATTAAAAAAAATGTCATGTTTTCATTTGAAGTGAATCCTATCCTATTTTTTTGAGGAATGTGGCTTTGATAAGTTATGGTATTGTAATAATGCTTATTTCCATGTTAACAATCTCCATGGTAAAGTTGGAATAAATCTCTATGGTTAAGAATTTTGTTCAATGTCTTTTTTCAAATGTATATATGTTTAATTTATATATTAATTTTTTTTTATAAATTAATAATAATGATAATTGAAATAAACTTATAATTTAGTGAATTTTTATGAAATGTGAAATGTATAACTAGGTAAGTGTTTTGATGGTTATTATGAAATGAAACATATATCCTTTAATAGTCATTTAATTTATAGTTGCATTAGTAATATTGAACTCTTACTAAGTATTGTTGTTTTACTATGTTTTTCTTGTTACATGTATATGTTAGGCTTGATCGTAGGGAAAAACACCACAATTAAGCGCATTTGAGCCAGAGGCGATCTGGGATGGGTGATGTCATGCCCCTACCCTGGCGGTAGTCTTTCAACTGCATGAAGCGGAGTGCGGCACCACCATCCGATTTCTTTTCACCAATACTTTCAAGTGTGGACTACGCCTAACATTCCATACTTAGTTTATTTTTCACTTTCTAAGTATAAACATTCATAACACAGTGGAAACATTCATTTACACATCTTTCATCATCATTATTACTTTACACATATGCACAACGGAAATATAATGGGAGGGGCAACTCCCTGAAGATGAGTTTGCCCACAATAATAATGATAATAGTTCAAATATACAAAATCAGCTCTTGGAGAGGAACCCCAACTTCCTTCTCACAAAAACAGTCAATTTTCACAATTCGGCCTGCAATCGTGCAGCCTGCTTGAACTGTCGTTTGGAGCGCCCGCCCTTGGTTGGGTTGAGTCACCCAACTCACCAATTGTCGTTCACCAACTGGTCCTTTCAACAAAACTTGCGGGTCGTTCAGACCTGCCCGTGCGCCCACCATGACTCAACCTTCCTTTGTCGTTCACCCGAGCTTGTCGGCTCGTGCAGGCCTGCCCATGACACTCACTGACTCGGCCTCGCCCCGTCGTTCCACCCGAACTACCGTTCACGTTTTCGTGAGCGCATCGCCCACCCGGGTCGCTTACCCGGCTCACACTTGCCATGGTCGCACCACCCAACCGAGGTTCGCCCTGCCCGATTCGTCACGGTGCCCACACTACCAACTCGCATGCCTATCGTACTGACCGCCCGTCTGCCTATCCGCCTATGGCTCGTCCGCCGGCCTGCCTGTCCGCCTGTGGCTCGTCTGCCCGCCTGCCTGTCCGCCTGTGGCTCGTCCGCCGGCCTGCCTGTCCACCAGCCCGCCTGCCTGCGGCTCGTCTGCCCGCCTACCTGTAGTTCGTCTACCCACTTGATCTACCTGTGGCTCAACCGCTCGCCTGACCTGCCTACGACTTCGTCCGTTTATCACTTCTGCGGCTCTTCTAACCCAGCTCGGTGCTTCGGTCAGGGTACCCACTTGCACCTTGCCCTTTGCCTTATGCGTCTAACTTCTTCAGCTCGCATATCACCCTTTACTTGCTTGTTAGACTTGTAAGACTTTAATTGTTGACTTCTCCATCCACTTGGCCGCCAATATATACCAACTGCCATGGATAACTCGTGGGTCGGCCCGCCCAGGTCGACCTGCCCATTCGGCCCACTTGCTCACAACACTATGTCGGCTCACCCACTTTGCACGTTGGCTCGCCCACACAGTTGCCCCGTCAGGTCCACATGCCAAACTTGCACGGTACAAGGTGACCCTCACGAAGTTCGTCATACTTAGCCGAATTTCCACTTCTCGGTTTTTCGACACCTCTGTTGGCTCGTCGCGCTCATGCCTTAGGCGCCTTTAACTGACTGCCCCAGCTCGTCGCTCTACTCCAACTTGTCCCATCATCGCAACCAACGCGCCAACTCGTCACGCCCGCCGACTCGTCGCTCACCCGGCTCGTCGCACATAACTGGGAGCGCTCACTCAGATCGTCGCACATCGCATCCACAACTCGTGGGCTTGACATGTAAGGTTCCGAGAAGTCATGGTTAGCTGGTGCAAGCCCCAGAAGTGATTATTGACTCTATTTGATTCATTTCACTAGTTTCAATCTCAATTCTTCACCCCTGTCAGCTTCACTCAATGCAATGAATGCTAAGCAGACTATTAAAAAATCATGAGAAATTAGTCACTTATGACTACCTCTCATGGAAACGGTCATAGATGAATCACTTACTTAACACAGTTGAATCCCAAAAGATGATATCTAATGTAAGATGTATTATAAAATAAGTGTTTTGATGTCTATTATAAATTAATCTCTGTAAATATTTATCAACCCTTTAAATTTATCTCAAACATTAAATCAAATTAAATTCCTTAAAATAGAAAATATTTTCAAATTTTAAATTATATAAAAAAATGGCGTCCTATAATACTTTTATCAATATATGATAATCTAAAACTTACCATAGCACTAATCACAAAACCAACTCTTGATAACAGAGTTTGATTTTAATAACATTGAGAATTTGGCGCTCTATTGGCTCAAAGCCCAATAGAACTTTAACGACACCCTACCCTAACTAAAACGAGACGTCAATGGCATGCTTGTCAAGTGCACCATTCACCCTAACTAAGGCGGCACATTAACAACATGCTTGCCAGCTGCTCCAGTTTACATGATAACTGGTTTTTTTTTGTTAACAATGTCGATAAACTAAAAATATTTTTGCTTTAGCAGTAGAGAGTATGCCTATTCCTGGTTTCACCCTAAGTAAGAAGGCACATTAACACCATGCTTGCCAGCTGCTCCAGTTTACATGATAACTGGTTTTTTTTGTTAACAAGGTCGATAAACTAAAAATATTTTTGCTTTAGCAGCAGAGAGTATGGCTATTCCTGGTTTGGGAATTTATATACTAGAAAGGGAAGCATAACTTCGAAAGAACTTCAGAGATTCTTGAACAGAAAACTGTGCACAATGGAAGATGAAATCAGTCTATTGAGACAAGCAAATCAACAAAATTTCAGAAACCCTTGCAACTCACCAACTTTCATTCACCAACTGGTCCGTTCCACAAAACTTGCGGGTCGTTCAGACCTGCCCGCGCGCCCACCGTGACTCGACCTTCCTCCGTCGTTCACTCGAGCTTGTCGGCTCGTGCAAGCTTGCCCATGACGCTCACCGACTCGGCCTCGCCCGGTCGTTCCACCCGAACTCCCGTTCATGCTATCGCGGGCGCACCACCCACCCGGGTCGCTTACCAGCTCACACTTGCCACGGTCGCACCGCCCAACCGGGGTTCGCCCTGCCCGATTCGTCACGGTGCCCACACTACCAACTCGCCTGCCTATCGTACTGACCGCCCGCCTACCTGTGTAGCTCATCCGCCCGCCTGCGGCTTGTCCGCCAGCCCACCTGCTTGCGGCTCGTCCGCTCGCCTACCTGTAGTTCGTCTACCCACTCGACCTGCCTGCGACTTGTCCGCCCGCCTACCTGTAGTTTGTCTACCCACTTGACCTGCCTGCGACTTCGTCCGTTTATCACTTCTGCGGCTCTTCTAACCCAGCTCGGTGCTTCGGTCAGGATACCCACCTACACCTTGCCCTTTGCCTTATGCGTCTAACTTCTTTATCTCGCATATCACCCTTGACTTGCTTATTAGACTTGTAAGACTTTAATTGTTGACTTCTCCATCCACTTGGCCACCAATATATACCAACTGCCATGGATAACTCGTGGGTCGGCCCGCCCAGGTTGACCTGCCTATTCGGCCAACTCGCCCACAACACTACCTAGGCTCACCCACTTTGCACGTCGGTTCGCCCACACCGTCGCCTCGTCAAGTCCACATGCCAAACTCGCACGGTACAAGGTGACCTTCGCGAAGTTCGTCATACTTAACCAAATTTCCAATTCTCGGTTTTTCGACACCTCCGTTGGCTCGTCGCGCTCATGCCTTAGGCGCCTTTAACCGACTGCCCTAGCTCGTCGCTCTCCTCCAACTTGTCCCATCGTAGCACGCGCCCACTCGCCGACTCATCGCACATAACCGGGAGTGCTCACTTAGCTCGTTGCACATCACATCCATAACTCGTGGGCTTGACATGTGAGGTCCTGAGAAGTCATGGTTAGGTGGTGCAAGCCCCATAAGTGATTATTGACTCTATTTGATTCATTTCACTAGTTTCAATCTCACTTCTTCACCCGTGTGAGCTTCACTAGATGCAATGAGTGCTAAGCAGACTATTAAAAAATCATGAGAAATTAGTCACTTACGACTACCTTTCATGGAAATGGTCATAGATGAATCACTTGCTTATCACAGTTGAATCCCAAAAGATGATATCAAATAAGTGTTTTGATGTCTATTATAAATTAATCTCTATAAATATTTATTAACCCTTTAAATTTACCTCAAACATTAAATCAAATTAAATTCTTTAAAATAGAAAACATTTTCAAATTTTAAATTATATAAAAAAATGACATCTATCCCATTTTATCTCTCCCGATAAATTTTAAAATACTTTTATGAATATATGATATCTAAAACTTACCATAGCACTAATCACAAAACCAACTCTTGATAACAGAGTTTGATTTTAATACCATTGAGAATTTGGGGCTCTATTGGCTCAAAGCCCAATAGAACTTTAACGATACCCTACCCTAACTAAAACGAGACGTCAATGGCATGCTTGTCAAGTGCACCATTCACCCTAACTAAGGCGGCACGTTAACAACATGCTTGCCAGCTGCTCCAGTTTACATGATAACT
The DNA here is from genome assembly GCA_031772625.1 of Pinus tabuliformis. Taxonomy (NCBI): domain Eukaryota; kingdom Viridiplantae; phylum Streptophyta; class Pinopsida; order Pinales; family Pinaceae; genus Pinus; species Pinus tabuliformis. The sequence goes on along the minus strand of CM062805.1, from coordinate 1,165,294,741 downwards.
GGTTTTTTTTGTTAACAATGTCGATAAACTAACAATATTTTTGCTTTAAGCAGCAGAGAGTATGGCTATTCCTGGTTTCACCTTAAGTAAGAAGGCACGTTAACACCATGCTTGCCAGCTGCTCCAGTTTACATGATAACTGGGTTTTTTTGTTAACAAGGTCGATAAACTAAAAATATTTTTGCTTTAGCAGCAGAGAGTATGACTATTCCTGGTTTGGGAATTTATATACTGGAAAGGGAAGCATAACTTCGAAAGAACTTCAGAGTTTCTTGAACAGCAAACTGTGCACAATGGAAGATGCAATCACTCTATTGAGACAAGCAAATCAACAAAATTGCAGAAACCCTTACAAAACCAGAGGACAAGATGGGCTGAAAATTTGACATACAGCTGGAAGATCACTTCGCAGGTCCAATCGTTGTTGAGAAATAACCACTATAACCAATCAACCAGCTGATCCCAAGTCAGTTGATCGTCCACGTTGTCTCGTTTCTCTGACATTGTCAATACTGATAGCAGTACTCTCTGAATTTAGCTGTTAATATTGCTCAGGTTGAAAGAATGTTTGAGACTGCAAGGTCATGGAAATTTGCAGTATTTATAGAAGAACTATAGCCGTTGGGATATTTAGTTTCAAAAGTAAAATGGAACCCCACATTGGACTTCAAGGGTGTATTTTTGTGCATATTGCGTACCGTTAATCCTTATAAATGGGGTCTGTAGTTTAATATATCTATCCTTTTTCCTCAGCGAGAAATAAAGGTAATTTCAAAAATATTATTAAACCAACAACAAAACTACCACAGAATAATATATGCACTCAACGACAAAACTACCACAGAATAATATATGCACTCAAGAATGTAATTTACACAAAAATGTAAACAGCAATTCAAAGCTACCTGAAGTTATCCAGGGTTTGAAGATGGGTTCTCAACTATGATTTCAAACTTTAATGCACATAAAAATTACAGCAGCAACTCACAGCTACTTGAAGTTATTTGGTGAGAGAAGCTTTGTTCTCAATTATGGTTTCAAATTTTAGATCCATATTAAAATATCAATAGAAATTTAAAGCAATTAAAAAGGCACAAGCACTTTTTATCATAACCAAATAACATTACAAATAAAATTATACAATTAATAACAAATGAAATTACAATTAATTACAAATAAAATTACACATATAAATGTCTGAGTAAATTCTATAAATGTATGAGCAGACTCTTGTAAATTTTCAACGCATGAGTAAATTCTCAAGATACCAACTAATAGTCTAATAATGTTAAATTGTATGAGTAAATTCCCAGGAAGCCAACTATTATTACATATATCTAACTTAATTTCTCAAGATATAATGTTGCATAAATACATTTGTAAGTTATCTGCACAGTTAACGAACCATATAAATATGACACTTCGGCTAAGTTATCTTTATTGCACATTATTTACCTTAAGTTATGTAGCTATAGAAGAACACTTATCTCCTTACTATCTCTTCGTTAAATGTGGGTAATACTTTCAGATAAATGTTGGTAATACTTTCAGATCTTTCACAACCTATCAGATATAACTTTTTTTTAGTTTACTATTTTTGTTGGAATTATTTGGATCTAAAGTTAGTTTAACTGGTCCAGTCCCTTTTGTTAAATAATTCACCTATCTAGATCTTTCAGCAACATATCAAATATAACTCTTTTTAGTTTACCATCTCTTCGTTAAATGTTGATAACACTTTTAGATTTTCACCAACACATCACATATAACCTTTTTTAGTTAAGTCTTTCTGTAACAAAAATTGAATTACTTCGTCAATGCCATGTAGTTAAATGTTGATAGTACTTTTAGATTTTCACCAACATATCAAATATAAGCTTTTTTAGTTCAGTCTGTCTGTAACAAAAAATTGTATTACTTCGTCAATGCCATGTAGTTTAGCACTGGTAACCTTTTTTAGTTTTGTAACCTTTTTTTACTTCCGTTTGTCTTAACAAAAAAATTGAATTACTTCATCAATGCCATTTAGTTTAGCACTTGAAACCATGAAATGCCATTGAAGAAAAGCATCGATATATTCACTGCTATTAGTACCTGTACAAGGCCCGCAAAATACTTCTGTTCATCAAGAACATTTTCAGCGTATCATGGTTATCATATCATCAAGAAGCCTGGGTGAAAACGTTCAGCTTCATGCCATTCCCAGTATGAGCCTTATCCTTCGTCACTGCATTTTTCATCACTTTTAAAGCGACATAAAAAGGCAAAGCAAAGGGAAGACAGTATTTACTTATGTACGGGCTCTTTGAATTTTTTTCTCATCCAAGAACTGTAGAATGAGGAACACCAATTCCCTACTGAGCGATGATATGATGCCGAATGCCCACTTTTTATTTTAATGTTAAATATCCATGTCCATTATCAAACATCTAAACAAATAGCAGCCCCTGCATAGCTGATGGTGTGTAAAACTCAGGACGAGCAATTTACGTCTCAAATCGAAAATTTTAGGTCGTCTTGAAAAAAATACTTATATAAAGTCGTTTGGCCGAACTGCACTGTGTTTACCAGTTTAAATTCGAAAATCCCTAAACACTTGTTCTCAGCAATTCAACAGAGACTAAATTTAGAAGCTGCAGTAGTTTTTGGCATTAGCTGGCTGGAAAATAGGGAACAGAGCAAAATATCCTCTTAAATGATAAGTCTTACATAGCTAAACCAAAACTATGTGCTTTTTCCATTGGAATTTTGTGAAATAATTTAGAAGCTGCAGTCTTTGAGTTTTTGGCATTAACTGGCTGGAAAATAAGTCTTGCATAGCTCAACCAAAACTATGTACTTTTTCCATTGGAATTTTGTGACATAATTTATAAGCTGCAGTCTCTGAGTTTTTGGCATTAACGGGCTGGAAAATAGGGAACAGAGCAAAATATCCTCCTAAATGATAAGTTTTAAAAAGCTAAATTAAATTTATTTATTTTTTAAGTTAGAATTTTGTGATACAATTTCAATCATTATTATGATTTTTTATTATTTAAAATATAATTTTGAATGCAGAAATAGATTCAGCAGCTTTTAAAAAAATTTATAAAACACTAAAATTCAATAGATTTAAAATTCTAGTTTTTAAAAAAATTATAAAATTTTAATTAAAGCTAACAAAAGAAAATACCCAGAAAAATTATTTATGACTACCTAAATTAATAATTATTATAATATTTAAGCCGTACATAAACCAGTGCAGATATATAACTAATTAATACAGATAGATGGCTAATCCATTATAACTAAAGTAAAATTGCATTCTCTCAATTGAATTTTATTTAATATTTTATCTTAACAACTATTTTTATTTAAAGCTTATTCTTTTTCGCTTATTATTTCCTAACTTTATTATTAATATTGGTAAACGAATTTTATAACTATATTTATAATATTTTATTAAATATTAAATAGGGAACAGAGCAAAATATCCTCTTAAATGATAAGTCTTACATAGCTAAACCAAAACTGTGTACTTTTTACATTGGAATTTTGTGAAAGAATTTAGAAGCTGCAGTCATTCAGTTTTTGGCATTAGTTGACTGGAAAATAGGGAAAGAGCAAAATATCCTCTTAAATAATAAGTTCTAAATAACTAAACTAAAACTATGTATTTTTTATGTTGGAATTTTGTGATACAATTTCAATCATTATTGTGATTTTTTATTGTTTAAAATATAGTTTTGAATGCAGAAATAGATTCAGCATTTTTAAAAAAACTATAAAACACTAAAATTCAATAGATTTAAAATTTTAATTAAAATTAACAAAAAAAAATACCAGAAAAATTGTTTATCTATTAATTAGACTTCCCAAATTAATAATTATTATAATATTTAAGCTATACATAAACAAGTGCAGATATATAAGTAATTAATATAGATAGATGACTAATCCACTATAATCGAAGTTAAATAGCATCCTCTCATTTGAATTTTATTTAATATTTTATCCTAACAACTATTTTTATTCAAAGTTTATTCTTTTTCCTTTATTAATTTTTTCTAACTTTATTATTAATATTGGTAAATCAATTTTATAACTATATTTATAATATTTTATTAAATATAATTTATAACTAATAAATATTAAATAATTCCCTTTTAAATTTTCTAGCTACCTAATCTCCAACCACTAGTTTTAATAATAAATTGATTAACTACTAATTCAATGATATAATAAATAAAATAATTAACTATTAAAATTAAGCATAACCATACACAGTCATGCTTAACATGTGATATTTCTAAAAGGCAAAATGTATTATAATTCATTTGTTAAATAAAATAGTGAGAAACTTATCATAATTTATTTGTCAAATAAGAAGATAACCATCAATGTTGCTATCCCCAAATGCAAGGCAGACTCATTATTGTTATTGTTGTTATTCAAAGAAAACCAGGAAACCAAGCCACATAGAATTATCTGCTGGCAGTCTCTAGAGAAACTTTCACTCCTTCCATATGCTTTAGATCTTGGACGACTAACCTGTTTCCTTCAGATCCAGATCGAAGAAAATGAGCTCTTAAACCAATTGAGGAAGATAAGCTCTGAAACAAGTATAAACAATTTTAAGATAGAAAATAAACTCATAAAAAAATCAAAAACAATTTTAAAATATATACCGAAGCCTCAAATATAAAATTAAAACCGCTTTTTCCCCTATTCAAGCTCAAAGCTTGGGCGATACTCTGTAACTAGATAGCATTGCGACGCTTCTTTCCCTGCTTTCCATTTTAATTTCTCTTTGTTGTGTTTGTCTTCTGCAGATTTCTTTAATGTGTTGCGTTGCTGAAACTGTATTGCTTTCCGTTTTAATTTCTCTTTGTTGTGTTTGTCTTCTGCAGATTTCTTTGTGTATTGCGTTGCTGAAACTGTACAAAAATATATTCTTCTTTTCGAAGGGAATAAGAGATGTTACGTGCACAACCGGCATACTCTCCTCTGTCCAGTCTGTGCAACTGAAAACATTGATTATTGAGAGATTTTTCATAACTATATGTACTCGAAAGAGAAGTAAATATGAAAACTTACAAGAAATATATGATGAAAATAACAAGCCTAAATGAAGATAGGCACAACTAATATAGGATGAAAATCGACTGAAATCATTTCTTGCAATCAAGTTTATTGATCGACTGAAAGCATTGCCTGCAAAAAAGCTTATAGATAGACAGAAATCACTGCCTGCAAAAAAGTTTATATATCGACTGACTGAAAGCATTGCTTGCGAAAAAAACTCTATAAATTTTCCACTGTAAACTGTTGGAATGTTAATTCCAACTGCAGGCTGCAGACACCGTGCATGCAGACGTGGGCAGCCGACTCAGCAAGCACGAACGACGGCAGACTGAAACCGTTCAGCATACCCGCCTGAAACTTCTCGGACCAGCTTTCCGGCGAAGGAATAATCCGGCAATCGACTCCGATAAACTATGGTGGCGCCGCGTGTCATTCGCCTGACATCAGCCGACGCAATTTCTCGGAAGCTAAAGTTCGGCAACAAACTGGCTTCCGATATTCTTGTGAGCCGTCCGATCCGATCGCGCGATTTCCGTCGTCGATCTCCGAAGATGCAGTCCGCCCGCGTCAAGTCAGAATTTTACGTGGAGTGTTTGGTTTTCTCTGTTGATCGCCACGAATGGAATTTAATGTCTGTACGTAGATGTTAGGTGCAATTTTTAATTTTAATGTTTTTATATAGCGGAAGTATGGGCAGCTTTCGTGTGTTGACTATTTTTGTCTTCACATGTGAATTACATTAAAAGAAATATACACGCTGTGTGTTAAAGAGAAGAGGGGGCAGCGTAGGTTAAATATATGGTAAGTTGTAAAATGCATAGTAGTGCATGGTGAAAAAGAAGAACGCATATGCCATTTTTTGTTATGAGTTGCCCAGTGTAATTTTTTATGCAGTAGAAAATATTGTAAAATGAAGCAGGAGCAAAAAGCCAAAAAAAATGCACAGCAGTGCATGAAGAAAAGAATAGGGAAGCGGCAGATGTTTTTTTTATGTGTTGATTTGTTTTTGCAAGGATGAATGCAGAGCAGTGCAATGTGTGAGCTCGAGACAGCGAATAGAGAAAATGAGGAGGAGCGGATGAAGAAATGCACTACACAGCAGTGTAAATGGTGAATATATGTAAATTTATTTTACAGCAGTATATGTAAAATGTTTTTCACAGCAGTGAATGTAAAAGGGGTTTTACAGCAGTAAACCCAGCACAGTGAACTCTCAGGTGGAGAGAAAAGACAGTGTTTTTGTTTTTGATGGGTGAAAGTAATTTTGGTAAATCCCTCTGAGTGAAAGAGGATGAAGTTTGTATCAGGCTTTATATTTTAATCAATAGAAATGTTTTATGGCTGTGTAATACTCTGTTATGAGTACATTTGTTTTTAAAAGCTTCCATGTCCAAAGGTCCTGGAAGAAATGGAACAGAGCATTGGCTCTGTGGTATTTGCTTGATTGGTTTTGGTATTTTTCCATGTAAAAATTCCCAACAGTGGTATCAGAGCTAGTCCAGGCTCTTTGATGGTGACAGAGCTGGTTTAGGCTCTTTAAAAGTGTCAAGGAAGCTAAAGGAAAGACTCTTGTTGCAGCAGTAAAAGCTTCTCCAACAGTGTGAAGTCTTAAGCAAAAAGAGTTCAGGTATTTCTCAAAGTTTTTCTGTATTGTTGTTGAAGAAACAGTGAGTCATTTTAAAAACACAGTCAAGTATTTTGGAGTATAGTTAAGAATGGCAAGGTCAAAGAAGAAAGTCTCCAAATCCCCTAAGGTTGTGTCTCCCTCTTCTATTAAAATAGAAGACGATCTATTTGAAAGCATACTATTTGAGGCTTCAAAGTTTAATGGAAATTTTGATATGTGGGAAATAAAAATGAGGGCTGTCTTACAGTCTCAAGGGAGTGAAATCTGGGAATCAGTGATTGATGATAGCAAGAAGGATAGAGAATCCAAGGAGTGTAATGCACAAGCAGCAAAGACTATCTTGGATGGACTGCCTGATTCTGTAAAGAAGAAATTAGGAAAATATTCATCAGCAAAGGAGATATGGGATAGACTTCATGACCTTCATGCAAAGGGAGCACTGACCATGACCATCAGTGAAGAAGAAAATTCTGAACCCATCATAGAAGCTGAAAATGAGAAGGTTGACCTCATCAAGCTTAAAGTAAAAGAAAGGGATGAAGAGCTTGCCAAGCTTAAGAAGGAGCTTGTTCAATGCAAGAGGAAACATCATGAAGAAGTCATATCCATGACAAATCAGCTGAATGAAGCAAAGAAGCAGGAAGACACCTTGTCAAGTCATCTTGAACAAAGGCACAAGAGAGTGAACAAGCTTGTAGAAGAGATTGGACAGTACAAGGTAGAGGTATCCTCCCTTAAGTCCAAACTACAAGAAGCCAGGAAGCAGGCACAAGGAGCTGAAAAGAAAATGGAGAGCAGTCAAGCAGAAATCTCCAAAATGAAGACTGATATTATCTCCCTTAAAATAGTAGCAGCTGAAGCTACTCGTAGCAAGGAAGAAACTGAGGGACAACTAGCAAAGAAGAATAATGAGTGTGAAAGATTGGAAGAAGAGATTGTCCTCCTCAGGAAGAAGGTTGAAGGGATGAACAAGATCATGAAGAGCTCTCAAGCTTTGGATGATATGCTCAGCTATCACAGATCTCCATTTGATAAATCAGGACTTGGGTATGTAGCTGAACCCTCAAACAAGGATGAAGATGCTTTAAGCAAAGGAGATGTGAAGAAGCCAGAAAGAGATTGTGATGCTCCTAGTTCCAGCAAAGGCAAGGAGAAAAATGAAGGCTGCAATAAAAGAAATCCTACTTCAAGCAGAAAACCAGCTCCAAGAAGAAATGTAGCTGATGTCAAAGAGGCAAGATGCAATGATTATCATCAAAGGATCTCAAGGCAGCAAGGCTTCAGAAGTACATCAAGGAAACCTCCATCTCACAGGTACCAAAGTTCATTTTATGGTTATTGTTACTCTTGTTCAAACTTTGGTCATATGGCAAAAGACTGTAGAGCATTTCATGGAGATAGATGTTGTGGTCCCCGACAATCTCCAAGAAATAATTTCACAAGAAGAAATCATGAATTCTTATTCATGAATAAAGTTGAATGCTTCAAGTGTCATAACATTGGGCATATGGCACGAGATTGTAACTTGACATGGGCTCTTTCACAAGCTAGACCCATGCAAAAGAAGAAAGTTACACAAGTATGGAGAAGGAAGGAAAGGCAATTTGAAAACCCCTTGAACTCCCCAGTGGATCTAAATTTGTTTTGAGAAGAATTTGCCAAAAGAAGACAAGCACACATTAAAGGGGAGCTTGTAATTTTTTTTGTAATTGAACTGTCTTAACAATCATTCTTTAATGAAGACTTCTTTTTATAAAGGAAAGACATGAAATCAAATCTGCCATAAGAGCAGAGAAGAAAAGGGGCAGCGCTCGAATGTAAAGTGCAGCAGCGCAATAAGGAGTATGCAGAGCATGGAGACCCTCACAACAGTGGGAGGACAAAACATAAAACAGCAGTTTGAAATTTTTTTATGGAGTACATGCATTGAAATGCATAGCAATGGAAGGTAGTTTCCTTCTATGTAATGTGAGAGAATATACTCACAGCAGAGTGAGTGCAATGAACAGCAGATGAAATGTTTTGTATTGGGAATGAAAATGCAAAGCAGTGAGAAGAAAATGAGAAGAAGGCAAAACACAGCAGAGCATAAATGCCCAGTGGCTGAGAATGCAATGAAATTTTTCACACAGCAGTGAAAAATGTAATATTTTTTTTTGTATGCAATGCAACATGCAAAGAAATGCATAAAGAAAAACAGGGACAGCAGATTTTTAATGCACATGGGTGAATGATAATGTGTGGCAGCAGCAAATCGAAAGGAATTGCACAGCAGTGCATTGTGCAAAAAAATGAATGAAGACTAAGATTGTGTGAAGCAAGGGTGTAAAAAGAAAAGGCAGCAGCCCGTGTTAATTTTTTTTGTTGTGTGGAGAATGCAGCGCAAAACAGCGTGAGGATGATTTCTCTCTATGTGCAAGTAATGGAGAGTAAAGAGTTAGTGTATGGGCACACAACAGTATGATGAAACAAAAGGCAGCCACAGTGCAAATTGCAGAGGCAACGCAGCAGCAAATAAAAACCCAGGGATGAAAGTCTATGGTTATGGGTATGGACAGCAGTGAATATGAAAAATGCAGCAGCAAGAAGTTATGGACAGCAGCATGATGGCAAGAAGGAGAAGCACACAACAATGCAAATAAGAAAATGCAGCAGCATGAAGCTTTGTTGAAGAAATGAAAGGTAATGGACAGCAGCACATGTAAAAGAAATTTTTTTCTTTACAACAGTATATGTAACTGTAATGAATGTGTTGTTCATTGAATTGAAATGCAATATATGCAACAGCAGTGAATTTAAGAAATGTTTACACACAGCAGTGTAAATTTGTAAGGTGGGACAGAGTAATTGTTCCAGAAAAGACAGAGTATTCTATCTTTGAAGAATGCACAGCAATGCAGAGTTTGCAAAGAAATGTAAGTGAAGTGCAGCAACACAACAACAAGTGTAGACACAGCAGTGTGGGGTAGACGCAGCAAAGAAGATGGCACAACAGTGCAGTAGAGAATATGCAGCAGCATAAAAGAACAATGTAATGAGTATGCACAACAGTGCAATGAATGTTTTGTTTTGAAACTGCATCTAAAGCAGTGTCTGGCAGTAATCCCTCCGTGAGAGGGAGTGAAGTTCTTATTGAATCCCTCTGTTAAAGAGGAAGGTGCTTTTCAGCACAGTGTCTTGGTAAATCCTTCTGTCAAGAGGAAGATGCTTTTTAGCATACACATGGTAAATCCCTCTATCAAGAGGATGATGCTTTTCAGCATAGTCACAGGTGAATCCCTCTGTCAAGAGGAAGGTGCTCTTCAGCACATTGTTATGGTGAATCCCTCTGTCATGAGGAAGGTGCTCTTAAGCACAGTCTCAGGTAAATCCCTCTATTAAGAGGAAGACAACTTTGTTGTTTGTGGAACTGCATCAGAAGCAGTTGGTGAATCCCTCTATGCGAGGAAGGTTGGTGAATCCCTCTATGTGAGGAAGTGTTTGGGTATGTTTGAACGCCCAGCAGTTGAAATTAAAGGGGAGTGTTGGAATGTTAATTCCAACTACAGGCTGCAGACACCGTGCATGCAGACGTGGGTAGCCGACTCAGCAAGCACGAACGACGACAGACTGAAACCGTTCAGCATACCCGCCTGAAACTTCTCGGACCAGCTTTCCGGCGAAGGAATAATCCAGCAATCGACTCTGATAAACTATGGTGGCGCCGCGTGTCATTCGCCTGACATCAGCCGACGCAATTTCTCGGAAGCTAAAGTTTGGCAGCAAACTGGCTTCCGATATTCTTGTGAGCCGTCCGATCCGATCGCGCGATTTCCGCCGTCGATCTCCGAAGATGCAGTCCGCCCGCGTCAAGTCAGAATTTTACGTGGAGTGTTTGGTTTTCTCTGTTGACCGCCGCGAATGGAATTTAATGTCTGTACGTAGATGTTAGGCGCAATTTTTAATTTTAATGTTTTTATATAGCGGAAGTATGGGCAGCTTTCGTGTGTTGACTATTTTTGTCTTCACATGTGAATTACATTAAAAGAAATATACACGTTGTGTGTTAAAGAGAAGAGGGGGCAGCGTAGGTTAAATATATGGTAAGTTGTAAAATGCATAGTAGTGCATGGTGAAAAAGAAGAACGCATATGCCAGTTTTTGAGTTGCCCAGTGTAATTTTTTATGCAGTAGAAAATATTGTAAAACGAAGCAGGAGCAAAAAGCCAAGAAAATGCACAGCAGTGCATGAAGAAAAGAATAGGGAAGCGGCAGATGTTTTTTTTATGTGTTGATTTGTTTTTGCAAGGATGAATGCAGAGCAGTGCAATGTGTGAGCTCGAGACAGCGAATAGAGAAAATGAGGAGGAGCGGATGAAGAAATGCACTACACAGCAGTGTAAATGGTGAATATATGTAAATTTATTTTACAACAGTATATGTAAAATGTTTTTCACAGCAGTGAATGTAAAAGGGGTTTTACAGCAGTAAACCCAGCACAGTGAACTCTCAGGTGGAGAGAAAAGACAGTGTTTTTGTTTTTGATGGGTGAAAGTAATTTTGGTAAATCCCTCTGAGTGAAAGAGGATGAAGTTTGTATCAGGCTTTATATTTTAATCAATAGAAATGTTTTATGGCTGTGTAATACTCTGTTATGAGTACATTTGTTTTTAAAAGCTTCCATGTCCAAAGGTCCTGGAAGAAATGGAACAGAGCATTGGCTCTGTGGTATTTGCTTGATTGGTTTTGGTATTTTTCCATGTAAAAATTCCCAACATAAACAAAGTGATGAAAGGAACACTTATCTTCTTCAGACTATGACCACCAAAAACAGAATTTAAGATTTAAGAGCAAACTGGAAAACAATAAAATGCCGGATGAAGTCAGTGTAATATTGAACTCTGTGAACATAATCAAATAATGATTGTAAAAGGATAACTAATGCAAAAAAATCATATGAAAGTTTCGGAAACATATATGAATTTTTATTTAAAGAATTATAACCGCACAACAGAAAGCTGTAATAATTATATTTAGTGGAGGATAAGCAATGTGATGACTTCAATCAACTGAATTACATAAGGGAAAAAAACGTTAGTACAATCGATAGACTGACTTGGGAGAAAGTATAGTGGAGGGAAAAAAGCCCCTAAGCTAAAAATGAGTAGAGTCTCTAAGGATTATTAACCTTTGTTTTCATTAAAAATAAAAATAATTGATAATATCTGAGTGTTTATTTAGTTATAGATAATAAAAAGGAATTTTAATATTTTGGTAATTATTTTATATTTTATTATTTTGGTAATAGTGAACTTTAACTATGGAGTATTTTTGGAAAATTTTTTGAGAGATAGGAAAATTGAAGTAGATTCAAAAAGATTTTATAGCTTATAGTCTCAAAACTAAAATTATAAAGGTATACTAAAATTTTTATGAAGATATATTTGAACTTTTGGCTATAATAATAATAATAATTCCTCTTTGATATTTTGGTGATGGAATTATGATGTAAAATTGCAATTGTTCATGAAATTTTAATCTAAATCTAGAAACACAATTCTAATCTATTATTCTATGGATATTAATTCACAATTTAGAACAACAATCTCAGACATGCAATAAGAAATAACACACATGCACAAAATTTTTCTAGGGGAAAGCAACTGCTAAAAACCCCTTAAGTCTAGTTGCATTAAATTAGATGAATAGAGATGTATTACAATTGCTAGCTCACTCTGAGCTCAACCTACAAGCGAATAACCTACTTCTCTGCTCAATGAGAAGCTCTGACCCAGACTTAGTCAAATTCTCCCTGAGCTTGATACCCTATTTTTTTTGTAGGAATTTTCCTCTAATTAATTGCCCAATTCTCAAGGTTGATCATCTGACTGCATGCAATACATGTGCACTAAAGACTAGTCTACAACTGATGTTTCATTGCTTTGGAATCTCCACCACAGTTGGGGAACTCGAATTCTCTGCACGCACTAACTATTTTGGGTTAATTGATCAGTTAACTAGATGATTACTGAGTTAGACTGTTGTCCCACTGCACAATTGACCTTCCAATAGTTCCTCCAAATGTTAGAACTAGTTTAATTGAACTCAACTAGATATAACTGAACTAGATTACTAAAATTTAGTAATCACACATGCTTAACTGAACTCCAAGCCCTCTAACTTGAATTTACTAAGCTAACTGAGTGACAAGAGCCATGTCACACAAGTTAACTACATTCAAATTGTTTGTTGATGCGGAAATTCATATTTTCTCAATTTTCCCAAGGCAAAATCAAATTGAGACTTTCTTGTTGCATTTTTCAACACTCCCTATCAACAAGAAAAAGATTATCAACCACCCCTATCTTGCATCTGCGGAACTCAAATTTCGCTCTTGACAAAACCTTTTTCAAAATGTCAACATCTTGTTCCTCTATCAAAATGTATTGTAGCAAGATTATTCGCCTCTGCACACACTCCTGTAAATGATGATACCAAATATCTATATGCTTGGATCGATCATGAAATAACAGATTCTCAGAGAGATTAATGCAACTCTGATTATCATAATAGATCACAATTGGATCCATCATCTGACCAAACAGCCCCACAAGTATCTTTCTCATCTAAATCACCTCACATGTTGCTTGACTTGTAGCCATGTATACTACTTCTACCGAGTTGGGCGCCATAGATCTTTGCATCCTATTGTACTAGGAAACCGCTGTGGACCCAACACTAAAAGTTCGACTTAATGTACCCTTTCGGTCAGATGGAATCCCTGCCTTATCTGCATCTGTGAAGCCACAAAACTTCACTCCCTTTGTCCGTCTGTGCCATAATCCATACTGGATAGTGCCTCTTAAGTACCATAAAACATGCTTAGCTTCCTTCCAATATAATTTGGTTGGCCTAACCATAGCTTAGCTCAGTTGGTTGACTGCATATCACATATATGGTTGTGTGTTCACAAGATACATTAGTGAACCCACTAACTGTCAATAAATGGTAGCATCCACCTTTTCATTTGAAGTGGCAGTTTCCTTACTCCAGTTGGTCGCTAGAGGTGTCTCCATGGGTTTACAACTCTCCATGTGAAATATCTATAGTATATTGTTGGCATACTTTCCTTGAGACACAAATAATTCCCCATCGCTTTACCATACTTCCAGCTCGAGGAAGCAGTGCATGAAACCCATGTTCTTCATTTCAAATTCCCTTGCAATGTCCTCCTTCCAAGAGCTGATTAGTTGCTCATCACCTCTTAATATTAAATCATCAATATATAAAATGATGATAAGCAATTTACCTTCTACCAAGATATTAAATAGGTTCACATCTGCTTCACTTTGGGTGAAGCCCAACCCAATCAGATAAATGTTGATCTTGGTGTACCAAGCACTAAGTGCTTGTTTGAGGTCGTACAACACTCACTTGAGTCTTGTGCAAATGAGACTCCTGATCAAATGTCTCAAAACATTATGGTCGCTCGATGCACACCTCATCCTCAATAACTCCATTGAGAAATGTTGCTTTTACATCCATATGGTGGATCTTCCACCCCATTTGCGAACCCAGTACAAGAATTGATTTAATGGATCAATACCTTGTTACAGGAGCAAATGTTTCCTCATAGTCAATTCCCTCAACTTGAGAGAATCCTTTGGCCACAAATATGGCCTTATACTTCTCTATGCTTCCATCTACTGAATGCTTAACCTTGAAGATTCATCTTGAACCCACAACTGATTTATTTGTCGGTTTTGGGACCACTTCCCAAACACTATTCTTCATGATGGATTCTTATTCTTTTGCCATGACATCAACCCAAACATGTTTATCAACTTCTTCCTCGAAAGAGGATGGCTTAGTCTCTACAAGCTCAGTCATTAGAGCCATGTACCCAGTGTGCCTCTCATGTGACCTCCTTTGCCTATGAAAATTTGAAGAACCTCCCACATTCTCCCTTGCATCCTACACAAGTCTAGTAACTTCCCTAGTTCTTTTCCTGCCTTCTATGGATGGTTATTATTTAGTGGATGTCTCCACTCTCTATTCCTCTATTTGTGGATGCTCCACAACTTCTTGAGGCTCCTCCTTTGGAGCTAAAAGCTCCTCTTTTGGTGGGTTTTGAAGCTCCCTCTCAAGAGAGAACCACATCACTTTCTCCTCATCAAACTTTACATCCCTTCGCACAACTATAATTATGAGGGAAGGTAAGTACACATGTTAATTGTGTGGAGTTTCGGTGTAACCCATAAAAATTCCCAACTCTACTATCAAATCAAGCTTCTTCCTCAAATCTTTGGAGACATGATAGAAAATAGATGCTCCAAAAACCCTGAAGTGAGACACATCCAGATTTCTCCCCAACAAATCCTCCGCTTGTGTAATCATACCAAGAATATGATGATGACTCCAGTTCTGCAAGTAGATTGTTGTGTTACATGCCTCTTCCCACAATTGCAGTGGTAGGATTTGTTCACATAGCATAGCTCTTGCAACTCCAACAATGCTCTGGTTCTTTCTCTCATATACCCCATTCTGTTGTGAGTTGTGGGGTGTTGTGAGCTCTGTTTGAATGCCTTCTTTCACACATAACTCCTTGAAGTCATTTGAAACATGCTCACCTCCATTATTGCTCCTGAGAGCCTTCACCTTCTTGCTGATCTCTTTCTCAACTAGTGCCTTGAATTATGCAAACTTGGAGGATGTCTCATCCTTCTTCTACATGAAGAAGATCTAGCACTTCCTTGATAAATCATCAATAGAAATAACCAAATATTTATGTCTAGCAGTGGAGGCTGTCGATAAGGGTCCACAAACATCAGAGTGTACTCTTTGCAAGACTGCATGTGCTTTGTTTTCCCATTCATGGAATGTGGATTTCACATACTTCCCCAAGGTACAAAATTTGTAGACATCTTGTTGCTCAACTGCACCTTTTGGGAGGCCAATGGTTATTTGATGCATAATATTTAAGGTGTCATGATGCAAATGGCTCATTGTCCTATGCCAAGTTCACTGACATCACGTCTCTGCACTTTCTCTTCTTTACTTCTTAATGCAACACAATCTTCCACATCCAACTTGTATAGGTTCTTTACCCGAAAATATGCTTCACCTATTCAGTGGTTGTGTGTCTCAGGAATGATTTCCCTTTGCTGAAAATCAGGTCATAACCACGGTCTTCCAAAACTACTACAAAGATGAGATTCTTCTTTAGGCTTGGAATAAACATGACATCTTTGAGGCGAAGAGGAGATTCTGACTCCCTGCGAAAGGTTACTGTAAAAACTCTCTATACCCTGTCATGTGGAATGAGGCACCAGAGTCCAAGTACCTCACACTCCCCATCACAACACTGGTTGTGCATGCGATAAGGGTGAAGTCTAACTCAAACTATGAAGCTAATGCCTCACTTGCTACTCTTCCTGAGTTCTTCTTGCCAGACTTTTTGTGTGGAAACTTTGTAGCATAGAACCTGAATTCATGACAATTGAAGCATTTTATTTTGGACAAGTCTTTCTTCTTTCCCCCTTGGCTGGATTCTGGTTTGGTTTGAGATTTATTCCCTTTTTCCTTCTTTCCCTTTCCAACCAATGCAAAATTTTCTTCATCCCCACCCTTAGATGAAGTTCCCTCTCTGGTATTTCTCCTAATCCCTTATTGTACCAAATCAGACCACAAGTATTCCCAATTCGATAATTTCTCCCTCCCATTCACTAAGTCCTGGTAGTTATGCCAACTTTTGTGAAAGCTTATAAGAGTTAGGCTCACAAGGTCATCTTCTAAAACATTCACACGTACCCCTCCAAGCTCATCACAAACTTGGGTAAATCTGCTAAGATACTGCAGAATAATGTCATTCTTCTGCATCTTGATATTTCAAAGTTTTTTTTTTAGGTCCAGTTTCATGTGGTCACTGCTATTCTCAAACAGCTCTGTCAGTGCCTTCCACGTTGCGAAAGGAGTTTCTTTCCCATGGAGATTTGAGACAATGTGGTCTCGCACTCCCTCCAAGATTATTCTCCTTGCCTTAGCTACATCTTTCTTCCATTGGGCTAGGTTCTATGCATAAGATGCATGTGTTTTTGCAATATTTGTCTTGACATATTCTATCAATCCATTGTCATCTAGCATCGCCTCCATGCGATCCTTCCATGTAATGAAATTCGAGCTGCCTTCCAAGGCATACTCTAATCTCAGTTCGTTGAAGGTCATTTTCCAAACTCTAAAGAGATCCTGCTACGTTGGAGCTACAAATTCGAATTTTCTAAGAAATAATTTCGATATTCCTGCTATAGTGTGAATCATGCTCTGATACCATGTAGAATTATGATGTAAAATTGCAGTTGCTCAAGAAATTTTAATTTATATCAAGAGACACAATTCTACTCTATTGTTCTGCGGAAATTAATTTATAATTTAGAACAACAATCTCAGACATGCAATAAGAAATAACACACATGCACAATATTTTTCTAGGGGAAAAGCACTACTAAAACCCCTTAAGCATGCTTGCATTAAATCAAATGAATAGAGATGTATTACAATTCCTACCTCAATCTGAGATCAACCTGCAAGTGAATAACCTATCTCTTTGCTCAATGAGAAGCTCTGACCCAAACTTAGTCAATTTCTGCCTTAGCTTGAGCCACTATTTCCTTGCGTAATTCCTAGAGAATTAGCCCCTGTTATTTTAGGAATTTTCCTCCAATTGATTGTGCGATTCACAAGGTTGATCATTTCAATGCATGCAACACATGTACACTCAAGACAAGTCTACCACTGATGTTAGACTACCTTGGAATCTCCACCACAGTTGGGGAACTCGAATTCTCTGTATGCACTAGCTATTTTGGGTTGATTGATCAGTTAATTGGATGATCACTGAGTTAGACTGTTGTCCCATTACACAACTGACCTTCCACTAGTTCCTCTAACTGTTAGAACGAGTTTAAATGAACTCAACTGAATATAATTGAATTGGATTACTAAAATTTAGCAATCACACATGTTTAAGTGAACTTCAAGCCCTCTAACTTGAATTTACTGAGCTAACTGAGTTACAAGAGCCATGTCACACAAGTTAACTACATCCAAGTTCTCTACTGATGTGGAAATATTTCGAATTTTCTCAATTTGACCAAGGCAAAATCAAATTGAGGCTTTGTTGCTGCATTTTTCAAAATTGGTCATTGTTTTTATCTCATATAATTTTGGGGATGAAATATCTTTAGAAAAATAGAGTAAATAAAAAAGAAAATAGTAACTTATAATCTCATTAAAGGGCAGTCACTTCTGGTAAAAGTATTCTTGTTATCCTCTCATATATTAAAATATTTTGATATGTTATATGAAGTTTAACAATGAAACAAAAAAGATTTAGAAAATTTTGGTAATTTATAATTTCAAAATTAAAGTCAATGCATCTTCTCTCATCTTTCTCATAGAAGCCAACCTAATTTCATAACTTATAATCTCAAAAGTGGATACATCCTCTCTCACCTTCCTCATAGAAGCCTACTATTTCCCATCATTTTTAGATATTCAATGTAGAAAAAACAAGACAAATATTCAATGTAGAAAAAACAAGACAAACATCATGGATGACTAATTTTTAGATATTCAATGTAGAAAGAATAAGACAAACATCATGGATGCTAAATGCTCTTGAAATATGGTTCAAACTTTAGTCAAAATCATATTCAATGTACAAAAATAAAACAAACATCATGGATGACTAAATGCTCCTAAAATTTGATTCAAAATCCAGTCAAAATTATAAACTACTCAAGTGAGAATAACATAAAGATGATAATCCTTACTAAATAATTGGTAAATACAAGAATATGTCATCATGCAACAAACAAATAATATATCTAAACTTAAAGAAGAATTGTAATGCAATAAAAAAAATTAGTAGATAAAAAAGAGATGGTTAACCCTAATTTTGAACAAGAAAAATAAGTTGGTTTAGCATAAAGAAAAAAATCGACATACCTAAAATACTAACCATTTTTTTGCTAATCGATGTCAACTTTTCTAAACTTTTAATCATGATAGCCACTTTTCTAAATTCTTCAAGTCATCAAAAATATTATAATATTGGGTATTTTTCCAATAGCTTGTTCCAAAACAAATGTGGTATAAGTATACAACACAACTAGACTTTCAAACACAAAATAATGTATGCATTCAAGAGTGATTTCTTTAATTCTGGCAAAATTTTCAACAGCAATTCAAAGCTACCTGAAGTTATCTAGAAGCTGAGTTCTCAACTATGATTTTTCAAATTTTAATTCGCATAAAAATTACAACAGAAACTCAAAGCTACCGGAAGATATTTGGTGTTAATAGCTGAGTTCTAAACTGTGATTTCAAATTCAAAGCTACTGGAAGATATTTGGTGTTAATAGTTGAGTTCTCAACTGTGATTTCACATCAAAATATCAACAGCAATTTAAAGCTGAAGTTATCTAGCGTTAGAAACGGAATTATCTCTTTGATATCGTTTCGTTAAATTTTGAGAGTACTTTCATATCTTTTGGCAAAGTAGCAACTGTTTTAGTTCGGTCTTGTCTGTAACATAGATTGAATTACTTAATCGATTCCATGTAGTCTAAAACTGCAAACCATTGAAATACCATTTAAGAAAAAGCATCGTATTTCACTGCTATTAGTACCTGTCCAAGGCCTCCAAATACTTCTGTTCTGTTTCTTAGTCTCTAAGAACATTTTCAAAGAGTAGCCTCATCCTCAAAATACGTCATATTGAAAAGAAGCCTGACTCGCTGGAGCCTGAAGATCAAGTTCACACTACTCCATTAAATAAGCCTTTATCACTGCATTTTTCATCAATTTTAAAGCAACATAAAAGGCAAAACAAAGGGCAGAATATGGTTAATTAGACTCGTGAATTTTTCCTCATCCAAGAGATGAACTGTATAATAAGGAACACCAATTCCCTAATAAGCTATGAAATGATGCCGGCTTTTACTTTAATGTTAAATATCCATGTCCATTACCAAACAGCAGCCCCTGCATAGCTGATGGTGTGTCCAATACAAAATGAACGCTCAATACGAGAATTCTATAGTCTCAAATCAGAAATTTTAGGTCTTCTTGAAAAACAGTCTAAATAAAAAAATTAGGTCTTCTTGAAAACAGGCTAAATAAAAATTTTAGGTCTTCTTTGAAAACAGCTTAAATAAAAGCGTCTGGCCTTAAATTCGAAAATTCTAGACACTTATTTTCATCAGTTCAACAGAGTCTAAATTTACAAGCTATAGTCGTTCGAAAATTCTAGACACTTATTTTCATCAATTCAACAGAGAGTCTAAATTTACAAGCTATAGTCGTTCGTAATGTTTACAGTCACTTTTTGGCATTTGCTCACTGGAAAACAAGGAATGGAGCGAAATATCCAATGTAAGGTATAACGTTCACACTGCATATTTTTTTAAAAGGATCACCTCTGGCAGGCAGATTTTCACTGTAAATTTATCTAAATAGACCACTTCACACTGTAAATTTATCCAAAAAGATCACTTCTTGCAAAACACTATAAATTTATCTAAAAAATCACTTCTTGCAAGCAGATTTATCTAAAAAGATCACTTCCTGCGAACACTCAAAATTTATTTAAAGAAATCACTTCTTTCAAACACAGTAAATTTATCTAAAGAAATCACTTCTTTCAAACACTGTAAATTTATCTAAAGAGATCACTTCTTTCAAACACTGTAAATTTATCTAAAGAGATCACTTCTTTTAAACACTGTAAATTTATCTAAAAAATCACTTCTTTCAAGCAGATTTATCTAAAAAGTTCACTTCTGGCAAACACTGTAAATTTATCAAAGAGATCACTTCTTTCCAACACGGTAAATTTATCTAAAAAATCACTTCTTGCAAGCAGATTTATCTAAAAAAATCACTTCTTGCCAACACTCTAAATTTATCTAAGAAGATCACTTCTTGCGAGCAGATTTATTTGAAAGGATCACAGACTTTGAAAGCATTACTTTCTACGGGGATCTAAAGAGATCACTTCTTGCAGGCAGATTTATTTGTAAGCATCAGACTTTGAAAGGATTACTTTCTGCGGGCTCGACCACGGAATGTGACTTTTAGAGTCTCCACAGAATTGAATCATTGACCTTTAAATCGAAAGTGCTTTTAATGACATAAAATATAAAACACATTAAAATAATATATATTATGCAAATGCAAAAAGCTTTGCGATACTCTGTACCTAGATAATATTGCGACGCTTCTTTCTCTTTGTTGTTTGTCTTCTGCAGATTCTTTTAGTGTGTTTATTGTGTTTTTGCATTGTTGAAGCCTGAAGCAATAAAGATATTCTCCTGGTCAAACAAAACACTTAGAAGAATAAGAGAAGTTGCGTCCACAAACTGCATATACTCCTGTCCAGTCTGTGCAATTGTAAACTTTAAACCTCAAATATGGCAGATTTCTCATAACTAAGCGTATTTGAAAGAGAAGTAAATGGGAAGACGTACGAGAAAGATATTCTCCTTTTCAAGGAAACCACTTCGAAGAATGAGAGACGTTACGTGCACAACCTGCATACTATAGTCTGTCCAGTCCGTGAAACTGTAAACATCAAATAGGGCAGATTTCTCATAATTAAGCGTATTTGAAAGAGAAATAAATGTGAAAACTCACAAGAAAGATATTCTCCTTTTCAAAGAAAACACTTTGAAGAATAAGATACGTTACGTGCACAACCTGCATACACTCTTCTGTCCAGCCGTGCAACTGTAAACATCAAATAGCGCAGATTTCTCATAACTAAATGTGAAAACTTCCAAGAAATGTATGATGAAAATAGCAAGCCTAAATGCAGATCCACATAGCTAATATGATAACTTCACAGAAATCTAAGATGGAATTCGACGGAAAGAAGTGCCTGCAAAAAAGTTTATAAATCAACTGAAAGCGTTGCCCGCAAAAAAAAGCTCATAATTCTACAGAAATTATTGCCTGCAAAAAAGTTTATATGTCCACTGAAAGCATTTCCTGCAAAAAAAAAAAGCTCTATCAATTATGTGTCTGAATTAAAAAGTGATGAAAGGAACACTCATCTTCATCGCACTATAGTCTATGACCACCAAAAATGAATTTAAGATTTAAGAGCGAAGTGGAAAACAGGAACATGCTCGTTTTCGATGTCAGTCGTTTACGCCATGGACATCGTGATTTATAACTGTAAAATTTAAAATGATTTGGTGACTTATAATCTCAAAATTAAAGTATATATATTTTTCCTTTTCCTTATAATATTTTTCTAAAAAGATTGAAAATATAATCTTTAGTTATAATATAAGAAAAAACTCCTCTGCATTTTGAATATTTTATTATTTTATATGAAACTTAAACATGAAATAGAGTGAATTCCAAAGGATTTCATAATTTATAATTCAAAACTAAAATCAAAGATTTCATAATTTATAATTTCAAAATTAAAATTAATACACCCTCTCCAATACGATTAAGAATCCGATCACTTTTAAATACTTAATATAAAAGAGTAAGATAGAAAACATCATAGTTTTTTTGAGATAACTGAACAGCCACTCACAGATTGTGAATTTTTTTGTTATTTTTGAAATTGTGTAACATATTTGTATATGCATACAGATAATTTTTTTCTGGGTTTTTATTATACAGATTATTACAGAGTTTTTGTTTATAGGATATTTCGTTTTGCATATGCCAATAACATCTACAACATGTAATTTTTCACTATAATAGAAAGTTATGGTTTTTCCCAAACAACTTAGATGAGAAAAAACTCTTCAAAACTGCTTCAAATTTTAATTACAATTATAAATGATTAAAAATAAAAATAACATAAAAAAACTAATCTTCAATATTAATTAGTGAATACATAAATATATCATTATGCAAAACACCAATAATACATCTAAATTTAAGAAGAAACACAGTTATATCTAAATTTAAGAATAATTGTGCTACAAAAAAATAGCAAATAAAAAGAAGTGTTCAACTCTAATTTCGAAGATCAAGATTAAGTTAAATTTTGATTAGCACAAAAAAAAATCAACATCTCTATAATACCAAGATCAACTTTTCTGAACTTTAAATCATCAAAACTAACCTTTCTGAACTTTTAACCATCAAAACTAATATTTCATGACTCTTTACATCATGAAAACTATTATAATTTTGAAATATTCTTGAAAATTTTCATATATACATATATATAATAATAATATTTAAGTAAACTCCTAAAGTAAAAGAAACCAACCTCGGTCTATTATGATGATATTGTAGATTACAATAATATTGATATGATGGCAAAACGATGACCAGCAATATTATTACACAAGCAGGGGCTACGTGCATATATTGAGGTGGAAATACATAATGCAGTGAGCATTGTGCATATATAGAGATGAATGTATATAAAATGCAGTGAGGCTGGTGCATTTATAGAGATAGATGAAAATACTGCAAGGAAGGATGCAAGTTTCTTAGCGTGGGCGTGTTCTTTCATAAATTGATGATATCAATCAATTTATGAATCCGTTGAGGCACTGAAGCAGAGGTACAGTGATTCGGCCATCCACAATTGCATCGAACACCTTCTGGATATCCTGCTGGGGCGTCTGCTCTGTCCTCGGAGTCATCATTTTGGTGTTGAGCTCCTCCCGGATAAATGCGTACAGAGCAAAGAATTTTGAGCCATGGATTAATGTTCTGCAACAGGAGCCTTCCTGCATGGGAATGCGAGTGCGCTGCTCGTATGACAGCCTGGTTGCTGTTAGCTCCTCTTCTAGTCGTTGCTTGAGGTGGGATTCGAACTCTTGTATCTGCTCTACAATTTGAAGGTCGTGGAATGCAAGAATGGAGTCGAGAAATGTTTGTTTGAGGGCAGAGACAAGTGAGAGGGCAGGGTCGCAAGGGGATTCTAAATATGTGTACAATGGAATACCCCTGGCAACGTTAATAAGCTCTTCTTTAATGGATTCAGGGAGATGACATGCATCTGAAACACTTGAAATGACTCCTAACACAGTTTTTACAAGTATTTGTTCTAGTTGTCTGAGATCTATTGCCTGGCAGAGAGCTGATAAGTAAGATGCCAGCATTAATTTTAAGATATCCAGAGCTTCTTCAGTCTTCCTAGCAGATATGAGGGCCAGAGAATTGATGTCCTGGTTGTGCTGCTCGGCACTGTGAACGTGGGTAGTGACTGGGTTAGCCAGGAATTGAAGCTCGGAACTGTAAGCAGCCATGGCTATGTCGACTCCCTTGAAGCCATAGTCCAAGCTCAGGTCAGGACCCAGGGCAAGGTTGCCCGGGAGCCCATTGCTGTAGAATTCAATCATTAGCTCTGTGAACTGTGCAAAGATGAGCTTACCCAGTCCAGCCAGAGCTACACGAACATAATCCATATAGAATCCCACTGCACTGCCCTGGAAATTGGCGCCATGGAGGGCCTTGCCGTTGACATGGTCAATGATGGGATTATCGTTGGCAGAGTTGATCTCTGTCTCAATTGTGGCCGTGGCTTCTCTTATTGTCTGCACCAGAGGGGCCAGCCACTGGGGACTCGAACGTAGAGCATAGCGGTCCTGTTTGGGCTTTTTCAGAGAATTGATGCTGTAATACTCTCTTGAAAGCTCCTGGAAGGGGCTGTTTCTGAGAAGCCATTCAAGAAGTGCCGCGGACTGTATCTGCCCTGGATGCGGCTTCAACTCGTGGATCAGCGGATGCGCGAATTCTTCACGCCCGAAGATGACTTCGCAGAACATTCCACAGAGCATTTCCACGAGCAAGAGCAGAACGTTGGCATCATACATGACGGTGGCAGCGAGGGCGGTGGCAAACGAAGTGCCATTGACAAGAGCCAAGCCTTCTTTG
The DNA here is from genome assembly GCA_031772625.1 of Pinus tabuliformis. Classification (NCBI taxonomy): domain Eukaryota; kingdom Viridiplantae; phylum Streptophyta; class Pinopsida; order Pinales; family Pinaceae; genus Pinus; species Pinus tabuliformis. The sequence goes on along the minus strand of CM062805.1, from coordinate 1,165,270,152 downwards.
GCCTGGAGCTTGAAGGGCTGCAGGCCTGCTTTCACCAGAGCCTCCGGTGCAGCCACTTCTTGTTCTTCACCATGACCCCCAACTCGAGCCTTGACTTGAGGATTCCCAATTAGCAGACCTGCTATGTAGGCCAAGGGAATTAGGTCACCTGAAGCGCTCACAGAGCCTCGCAAGGGGCATTTGGGCGTGATCTGAGTATTGATAAGTTGCTGTAGCGCTTCCATGATCTCCCATCGAATCCCGGAGCAGCCATAGATGAAGCTATTCATTCTCAGAAACATGGCGCATCGAGTGGTGATGGGGGAGAGCTCCCCCGGCGACGAAGAAGGGCCGGTGAATGCTCCAGCTAGCAAACACCGAATTAGGGCTTCTTGCAACTCGCTCAGTTGGTTGGTTCTCTTGCTTGAACAAGCACCGAATCCAGTGGTCACGCCATAGATATCAGCGCCTTCCTTGGCTTTCTCTTGCACCCACAAAGAACACCTCTCAACCCGTTCTCTGCCATTCCCGCCATGATTATCAAGTGTCACTTTCACTTGGTGTCTTCGCCCTAGGGCTGTAACATGGGCAACGGTGATGCGAGAACCATCGACATTGATGTTCTTGATTTCGTTGAAGGTATTGATCAGAAGGACAATGTCCTTAACGTGAGAAGGAAAAGCAGTAGCACAACCTTTTCCTTTGACTTGGGCGTACTCCATTGCAGACTAATTCAAAGCTTACAGAAATGGCTCACTCAAACTTCTCAATAAGACACCTTAAAGTCCCACCAGACCAGACTACAACTTGGAAAACTCTGGGCAGCTGCCCCATGGCTTTATACCCCTCAGAGTTCTCGTCGAACATAAAGAAAATCCGATCTTGTTGTTGCATTCTGCACATTGCTAAACTGTTTCGTCTAGCGATTTGACTGCTAGAAGCAAAATCCACCAGAGATTCGAACTGAAACAGAGAATGAGAGTACACTCAAGCTAAGGGAGACCCACTAAAGTTGTAATGTCTCTATTCTGAGGATAAGAATACTCGACACTTATGGGATAAGGGATTGTGAGGATGAAAAAGAAAGTGCTGGATTCTATTCATGTTTTGGAGTACAATTATTATGAGCCTTGGAACACATCCTTGGTTTTAATGACATAATAACAAAGATTTTGAAGATCTCATAAAAGCTTGAATGGAAATGATTTTGAAAATCTCAAAAAAGATAGAATGGGAAATGGGAATGAGAGAATATGAATTAATCCACGTTGTTAAAACAAACCCAAAATGACTTTAGGATCGGAGTTTCTTTTCTTGAAGATTGAAGACCAGATTCTATTTTTTGCTTTTTACATCACTTATGCTTCTTTATCTACATTCATATCACCCTTCTCACCATTATTATTGATGTTTTTATCCCTCTTCTGCCCCAAACTTTTACAAATCTATGCTTAGATGTTTTTCGATATCGTGCATCAATCATTGTTATAGGACCCTTTTCTTGAATTTTCCATGTTTTTTTTTCCTCACACTTTTAGATATTTATATTTTGAAAAGTTTCAAACATCTATATTTATATTTAAATTTAAATATTTATTGAAGTAGTACCTTTCATGAGTGGCTTTCCATTTTAGTTTTTAAATCAAAATTCAATAAATCAATTAATTAATATATATTTTTATAGATTTTATATTTATATATTTTAACTTTATATTTATAAAATTATATTGAATATTTATATTATTTAAAAAGGTTTGTTCCAGTAATGGAAGATTAGGAGTTTTTTTACTATTTTAAGCAAGGTTTAATCAGACTTGTGAAGGTATTTTGTGGTAATGATCTATGTGAGCTATAGGAACAACTTGAGAAAGTGATCTAATATAATCATATTTTTTTAAACCATAACTATAATTTATATTAATAAAATATGTGATTGAAGCCCAACATTATATCATAATACATCAAAAATCAGAAAGTTACTAACTAACTGGCTAAACCAAAAGGAAATGATTGGTTGGCTTCTAACTAACTAACTAGACTAAGTACAAATGCCACCATATTTCTATAACTATACTATGTCACTAATGAATGTATATGCACCAAAAAAACTCTCAAGATACAACAACTCTTAACTTTCATAACTAGACATCAGAGGGAGGGGAAAAAACGCAAATTGGAATCAAGAATTAGTTCATTTAGAACGAAAGCTCACAATAATGCTTATTAAATAATCTATTGTATGTCATTGCCCCAAAGAGATTTGGGCTTCTTTTAATTACTACAAAAGAGTGGAAATTTCATCCTTTAATTTTTTTTTATCAAATTCCTATGTTCGATGAGAATCTCCACAACTTGTGTCAAACTAGAGACCAATTTGTTTTGATTAAGTTGGGGAACTAGAATTTCAAATTACATTTTTCTTGGTTGGTCTTGCATATACTCATTCTAGAAGCTCAACTCATCCATTTTTGCCTGATAATGCTAAATTGTCTAATTATAGGTGAGGTAACCTCTTCCACACACTCTTTGTTCTAGAAATTGCAAATTACTATATAGGATTCCTTAAAAGGGAGGAACAAGGATTCAAATGCTTCAACATAAGATTGAAACAAAGTTGTAGGAGGACCTTCGACTAGCCAACATGAAACCAAATTTGTCATGCGACTCGAGAGCCAGATAAGTTCACTAAAAACTATAACAATGCATCCTAGCAAGTGTGCATAACTTAGGGATTGACACCAACCAAGTTGAAACAATGAGAAAACATATTAAAAAATCACAATTTACAAGTTATAGAATTTTACCCTAAGCAATAAAGATGGGTCTGAGTGCAATAGAGGCCAAAGACCCACTACTCCACAGATTCAACGAACCATAAATAAAGATAATTGGAGTGTTAAGTGAAAGATTCCCCCATGTTTAAAGCTCGAAGCACCCAAAGAATGTTTCGAGAAAGTCAAGCACAATGCTTAATAAAACATCATGTTTTCATATTCATCGCCTTTTCCCACTAGTTATACTAAGAATTGACTTATTGTATTTGCACGGAACCAAACCATTATGACAGTACAACAACAAGGATTACCTATAATATGCTTAGTAGGTATGAGCCAACTTCTAAATTCTCAATCTGCGAGCACTGATCTAGGAGCAAAGACCCCATCCGTTGAATTTCCCACATTTTTAGGATGTGTTTTTGATCTCCCATAGCACGCTTAGCTTTCATATCCAATACTTGTGACTTAAACTTCACCTATTGCAAGGGATGCCATAACTTTCCTTGAATTTCATCTACCTCATCATAGTACCTAAATGATGCATCCTTATTAGTGTAGAAGAGGGATAGCCATAATGGAGTAGGATTACATGTATCCACCTTCCTCTCACACTAATGATTTTGCAACCTGTGAATTATACTCTCTAGATTTATCCCCAATCGATTCAACATGCCACACCTCTATCCTTCAGCTGCCATTGGATCTATTATCCAATTTAGTCACCTAACATGACATATACCTCTAAAACAAATCATATTGAAGCATTAATGAAAGGAAGCCAACCCTAACTCAAATGAAGATTAATATTCATAATACCCCCATCCTTAGACCATATTATTGTCCCACCCCATTTGGACCAAAACTCTAGAGATCAACACAATGTGAGAGAAAAATGTGACCCCATTTAATAGAGCTTTGTAACCATCTCCTACATGGTATGATCTCCATGCAAGTGCCATGTTTCCCTTATGTAATTGAGTCTAATGGGATCATATTCCCCCCAAACTTGACACTTCAAATGAATTGTTATCATGGTAACGGCCTTGAGGAAACTTGCCCATTTCCTTCTAATTCCCCTATCTTCAAAATCACACCTTTATTTGCAATGGCATAAGTGTTTTGATTATTGGCCTTTAGAATACAAAGAAAGGATATAGAATAGACGCATGAAATAAGAACTTTGATCTTTTTAACAATATTTTTCAACATGTTTTCATGAGGGAGAGAATCATAGATCATATACTTAATGATAATTTTTTAATCCCCTATTGCATTTATTGATGTGACTTGTTGACCTTTTTCTCACATTAGACCTTGAAACATTGCATAAGCCTCTACTTGACTGTTGGGAAGAGCACCCATACCTCAAGCGTATTATAATTCTATTTTTCACTTGGGGTAATAGATCAACCCCCCAGTTTTGCCACCCCTATTTAAAAAGGAGGGCATGGTGGTGGGATTTCATCCACTTATATGTACATGGGTCACAAAACCATTTAATATGGTTTCTCTAGGTGCAACCACATGTTCAACCACTATGTCAAGGTTCCCCCATGGATCGTAGTTAATCCCTCATGAGAGTTGAACCTTTCCCAATGGTGAAAAGCTCCTCACCTTCCACCATTGGATCCAACCCATTTGGGATTTATAATAGAAGGACATGGGGGTGGGATTTCATCCACTTATGTGTGGACATGCCATAGTTATTTAATATAATTTCTCTAGGTGAATGTGACCACATGTTTGACCACTACATTAGGCCCTCATAGGAATTGAACATTTTCCAATGGTGAAAAACTCATTGCTTTCCACCATTGGATCCAACCTTTTTGGGCTCCTAAAATTGAAGGACATGAGGGCGGGGTTTGATGTACTTATGGGTTTGATGTTCTTATGTGTGCATGGGTCACACGATCATTTAATATAATATCTTTGGGTGCAATTAGATGTTCAACCACTACTTCAAGGTACCCATATGACTTTAGGTTAAGCCCTCAAGAGAATTGAACCTCTAACTTGTCACCTTTAGATCTAACCCTTTTGAGTAGTCTAATTATTCCCATAGGCATGTCTATTTTGGAGTTGGGCTTCCATAATTTTACTTTAATTATCATTAATTATTAGATGGATGAGAAAGATTTAAGCCACATGGAATATTCTTAATAGTATACATAAATCAAATGTTGAGATTTATGTCCAAATTAGTTATGCTTTTTTTCCCATTTATTTAAATTCATTAATTGAAAAGAAAAAAATCATATGAGCAGGTGTCCTATGAAATGAGTTATTGTTTTTTAGGCATGTGGTATGATAAGCCATGGTTTTCTAACAAATCATATTCACATATTAAGAATCCCAATAATAAAATGGAATGAATCTTCCTAGTTAAGAGTCTTGTTACATGTTTTTTTAAATGTATATATGTTTAACTTATATATTAATTCTTTTTATCATAAGAAATTTTAAGGATGGAAATTTATAGTACATTTTAGAAATGTTGGCATCCCAATCTGTAAAATGTCTGGGGATATTTTTGTAAAAAAAATCAAGTTTATAATAAGTTTATATAGTCTTTTCATATTTTTTGTGATTTTTAAGGTAAAATAATTTTATAATATGTTAGTGGGTAGTAGCACAATTGGAAAAAGGCATGTTGGCAAGCCCTTGTGTATTTAAATGATTGGAAGTTCCATCCTTTGGACATGTCTCACCAGCTGAACATTTCCCTTAGAAAAACCATTTAATTTATATGGTTATTCTAATATAATCAATATGGAGCACACAAACTTAAATAAAATCACACATATAAAATAATATATAAGGTAATAACATGGGAGATTATGGATTTCACGGTGAAAAAGTTTGGTATATTGATAATATTAGGTATATTTTATTTTGAGAGATAACATAACAATTTATAATCAAGAATAATAATAAAAATAATATCTTTCATAAAATGAAAAAGATAGGGAAATTTATAAAGGTGAAATTTTGTGAGTTGGTTATTTTTTGGACATTTTTCTCATTTGATTAAAAATATATAATATATCTCTGTGTGGATGATATTTATCAAAAATTACCAATTCTAATAGTAAATTATATGTTCTTTATTGAATATTCACCCACATTCTATATATATGACATTCCAAACCGTAATAATCATTGATAATACTATACATAGGCATAATATTTGGATCCTTCAAAATATCATGGTAAAAGACTAGGTGATAGGGTGTTTTGTTAAGGTAGTCCGAAGTTGTTTCAAGATTCCCTGGGTATGAAACATGTAGCTATATTAAATGTTGGTGTGGTTCGAACCTTCTAATGTGCCTTTTTTTTGTTTTTTTAATTTTTTTTATTAGCATAGATCCATCTTAACTTTAAATTTACCAAACACTAAAAAGCACCAAATATCTCAAGATGCAAACATCTCTTTAAGAGCAAAAGTGGAGCAAAATTGGTATCATGAATAAAAGTTTGGGCTCGACATTTTTCTTCTACATGTTTTATATATTTTTTAATATATATATATATATATATATATATATATATATATATATATATCTTAAAAGTCTATTGTAATTATCTCGAGTGGTTGATATAATGGCTATTTTTTTTCTTCTAAATTATGCTAAATTCTATTACTAAAACATAATGTCTACATGATTTATATATATATATATATATATATATATATATATATATATATATATATATGAAAAGTCTATTGTAATTATCTCGAGTGGTTGATATAATGGCTATTTTTTTTTTCTAAATTATGCTAAATTCTATTACTGAAACATAATGTTACACTGAGGCTTTGGCCTTTGCATGTCTGTGCCTTAGTTTAAGGCATATATCAGCAAAAACATATTGTGACTGCCCATAATGGGAAACCAGTCCAGTTCAAAAATGAAATTGTAAATATTATCTTGCTGCCCCTGTAGGGGAAACCAACAATTAATCCCAATATCTAACCCGTTTTTCAGAAAGCGAGAAAAGACATCAAAGAAACCAAATGACAACAAGTTTTTCAAAAAAGCCCCAAAAAAACCAGATAATATAATTCCCGGAACCTGAAAGTTGAAGACATGTGGCATGTTGAGTAGTTGGTTGAGTGTTATGCTGGCAAGTCAAGTGTCATGTTGCGGTGACGGGTGTTCCTCAACAATGGGACACCCGTAAGCATACATGTCGTCTTCTTCCTGTGGCGTTGCTCCCGTGTCATCATCCGCCTGATGGTCATGGTCCTTCTCCTCCTTGTCCGGAGGAGTGTCCCGCTTCTCCCCTGCGCATTGAGATCTTCTCTCGACCTGGTCTGGCTCCTCGCTGGTATGGCGTCCACCTTCGGTAGCTGGCTCCTCGCTGGTATGGCATCCACCTCTGATAACTGGCTCCTCGTGGAAGGTAATGGAGATGGTCGCAGTTATGATGGGTTGAATCAGGGAGCAGCAATAAGTGAACTGGGCTGAGTGGCTGGGCGGAGCGGTGGAGCTGTTGGGGATTTCAGAGGGCAGAGAGTCGGAATGCATTGGTTGGAGATGGAAAGCTCATGAGCCACCTCTACCGCTGCGAGTATTTGGATATCGGCCTGTGGTCAGATGAGCCGAGGGGGAAGAGGTGTCTGAGGCAGGAGACGGTGGAGAGAGAGGCAATCTGCCGCTGCTACTCCCTCTTCAGCTTCACATTCTATGGCATGTCCTAGCCATTTTGACGTCGGGGGGAGGAGAATGTCTGTTGGGAGAAGGCTCATAGTGATGAAAGGGCTCAATAGATTCAGAGGTTGGGTCAGGGAAAGGAATAGCAGCCGACACAGAGTGGAGAATGAAATTGCAAACCAAGCTTTGTGTAAAATGATTGCTCGGGCCAATTTCAATGCAGCATAGGATGTTGCAGCGCCTGCTCATGGCAATGCGAGAGCTCAATTCCGTTGTGGCCAGTGGGCAATGGCATTGCAGAGGCGCGGGATTAGAGACAAGGGCGGTGGAGTGAAAATTACCAAAGGTCACCATTAATCCGAGCCGAGGCTAGTAGTCGCAGTCAGGTTGATTGCAGTGCCGACTTAATTTCCATTTATGGGCATTGTTAATTCGATTTATGATATGGTGTGCGGGATTACGGAGGGCCATGTGGCCAGGCCACTTTCCGTCCCAATCTGCGGCCAACACATTAACCGTGATGTACACCCGCATCCGGGAGTTGATATAATGGTTATTATCTAACCCACCTTGGTTCAAGTTTTGTGGAATGGCCGATGATAATAAATATTTTTGTAATGCCTATGTACCTACGAAAATTGTAAAATTGATCTTAACTGAATTATTATTATTTTAATGTGACATGTATATTGTGTTTTTTTTTTAAATTGTTTATAATTTTATTAATAAAATCAAAATTACAATATAACACATTGAATTGACATATTTTTATTTTTTGTTACTTTTTTAATTCAGCTAACATTTTGTTTTATTATTATTTTTTATATTACAATATTTCTTCCCTATTAAAATACCTCTAAATACAAAAACCCAGAAATTTAGTAAAGTCCTCATTAAATATTGATGTAACTAAAACCAATTACTTTCTCAATTTTTTTTATACACCCAAATTAAATAATATAACATATACATACTTGGAAATTAAAAATAACATATTGGAAATTAATTAAATAATATAACATATACATACTTGGAAATTAAAAATAACATATTGGAAATTATAACTTATTGTGATAAACATTTTGCTTAATTATTAAATAATATATTGGAAATTAGAAATAACATATTGGAAATTAAAAATACTTATTTTAAATTAAAATTATGATAAACATTTTACTTCTAAAAATACGATAAACATTTTACTTATAATTAGTTGATGCAAAAATCTAAAAATTGAATAAACTCACCATTAAATATTGATGTAACTAAGACTAAGTACTCTCATATTTCTTTTATATACAAAAATAAATAAATAATATAATATATACATACAAATTAAATAACATATTGTAAGATAAAAATATGACAAACATTGTACTTATAGTTATTTGAGTATAGATATTTGTTTTTTTTAAATTTAAAATTAAAATATTTTGTTAAAAATACACACTAAAATAGTTAAATAATTGAATATAGAATTTAAAAAATGAATATACAAATAAAAAATAAAAATAACTATATCCTATCTATAATACTTTCGACATGTTTTATATAAAAATAATACTTATAAATATTTATTTTTACTATCTCCATCAGGTATTTTTGTATGATTTACTTTATATAACTTGGTGAGTCCTCTATTCATCTCAGAATGAGCGAGATCCATAATAATAATAATAATAATAATATCCATTTTTAAGGTCATAGCCAAGCCAGACACCAAATTGGTGTATGAGACACCAAATTGGTGTATGAGACCCCCTTGTTTGTAGGATAAGGGACCCACCTCCGCTAAGTCTACGAAGGCATACATACTCTACCCCCTCTGGTTTTGAACCTGTGACCTCTTAGGAGGAAACACATGCTCTTAACCATTAGGCCCACTCAAGCTATGTAATCTAAAATGGTGTTTTAACATCCAGGAGAAGCATGATAGCATTATGCTAATTTTCAAGATTATCTCGTAATAACATGAGAGATTATTTGGTAATCGAAAATGAATTCATATTGATAATATTTGAGATAGTAAAAAATAATAAAAAAAATAATAAAATTTATAATTTTTATATTTTAATAAATTAGAAAATTTATTAAATTAAAATATAATTTATATCTATTATAAAAGGGTGTTAGATGGGGGCGTTTATTTATTTATGAAAACAAATGGAATTAACATTTTCTTAAAGTTTGGATCAAGTAGCCAATAATCTAGTAAAGTTTAAAGAGATTGAACTTGTTGCAATTTTGCTTTTTCACATATTAATTATTATAGGGGACTCAAACAACACAATAGGGTATTTGCAATTTGGTTATGTTTTTTTAGAATTAAAACTCTATTATATTTATTGATAAATTTAAGTTTATCTAGCTTCTCTCTAACAAGTCTACTCTTTCCATGTTTTACGCATAAACAATTGTTGACTCATTGGCATCTCATGTGGTTGGTGGAACTCATTATGTTGACTCGCTGGCATCTCATGTGGTTGGTAGAACTCAGGAACCTGAAACTCAAAGATTGTATAAAGTTCCACCCTATCCCATAACATGTATAATTATGATATTTAGTCTCATCATTAAGCCTATCTAGGTGGATATTGATGGCCACCCGCCTATTCTACTTGGACTCCCAACACTATTTCCTTTCAATTTCCTAATTTCTAGCATAATTTACTATTTTTGGCATTTTTGGGTCCAGAACTTCTAGAGCCGTTTTGAGGCTCTATATGACATTTTTTGGAAAACGTGTAGACCTTGTTGCCTACAAAACAAGACTGCAGTCGATTTTTTTTCTTAGATATATCTTTATAATGAGGTATTGTATGCGTCAAACAAATATCATATGCCAAAGTTACGACCCTGGGAAGTTGATGTATCAGCTAACTCCAACGAGGCCCACAAACTTTTGACACTTCATCTCCTAGGGTTAGGTTATTGGATGTTTAGAGTTTTCCATTGTTTCTAAATAATAAAAAGTCCTTTGAGCCTCATTGTAACACAATACAAAAGACATGTAGCCATCACATCTCTTCTCATAGATAAGCTACCATCGTCTGAGCTAGTTGGTTTCTCTTATGTATCTAAATAGTTTTTAGTAATTGTTAATTTATTAATTGAAAGTTTTTTCCATTATATCTCTGTGCTTTGGTTTCAATCTATATTTCATTTCGTTCTGACATAAATTTGGATCATAAGCGTCACTTGGGTGCATTGGTCATCACCTCGTGGATTTGGATGTTACGAGGCATGATGACTCTATTTATGAAATTTATCATGGGAATTGTTGGAGTGTCTTGCCTACCTACTATGAGAGTTATGGGGTTGTACAATGATGTTAATGGTTTGTCATGAGGATTGTTAATGACTCTATTTTCGGAGCCTCCTCACATGATGCCCCTCAATCATTTGGTTTCCGTGGGATTCATTCTCTACATGTACTTCCCGGTTTGTACCATATTTGTTGAACTATTTTTTATCCAATTTGTTGTGAGGGTTGTTGATTATGAGGCATCAAAATATATTCCCACCATAATGTTAGTTGCAATAGCTTCTCGTCAAGTCCCTGGCCACTGAAAATGGTGGAAGGAGTCCTAGGCATCTACTCTAGAAGTTTTATAGCCACATGAGAGCTTCAATATTCTTCATGTCCACTCAGTTTAGATAGTATTGCAATTTTATTTCACTATGGAAATCTTGATTTAGCAACGACTGCTAATCCAACAAATGGATGAAGAAATAGACAACTTTAGAAGACAATTGGAGGATCTCCAACATGCTAGCACCAGGGCAACTCAACCTCCATCCTACTCAGTAAATTTGGCCTTCCATTCTAATTCTACCCTCCTAAACCTAAATATGGTAGTTCCTCCAACAAAAGGTGTAACTACTACTCATTTGACTCATGACACTCATGTTGTTGAATGTCATCAAAATTTTGTTTAATATTAGTGTTTCTTTTATATAGTGTTCACAATTAGAATTCCATGCTTCGATATAATCTCAGTTAGTAATAATCTTGATGGCATGATTAGAGATCAAATTGAAGGTGTCATGGAACTTATGTTTATTAAAATTCCATATGTGACTCCGTTGTACATTTACACAGATTTTGGTAATAACCATTTTCTATGTGTGTGTGTGTTTATAAAAATATGTCTGATCTAGAAATACTCTATGTTGAGTTTCTAAAATGAGAGAACTTTTAAAACTTGAATACAAGTGTCCAAAATCACTAGGAGTTTTTCCCAAAGATTGACACTATTATATATTTAAAAAAATATAGAAATTATTTATAGATTACAATGTATCTAGATAATAATACACCTTGAGTATTATTTCAAACAAATTGGAGGCCAATCAAGAGTAACTCTATTCTTACTATACTAGAATTTCTATGTGATGTATTATAGTAGATTATACTTTACCATGTCAATACACTAAATTCTATTTTCAGTATTAATAAATATCAATTTCAAATTGTATTCAAATCTTATGAATTTATGCTAATAATTACATAAATATATTTAACAAAATATTACAATTTTAATATTTATACATATTCATTTGAAAAATGAGAAACTAAATAAATATATAATATTTCAATGTCTATAAAAAATTAACCTTTACATATAAAAACTCCAAAGATCCCTGTAAATTTGAATCATTATTACTGTTCAAATAGGTAAAAAAATTAAATGGCACTACTCTTTAATATAAAAATACAATGAAAAACAATAAAGTGGTAGATTGTTTTTTTTAATAGAAATGAGTAATTTTATTAGTAAGTTTGTGCCTAGTTGCAACAAGTACATAGGGAGTACAACTTCCAATTCCACATGGACCAACTAACCATTGATTTCATGTCAACATTAATTTCGCTCAAACGCTCTTCCTCTAAAATAATTTGAAATCGGGTCTGCTTAGAGATTCAAAGGATTTGGCCTTAGATTATCAACGGGGAAAGCATGTGAAAAGGAAAAAACCACCCCTGCATGGCAGTGAGAACCACGACTAAAAAAATTGGCCTTACATTAAAAAAAATTTATGATTAAACTTTTTGTTTTTTTAGATTAAGATTTAAATATAATATAATTTTTATTTTATATTAATATCTTTAATAAATATTATAAATTTTTTATAATTAAATAAATATTTATAATAATTAAATAAAAATATTTACATTTTAATTTAATAATACCCCATTCTTATTTAAAAAAAAAACATGTAGAAAATCATTCCCAAACTCTCATTCCCCTTATGTTTAAACTCTCCAAAGTTGTGAAAACCATTCCAACCAATGGAAGACATTTAGTTCCTTCTGAGCTCTGAGAAACATGGAAATGAAGAGAACTAGTCTAGGAAATGCCCGGAGTTCTTCTTCTTCAACTATAAAATTACTTCATCTATATTTATTTAAGTACATACATTAAGTGGCCCTAATGATTTAGAATATTTGTTTATTTTTAAAGTAGTGTAAACTTTAAATAGCGTATGAACACTTTAGTATGAAATTTATATTTTCAATAAATTAAAATATTAATAAATTATAATATAAAATATTTATTATAATATTAATTTTTTAATATTTTACGATTTAATCAAAAATTAATTTTAATTTATATAATATAATAATTTAATTATTATTTTTTTAAATAAAAGTTATGAAATCTTTCTGAAATAATTAATTTTAATTGTCTTAAAATTATGATATCTATAATAAATTAAAATTAAAATATCTATTATAAATTAAATATTTATTTTTTAATAACAATATTTTACATAAATAAAATTATTATTTTTTGAAAAAAACTATAAAATTAATTATTTTAAGTCTTCATTTCCTTGATTTAGTTTCATGCATGTGTTGGATAATGTGTATAACAGGATTTTCACAGGATATTTTATTTTAAATTTGGTTTTCATTTTTCTTTAATTTGATTTTAGAAAAGTTAACGAAATTTTGGAATGTGTATTGTTAAAAGTATTTTAGGAAAAAAAAACCACTAGGTTCAATTTATTTGTGGGTGTTTAATCTATAAAAATAATAATAATAAAGAATACATAAATTGATTTTATAATAAAAATAAATAATAGAAGGAAAAAAAATTAGTTTAATTTTTTTTAGTGTTTATGTCAAAAAAATAAAAAATAAAATTATATTCAGGTTTTTTCAATTAATAAAAAAATATTATTTTTTAAAATTAATAATATCAATAATATTTTTTTTAATATATTAATAAATTAATATTGTAATTTAAATATTATTGTTCCAGCTACATTGTTTTCTATTTAAGCTTTTGTCATTGCTTGTGTCTCTTTTTTGTCATTGCTTATGCCTTTTTTTTCTTTATCTGTCCTTAATAATAATGAATCACAACGTGTCTATAATAATGAATCACAACGTGTCTTTTCTTATATGATTTCTACCGAAAAAATTTATTTAACAAAATTATAATAATTTTTGAAAAAAAAAATAAAAAATTATAACAAAAATATAATAATTCTTGAAAAAAAAATTAATGGATTTTAATTTGAATGGTGGGATAAAAATGTGTGTTCTAATTTTTTTCCCACATGGCGATTTACCCTACTTTACCCAACTGTACGATTGATTTGTGCGACATAACGATTCTCTGCATGATTTTGTCTCTCTTGGAATCTATGAATTTAATGGTGTAATGAAAATGTGTTTTTCATGAAATGCGTTGACATCCACACTTTTGTTATGATTCCAACTATATCGGTATGACCTCTGAACAGTTTTATTATTCCAGTAATATCGATATTCCTAAAAAGAAGATTTATTACTTTGGTTTTGATGGGGAATATATGGATTTAGAGGTGAGGAAAATGTGTATGGAAAGTTCAGTTCGAGTTATGCATAGATTTATTATTTCAGCAATACTGATATTTTTAAAGTATATATATAGAGTTAATTTATTTGTTTTTTTTCCAAATTTATTATAATAACAAGGGTTATATAGTAGTTTATTTTTGTTTTTTTATAAAAATAGTGAAATTATTTATTGTGATATACTAAAAAAATTAGTAACTAAGTTTCGTAAATGTAGTTGTAAAATGTATCTTTGGGATAGGATTAGTTTTAATCTATTTCAGTGTTGAAAACTATCATTTAATATACATCTTAACTTAAAAAATTAAGAAATAATACAATGTGTTATTTATGAATAACTATTTATAGTATATATAGTTGTTTTTTTTTTTCTTTTTTCTTTTTTCTTTCAGGATGCTCTTCAAAATATTAAATGTTATAATTATATTAAGTAAACATAAAATGGTACACATACTTAGTGAGGATAGAAATATAAATTTAAAAATATAAATAAGTTATTTATTATGTACATTACAAAATTACGTTACAAAATTATTACACATTTTTCATGTTAATTATAATAGTAGAATTTTTAATTAATATAAAAAAATATTTTACAACTTTTTAGCAAAGAAATGTATCAATTACCTAATTATCTGATGTCTTACTCACTTAATTATGAATGCAATAAAACAATTATGGAATGCAATAAAACCAAAACAAAATTTAATGTGACCCATATACTTTTGCCTTATTATTTGAGGCATCGAGTAATCCAAATTGACAACCAATCTCATGAGAGATAAATGCCAATAAAATAAATTGCAAAAAACAAAAAAAAAAAAAATTTAAAGTTGCACTTTGTTAAATTGAAAATTATTTCTCATGTTTGACTAAATTAATAGACAATCAACAAATATTCAATATATAATACCTGCGTACGACATATATAATAATTTGTTTATAAACAAATTAATTTGTGTGGGGTTTATTCTAGTTCAAATTTATAAAGTATAATTACATACATGTAAATCATTTTTGAAACCCATTCTCATATTTTCAGTGTTTTTAAATCTGGAGATTAATAATTAAATGTCACCACATATATATATATATATATATATATATATATATATATATATATAATAATTTTTTTTGTTATTATATGAATTAAACATATGTATATTTAAAATGATATGTTTTAATATTTTTAATTATGTAGATATCATTTCATTTTATCAATACCACATGTCCAAAAAATCATAATTCATTTCACAATATTTTTTTATTTTTTTTATTTTAATATAATTTTATAACATTTTTTATTAAATCGGAAAGCAAAAACTGCATATCTATATTTGAGATAAATCTCAACTCTCTATCATGACTAAAATATTTAGAAGATATTATGTAAAGGTTAAATTCTTACCATCTACCTATTAATTATTGATAATTAAATTAGGGCAACCATATAAATTAAATGGTTGGTAAACATAGATTTATGATCAACATCAAAAAAACTTACTTCATAATGCATCTCACTTTACCAAAATATAAAAAATAAAAATCATAAAAATAAACTAAATTATAATTTTCTTTAAACTATTACTATTATTATTATTATTAAAGGAATTAAGATATAATTTAAACTATGGCAACCATATAAATTAAATGGTTAGTAAATGTTGATAGGAATCAATCCATGATAAAGATCAAAACACTTCACAATACATCTCACATTGCTCAAGTTGCTAAAATTGCAAAAATCATAAAATAACTAAAATGCGATTGTGTTTACTATTATTATTAAAAGAATTAATATATAGGGGGATACTAGAGTAGGAGAGGTCTTAATTGGGTCAGACGAAAAAATGGTATCCCAGTTTGCTTGGGGTATTGGCACTACCACCAACAATCAAACTGAATATTTGGCCCTATGGAAGGGTTTGGAAATTGCCAAGGAATATAAAGTGTCAAAAATAAATGTCTTTGGGGATTCGATGCTTATTATCCGACAATTCACAAATGCGAAGAAATTTATTAACAAAGAGCCAACAACATCAAGTAAAAGAATCCTCTCTTTAGTTTCAAGATTTGAAGAGGCCACTTTCTCTCACATCTCCTAACATTTAAATCTAGAGGCTAATAAAATTGCCAAAAAGGGTGCCATGATTAACCAAGGTGAAATAGATTATAATCACCGGAGGGGCTTCACTCTAATTCTTTAATATGCTTCGTCCAATTTTAAAATGATGCCTCAAGAAGAATCTTGGGGGATGATGGAGAACCTTTTAACAATGGATCATTGAGCCCTCCCTTCCTATCTTTGGCTTCATAATTCAAATAGGTGATACAAGTTTTCCTTGGTGGAGTACAGGTGGTCACGTCTCATGGCATCCACCAAAAAAAATAGTCATATCTTTTTAATGGGCATGTGGATCGAGCCTCTACATCCTCAATGATTTAAGGTGTCAAGTTCATTTCGACGGGGAATTAAGTTAATTACCCTATTTTAGGACATCCCATTATTGCAACTACTTTATGTTAAATACTCAACAATGAAGAATTTAGCCTTTTCATCACAGGTTGGCTCGTGTCAGGACCTGGGATCTTTCTATATAATAATACCTACTTCCTTTTCTTCTCTTCAATGGGATATGGTTGATTCTCTCAATGGATTGGATTGTCTTTCTTTTGTGCCTCACTTGTTAATTCCTATTGAATCTCAAGTTTACAGTTTAGAATGGCCAACAATCTAGATTCTCAGGTAAATATAGAGTTTGCAGACGTGGTAGACAGGATGTTAGATGCCTCTCAGGCCCTATTGGTTTCAATCCATAAGTTGGAGGACATGGTGGAGTGACAGAGATGCTCTTTCCAGCTTTTTCAGGAGGCAAAACTACGTGTTCATCACGTGGAAATGGAGGATTCCCTAGAGGAAATTCATCTCCTCACTGAACGAGTGGTTGCATTGGAGGTTTCATTGGAAACTGTTGCTAGTGTGACACCTGGTGGCAATGGTAAAGGAGTGCCTCCCAGTCATAAAAGAGTTTTCCATCCTAAAGGACCTAACGAGGGTGGACACAACGTTGGGTGACTTAAATTTGGTCTCATAGTGCTTCTGGATTTTTGCAGTCAGTTCAAATATCTCTCCTTTTAAAAGCACGCTATTTTGTAAATGTAAATTATTGCTTGGATCTTTCTGCAAAATTTATAGCAATAGTCTTTTTTGTATGATTTGGTTTGAAACTCCAAAGGCTAGTAAATTTCAGTTTACTATGACAAAGACATGTTTTTTTATTAGTGACACAAAATTTAAGGGTTTTGGTCCCTTTCCCATCTTTTATTATAAAAATATCTATATTTGTTTTTTTAAAATAAAATAAAATAAATATATAAATAAACATATATACATGTAAAAAAAAAAAACATATAATAAGATTCTTAACCATGGAGATTCATCCCACTTTACCATAGAGATTTTTAATCTGTAGATAGGCTTTGTTAGAATACCATGGGCAAGAGGTGGCAGGAGCGAAGGTGTGGTTATTCTCAACCTTGATGGAAAAATTGAAATTGACTATAGTTGGGGGTTAGACAAATGGGAAAATAATGAGGCAAAGGGGTATGGATTAATATAAGGGCTCCTTTCGGCCAAAGAAACAAACACTGAATATTTGGTGGCTTGGGAGATTTACACTTGGTTATCCATCACATTTTTCATGGATATTTGCCCAAGGATTGCAAGTTGCGAAGCATTATTGATCTAATCAAGAATATGAAACTAGTCTTCTTTGTTATTAGCTTCTTTCACGTGTTGAGAATGAACAATTTCGTTGCATATGATCTCACCAATAAACATGAAAACTTGGAAGCAGGAATATTAATGAGAAATGGTATTTCTTCCCTCGCAAATATTACTTAATAATGGGTCTGATACACAGTGTAAATTTGGTTTGTGTCTACAAGCCTTTTTGAGAATCTACATCTACACTTCCAAAGACCTTGTGTCCTTTAGGATAATAAAATTGCTAATAGATATTGAGAATAAAGAGAAATGGTATTCCTTCCCTCGCAACTATTACTTAATAGTGGGTCTGATACACAGTGTAAATTTTGTTTGTGTCTACAAGCCCTTTTGAGAATCTACATCTGCACTTCCAAAGACCTTGTATCCTTTAGGATAATAAAATTGCTAATAGATATTGATAATAAAGACTAGCGTGAAGTTACAAGTATAGTTGGCCTTGATACAAGGTTGAATTTTGAATTAATACGCTATTCTCATCATCGTTAAAAAAATATAATTGACCAATATCATGGCTTATCAATACCACATACCTAAAAATCCATAATTTTTTTTGTAAGTTCAACTGGTGAGGCTACATGATGGTCATGTCCAGGAATAACACTTGGGTGGGGAACTAAACCGATGACTTAACATCTAGGAGTGCCTTAACAACACACCCAATTACGGTCTATGTAAGACCCCGTGGACTTTTAGATAATCAATTTATTTAAAGAGAAAAAATGGCATAACTACTTTGGAGATAAATCTCAACCTTTTATTTGTGAATACTATTAAGACTAGTGTAGCCATATAAATAAAATAGTTGGTAAATGTAGATATACATAAATCCATAATAAGCATCAAAGCACTTAGTTCATCATACATCTCACATTGTTAAAAATTAAAAAATCATAAAACTAAGCAAATTATAACTGTATTATTATTTACTATTATAAAAAAATTAATATACAAGTTAAACATATATAGATTTTGAGAAGACATGGAACAACATTCTTATCCATGGAGATTCACCCTTACTTCATCATGGAGATTCTTAATCTATAAATGGGTTTTATTACAAACCATTTTCCAATATCATGGCTTATCAATACCACATTCCTAAAAAATTATAACTTATTGCATATGACATTTTTTTAATTAATTAATTTAATTAAAAGAGGAAAAATGCATAACTAATTTGGAAATAGATGTCAACCTTTGGTTTGTGTATACTACTAGAATATTTGTGTATACTACTAATGAAATTCTAGAATATTTTATGGAGGTTAAATCCTTACCATCCACCTAATAATTATTTATAATTAAATTAATATTCTAGAAGCCCTATGCCAAATTAAACATACATGAATATTCTAGAATATTTCATGGATGTTAAATCCCTACCATCCACCTAATAATTATTAATAATTAAATTAAAATTTTAGAAGCCCTATTCCAAAATAGACATGCCTATCTAGGTAAAAAAATGTGTAACAATATTCTTAACCATATAAATTCGCTCCACTTTATCATGAAGATCCTTAACCTATAAATAGGCTTTGTTACAATACCATAGAACAATACCATGGCTTATTAGTACCATATGCCATGATATTGATAAATATTTTGTGATAAATCTCAATCTTTGATTTGTATTTCATTTGATAAGAATATTCGATGGAGGTTGAATCTTTACCATTCCTTTAATAATGATTGATAATTAAATTAAAGATTTCCAAGCTTTATTCTAAAATAAGGACACCTATTGAAATATCTAAAATTGTGAAAGCCCTATTCCAAAATAAACACACTTATGGTGTTGGTACCATCCTATGACCTCCTTTTTCCTCCTAAAACATATCATTTGCCTACTTCTTTCCATCATATATCTCTTAGAACCCTTGGAAATTGATTAGTTAATAGTCCTATAGTTATTAAAATGCATTGAAATTGATTTAGGAGTTTTATGTTAAAGAATTAGGGATTTTTGGTAAAATGGCTACAGGAAGTTCCAACATCCTGTAATTGGTTCATTGTTTGACATGTGGCATGACATCTGGGCTAGAACGAAGGGTAGGGATGAAAAGTAGAATGTACAAGCATGGATGAATACCTATCCTACAGCAGAATCGACCTTCCTACATGCGCAGTCAACAGTGGTCAAAGTATAGCATGTTGGCGACAAAGGCAGCAACAGCAAAGCATTCTAAATTGATTTAGTTTTGTTCCTTTTTGAAATCAGTTTAGGATAGAAACATTTTAAAAATCTCGACATGATAAAAGCGACAACAACCATATCATGAATGTACATTCGTTTTCGAAATGTAAGGGTTGTAAAAACATATGTAAATACAGTCCTGTGTAATCAATGTATTGGTAATCGTTGTATCGTTTGAAACAGAGTTTGAACTTAATATCAAGAACACAGTTACAGTTACGATCTTTGTCTTGTTGCGTTGATTTGATAATCGGTTGAACCACAGTCCAGTATACCTCTGGAACGCGGACGGGCCCTGCGTTAAACTGGTATACTGTTATTTCCTTTTCATTTGCAACTTAGGGTATTACATGACATGCACAGTAATTAGAATTGGTTGTTGATTTTAATCGAATGCGTATGGTTTATGTTTATGAGATCGCTTGAACAGTTCATCACCGTGATCGTGAATCGTATCCTGTAAGGGATTCGATCCTCTGTTGTCCTCTAAAGCAATGTTATGAACTCTGCTTTCATTTCAAAGTATGTTTATAATTTCCAGATGTCTTTAGCTTGCATGAATATTAGCGAATGCTGAGTATTTGTTAAACTGGGTATGGTGTCTCTGTAAGGAGATTGAAATCTTGGTTTGAAGTCATACACAGTGTTTTAATTTGATAAATGAATTGAGTGACAGTGTGGTAATTAGGTAGATTAACTGAGTGACCTAGGTGTTTGGGTGATAGGTAACATACCTCAGTCTTCCATAAAGAAGTCCTGTGACCTACCATCATAACCACTTAGCTAATAATCCTTTATGTCTATATACTTTAGACGCATGCCTCTAAGTCTACGCATCCTGGTCGATAATAAATATAGCCTAGTCTAGCACCCTAGATAGGACACTACATTTTGGTGCCATTGCCAGGGAGGCGTACTTAAAGGATTTAAAAAGAAAAAAAAAAATCAATAAACAAAAACAAACAAAAACACAGTTAGAAATCATGTTCATTTATGCCTAGATTTAGAGACAGTCAGGGTAGATTCGTAAAAACCCCCCACCATATAAAAACTAACCCATCATCATCAGGAGCAGACTCTTTAGGGAATACAACACTAGTTGAGGAAGTCATCCAAGCATTAGAAGAAAAACAAAAGTCAGGACAGAGACTTACTCTCATCGAAAGGCAAACTTTATTTACACATAAATCGAAGCACTTTCCTAGATCTTCCACACAAGGAGAAAGTAGTACAGTGACCGAACAATCTTTCTTTAATCTCCTCTTTCAAACAAGTGACACTGACACAGAGAGACCTATTAGAATGGCTGAGGAAGGAGCTGGATCAGTACCACATCAAGGACAGGGAGATGAAGAGGAGTCAACTTTTAAGTTTCCTATACATGAACCACAGGAAGATGATGAGATCAAAATGAAAAACATACCTCCATCCGTGCTACCAAACTTCTATGGTATGGCTTCGGAAGATCCAGACTCATTCTTGTTCGCGTTTGACATTGTATGTCGAACATATGGCTATACAGATGATGCCCATAGGCTTAGACTCTTCCCAGGGACATTAAAGGCGTCAGCCTTAAGATGGTTCATGAGGCTTGGTGAGCATGCTATAGTTGATTGGGATGGCATGAGGAGAATATTTCTAAGGAAATATCAGCCTTATTGTAGATCCAAAGATTCTAAAGATGATATCTTTAGAATGAGCCAGCAAGAGGATGAAACCTTAGAGGAATACTTAGAACGGTTTGTCTACAACTTACAAAAATCCAAACACCGAACTATGCCTCTTGATCTGATCCGCACAATATTCTTGAAAGGTATCCGAGAGGAATACATGGATGATCTTAACTTGATGGGCAAAGGTGACATTTCTGCCTTACCCTTTGAAGAAATCGTTGAGTTGTGCGAAAAGTATTCAAGGAGCAAAGCTAAAATGGGAAAAAGAACCCTGTCATCCAAAGTCACAAAATCTGCCTCCGCAAGTGTCACAAGGGCTGAAATAGGGAATCTGTTAGAAGAGTTTAAAACAGATCTGTTAAGCACTCTAGGGAACCAAATTGACACTTTAAAAGCTAAGAAGAAACAAGAAGATGAAGATCAGATAATGGCTATCTTCTGCCCAAAATGCCGGAAGAAACATGCATTAAAAGACTGCCCACTAGAAAACATCCAAGTTTGTGCTTTCTGTACTGAACATCATGATATGTTTAACTGTCCTAAAGTTAAGGTTTTGCAGAACTGTAATATGGCAGCCAATGCAGAGATGGAAAACGTGTATTACATGGGCACAAAGAGACCATGGCAGCCAAGGCCAGCACCTCAAGGTATGTTTCCAAATCAAAATTTGCAATTTCCTATAAATGATCAAATGTATGCACAGAACTCATGGAATGTACCCATGCCATGGCAGCACCAAAACCAACCACAGCAACAATGGAGACCATCTCAACAGTACTCTCAATCTTATCATACATACCCTCAATCATACCCACAATATTCACAACCATATCAGCAATACCAACAGCCGTATTCATCACATTCTCAACCATATCAGCAGTATCCTCAGCAAGTTGATTATCAGCCTCAACCTACTCAACAAGCACTGCGTGCTCCTCCACCAATAAATCCACCACAACTGCAATTTCCAGCTAACTCACAACCTCCCAGACCCACTCAAATTCCTGCTCAAACTGTCCCAAATCCAAATAATAGATCAGAGAGGCCAGCCTACAATGTAGAAGAGGGAACCTCATATCCCACACTACCCTTGCAAAATATCAACTTGAGGTCTGGTAGGGAACTCCACAAAGATTCTCCAATAACAGATAAGCAAGAAGAAAACACACAAATGAAAATGAAATGACAAATCAAAGAAAACCAAACGATGATACCAAAGATAAGCAGATGCAACCACTGCATCCACCTTTTCCAGACCGATTGGTCCAAATAAAACCTCCATTGTCTATACCACAGTTTGATGTCTTAGATGAACTTAAGAATGTCTACATAAAAATTCCACTGCTGCAAGCTATAAAAGACATTCCCATCTATACTAAAGCCATCAAAGACATATGCCTCAAGAAAGCTGCTAGAAAAAGGATTGATCCTCAAACCATTCATGTTATAGGACATTTAGCAGGCCTTATGACCAATACCATTTCCATGGAAAAGTATGTTGATCCTGGCATTCCCAAAGTGACCACCATCATTAACAACATACAAATTCCAAACACTTTGATAGATCTTGGGGCTGCAATCAATGTCATGACTCTTGAAACCATGAGAATACTCCAGCTCATAAATTTGCAACATACAACGATTGTTCTAGAACTAGCTGATAGGTCTAAAGTGATTCCTGAAGAGATTTTGGAGGACATAATTGTCTCACTGGACTCTTGGGAGTATCTAGTGGATTTCTTAGTTCTTCAACCCAAATCCAATTTAGGAGGTCACCCTATCATCCTTGGTAGACCATGGTTAGCGACTGCTAATGCATTCATAGGATGTCGATCGGGCAACATGATCATTTCAAGAGGGACCGAAAGAAAACAACTCACTCTTTATCCATCGGCACAATCACCAGCAATAACACACAATTTGTGGCTTGATGATAAATTCAATGATAAAGAAGAAGTACAATTTGTTTTTAGCATTGACCAAATCTATGATTTCCAAGAACAAGACAATAATGATTTGGTAGAATTATTCCTTTCTCAACCAGATATGTCCGAAAATTTGAGAAATGACCAATATCATGCTACAGATTTACTTTTGGCCCAAAACTTTCAGGAAACATGCACCATTCAATCTTTGCAAACCACATTTCACGATATTTTTCCAGTTCAATCCATCACCAACACACAGAGTCAGATCATAGAGATTAGTCCAGGGAAAACTCTGAACATAGGCAATCACCTAGACTCATCTCAGCAAGAGAAATTGATTCGACTCTTGAGAAAATACCAGAAATCCTTTGCTTGGGACTACACCGATATGCATGGGATTCACCCCGACACATGCACTCACCATATTTACACGGATAGCACCATTAAACTAGTGAGGCAACCACAGAGAAGAATGAACCCCGTGCTCCAAGATATTGTCAGAGAAGAATTGCAAAAACTTTTGAGAGTTAATTTCATATATCCTATTTCTGACAGTCAGTGGGTATCCCCATTGGTTATAGTGCCCAAGAAAAATGGTAAGTGGCGCATTTGTTTTGATTACAGACAGCTGAACAAAGCAACGCTCAAAGATTATTTCCCACTACCATTTATTGACCAAGTGTTAGACACCCTAGCTGGGAAATCATCATTTTCTTTTCTTGATGGTTTCAGTGGCTACAACCAGATCAGGATAGCCTCAGAAGACCAGGACAAAACCACATTCACCTGTCCTTGGGGCACTTATGCTTACAATGTTTTGCCATTTGGACTTTGCAACGCTCCAGCTACATTTCAGAGAGCTGTGTTAGCTATTTTCGCTGATTTAATTCATGATTGTGTTGAAGTTTACATGGATGATTTTTCAGTATATGGCAATTCATTTGAACATGCATTAGAAAACCTTGAGAGAGTTTTGAAAAGATGTATTGAAGCTAATCTGTCCCTCAGCAATGAAAAGTGCTTCATGATGTTAAACGAAGGGATAGTATTAGGCCACTATATTTCTTTTCAAGGCATCAAAGTTGACCCAGCAAAGATCCAGATCATTGTTGATTTTCCAATTCCACAGAATCAAAGAGAGGGAAGAAGTTTCCTTGGGTATGCAAGCTATTACAGAAGGTTTATTGAACATTTTAGTAAAACAGCTTTACCTTTGTTTAAACTTCTAACCAAAGATGTACTTTTCAACTGGAATGAGAACTGCTAACAAGCATTCGAACTACTCAAAAAGAAGTTATCAACCGCACCAGTCTTGAGAGGGCCTAATTGGAGCCTACCATTTCATATCTTTACAGATGCATCTGACACTGCAGTGGGTGCCTCATTAGGCCAAAAAGAGGAATCTTGTAATTATGCCATTTATTTCATTAGCAAAAATATAACACCTGCAGAGTTAAACTACACAGTCACAGAAAAGGAAACACTTGCCATCATATATGCTGTGAATAAATTCCGACATTATATAACTGGTTATGAGGTCTTTGTACATACTGATCATTCTGCCATTATACATTTAATGAATAAACCAATAACTAGTGGCAGAGTTACCAGATGGTTATTATTGTTACAGGAATTTAACATCACAGTGTTAGATAGACCAGGCAAAGAGAACCAGGTGGCAGATTTTCTTTCTAGACTGCAAAATCCAGGTGAGGTTGTTCCGGTTGAAGATTCTTTTCCAGATGAAAATTTATTTGCAATTTCCATAGTAAATCCTTGGTATGCTGATTTGGCCAATTATTTGTCTACAGGAAGGACACCTCCACACTTTACTGCAAAGGAAAAGAAGAGACTAGTCAAACAAAGTGCTAGATATTCATGGCTTAATGGCGATTTATTTTACACTAGTTATGATATGATCATTAGAAGATGTGTAAGAAATGATGAGGTAATTGATATTTTAAAATCTTGCCATGATGAACCGTGTGGTGGGCATTTTGCAGCTACGCGGACAGCATTCAAAGTTCTTACTCTTGGATACTACTAGCCATCCATTTTCAAGGATGCCAAGAAGTATGTGAAGAGTTGTGACAGCTGCCAAAGAATGGGCAGGCCAACAGCTACAGATGAGATGCCCCTTCAGCCCCAAGTTCACCTAGAGCCATTTGACAAATGGGCTCTAGACTTTATAGGACCCATTAACCCAACCTCCAATGGTAAGAAGTACATCTTAGTATGTACTGATTACGTCACAAAGTGGGCTGAAGCAAAAGCACTGGTTAGAGCCACCGAACACACAGTGGTAAATTTCCTTTTTGAAGAGATTTTTGTAAGGTATGGAGTACCAAGGGAAATAGTGATTGATCAAGGTACTCAATTCACCTCAAAGATAGTGAAGGACATCACAGACAAATACCAAATCAAGCATAGGAAAAGTACCCCTTACCATCCACAGGCCAATGGGCAGGTGGAATCCACAAACAAAACTTTGGAAGGGATCATTACTAAAACTGTGGCAATGAACAGGAAGAATTGGGAAGAGAAGCTCAAAGATGCACTCTGGGCTTACAGAATTACGTGGAAGGATACTACAGGATTTACACCATATCAGTTGGTGTACGGCAAAGAGGTAATGCTTCCTATTGAGTTTCAAATACATACTTTTAAACTGGCTGCAGATTTGCAAATTGACTTGGACCAAGCACAACAAGAGAGAATTCAGCAATTAAACCAGCTGGATGAAATGAGGCAGCAAGCAGAGGAAACCACAATCCTCATGCAAAAACAAAGGAAGCAGTGGCATGATGCACATATCAAGAAGAAGCAGTTCAAGGAAGGTGACTGGGCTTTACTTTTTGACTCTAAATTCATAGATCATAAAGCCAAGTTTACCACCCATTGGATGGGCCCATACCAAATTATTCAGGCTTACGACAATGGTTCAGTCAAACTCAAAACTATTGATGGAGAAGGTCATTCCTTTACTGTCAATGGTCATCGCCTGAAACTATACACTAAGCCCATCAGCAAGCAAGATTTTCTCCATACAGTATCTCAGCAAAGAGAGGTTGAGATATTGTAGCCCTCAGCTGCAGTATCCCTGCCTTAGTTCATTTCCTTTCAATTTAGAAATTCAAAAAGAAAATAAAAATAAAAATAAAAAAAAAAAAAACACAAAACAAAAACTAAAAAAATATATATAAAAATAAAAATTAAAAAAAAAAATATAATAACAATGGGTTAGATGTGAAAACCAGCCTCTGGCACACTCTAACCCCGAATTCCTACTTGAAAACCAATTCGTTGGCGGGTAAGAATTCTCTTTCTTTTGTTCACTGTTTCATGTATCAACTGAATCATGACTTGAGGACAAGTCAACTCTTTCGTCGGGGAGAGAAGCATCAGCATTTTGTTCTCTTATCTCTCCATTGTAAATTCTTAAAGATTTCTTATCTCATCTCCTCACTGTACATCTTCAAAGCAGTTTGTTCCAGCATTCCAGATTTCAATAAATAAGTTGTTTTGTCATTGTTTTATCTCAGAGGGACCTGGTTATAAACATTATGAAGGGGGACCCGTTCTATCCAGAAGACCATGCTACTAACACTAGCAGTAATGGGACCTATTTAAGACACATAGAAGGGACCTGTTAAGAGATTGATACTTCAGGGTTACTTCAACAAAGTTTCATCAAGTTTCTACAAGGATTCACAGGTTGCTGGGCACCAAGACTCCATCAAATGCCCAAGCTCAATGAACTTGTATACATATAAGGAGCTGCATGAACATCTTCAAGATTTCAGAGGGACCTGTTGCATTCAAATCTATTCAGGGGACCTGTGATGAACAGCAAAGAATAGTCAGCAATGACAATGCCAATGCCAATCCTACTCAGCATGCCAATGCAAAAATAACCAAAAAAAGTGTAATATGTTCCTTATTCCTAACATTTAATTTCTTAGATTAATTTTTAATGTTAATTTTAATGACTGTGACTGTTATGATCGATTTCAAGGGCACTACATTTTCCATCATCCCTTATCTCACTGTTAATTCTTATCATCTGTCATACCCCAACCTATTTCATACTTCTAAATCCATTACCCCTTTTCATATCAACCTTGTTATGCCAACCGCACCCTACAGTCATACCAACATCTTCCATTTGGCCGAGTACCAATAGAAACAGGACACGTGGTGGATTGTGTTTTAAAAAAAAGGGAAGGAAACAAATGTTAAAGTGGGCCTATTCATTGTATTCCACACGGCTGAATTATGATTCCACCACCCGACGTGGTCAAATGATTCAGAGGACTCCCTGAAATCATACCCAGTATTGCATATACGCTTCCAGCGCTCCTATGATGACATCTATACAAGCGGTTGATGAGCCCCAAATTTTGGTAACAATTTGGGCTCATTTGGCCTACTTACCTTGCTCAACCCTTCATTTTCTATCACTTATGCATCATTTCTTAGTATATTCGTGTTATTTGTAGGAAGAAGGGCAGTCATTATGCCTACGTAGCTAATACATGATGATTTCAGGTTTTTTGGCATTAAATGGAGCAAATACCACGCAAATGGAGACAAGGAGACAGCCAAGGTAGCATTGCGGGTTTATAGGGAGGTTGTTCACAGTCTTGAATGACTTCCCTCGTGATCTCCACCCCAACTCCGAGCTCCAACAGCTATCACCACCGAGCTAGAAGGCAGCCAACGGATTCTAAAGGAACAACAGTTCACTTTCAGTTGGACAGCCAAGCTCCACTAATTGAGGAGGCCAGCTTGGCCCTCATCATGTATAAATGTTAAGGCTGTTGCCTTCGATGAGACTCTTGAACTTTTGTTATAGATTTTGGATTACGAGTTGTAGCTCTGTTTTTGCTCTTTGTAAGCCAATTTTTGGCATGTTGTTAGACTCATGATTATGATATTTTAATAAAGGCAGTTAGATTTGGATTCGATTCTGAGTTCTTAGGGGAGCTATAGCTCTCAAGTTAGGGCCCAACCTGAGAGCAATAGACCTCATTTCCTTTGTATTGTTACTTGTTTTTTTTTCATTGCATTTCTTTTCTTTACATGCACTTGAAAAATACAGTTTGCTGAGTTGACTGTTTCGGTTTGGTTATGTAGGTTAGTTTCATGAATGCAGTTGTTTCATTAGTTCAGAATTAGCGTAGGGAGATTGAAATTAATTTGAGTTCAAAAAGGTTGAATGCATGCTCACTTTCACCTCTGTTTGGGGATCGGAAGTGTAGACCGTGCCAACTACCAAAAACACTGCTTTAACATATGCATGCAAGGATTGTTGTAATGTTTTCGATTGAAGAGTTGTCCATGCGATTTCATCTTGAGTAATGACTTTTTGGTTCAGTATCATGCACGAATTCCTTTCAACTTACATTGTTGTTCTTTGATTCCTAATAAAACAGTTAGAATAGGTTGGTGAACTTTCATTTACATGCAAGATAAAGGTGATTTGTTTCATTTACACTGCGCAGCACCACTTCATCGTGTTCTTATCCTTCTGAACCGTGCCTAAGCCACCTACTCATCCTCTGTTCAGCTCATTTGCCTTCCAAACCTTCTACTTTCTACGCTGCTCAATCTTTTTAACCTACCATTGCCTCTACCCTTCTATCGACCAACCAGCTCTATCCACTCTCTCTCCACCTCATCTCTCTGTCCATAGGTCATCTCAAGCTCCTCTTCCATCTTACCCATCCATCCATACAGTTCCTTCACTCCTCCATCACCCAAAACTCCGACTGTAGGACATCCTGTAGAAGTTAGCAGACATCCTGTAGAAATCCCGAGTTTCCTGTAGGATCCCCTGCAGACATCCTGTAGAAGCCTGCAAACACGGTTGCTGAGCACCTGAACGTTGTGGACTTCTGTGGAACGATGTGAGGGATCCCCTGGAACCTCTCAGAGCCTTCCTAACCATTTCCCAAACCTTCCTCCCTTTGAACTACCCCTGCACAGTCAAGACCTAGTAAGAAGCACAATCACAATAACTCCACCCACTTGAGCAAAAATACAAAAAGGTATTCTCTTCAATGAAAGTAGTTCAAATTCATGCATCTCATCTCACTAGAAGTAATGACATCATTTCTAGAAGTTTGCACTCCCACCATTGCATCATAGAGATTAAACTAGTTAGATTAGGGTTTACTAGGGTTTCCCTGTTTGGTTGGCTTTCAGTTCATTCTTGCAAAGTAGGTTAATTTCCTTTAAGATAGCCTTCATTCATCATTTAGAAAGCTTCTTCTGAGAACATATAGAAGTTGGCTTGAGCCCTAGCGGACTTGTGCCAGCTGACCAAGTGACAGCTGCGACAAGAGCTAGTACTTGTGCATATAGCACCGTCGCTTCCAAGTTTGTTACGAACTACCGGGTTGATAAAATTAGAGATAGGAAGCTCCAGGAGTTGTAACATTATTGCTACAATACTGGAGCCCACCATCTTTTTGGCGTCGTTGCCGGGGAAGCGTCAGAGTATTAGTAATTGTTGTTTTTCTTCTATTTTCTTACTCTTGCCTTCTGCCAAGTAGTTTATTTCATTTCCATTCTGCAAAAGTAGCATAGACATTTCCTGCTTTCATAGATTAGCATTTCTCGCTTTCATAGATTAGCATTTCAATTCTGCAATTTCATTTCTGCAAGCGTAGATTAGCCTTTCAATTCTGCAAGCGTAGACTAGCATTTCCATTCCTGCAATTCCATTTGAGCAAAGTAGATTAGTCCTTTCCTGCTTTCATTTCAATTCTGCATTTTTATTTCAGCAAGATAGTTAGTTGTAGATCAATCTGTTTCAGTTTTGCAGGTACCAAAGAAAAAAACAAAAGCAATCAAAAAGTCTTTCCATTTCATGCCTCGTAGGAACCGAGATAAAACAGGCAAATTCCTACCCAACACCCCCACCACATCACTGAGTCACCCTTCTCTCTTCTTAGGTGACAGTGATCCAGAAGAACCTATATGTGAACCTCCTGAGATATACGAAGATCATATAGCAGAAGAAGAATTAGAAACCATCCCATCTGAAGCCATGGCTGAAAATAGAAGAGAAGATGAGAGAATAGAAGGTGCCTTCCCCATCCGAGAAACCAATGGAGACATGAAAATGAAAAACATTAGTCCCTCCGCTCTACCTCACTTCCATGGACTGACTACTGAAGATCCTGATACCTTCCTGTTTGAGTTTGTTGTCCTTTGTAGAACCTATGACTATACTAAAGACGAGCAGAAGCTGAAACTCTTCCCTTCAACTCTTAAGGATGCAGCATTACGCTGGTTCATGGGCTTACCTGGGAATAGTATCACCACTTGGGCTCAGATGCAGCAAGCTTTCAATACCAAGTACCGGGACTACTGTAGGTCCAAGGAAACCAAGGGAGAAATCTTTCGGATGACCATGGGAAATGATGAGTCCTTAGAGGATTATGAGGAGAGGTTCCAACTTAGCTATAAGCGGGCCAGGTGCACACTTGACCCTGAATCCCTCAAGTTGGTCCTGCTCTGAGGAGTCCCTGAAGACCTTTTAGATACCCTTCACATGTTAGCTGGGGGAGATATTTACCAGCTGCCTTATGAGGACATCAAGACTGTGTTCAGAAACCACTCTAGGGCAACCCGGAAACGAGGTAGAGGAAACCCTCTCTCAGCTAGTATTCCTTTCTCCAAGCATGAGTTTGAAAATCAATTAGAAGATCTTAAGAGTGAGGTGAGACAGACCATTGCCATGCAACTGGACACATTCAGGATCCAGCAGAAGAAGGAAGAAGCTGAGAGGGCCTTGGCTATCTTCTGCCCTAGATGTACAAGGAGACACCCTAAGAACGAATGCCCATTGCATTCGGTTGAAGTGTGCTTCGTTTGTGAGGAGGACCATCCCAAAAATCAATGTCCAACCTTACCTGGGTTTAAAGCTATGTACCAAGGGACAGAAGCCCCCACTGAACATCTCTATTACCTCAACCAAAGGAGGCCACAAGGACCTAGACCTTACCAGCAGGGGATGCAAGGGGCACCTCAAGCTTATTACAGCCCCAACCAATCGACTCCTATGCCTTCCTGGGGTCCCCCTGCTCATCCTTCCTGGTCCATGCCTCCTCCATGGTCTTATCCACCTCAGTACCCTACTCAACCCACTACTCATTCTTATCATTCGCATGCCCAGCCACAGCCTCAGTGGAATGCACCTCAGTCGGGGTGGAGGCCCCAGTACAACACTCCTCCCGCCATTTTGCCTCCACCACCAGTTCAACCTCAGCCATTACCCCCTGCTCCTCCAAGGCAACCTCAAATGCCTGCTCAACCGAACCCGAACCCCAACAATAGACAGGCCCAGCAGGTATACACTGGGGAAACATCATGTCCTACCTATGCTGTGGAGATCCAGGAGATCAATCTTCGATCTGGAAAGACTCTTCCAGATCGCCAACCTCCTCCCCCAGAGGACGAGGAGGATAAACAGGAAAGTGAACCAAAGGCTATTCCACCCTTTCCTGAGAGACTAACAGCCACCACACAACCCAACCCAGAAGAGGATGAGCTTTTGGGAGAGCTCAAGCAGTTGTGTGTGAAAATACCACTTCTCCAAGCCATCAAGGATGTGCCAATATACAACAAACTGGTTAAGGAAAAGTGTTTCAAACACCCAGGCAGGCGAAAGAGAGATGCTTCAACCATCAATGTCTTAGGACAACTGTCTGACCTTATGTTAGGACAAGTCATCTGCCCAAAGTATCTAGATCCTGGGAGTCCTGTAGTAGATGTCCATATCAATGGCACCATCATACCTCACACCTTGATTGATCTGGGGGCTGCCATTAATGTGATGACCAGGGATACCATGCTCAAACTCAATCTTCAGGGTTCCTTGAGGAAGACCTCGACAGTACTGCAACTAGCAGATCGCTCCACTGTGACTCCCGAAGGGATTGTGGAGGATGTCTTGGTCTCTGTCGACTCTTGGGAATACCCTGCAGATTTCTTGGTTCTGCAACCCAAGGCAAAGCTTACTGGATATCCTCTCATTTTTGGAAGGCCTTGGTTAGCCACTACAGATGCTTACATCAGTTGCCGTGCAAGAAACATGACCATCAAAAACGGTCCTATGTCCAAGCAACTAGTCCTATATCCTCCTGCCCAACCCTCCTTAAAGCATGACTTACCACTTTGGTTGGAGGAAGGAGAAGAGGATGAGGTGTACTCAGCACCTTTGTGTACCCTAGATACCACTAGAAGAGACCCCCCAACCGAGGATGACTTGATTGAGACTTTGATCCAGAATCCACCTTCTAGTGCACTATCCTTAGAGAAATTGGTGGAGGACACCCAAGCTAGCACCGTAGTGGATCTTTGTACCACCAACCCTGTTACTCCCAGAGTAAAGAATGTGGAGTTCGGCCCTGAGAGATCGTTAAATATCAGCTCCTCCCTATCTCCTTCCCAGGAAAAGGAGCTGTGTAGCCTGTTGGCCAGTCACCTAGATGCTTTTGCTTGGAGCTATAAGGAGATGAAAGGAGTCCATCCCTCGGTCTGTACCCATCACATATACATCAAAGAGGGTTGTAAACCGGTTAGGCAACCTCAGAGGAGAATGAATCCAGCCCTTAAGGACATTGTCAAGGAAGAATTGCAAAAACTGTTGGATGCCGGATTCATTTACCCCATCTCAGATAGTGAATGGGTGTCCCCTCTGGTGTTGGTTCCCAAGAAAAATGGGAAGTGGAGAATCTGTGTGGACTACCGAGAACTGAACAAAGCTACCAAGAAAGACCATTTCCCTCTACCTTTCATAGATCAAGTGTTGGATGGACTGGCAGGAAAGAAGTTCTTCTCTTTCCTGGATGGGTTTAGCGGGTACAACCAAATCCAAATCAGCCCGGAAGACCAAGATAAGACCACCTTCACTTGTCCTTGGGGTACCTTTTCCTACCGAGTTCTTCCCTTTGGGCTATGCAATGCTCCTGCTACCTTCCAGAGAGTTGTCTTGAGCATCTTCTCGAAGTTGGTCCATGATGCGGTGGAAATCTATATGGATGACTTCACTCCTTATGGGTCCAACTTCCAGGAAGCATTGTCCAATCTAGGAAAGGTCCTAACCAAATGCATTGAGATGAACCTGTCCCTTAGTCCTGAAAAATGTGAATTCCTGATGACTGAAGGGACTGTGCTAGGCCATACCATTTCTTGCCAAGGGTTACAAGTGGATCCTAACAAAATTGCTCTCATCAAGAGGGTTCCACCTCCCCAAAAGGTAAGGGATGTCCGGAGTTTCTTAGGATTAGCAGGGTATTACCAGAGATTCATTAAAGACTTCAGCAAGTTAGCCTCGCCATTGTTTGGTCTGTTGGCAAAAGATGTGGAGTTTAAATGGACTGACGATTGTCAGAGGGCTTTGAATGAATTAAAGGACAAGTTGGTGTCAGCCCCAATCTTGAGAGGCCCAAACTGGGCCCTACCTTTCCACATCCACACTGATGCCTCAAACAAATCCATAGGGGCAGCTTTAGGACAAGTTGAACAGAAACTTCCATATGCCATTTACTTTGTTAGCAAAAACTTGTCCAAAGCCGATCTGAATTACACTGTAACCGAGAAAGAGTTCTTGGCTGTGGTCCATGCACTGAACAAGTTCCGACATTATATTACTGGCTATCAAACCTTTGTACATACAGGTCATGCTGCAATTAGATATTTAATGAATAAACCAGATGTGAATGCTCGTATTATTAGATGGTTACTTTTGTTGCAGCAGTTTGATTTGACCATTGTTGACAAACCAGGTAAAGAAAATGTTGTTGCTGACTTTTTATCTAGATTGGATTTGTCTGCAGATGAGGATGGAATAGTGGATGACCAGATGCCCGATGAACATCTGTTTGCTATCTCAGTACTCTCTCCATGGTTTGCTAATATAGCAAACTACCTTGTTTCAGCACAGTTCCCTCCGCACCTATCTTCAAGAGAGAAGAGCAGAATCATCAGAAAAAGTGCCTCATTTACTTGGATCGGGGGCAATCTGTTCAAGCTTGGCCCTGATCATATCTTAAGGCATTGTGTAAGGGAGGAGGAAGTCTTTGATATCCTCCTCACCTGTCATGATGGGCGTTGTGGAGGACATTTTGCAGCAAAGAGGGCTGCCTTCAAAATCCTGCAGGCAGGCTACTATTGGCCCACACTTCATCAAGATGTCAGAAGATATATCAGCCAATGTGACCGATGCCAAAGAATGGGTAAACCGACTCCAAGGGATGAGATGCCTCTCCAACCTCAAGTGACTCTTGAGCCATTTGAGAAGTGGGGTATGGATTTTGTGGGTCCAATCAACCCTCCTTCGAGGCAAAGGTCTTACATCATTGTGTGCACTGACTACCTGACAAAGTGGGCAGAGACTAAAGCAATCAAGGCAGCAACAGAAGAGAAGGTGGCCGAGTTCTTAAGAGAAAACATCTTCTACAAATTCGTCTACCCAAAAGAGCTGGTCACCGATCAAGGGAGCCAGTTCACATCCAACTTGATTGAAGACCTGCTAGCTCACCACAAGATCAAGCATAGGACTTCCACCCCCTATCATCCACAGGCAAATGGGCAAGTGGAAGTCACCAACAGAGCATTGGAAGGGATTTTGACTAAGGTGGTGAGCAGCAGTAGGAAAGATTGGAAAGATCGCCTGGTTGAGGCCACATGGGCTTACAACACCACCTGGAAGACCACCACCAGCTTCACACCTTATGAGCTGGTCTATGGGAAGAAAGCTTTGT
This sequence comes from Pinus tabuliformis, assembly GCA_031772625.1. Taxonomy (NCBI): domain Eukaryota; kingdom Viridiplantae; phylum Streptophyta; class Pinopsida; order Pinales; family Pinaceae; genus Pinus; species Pinus tabuliformis. The sequence goes on along the minus strand of CM062805.1, from coordinate 1,165,234,523 downwards.
TGTCCATTGAGTTTGAGTACAACACTTTGAGGATGGCAGCTCAGCTAGATCTAGATCTCAGCCATGCACAACAAGAAAGGTTATTGCAGCTGAATGGACTGGACGAGCACCGGATGCAGGCCCTCCTACACTCGGAAGTGGTTCAACTTCAGAGAAAGGTGTGGCATGACCAACATCTCCATGACAAGCAATTCCAGCCGGGAGATTGGGCCTTGTTGTATGACTCCAGATACAAAGATTTCAATGGGAAGCTGAGAACCAGATGGCTAGGACCATATGAAGTGGAAAAATGCCATGACAATGGATCTGTTCTTATTCGAATCATTGATGAGGAAGCCATCCCCATGCTTGTCAATGGGCATCACTTGAAGATCTACAGGAAGCCTCTCTCAAGACAAGAGTTCATCAAAACTATGGAGAAATCAGTGATGGTCATAGAGAAGGGTTCTGCCTCTGCTTTGGGCATACCCTGAAAGATTTAAATAATAATAATAATAATAATAATAAAGATCCTTGGGTGAAAACCTTTCTGAGGCTCCCAAGGCAGGTGGTAGGGGTGAAAACCTCATTGAGGCGCCCCTATTGTCTTTCAAAAAAAAAAAAAGAGATTTGAAAAGATCCTTGAGTGAAAACCTCTCTGAGGCGCTTAAGGCAGATGGCAAGGGTGAAAACCTCATTGAGGCGCCCCTGTTATCTTTCAAAAAAAAAAGAAAAAAACAATAAGCAAAAAGATAGGGACAGCAAGTTTATAATGTAAAAATGCATGCAAGTTGCAGGTGTTCTATGAAGGTGAGGAGGACTCTTAATGCAAAGCCAAAGATCCTTATCATGCTGCCAGGGGACCTCACCAGCACCTCCTCCAAGAATATTCAGTTCCTCCAAGGTATGTGCACAATGTCATCATGGCCTGAGTCTTCTACAGGAAGATGCAGACTTTCTACAGGAAGGTGCAGACTTTTCTACAGGAAACACAACTTTTCTACAGGAAAGTTCTGTATTTCTACAGGAAGCCTCCTGTAGAAGTTCGGGAAGGGCCAGAATTCATTTTATGAGGAGATCTAACGACCAAGGGTCGGTTTGGACGCATGCAAGCTATTGTTGTCACCCTTATACATTGTTGTCACCTCTTTCTACCATCCCTGTCGACATGCAACCAAGTTACCTGCACCATCAAAGCAGATCAGTGAGTTATCAAGAGAAAAGAAATTTTTGCAATAAAAAAAAAACGTTGAGATGTCATACCATATCCATCCCAGCCATCCATGAGCTCTGTGAGTGTGATCGTGGAGCCATTGCCTTCGTCGTGCAGCATGCACCCGAGGAGGAAGAAACTGTTACAGGACATCCTGTAGGAGTCCCGTAACAGTTACGCCCGCTAGAGTGCACACCATATACGATGAAAACGTGGGTGCATGCAGCTGAAGCATCCGATCCAGTGTCAGCGGCCTATGAATGTGAACCTCCGGGCCTGTGCAAATCAAGCAGCAGCAACCCAATCCACTCATCGTCGTCCAAAAGCCTGAACAATCGTGTTGCGGCTGCACAGGTAAGTGTCTCGACCCTTTCTTCCGACGAATTGCATGAATTTTACTTTGAAAATGTTTGCAAAGTGTGAAATGGATGGGTTGAGCGGTTGTATGGTCAATCGATTGGCCACGTCGACCAGTCAGCTGGTCGAGCTGGATGTGTGAATGGTGGCCGTGAAAAAACGGGCAGTGGACACGTGAGAACTGTCCACTTGGGGAGAAACGAGTTCTAACGAGAATGGTGGCGGCGGATCTGCGGGAATGATGAAGCAGTAAGTAAACTTGCAGAAGAATGATGGTGTGACGTCGCCCAACGGTCCGGCAAGGACAGCTCACCCCCGCGCCACGGATTCCGCCGATTCAAATCTAATCGGCTAGATTATCAACCTCATGCATTTATCATTCACCATTTGCAACTCGAGTAATCATCCGGATCCCTCTGCAGTTCGATACTCCGAGTCTTTGGCCATCAGAACGCCTGTGAAGCCACAGCAAGAGCGCAGACCCACTGTAGTATCCCCCGGAAATCACGCGCTGCTCCTACAGGAAAGTTGCTCCTACAAGAAAGATGTTTCTACAGGAAGTCGGGTTCCTCATGTCAAAAGGTGGCGGATTAAAAAGGTAAGCCTGAATTCTCCATGCAATTGGTTTTTGAAGGTGGCAGAATCATCATCTACAGTCTGGTCAAAGAAAAATTGTTGCAATTGTTGTCTACCGTGCATGAACCGTCGTCCTACAGGATGTCAGTGTAATTAGTTGTGTTAAAGGTTTGCGGGGGGTAAGCTTTGTGAATTATGTGCATGACAGAGGCATAATCCTACGCTCTGTCCCAGTAGACCGAATTTCTTCCCCACTTGCCACCTCCAGCTAACACAACGGTTTTTTCACAATGCCGGGTGGATTCATCAAAAGGGAGCCCACTGATTCAGCGAAGCTAAGAGAAAATCCTGAGGTGGTGGAGCTCTTCACACGAGCACAATGGATATCCTTCTGTGACAAATTGCAGGGATATGATGACGAAGTGGCAGAAGAATTTTTGCAAGCTCTGAGGCCGAAATCTAAAACATTGGCCACCGTTACCTTCAGGGGTCTGAGCCTCAAACTCACCCCACAATTCATCAGCCGAGTTATAGAGCTCCCAATGGGATTACCATGGGATAAAGAAGAAAGGAAACTGAGCCAACAAGCTAAGAAAGAATTCTTTCCACCAGAGGAGGAATTCTCAGAAGACAAAAATGGGGTTCGTAGAACCAGTTTACTACCACCATGGGATGAAGTGAGCCTGCAAATCATGAAGTACATCACCTGCGAAGTCCATTTTAGCATTGTCTATGGGTACCACTTTCGGTTACTCAATGAATTACGGCACCAGATGGAGCTACCTGTAGAAAACAAGCTCATTCTTCCTTACTTTCTACTACAGTCCCTGATTGAGTGTGCAACCAAGCTAAAAGAAGGCATACCAGACCAGGTAGCCCACCATGGATTGATCAAACTCCTCGTGGAGGATGCGCTCCACACGTACAAGGTTCCTCTCTCATGGGAAGACTTCAGGAATTTGACAAAGGACGGGGATATAAAGATGCTAACCGAAGAGCTCGGTCCTTCTAGCAGTGAGGAGAAAGAGTCAGTGGCCACAGTAAAGAAAGAAAAAAGCCAAAAGACCCCGACCACAGAGCAGAAGAAAAAGCAAGAAAAGAAACAAGAGAAAAAGGATGACAAGGAGAAAGATGACACACCCATCTTGACAGCAAGAGAGAAAAGGTTGCAAGGCTGAGTGGACAAGGCTGAGAAGGTCCACATCAGCAAGAGTGACTCGACAGCGACCGCAACTAAGTCAAAAAGCAAAACTCATGCAGCAAAGCAACCCAAGGCGGCAACACCTGTTTCTATAGGAAAGCCGAAACCGGCTTCTACAGGAAGCCCGAAAATTACTAAAACAGGGTCTTCTACAGGAAGCCCTGAAAAAGTGAAACCCAAGGAGAAGAAAGCTGATATTCGTGAAAGGGAGGCAGCAGCTGTGCTGGCCGACCTCAGCACACCTCCTAATCCAAAGGAGAAGAGAAAGAGGGAGACCCCTCTATACTTTGAAGCTCGAAGAAGTGCGAGAATAAAGACGGGCAAGCCACAGCCCCCATCCAGCAGCCAAATCACTACAGGGGTTGCTCCTACTTCACCCAGTGAGAGGTCCCCCTCGAAGATATCGGTCACCTACGAGAGGGGGAGCCCAAAAACAACTACTTGGAAAGGAAGGGTAGACCAATCGGCTTCAAAAGCCCGGCCCAAGGTCAAGGAAACAGAGAAGAGGGAAGGAGCGGCACCCTCATCACCACCAAGGGCAGAGCAAGCAGAGCCACCAAGAGTAGCAAAGAAAGAGCGTATTCCGGAGCCTAGTTCCCGGCCAAGGACAAGGAGTCGGAGCAAAGTTGCTCAAGGATGAGCAAATATTTTAGGTGGGGGGTGATGATGAGCCCCAAATTTTGGTAACAATTTGGGCTCATTTGGCCTACTTACCTTGCTCAACCCTTCATTTTCTTTAGGCATCATTTCTTAGTATATTCGTGTTATTTGTAGGAAGAAGGGCAGTCATTATGCCTACGTAGCTAATACATGATGATTTCAGGTTTTTTGGCATTAAATGGAGCAAAGACCACGCAAATGGAGACAAGGAGACAGCCAAGGTAGCATTGCGGGTTTATAGGGAGGTTGTCCACAGTCTTGAATGACTTCCCTCGTGATCTCCACCCCAACTCCGAGCTCCAACAGCTATCACCACCGAGCTAGAAGGCAGCCAACGGATTCTACAGGAACAGCAGTTCACTTTCAGTTGGACAGCCAAGCTCCACTAATTGAGGAGGCCAGCTTGGCCCTCATCATGTATAAATGTTAAGGTTGTTGCCTTCGATGAGACTCTTGAACTTTTGTTATAGATTTTGGATTACGAGCTGTAGCTCTGTTTTTGCTCTTTGTAAGTCAATTTTTGGCATGTTGTTAGACTCATGATTATGATATTTTAATAAAGGCAGTCAGATTTGGATTCGATTCTGAGTTCTTAGGGGAGCTATAGCTCTCAGGTTAGGGCCCAACCTGAGAGCAATAGACCTCCTTTCCTTTGTATTGTTACTTGTTTTTTTTTCATTGCATTTCTTTTCTTTACATGCACTTGAAAAATACAGTTTGCTGAGTTGATTGTTTCGGTTTGGTTATGTAGGTTAGTTTCATGAATGCAGTTGTTTCATTAGTTCAGAATTAGCGTAGGGAGATTGAAGTTAAGTTGAGTTCAAAAAGGTTGAATGCATTCTCACTTTCACCTCTGTTTGGGGACCGGAAGTGTAGACCGTGCCAACTACCAAAAACACTGCTTTAACATATGCATGCAAGGATTGTTGTAATGTTTTCGATTGAAGAGTTGTCCATGCGATTTCATCTTGAGTAATGACTTTTTGGTTCAGTATCATGCACGAATTCCTTTCAACTTACATTGTTGTTCTTTGATTCCTAATAAAACAGTTAGAATAGGTTGGTGAACTTTCGTTTACATGCAAGATAAAGGTGATTTGTTTCATTTACACTGCGCAGCACCACTTCATCGTGTTCTTATCCTTCTGAACCGTGTCTAAGCCACCTACTCATCCTCTGTTCAGCTCATTTTCCTTCCAAACCTTCTACTGTCCATGTTGCTCAATCTTTTTAACCTACCATTGCCTCTACCCTTCTATCGACCAACCAGCTCTATCCACTCTCTCTCCACCTCATCTCTCTGTCCATAGGTCATCTCAAGCTCCTCTTCCATCTTACCCATCCATCCATATAGTTCCTTCACTCCTCCATCACCCAAAACTCCGACTGTAGGACATCCTGTAGAAGTTAGCAGACATCCTGTAGAAATCTCGAGTTTCCTGTAGGATCCCCTGTAGACATCCTGTAGAAGCCTGCAAACACGGTTTCCGAGCACCTGAACGTTGTGGACTTCTGTGGAACGATGTGAGGGATCCCCTGGAACCTCTCAGAGCCTTCCTAACCGTTTCCCAAACCTTCCTCCCTTTGAACTACCCCTGCACAATCAAGACCTAGTAAGAAGCACAATCACAATAACTCCACCCACTTGAGCAAAAATACAAAAAGGTATTCTCTTCAATGAAAGTAGTTCAAATTCATGCATCTCATCTCACTAGAAGTAATGGCATCATTTCTAGAAGTTTGCACTCCCACCATTGCATCATAGAGATTAAACTAGTTAGATTAGGGTTTACTAGGGTTTCCCTGTTTGGTTGGCTTTCAGTTCATTCTTGCAAAGTAGGTTAATTTCCTTTAAGATAGCCTTCGTTCATCATTTAGAAAGCTTCTTCTGAGAACATATAGAAGTTGGCTTGAGCCCTAGCGGACTTGTGCCAGCTGACCAAGTGACAGCTGCGACAAGAGCTAGTACTTGTGCATACAGCACCGTCGCTTCCAAGTTTGTTACGAACTACCGGGTTGATAAAATTAGAGATAGGAAGCTCCAGGAGTTGTAGCATTATTGCTACAATACTGGAGCCCACCAGCGGTACATCCATTCCTCTGTTCCAAAGGATGAATACGCTATGAAGTAAGTAGAGTGGTTATTTCACCATCATTCTCAGTTATTTTACGCTAGCATTTGACTCCCGTGACTTCCACAGTAAGGATTGAAAGCAGTGAGCGCCACAACGAGGGAAATATAACCATTTGGTTTCGACAAGGATTGAAAGCAGTGAGCGCCACAAGAGGGGAATATAACCATTCGGTTTCGACTCCCACCAAAGTCACAAGACATTCGACCGAGCATCATATTGGATATTAAGTGAGCGACACCACCAGGTAATAAATTGAAATTTCTTTGTTGAAATTGCTAGAGCACGACCCTCTGCCAAAATGACCAATAGGGTCGAGCCGAGCATGTTTGACAGTTCTCAATATCATGAAGATTGCATTTCGATTCTCAGAGAGATACAGTGGTTGCCATTTTTAGAGAAATTTCATGGAAGTAATGAAGAGGTTACCAAACAATTCACCTTCACATTCAATGGAGAGAAAGCCCTGATAGGTAACTTCTCATTCAGGGTTTCAGAGGACACTATAGCCCAATCAATAGGGATTAGCCCAGAAGGGGAGAAGTACTTTAAAACAAAGCAATTTAAAGAGAAATCGTGGACTCAGTTTATGTCTAGATCTAGAGTCTCATCAGTTAACTGGAAGAAAGGTGTTCCAAGGAGTTGGTTGATGCATCCCTGGGATGAGATGGTCTATATTCTCCAAAAATTCGTAACCTGCGAAGGCCGTTATAGTATTGTCTATCTATACCATATTAAGTTACTGCTACACTTGAAAAGACAATGCGTTATCAGCCTACCATATTTTCTATTACAAAGCTTAACCAAGATGTCGAAGACCATACAAAAGCAGAAGGGAAATGAGGACAAGAGCCTATATCACTTTGGCTTAATTAAAATTCTTATTGAGCATGAATTGTAGAGAAGAGGGAAACCGCGGAAGGAGTTCTTAGCTGCTAATCAAATTAAAGATGAGGAAGACAAAGAAGAACTGTAGGAGAACTCAGGTTTCATGAAGGATATCGATGAAGAGATCCCAGTATCCAAAGCCAGCAAGGTACCTCCACCTATGAGCAGCATAAGGACTAGGAAAATGAGAAAAGAAGATGCTCAGAAGGCAGAGCAAGATAAAATTTTCACCACTTATTCAAGAAGAACAAGGAGAGCACCAAAAGCCCAGTTACAAGAAGACCAGCTTGAATCCAATGCACCTATACCAATGGATATTGAAAGTAGTGACCACTCACCACCAGGACCAGGAGCTGATATAGAGGTTGAAAGCCATAACGGGCAGGAAAAAGGTTCACCACCTCCCATTAAGAAACAGAAGAAACTGGAGAAACAAATTGAGAAATTGAAGGAAGAACTCATGGAGGCTAATATGTTAGAAAAGGTTATCAAGAAAGAAAATGAGATGCTCCGAGCGTAGAGTAAAGAGACCCATCAAAAGAATGAAAAGTTAAGGGAGAGAATCAGTGAACTTGAGGCTGAGCAAACGGATATTTGTAAATGGGCCACCAAGTGGTACAACCAGAAGAAGACCCTCAAAGAAAAATACAAAAGATTAAAGCAGGAGCTCCATGGTCAGAAAGATGCCCAGGTGAAAAAGAATGTGGATACATTACTAAAGGCAGCAGAGATCCAGGCAGGGACAGAGTTCAAGGGAAGCACTTCGGGGTTAGCATGAGGACATGCTAATTCATTAAGTCGGGGAGAGATGTTGGTACCATCCTATGACCTCATTTTTCCTCCTAAAACATATCATTTGCCTACTTCTTTCCATCATATATCTCTTAGAACCCTTGGAAATTGATTAGTTAATAGTCCTATAGTTATTAAAATGCATTGAAATTGATTTAGGAGTTTTATGTTAAAGAATTAGGGATTTTTGGTAAAATGGCTACAGGAAGTTCCAACATCCTGTAATTGGTTCATTGTTTGACATGTGGCATGACAGCTGGGCTAGAACGAAGGGTAGGGATGAAAAGTAGAATGTCCAAGCTTGGACGAATACCTATCCTACAGCAGAATCGACCTTCCTACATGCGCGATCAACAGTGGTCAAAGTATAGCATGTTGGCGACAAAGGCAGCAACAGCAAAGCATTCTAAATTGATTTAGTTTTGTTCCTTTTTGAAATCAGTTTAGGATAGAAACATTTTAAAAACCTCGACATGATAAAAGCGGCAACAGCCATATCATGAATGTACATTCATTTTCGAAATGTAAGGGTTGTAAAAACATATGTAAATACAGTCTTGTGTAATCAATGTATTGGTAATCGTTGTATCATTTGAAACAGAGTTTGAACTTAATATCAAGAACACAGTTACAGTTACGATCTTTGTCTTGTTGCGTTGATTTGATAATCGGTTGAACCACAGTCCAGTATACCTCTGGAACACGGACGGGCCCTGCGTTAAACTGGTATATTGTTATTTCCTTTTCATTTGCAACTTAGGGTATTACATGACATGCACAGTAATTAGAATTGGTTGTTGATTTTAATCGAATGCGTATGGTTTATGTTTATGAGATCGCTTGAACAGTTCATCACCGGGATCGTGAATCGTATCCTGTAAGGGATTCGATCCTCTGTTGTCCTCTAAAGCAATGTTATGAACTCTGCTTTCATTTCAAAGTATGTTTATAATTTCCAGATGTCTTTAGCTTGCATGAATATTAGTGAATGCTGAGTATTTGTTAAATAGGGGTTTCGTGTATGGTGTCTCTGTAAGGAGATTGAAATCTTGGTTTGAAGTGATACACAGTGTTTTAATTTGATAAATGAATTGAGTGACAGTGTGGTAATTAGGTAGATTAACTGAGTGACCTAGGTGTTTGGGTGATAGGTAACATACCTCAGTCTTCCCTAAAGAAGTCCTGTGACCTACCATCATAACCACTTAGCTAATAATCCTTTATGTCTATATACTTTAGACGCATGCCTCTAAGTCTACGCATCCTGGTCGATAATAAATATAGCCTAGTCTAGCACCCTAGATAGGACACTACATATGGACATATTAAAATGTAAATATTTTTATTTAATTATTACAAACACCTAATTTATTAGAAATATTTTTATTATATATATTCAAAATTTGGCTACAAAATAAATGCTCAACTACTCTTAAATTTTATCTCAAAAATCATTTAAATAAAAGATAAAATAGCATGTGTTTTGTTAAGGCTGTGATGGTGAAAAGGTTATTGGTTTGAAACTCTATGGGCAAAATACAACCATGTTAAAGGTTGGGGTGGTTCAGGCTAAGTGGATCCTCATGTGATTTTAACATCTTAGGTGCCACTCTATGGGCAAAATACAACCATGTTAAGGGTTGGGGTGGTCGAGGCTAAGTGGATCCCTGTGTGATGTTAACATCTTAAATGCCACTCTATGGGAAAAATACAACCATGTTAAGGGTTGGAGTGGACGAGACTAAGTGGATCCCCGTGTAATTTTAACATCTTAAATACCGCTAAGTTGTGGTTACCCAAGCCACGAGTTAAAAGTACCAATCATCAGTAAAAACAAACAAACAAACATACTTAATAATTAATATATATACTTTAAAATTATACTAAACATGAAAATCCAATAAATTAAAGTTCTTCCATAACGAGCATTTGTTATAATGTGGTTTTATTGTTAGTAAACCATTTGGTTGATTTTTATAAAAACACAAACACAACATTATTTAGCTTCTCTTTTAATTAGAATTGCAAAAATAGTAGAAGTTAATATATGTAAGTTTATGTTAGGAAGATGTTATATATATCTTCATGTTATAGTTATATATATATATATATATATATATATATAACATTTTTTTTATTGAATGTTTATAGATATTAAAGTTTTAGTGTTTTGTTAAATATGTTTATTACTTTATATCAAATTAATAATTTAGACAATATATTTGTTTAAGAAATATAATGTTTTAATTTGGTATATTATAATACAAATAGAAATTGATATTTATGAATATTGAAAATAAAATTTAATTTAATAACCGAGTAAATTCTAAGTTGTTTGAGATTGTTCTACAATTTGTTTCAAATTTATTCTCAGATGAGGTAATAAGGATGCATTTTAGGCAAATGACCACCATAGTTCTACTCCCATTTTGAGGATCAACACAACACTGGCATGTCTACTACACAATCATAACATATGGGATTTAAAGGAGTTTGAGGTGGATAATTAAACCATTATTTCCATAATTCTTGTTTATGGGATGGAAATTAGCTGCATTATCAATCTGTTCAAGAAGTTTCAATACCCAAGATTTGTTATAATTTCCACGACCAATGAAAGAATGTCGAATTTGACCTTTTATTGCTTGCTCTCAAGCCATTTCAAACCTCTTCCTTTTGTGTGATAGTACTCATGAATTGCTCTACCTTTCTCTTTGTTGTTTCCTCTTCATGGGCTCTAGTATACAATTTGTTCCCTTCTTAATCCTTTCATTCTCTTTCACACCTCTATGGAGAGGAAAAGTTTTAATTTAGTGTTGTAGCTAACATATGATAGGGTGAGGCCTTTGACTAGTAGATTGGGGCATGTGTAGTCACGTTGCCCTTCATATTTTTTGAGCTTATGCAACCCTTCTCTCTTAGACTGTAGACATATGGCTCGTCACAATTATGGCACAAGTGGACAAAGTGGAAGACATCATTAACCTATGTCCCTTGCCCAACAGGGGGGTTCATCTTCAACAACACATTTTTGGGAGAAAATTCCACTAGAAGTTCATTTTGAGATAAAATTTGATCAAGCACAAGCACAAATAGAAAAGGGGATTTCTATCTTGTGCAAAAATAGAGGAGGGAATTTCACCCTAGGTTCCAATTACTAGAAAGAATAGACACATAGACATTAAATCTCTAAAATCGTGGAGCTATATTGGAAAATTGACAATAACTGGAAAAGTCCCTATGGAGAGAAATATAGCTTATTAGGATATTCTTCTTCTGTTGGATGAGTTGCAACTTCAAATTGAGTGGATAGCAAAGTCAAATAATTGGGCAAGAAAATTGTAGAATTTGAAAATGTGTATGCAGCATATATATATATATATATATATATATATATAGCCAATTTCTAGTATGTTTAACCTATGCTATTTTTGTTAGGATAATGTTTTTATCAATTTTTTATATTTATATCGAAGTTCCAAAAATTCATATAACATGATATTATATAAGATATAATTTTTTTTTATAACTAGAGAAATCTACAATTAGGCGAGTATGAGTTGGGATTGTACTCACATGAGATGGGGTTAATTCTAATACTACTGTTATAACCACAAGGTGTCCATGACTACCCCTACCCACACTTTCTCCTATCACAGACAGGGGCATATTTAATTGGTATCCTTTACACAAGGAGTACCTTAACAATACATAATATCCCCCACTATTCTACACCCTGAGGGGTTCATAAAGAGATGATTTATTTGTCCTAGGTTAGTACTATCTATAATGGTTGGAAGCACAATTTGTTCTCCCAGTTACCTAGGTTTAATTCGAAGGGACATGTTTGACCCCTCGTGATAAGGCTCAAAGAGTAGGCAACCCCTACAATAGATCTCACTTCGGTGGGGTTGGGATGTCTCATCTATTTCTCTTGATAAGTGCTAACTCATAAGTTATTAGTATATATGGCCATAGCAAGGTTAGGACATCTTCACTCTTCCAAAGTGCTAAGTCATTGGATGGGGATGTCTCATTTGTTGTTGTTAAGTGCCAAGTCATAAGTTATTAGTATATTTAGCGCTAGTGGGGTTAGGATGTCTCCTTCTCTGGTGGGGTGGGGATGTTGCATATCTTGCTCTTGCTAAGTGCTAAGTGCTAAGTCATAATGTATTAGTATATTTGGTCCTAATGGGGTTAGGATGTCTCTGCTCTTCCATAATGCTAAGTCACTTTCCAGGTCATAAGTTATTCATATATTTGGTTGTTGGTGTTATGGTGGTAGTACTCTTGGTGTTATAGTGGAAATCATGTCATAGAGGTAGTATTCTTGGTGTTATAGTGGCAACTGGAAAGTTTGATTGTGGGCCTTGCCCGGATTACTCCTACCAATTACAAATTCACCATGGTAAAGTAAATAAATAAAGAGATATTTTATTTACTCCAACAAATTACAAATTCACCATGTTAAAATTGATAAATAGATACTTTATTTACAAATACATGAGAAGATTTTATACACTAAATTTAAGATTTTAAAAATATATTTTTGGGTTGAGAGGCATGTACGACCCGATATAGGGGAGATGTTGTAGTGGTTGTAAATGACATATGTGGTAATGGTTTTAAATGGGTGTAAACATTTTAATGTATAGTAGAGATGTTGTAGTGTGTGTAAAATAAAGCATGATACCAAATAATAATAATAATAAAACATAAAATTGGCTCAATTAAAAAATAATAATATAAAGTAAAATGTAATAAAAATAATAAATAGATTCAATTCAATTTGTTAGATCGTAATTTTTTTTAATTATAATAAGCATATCACATTAAAATAAATTAAAATAATAATAATTCACATTTAAAATGAAAATAAAAATATTTATTTGTGTGTATCTCTGTTATAAATTTAGATCCATTTGACCATATAAATTTATCAGAATCTGGATTAGGGACAAAAATTTTCTCAAAAATCAAAGTGCTCAGAATCGATAAGAACCTAAATGAAAACATCCGTCTTGGCGATACGATACCAACACAGCTCATTTCACTCAAAATGAAGTTTGTATGAGAAAGTTAGAGCCTGTTGTCGATTTCGTCAAAAATGCAAAATTTGGTTGGCTAGGATGTTGACTAGGCATCCGTACAACCTAGTCAACAAAAGGAATATTTCAGGGGATATTCCTTAGAATATTCTAGGGAATATTCCTAGACTATCCCTTGGAATATTCCTAGAATATCCCCATAGGTGGTTCAATGAGCTTGTGACAAGTGTCTCTATGTGATTGGTCTAGAGGATTTGGGTGGACCAATGAGAAGGTGACATGTGGAAAGACCGGAGGCCGCCACGTGTCCCTCCCAAAAGGTCTATGAGCATCAACGCGTAATGGAAAAAGCTTGGTTGGCAGGCCAGGGAGTCAAACCCATGAGCTCGCCTGAATAAGTGAAATGCTCTACTGCCATACCATACATGTTACTTAATATGTAAAGGGCACAATTACCATTTAAAGTTTAATGCCAAAAGTTTGGAGGTAAACCGTTAGAAATAACTGCTAAACATAACCTCAACATGTGAACACGCCAAAAGATAACTTCTAGCAGTTATGTAACCGCTAGGTAGCATTAACCGCCTGATAAAACCTCCGCATGTGACCAACAAACCTTAACCGCTAGCATTTTATGCTAACTACGTGATTAATCCGTTAACTACAGTGTAGCATTAATTAAACATGCTTAAAACTAATTCAACTGCATATTAAGTTGGGGGATCTTTTGGTTGTTCTGCTAAATCCATAACTAACTCCAAATTTGCCAGAGTTAATTGGAGTTTCTCCAGATTTAGTGGAGATTTCCTAGGAAAAATTGAAGAAGCCATAACTTTGGCAGCTTTCGACCAATTTTGGCTCAGAAAAAGTCATTCCTTGATGATTTGGATGCTTTGAACACAATGGAATAGGTTTCAGAAGAAGAACGAAACTTTTGTATGTGATTTTTCTACGTTGAATTTTAAGGAAGCATAGGGCCACTAGGAGAGGAGGTCATACCTAGATCAACTGAAGTCCAATTGCAGAGCTTGGAAGGTCATTTCTGGGGTTTTTGGGTGTTAGGAATCCAATGGAGTAGGTTGCAAATCCATTGGAGAATTTCAGGTGCATGTAATCAGAGAATTGACCATTAATCCAAAGACGGCTTAGCCATTGAAGCATGTCCAAGGAGATATAGCCCAGGAGGGGTGATGATCCGAGTTGACTCAGCTCTTGATTTAACCAAGATCTTTTAATTTTGTGATGTGATTAGAGTTGCATTTAAAATAAAATAATTGAACATATATGCATGTTCTAAAGAAGAAGGAACATGCCAATCATCAGCAACATAAAATAACATGATGTTGATAATGGAGTTTGTCAAGGAGGGACTACGTCTCCAGGCCCCAGTGTTAAGATGGTGTAGGCCGCTGCATTAAATGTTGTCAATAGTGATGATGTACATAAGTGGTGACATCGCTATCATACAAGGAAAATTCCCTCACGCAAGAGTGGCTCCACGAGATGTTCCGCTATAGGAACTCTCAGTAAAAAAGGACTCCTATCAGTATGACATAACTCATGCATGATGATAATGAGCATCCCACCAACATGGCATTAAAGGGATCTCAATGAAAACATACATGGTGACACATGAGTATCTCGTTAACATAACAACAAGGGATATCAAACAAAACATGACGAATCATGACAACAAGTACATCACACATATGATTCTACGTCACATCAAGCAGGAATCATGAAACAAGCAAGAAAATGAGATCCCACATCAAACAACAAACCTGGATCTATACAACACATAGCAAAAGAAGTACATGGACACACTGCATATACCTCACATCCTAGGGCCATCTGAAGAAAAGGATGTCAAACTGTTGAAGCTGGTCGTACCATCAAACTCGCGGCGTCAAATTTCATGGAAATGACTGCTCGCACATGAATGCCGACCCCTGCAGTCCACTTTAAAAAGTGGCCAAAAAATAGAATGACCAAATGGAAAATCTGAATGCACCATCAGATTTGTGGCATCGAATAGTGAAAAATCAACTGTCAAATTTATGAATTCTGATAAAGTGAAAATCTAGGGCTTAAGGAATCTTTTAGATTCCCTATAGCTTCCTCAAATATTCCTTCCTCCTGGTCATCTGAATATTTGCTGCTCAGATCAGGAAATTGATTATGCCATCAGGTTCGTGTTGCTGAGAGGTGTAAGATCGACATAAAATTTGTCCGATTTGGACCCTAGCAAAATTTCACCCTCCCGCAAATTTGGCTCAATCATGGTTTTCCCTGCTCTTTTTTAAGCTCATGGTTCCACCTGCAAATCAATTAATTAAAAAAAATGCCTCGAAAATCATGTTCGGCTCCTGGTTTGATCCGAGCAGAGCATGGTTCCACCTTTCACAATTAAAACATTATAATCCTCAATCTCTGTGCCGGGTTCGTCCTCCTTCCTTGTGCATTGAGCAAAATGGGTTTATATAAATTTTTCCCAGCATATATACAAACCTCGGGCCATTGGCATGATGGTAAAGATAGATGAGTGGTTGAGGATGGTTCGGGGGATCAAATCCCACCCCTCATTAATATGGCGCATTATGTTTTGTTTGGATTGGGTCGTTTGCATATTAAATGGGGTTGGTGGTTATATTAAAGTTTTGGGCGTGTGAGTGAGGATGCCTGGGAGGCGGGCCGGCCACACCAGCCGCGCAGGTTCTAGCCCTGCCACCCTCGGTTCAATAAATGGCATACGGAGGTTAGGTGTGGGCCGGGTGCATTGGAGGTGGCCCACCCACAACCCTTAATATAGTTTTAATGTGGTTGGAGGGTCCAGCGGGGTCATGGCCACCAACCCATTAATAATATATTTGGTTATGGCAGTTGGTTGGGGGGGCTGATGGGGGTCATGGCCCATCGGCCATATTTTATTTTTAAAATTTGTTTATAATGATGGGTCCAGTGAAGGTGGTGGGAGTCATGGCTTGCCACCCCTTTTTTAATATTTTTTTTTGAATTTGTTGTTATAAAACACATTTTTCGAATTTGTCTAATATAGGGGATGTTAGACAAATTAACGATCCAATAAATTTTCCCACTTTCAAGACGTAAGTTTCATGCCCCGGGGTTAGTCAAATTGTAGGGCACTTAAACTTGGCCCACAACCCAACTTTGACCAAAACTTTGACTAACTTGTTCTCCCTTATACGAGCTTGAATTGACGAAACGTTTGCACCACTGTTATCAGGATGACAAGATCTACACTCTGGTGGTTTGAAAGCATTCTAATGACTTCCATTTTTGAGCTTCCAGAAGCCCTCTTTATCCTGTGTGTGTCACTGGAGCCACCTAGATCAATCCTCCCCACTGAGGAGCTTTTGGTCCTCCAAAAGCATGAAAGATACTCTGCAACTTCTCTACACCTTGTCTGCATCACAAGCGTCCTGAAAAGGTCTCGCTTCCATCTCCTTCACCTTCGTTCTTCGGAGCCTTAAACGATGAGCCGACACCTACAACATCTATAGTACATTGCTTTTGCAAATTGCATGCTTGTCTTACCTGACCAACTAATGACCCAAGCATGTCATACCTGCCACAAGTTTATAACATGTACTCGGTGGTCAAGTTTATATCGAGATGGAAAAAATACCCCAGCTACCAAAACAAGGCCAACATATCATGGTTGCTTCAACAAGTGATGAAAAACACATCATCAATGCAACACATGATTTATAAAGATAAGGCCAAACACTATTTTTGCTTTGACAAGTGATGGAAACACAACATCACTTTCATAGTTTATCATGCAACTCAAAATAAGACCAGACATCATTGTTGCTTAACAAGTGATGAAAAACACATCATCACTTTTACATTTTAAAATGCAACAAATGATTTACAAAAGCACGACCATGACAAGCTAACATATCTAGAAACCATTTTTCACTTATCAATGTGAATGGGTCACCTCCTTGTGGCGCATTCGCAAGTCGAACAATCATTTCATCTGGTTCATGCACAAATGCTTTGTCTTTAAGGCGATGCTCTAGATGGAGCCTCCAACAAGTGGCTCTTTGATGGCCAACTCTGTTGCAATGACTGCAATACATCTTCTTCCTCCAGATCTGCTTAACAAGTTTCTTTTCCTGCTGTTGAGAGGGTCTTTCATGCCTCCTTTTGTGTGATGCTATTCTTTTCCAACACTTAGAAAATGTATGGTTATGTAATCCATAAAAGGTACATGTTTTTTGATGCCATGTTTTACGTTCATCATTAACAACATAATTATAATTGAAATGAACATTCGAATGTTGAGACTGGTTATACCTTTCCTTGTTGTCTCTGATTTCATTATGGCGATGAGAGCTTGCCTCAACTCTTTCCTTGCAATAGCCACTGCCATGGGATGATGGTGATGTTTTCCCATCGCTCTCTTTCCTCGAAGATTTCAACGATGTCTCGAAAGCATCTGACACCTTTGAACATTCTCCTTGGTGTATCCCAAGCCTCCAAATCGAGGTCTCTGCTCAATCTCCAATGGTTGAGTTATGCCTTGGTCATTGAAACCAAGTTCTTATTCCTCCTTGTGCCTCATCCTGGTAAGGACCCTCATGTTTGTCCCTGTAATTGGGATCTCCAAATCTCCAACAAAAATAATACTATGTGAAGACGAAACTGAAAGGAAATCAACATCTTTTACCTCCACCATCGAGTTGGAAAGAACTGATGAGGGATGCTCATCATCTGTTGTTGGTGGTTTGCTAGCTGTCTCGGCGCATTCCCCAACTTCTTTCCTGACATACCCAAGTCCTACCTGATGGGGTAATTCTTCTACTTTGATGGGGTTGACAATGCTTTGGCCATTAATGCCCAAGCCTTTTCCCTCATACCCCATTCTCTTCAACAGTTTGGAGCCAA
Organism: Pinus tabuliformis; assembly: GCA_031772625.1. Lineage (NCBI taxonomy): Eukaryota > Viridiplantae > Streptophyta > Pinopsida > Pinales > Pinaceae > Pinus > Pinus tabuliformis. Next base: position 1,165,216,763 of record CM062805.1, on the reverse strand, counting down.
TTCATGTGGTATGATTTTCAAAAACAGTGAATCATCATCAGGAAACATACATGAATTTGAAGAACTACTTTTTACCTCACATGGGTCACGCTGCATCTTTTCCAAGGTCTCATCCTTAGCTTGCAGCGGTTGTAGCAAACTCTGTTTTCATCTTTCTCTTCATGTAGAAGCATCTTCAATTCAACATTCTCTATTTGAAAATTTTGTTTGTTGTGCTCCAGTTCTTCTAGGGCCTCTTCCGTGGCTTGCAACTGAAGTTGCAATCAGTCCTTTTCTTCTATTTCTTTTTGTAAAGCTTCATACATTATTTCCACCCTTTGGGAAATTTTGAACATGGTCTCGTACATCCCTTTTTCATCCTCTATCGTTGCACGTTCCATTGTTCACGCTTTCAATTCTCATCCACGCAAAGATCGCTCTGATATCAAACTTGATCCGAGTTGACTCAACTCCCAAATTTAACCAAGATCTTTTATTTTCGTGATGTGATTAGAATTGCATTTAAAATAGCATAATTGAACATATATGCATGATGTAAAGAAGAAGGAACATGTCAATCATCAGCAACATAAAATAACAAGACATTGATAATGGAGTTCGTCCAGGAGGGACTATGTCTCCGGGCCCCGGTGTCAAGATGGTGTAGGACGCTACATTAAGTGCTGTCAATAGTGATGATGTACATAGGTGGTGACATCGCTATCATACAAGGAAAATTCACTCATGCAGGAGTGGCTCAACGAAATGTTCCACTACAGGAACTCTCAACAAAAAGGGACTCCTATCAATATGGCATAACTCATGCATGATGATAATGAGCATCCCGCCAACATGGCATTAAAGGGATCTCAATGCAAACATACATGACGACACATGAGTATCCCATCAACATAACAACAAGGGATCTCAAGCAAAACATGACGAAGCATGACAACAAGTACATCACACAGATGTTTCCGCATCACATCAAGTAAGAATCATGAAACAAGAAAGAAAACAAGATCCCACATCAAACAACAAGCAAGGATCTATACAACACATAGCAAAAGAAATACATGGACACACTGCATACACCTCACATCCTGGGGCCATTTGAAGAAAAGGATGTCAAACTACCGACGTTGGTCGTACCATCAATCTCGCGGCGTCGAATCGCATGGAAATGACTGCTCACACATGAATGTTGACGCCTGCACTCCACTTTGAAAAGTGGCCGAAAACTAGAATGACCAAATGGAAAATCTAAATGCACCATCAGATTTGTGGCGTCGAATAGTGCAAAATCGAATGTTAAATTTCTGAATTCTGAGAAAGTGAAAATCTGGCTCTTAAGGAATCTTTTAGATTCCCCCTAGATTCTCTCCTCTGGGTCATCTGAATATCTGCTACTCAGATTAGGAAATTGATTGCGCCATCAAGTTCGTGTTGTTGAGAGGCGTAAGATCGACATAAAATTTGTCTAATTTGGACCCTAGCAAAATTTTGCCCTCCTGGAAATTTGGCTCAATCATGGTTCCACATGCTATTTTTCAAGCTCATGGTTCCACCTGCAAATCAATTAATTAAAAAAAAATGCCTCGAAAAGTGTGTTCTGCTCTTGGTTCCATTCAAGTAGAGCATGATTCCACCTGTCACAATTAAAACATTATAATCCTCAATCTCTGTGTGGGGTTCGTCCTCCTTCCTCGCACACTGATAAAAATGGGTTTCTATAAATTTTTCCTGGCGAATTTACCAACCCCGGGCCGTTGGCGCAATGGCAGAGATAGATGAGTTGTTGAGGAGGGGTCAAGGGATCAAATTGCGCCCCTCCTTAATATGGCGCATTATGTTTTGTTTGTATTGGGAAGTTTGCATATTAGATGGGTTGGTGGTTGTATTAAAGTTTTGGGTGTGTGTGAGGGTGCTCGGGAGGCAGGCTAGCCACACCGACCGGGCGGGTTCGAGCCCTGCCACCCTCAGTTCAATAAATGGCATACGGAGGTTGGGTGTGGGCCGGGTCCATCGGAGGTGGCCCGCCCACAAACCTTAATATAGTTTTAATGTGGTTGGAGGGTCCAGCGGGGTCATGGCCATTGGTTGGGAGGTGTGGAGGGTCCAGGGGGGTCATGGTCATTGGTTGGTTGGGGGGGGAGGGGGCAATGGGGGTCATGGCCCATTGGCCATATTTTATTTTTAAAATTTATTTATAATGATGGGTCCGATGGAGGTGGTGGGAATCATGGCCCACCACCCCTTATATATATATATATATATATAATTTTTCTTTTTCTTTTTCTTTTAAAACACATTTTTCAAATTTGTCTAATATAGGGGATATTAAAAAAATTAACAATCCAACAAATTCGCCCGATTTTGAGACCTAGGTTTCATGCCCCAGGGTCAGTGAAATTGTAAGACACTTAAACTTGGCCCATAACCCAACTTTGACCAAAACTGTGACTGACTCATTCTCCCTCATATGAGCTCGGATTGATGAACCGTTCGCACCGTTGTGATCAGGAAGACAAGATCTGTGCTCTTGTCTTTGTTCGAAAACATTCTGATCACTTTGATTTTTGAGCTTTTATAAGCCCTCTTTGTCCTGTGTGTGTCCCTGGAGCCACCTGGATTAGGTGAACTCCTTTATTAGATTTTTGTTTATGATTTTGTTGTGTTTTAATTCTCTTCATTTAATTGTTGTATATATGTTTGTAAACAGCTAATTAATTTCAAAAATTTCTCATAAAAGACACACAATGCTTAACACATAATTCCTCACATTTTGGTTAATATGAGACAATCCTAAACAGATTTTTAATACTAATGAGGGAGCGCATAACATGAACAAGTTTTCCCAACCTTTCAAATCAGGTTGGTATCAGAGCATTGTTAGCTCATTTTAATCTTGAGATGGTTTGCCAAGTTTAGCTAGAAAATTAGCTATTGGTATTGTATTTGTGCAAGGAGAATTTAATTGTGTGCAAGTTTATGTGATAGCAGCTTCAACAAGTGATGCTTCTAATTCATCTTCCTTAGCAAGAATATTTGATAAATAGATGTTGCAAGAGTTTATCATCATGAGAGATATGGTGCAAGAGCAATGTGAAGATAGGAAGGAGAACACTATACTTCAAGAGCAGTTGATGGCCATAAAGGAAGAGAAGCAAGAGCTTCTTGAAAAGATGCATGAGATGGAGATTCAACTCCATGATGCCAAGTAAACCCTAGACAAGTATGTGCATGAAAATGAGATATGCAATTCAAGTTTATCTTCAATTTCCTCTCAAGATGAATGTTTTGGTGTTTATGAAAGACACACTAGAGGAATAGAGTCCAAATTATTGAAGAAGATGGGCTATGAAGGTAAAAGGTTAGGCAAACATGCACACGGCATAGTTGAGCCAATGGTTGTTGAGGAAAGGCCTAGGTATTTGGGTCTTAGTTATGGACAACGTGATGGAGAATGCTCCAAAGCCAAGGAGGCACATGAAGGTGTTCCAAGAAGGACTTTCTTACATGCTCATTACCTCAAGTTTGTGAAGTTTGTGTCCATGAGGAATGAAAAAGTTTTATATCCACTTTGCAAGAAGATGCTCATAAGCATTCAACTAGTGGAAATGGCAAACAAGAGGATGTTGAAATCTCTAAGGTCATTGAAAAAATTGTTGGTATTCCGAAGAGAGCCACTAACTCATCAAATTCACCTCCTCAAAAAGGTGACAAAGGTGAATGTGCAAGGTATAAATCTGTCTTTAATCAAGTTTCTTTTGATTATGATAAACATGGTAAATCTTCACATAAGATTTGGAGAAAATTTACATGTTCCTTTTGTGGTTTGAATAATCATACTATTTCGAGGTGTTGGAAGAGGATATCCATACACAAGAAACTTTCAAAACAAAAGAGACAGAAAGCCAAAGGTCCATCAGATAATGGAAACCATGTTGAAAAGAAGATGCATGTCTTCAAATTCCTCTGAGATGTGCGCAGATTGCTTACCAACATCTGCCTGCCTCTTCAAACACTTAGTACCAAAATGGCCATATCTTTTACAATAATTACATTGAACTTTAGAAATATCATACCTTTTACTCCCTCAATGCCAGGTTCTATTGTAACTCCCCCTTAAATTAAGAGGACATTGCTGAGATTTCTCTTCGTGATCATAATTATCTCAGGGACGTCTTTGATCTCTGCTGCCTCGTCCTCTATTATTTGATCTTCCTTTGCCTCTTCCTCTAAGAAATTGAAGTTGAGTTTTGAAGGCATTCTCCCACGAGCTATCATCATATATTGACATCCTGGATTCATGTGCAATCAATGAACCAGTCAACTCTTCAATTTGCATTTGACTTGTGTCCTTGAACTCTTCTATGGATACAACAGTCACTTCAAATTTCTTTGGCAAACTTCGAAATACTTTCTCGATCACCCTCTTGTTTGAGAGTTCTTCTCCATATTGTCGCAATTGATTAACAACACTCATGACTTGAGTCATAAAAGCATCCACAGTTTCACTGTCTTTCATTTTCAGATTCTCGAAATCTCTTCCCAAATTCTGCAGTTTGACATTCTTTACTTTCACTGCACCCTGATAACATGATTCAAGGATGTCCCACTGATAACATGATTCAAGGATGTCCCACGCCTCTTTCAAAGATTGTGCATTTGATACGTTTGAAAGTATCACGTCATCTAAGCCTTGTTGAATAAGACCAAGAGCCTTATTGTCTTTCTTTCCGTTTTCTTTCAACAATGTTCGTTAAGCTTTTGTAAGAGCCATCATTGTTGCCTCATTAGCAGGGTCAAGATATCCATGAGTAACAAATCCCCAAAGATCATGAGAAAGCAACAATGTTCTTATGAATCATAACTTTTTTCAGTTAAAATAGGAATTGACTGAGTAGTGTTGGTATTTGAAGCCATTTTATTTTGGTTTACCAAATACTTTAATTTCTCAAAAAAAACACCTCTTGACTCAATCCACAATGGTAAAAAAAAACCTTTAACTCATTAACCACTTAATGTTAATAAGCTAAGTAGACCCACACATAGTAGACAAAAAAATACTTGGATGGAAAAATAAATATATCCAATACCAAAGAAAATAGGGCTTTAATATAAATTTCTTCCTTCCAACTATGTAGATAAAATTGCTGGAAATAAAAAATGTCCCCATCTACTCAATTGAAACTTCTCTAAATTTAAAAAACATTCTCAAAAGGCCTTCAAACATGGAATTTGAAAAATATTTCTACTCCCAATCAAAAACTGGCAATATCATGACAAAATAACTTACAATATTGGTAGTTGCCACTTATTGCAGATTTATCTCTTCTTCCTTCAAACTTTACGGTGACCCATCTAGACACACACTGCCTCACAAATCTTCCGCAGAATATTGCAACTCTATTCGACCACGCTCAGCAATGGATCTTCACAAAATAGATTCTGCATCACTCTCAGATTCCAGCGCTGAAATTACGGATTCAATGCACCATTAAAAAACTCCAGCAATTTCAGTCACAAGCCCTCTGCATGAATTACAAGCGCTCTGCATTGCACAAAAGTTCTGTTCAACCTCACAAAAGTTCTGTTCAACTTCACACGACAACAAATTTTAGGTGCACAGCAATGGCTTCTCAAACAAAGTCCAAACTCGCTCTGATACCAGATGAAAGAAACAGAAATACATTCAGATAACAGCTACTTCCAATGAAATTACATAACCAAAAACCGAGAGTGAATTCTCTTCATCGGGTAAGCATCTATATTTATACCAAAATTAATGTCGGTTACAGCAATTAAAATATTCATTTCCGGGCGGTGCTGCCCTTCGTTCTGCAGTGTATAAAATTAATGTCGGTAATTAAAATATTCATTTCCGGGCGGTGCTGCCCTTCGTTCTGCAGGCGGTGCTGATCTGCAGATAAAAGAAGAGCCAAGGCGGTGGCGGTCATGAAATAATTATTTTTACAGTTTGACGATGATAAGTGTTCCTTTCATCACTTTGTTTACCGTGGAAAATATGTTTAACTGAGACACATAATTGATAGAGCTTTTTCGCAAGCAATGCTTTCAGTCAGTCGATATTTAAACATTTTTCCAGGCAATGATTCTGTCTATCCATAAGCTTTTTGGTGGCAACGCTTTCAGTCGATCAATAAACTTGTTTGCAAGAAATGCTTTCAGTCGATTTTCATCCTACATTTCTGTCAAATTATCATACTAGCTATGCCTAACTTCACTTAGGCTTCTTGTTTTCATCATATATTTCCTGTAAGTTTTCATATTTACGTACAGCTTCAGCAACGCAACACACTAAAAAAAATCTGCAGAAGACACAACAAAGAGAAATTAAACCGAAATCAGGGAAAGAAGCGTCGAGATGTTATCTAGTTAGAGAGTAACGCCCAAGCTTTGAGTTTGAATATGAGTAAGGCTTGGTATATATCTTAAAATTGTTTTTGTTCGTCTAAAAATTTATCTTCCCAAGAGCTCATTTTTTCGACCCAAGGAGCCCCAAGAACCTAATTCCAAGTGGCTTGATTTCTTGGTTTTCTTTTAATAACAACATTAATGAGTCTGCCCTGCATTTGGTAATAAGAGCCCTGATAATTGTCTTCTTATTTGACCAGTAAATTATTAGAAGTTTCTATTTTTTGTCGGAATTGTCTTTAGTGCGATTTTTTGGAGATTACGGTGACGGAATCCGGCCGAAAGTAAATTATTATAAGTTTCTATTTTTTGTCGGAATTGTCTTTAGTGCGATTTTTTGGAGATTACGGTGACGGAATCCGGCCGAAAGTAAATTATTATAAGTTTCTATTTTTTGTGGGAGTTGTCTTTAGTGCGATTTTTTGGAGATTCCGGTGACGAAATCCGGCTGAAAAAATTGAGATTAAATCTTGATTTGTATTATTTAAAATGGTTTTTTAACTACATATTTGGATTCAGCACCCTGAAAACCCCTGGGACGCTTTGATTGTGCAGAAATTAGCTATCAAAATTGCGATTTCAATAAATTACTCCGGATTTTGACCGGAAAACCCACCAAAAAAACTTCCAAAAAATCTCTTTAAAAACAACTCCTTTTTGCCATTTTAGAAATGTCGACCAATAAATTAGGGTAAATTTCCCACTTTTTGCCATTTTAAAAATGTCATATGCTGAGCATGACTGTGCAGGGTTATGCCTAATTTTAATAGTTAATTATTTTTTTATCATATCATTGAATTAATAGTTAATCCATTTATTATTATTATATTATAATTTTTCAATTTTTAGTAATTATATGGTAAAAAGATAAAGATTAAATAAAATTCAATTGAGAGGATGCAATTTAACTTCAATTATAGTGAATTAGCTATCTATTTGTATTAATTAAATATATATCTGCACTTGTTTATGCACTGCTTAAATATTATAATAATTATTAATTTGGGTAGCTTAATTAATAGACAAATAATTTTTTTAACATTTTTCTTCGTTAATCTTAATTAAAAAAATAAAATTTGAAATTTATTGAATTATAAAATTTTATAGAAGATTCAAAACTATCTTTTAAACAATAAAAAATAATAATAATAATTGAAATGGTATCACAAAATTCCAATGTAAAGAGTACATAATCTTGGTTTAGCTCTTTATGACTTATCATCTAAGAGGATATTTTGCTGTGTTCCCTATTTTCCAGCCAGCTATTGCCAAAAACTGAACGACTGCCTTTTCTAAATTTAGCCTCTCTGTTGAATTGCTGAGATATGTAACTTGCGAAAGATAAAGTATTATCAACATTTAACGAAGAGATAGTAAGGAGATAAGTGTTCTTCTATAGCTACATAACTTGAGGTAAATAAAGTGCAATAAAGATGACTTAGCCTAAGTGTCATATTTATTTGGTTTGTTAATTGTGCAGATAACTTACTATCTTGAGAAATTAAGTTAGACATATGTAATAATAGTCGGCTTCCTGGGAATTTACTCATACAATTTAACATTATTAGATTATTAGTTGGTATCTTGAGAATTGAGAATTAGTATGGTCGAAGGGGAACTCCATTCAATTTGTTCGTGTTAAAGATTTATATGCAGTTGTCTCAACTATTCTTCTGCCCATTCCTGACTTTTCCTTTCCTTCCAAATTCTGGAAATCTTCCTGTCCGTTTAAGGCAATTTCATTTTTGTGGCTGGTTTTTTCTAACAGGAACCTTACATGGGAGGTTCTTCAAAGGAAGGGATGGTTGGGTCCATGAAGATGCTCCATGTGCTGTCAGGAGTCTGAAACAAATGTCCATATGTTCTTTCAATGTCCGGCATCGTCCCAAATCTGGTATGATCTCTCCTTATCTCACGGTTTTCCTTACCAGGTTTTCTCAACTGTTCAGGATGGTTACAGATGGTGGGCTGATCAACGGCCAGCATGGAGATCGTTATTCATCAACACGTGCTGGCTCCTGTGGAAATGGAGGAATGCTTGCATCTTTCAGGAGTCCAAGGCTCCAATTGCCTCCGTTCTGGTCTATATTTCTGCTATGCACGATTCTGCTTGATTCTGCTGGTCTTCTATCACCGTTTTTTGTGGTTTATGTTGGATCTTTTCTACATATGGACCTCTCCTTTTTGGTTGACTGTTATAGCTCTCATGTTATTCTGTTTTGCACATCTGGAATGTATCGCGTCTGATCTATTCAGCATTAGTCCCATCTCTTTCTGGCCATTCTGTCGGTCGGAAGCATATGGCTTTATATGTATCTGCCTATTATATTCCCTTAATATAATATCATTATGTTTTTCTCTCTCAAAAAAAAATCTTGAGAATTTACTCCTGCGTTATCTTGAAAATTTACAAGATTCTGCTCATACGTTTATAGAATTTAAACAGACATTTATATGTGTAATTTTATTGGTAATTAATTGTAATTTTATTTGTAATTAATTGTGTAATTTTATTTGTAATGTTATTTGGTTATGATAAAATGTGCTTGTGCCTTTTTAATTGCTTTAAATTTCTATTGATATTTTAATTTGAATCTAAAATTTGAAACCATAATTGAGAACAAAGCTTCTCTCACCAAATAACTTCAAGTAGCTGTGAGTTGTTGCTGTAATGTTTATGTGCATTAAAGTTTCAAATCATAGTTGAGAACCCAGCTTCAAACCCTGGATAACTTCAGGTAGCTTTGAATTGCTGTCTACATTTTTGTGTGAATTACATTCTTGAGTGCATATATTATTCTGTGGTAGTTTTGTTGTTGGTTTAGTAATTTTTTTGAAATTACCTTTATTTCTCGCTGAGGAAAAAGGATAGATATATTAAACTACAGACCCCATTTATAAGGATTAACTGTACGCAATATGCACAAAAATACACCCTTGAAGTCCAGTGTGGGGTTCCATTTTACTGGTGAAACTTAATATCCCAATGGCTATAGTTCTACTATAAATACTGAAATGTTTGATGAGCTTGCAGTCTCAAACATTCTTTCAACCTGACAATATTAACAGCTAAATTCAGAGAGCACTGCTATCAGTATTGACAATGTCAGAGAAATGAGACAACATGGACGATCAACTGACTTGGGATCAGCTGGCTGATTGGTTATAGTGGTTATTTCTCAACAACGATCGGACCTGCGAAGTGATCTTCCAGCTGTATGTAAAATTTTCAGCCCATCTTGTCCTCTGGTTTTGTAAGGGTTTCTGCAATTTTGTTGATTTGCCTGTCTCAATAGAGTGATTGTATCTTCCATTGTGCACAGTTTGCTGTTCAAGAAACTCTGAAGTTCTTTCGAAGTTATGTTTCCCTTTTCAGCATGTAAATTCCCAAACCAGGAATAGCCATACTCTCTGCTGCTAAAGCAAAAATATTTTTAGTTTATCGATATTGTTAACAAACAAACAAAAAACGCTCACGGGGCTTTGGATTGACGGTGAATGGGTGGGCTGTTAAAGCACTACTTTCTATATATCGGATACTTAGATTAATCTTAACTAAGAAAAAAAACAAACAAAAAACAGTTATTATGTAAACTGGAGCAGCTGGCCAGCATGTTGTTAATGTGCCTTTGTGAGGGTGAATAGTGCAGTTGACAAGCATGCCATTAACTTGTCGTTTTAGTTAGGGTAGGGTGTTGTTAAAGCTCTATTAGGCTTTGAGCCAATAGAACGCTAAATTCTCAATGTTATTAAAATCAAACTCCGTTATGAAGAGTTGGTTTTGTGATTAGTGCTATGGTAAGTTTTAAGTTAGCATATAATCATAAAAGTATTTTTTAATTTATTTAAATTTTAAAATTTATCGAATTTATGGAGAGATAAAATGTTATAGGATGTTATTTTTTAATATAATTTAAAATTTGGAAGAAAAAAATCTAAGTTAAGGAATTTAATTTGATTTAATATTTGAAATAAATTTTGAGATAATTATTATTAGTATAATTATGTAACTTAAAAAGTTGATAGCTATTTATAGAGATTAATTCATAATAGACATCAAAACACTTATCTTATAATACATTTTACATTCTCAATGTATACATGTAACAAGAAAAAAATAGTAAAACAACAATAATTAGTAAAAGTTCAATATTACAATATTACTAGTGAAACTATATAAATTAAATTATTATTAAAAGTTATAGGCTTTGATTCATATTAATTATCAAAACACTTACCTCATTATATATTTCATAAAAAATCACTAAATTATAAATTTATTTCAATTATCATTTTTTATATATATATATATATATATATATATATATATATATATTAAACATATATACATTTCAAAAATATATATAGAATAAATTCTTAACAATAGAAATTTATTCCAACTTTACCTTAGAGATTCTTAACATGGAAATAAACATTATTACAATACTACAGTCCTTGGATTTGAAAAAAATCAAATAACCGGTGCATAACTTGTTAGAAATTTAATTATTCTCACATGCGGAGTTAGCTAAAACTAGAGAGTCGGTTAACTAAGTGTTGAGTATTGAGTGTTGGAGTGTTGAGTCAAGTTAAGTGATAGACTATTTTTAGTGTGTGGTTGCATGTGAATACATGTCAAGATATTTTAAGCAAGTGGCTAGTTGGAAAATGATAAATACCATTTGCATAATTCATTGTAACCAGGGTTGGAATTTGACAGGCTTTTTTAAATGACCGTCAGGCATGACGTGTTTGGAAGGATGCAGAACGTATTTTTGACTGCTAAGGTTTTTCTGAAAACGTTATTAAAATCTTATCCAAAGTCTATACCTTTGAACAAAGTGTTACTATAACACTTTATTTTGAAATCCGGACAATGGGCTTGCAGTGTAATTTTGAAATCCGAACAATTTGCTTGCAGTGTAATTTTATCTTCATAATTATAGGATTTCCTGGTTATTCTAGTCTTGCGTTTTAACTATAATATTTGTAGAGTTGTATAATTGTTGAAGCTGTGTGAATTTGCGGTTATGACCATAATATTTGTAGAGTTGTATAGTTGTTGAAGTTGTGTCAATTTGTGAATAAGGGTTTGAAAATTGGTTATAGGAAAAAAAAAAAAAAACTAGTTGCTTTCTGATGATTATTTTGAAGGATTGAAAAAATGAGAGGACGATAAGGGCAGTTTGCTCGACTTTATTTTACATAAATGTGTGGCTGAAATTAAAAGTCGTGTGCGCCATAAGCTCCGTGATTATGGCTTCGACAATACTTGCTGAAATATATTATTCATGACTATCCAGCTCAGAGATAGGTTATTATTAACTATTTTTTTTGGATTGGAATTAAGCATAATATGTTTTAAAGAAATTGTAGATTTATGTGGATTAAATTATTTTTTAAATGTATAAATTAATTCAGTGTATTTAAAACTCTCTTTAACTTTAAAGCATTAAAAATTTGATATTTTTTTTTTTTTAAACTTAGTGTTTTCTTTATGATGTTTTAATTAAAAATATGAGAACGATAAAGGCAGTTTCCTCAGCTTTATTTTACACAAATGTGTGGCTGAAATTACAATTAGTGTGGACCATAAGCTCCGTGATTGTGGCTTCGACCATACTTGCTGAAATATATTATTATGACCATCCAGCTCAGAGTTGTGGTTATTATTAACTATATATTTTATTTGTATTGGAATTAAGTAGGGTATGTTTTAAAGAAATTGTGGATTTATGTGGATTAAATCACTTTTTTTAAATGTATAATTCAATTCTGTATGTTTAAAACTCTCTTCAACTCTAAACCATTAAAATTTGACAAATGCAATTTTTTAAAAAATTTAGTGTTTTCTTTATGATGTTTTAGTTAAAAATATACTTGAAATATATTTAGTAAAATTAGTGAATTGCTCTCTATAATATTTTAATATTTTTTGTTTATTTTTTTAACATAGTGGGAAAAATGATTATAATTCAGTTGTGAAATTCACATTGGGGACAATCATCACTGATAGCTATTCATAATGCAGGTTGACTCATCATGGCCTTGGAATTACCTAATGCAGGTGGACTTATCATGGTTATTCAAGAAAAACCATACCCTAGAATTACCTTACTAGTAGTTTGAGTTTGGATTTCACTCTTACCAAATGTCTCTGAGCCTTGGGCTATTAACCTATTTCCTTACATTCCATGAAATCAAACTCTTAGCCAAACAAAAGCAATTTTAAGACATACTATAGAACTAAAAAGAAAATCGTCAACAATTCTGATTTATAAATACAATTCTTTTATAAAATTTGTAAAAAATGAGTATATATTTAACTATTACTGTGGGTTATGTTTACTCTATCCATCACCAACAAGGTGTGTTACTTAAACACATACTTGTAGTATGTTAAGTGGGTTAAGCATTCAAGTAAACCAAAATCTAATTTATTATTTTTACAACTTGACCATCAGAATGAAACGAATCTAAAACATCACTAGAAACTATTTATTAATTTATTAAAATTAATAAATGTAGTAATGGTGTTGAAGAACTGAATTGTAAACATAATAATTTTGGCAAAACCGTCTAGAAATGACTTTTGTTTGGCTGTTTTATGCTTTAGGAATTATTACAAAAAGAAACTATAAACTTATAATAACAATTTTACATATTTTTATTCCCAGGCTTCACATTCTTAGCTTTTCTCTATTATCTTTTGTCCCATTAATATTACAAGCTTTCAATTTTCCATGGGTAAATATATTTAGGCCCCTTTTTCACCTTTGAATAATTTGCTTTCTTGTTGATGTAGCTTGAGGTGCATATGAGTGGACCATGCCAATTGAAGAGAGTTCCTGAGTGAATTTGAATATGCACACACATAGAAAGAAAAACATATTTTTATTAACCTATAGCCTAAGGATACACAAACACGGAAAATGGATCTAAGACCATTGAACAAAGGTTATTACCTAGTCTACTTAAATATATATCTAGAACACTAAGTGATCAATAAGCATCTAGTCTAACCCGGATGCGGGTGATTAAGACAAGCAAGAGTGGCACGGGCCATCACGTGGCCGGGTGTCAAGACCTCAAGGTGGGACGGTACCACGTTGCAAGAAATTCAAGGGGAGTAAATAAGGCGGAGGCTGGCAAGGGGATGGCATTAATGCCAGTCCTCTCGGCTCGAGGAAAGCAGGTAAGCATGCGAGGGAGGAAGGAGGTTAAGTGGAAGAGTATGGCGGGTTTGCAGGTTACAAGCGCGTCTGGTTCTGTGACCCTCCTCTGTGCTCGCCGCAAGGTGAAAGCAGAGCCGAGGTGGGAACCTGGCAAAGGTGAGACGGCGGAGAGCACAGGGAAAACGACGGTGAGTTCTCTGTTGAACGTTTGGTTGACATTCCTTGCTGTTAGCGAGGTGAATTTGCAGGGTCATTGGGTACGCCAGATGCATTTGCTTTGTCACTGGGTTGGTAAGGTCTGTGAGGAAGATTTAGGAATTAGGAGTGCGTTCTGGCAAGGGGCACTGGTCGCCCGCTCGTGGAACGAGCCCTCAGGACTGGTTCTGGTTCCTGAGCGAGATTGGAGGCCGCATTCGGACCTGCCACTGGGAGCAGCGTTGATTTGGGCGACTATCCAGAGCATTGACGGTGACAGCATGCCGCGAGACAGGCTGCGAATGGGTAGCAGGAGAGGAGGAATTCAGGGACGCGCTCCGCCGAGAGATGACCATCACTCCCCCTCTTCCTCAATTGAGGTCACCTCCCATCCTCGTTGGTTTCAGGACAGCAACGACGAAGTGGGAGGGCAGAGGGAGAGTAGCCCAGCTGAGGGAGACAGTCGCAGGGAGCCTCCAATTCTCAGGTATCGCCTCCCCTGTCCGCATGTTAATTCCTCTCTGATTGTGACAATTGAAGTTGAACATGATTTGGAGCCTCAGCAACAAAAGCAGCACAACAGCAGGGATGAATCCCCTATTGCCTGCCTGCCCATGGGTGGAGAGAGCGGAGGAGTTCAGCCTGTGCTTGTACCGGGGATGGGATGGTCTGTTCCGTATACTGCAGGAGAGAGGAAACTGGAAAGACCAGGCCTCCATATGAATCCAGACGCAGGCCCCTCGGTTCCCGTAAACCTTCATCCGCCGGATTTGAGCAAAGGAAAACAGAAAATGGAGGACTTAGATTTCAATTTGGATTATGTTGCTGATTCCCTGGTGCATGCGGCTCCCTGGCCAGGTCCAAGGGAACTTGCCAGAAATGACAGTCCTCACAAAATCATCCAGCTCTCGGATTCTGAGAACACGCTTCACTTCGGATGCCGAATTAAAGAGTAGCTCCAGTCTACGAATGAAGAATGATGTTGCTATGGTATTTTTGGATTTTTGTCTCAATTTCCATATGTCGGCCTTCCTGTCCAAGTGTCCAATGTATGTGTTCAGTGTTATATGTCTGTGTCCAAGTGTCAATATGTTTATGTGTTTCTTCTGTTCAGTCCAGCCATGGACAGTTTATCAGTGTCATGTAATAGAGCTCGCGGGTGCTGCAATGTGGGCAAGGCCAAAGAGACTGAGAAATCTTAAACCTTGCCCTATGTAATCTTTTTGTATATATGTTTTACACAGTTAATAGAAGTAGTCATATTCAGAAAAAAAAAAAATAAGCATCTAGTCTAATAGAGACTCTATATCAAATAATTTCATTCATATATATATATATATGTGTGTGCCCACAACACAACAAATTTGGCTTGGTTTGAAATGTTTTTGTTCATGATGAGGTCTCATCAGATGCTTGATCTTAGTATTATTGAATTCCCATAGGTGTCACCTAGGAGGGACAAGGGAAGAAAACATATATATTTCATACTCCTTAAAAAGAATGTTGTTCAATAACTCACAATTCTTTTAGTTATCTTAGTATTATTGAATTCCCATAGGTGTCACCTAGGAGGGACAAGGGGAAGAAAACATATATATTTCATACTCCTTAAAAAGAATGTTGTTCAATAACTCACAATTCTTTTAGTTGATCACGGTAAGTTGGATTAGAATCCTAGTCAAAATAGTTTCCTTGAAATCCAATGAATATGTATATATCTCTTATGCAAACATCATTAAAATTCTCACTTGAATGAAACAAACAATCAGTCCATGAGTGTGTTAGTGCATCATCAAACCTACGTAGATAAAAGAACAAAACCTCTTCCTTGTCATAATAAATTTGGACCACAATCTTTCTTGTAGCCACTTGCTCTCCTTGAGTGTATTGGCCACCCAAATTTATTGGATTGTTTGGGTGAGAGGCTTGTCACAGTGTCACCGACTCACCACTCACTTACGAAGGTTATCTTATGTCACAATGTTGCCCGTGGAACAGTGGAAGTGTCAGTTCGAATACAATTTGCACCAGATATCGAGTGTCTCAACATATCACTCAAAAGCTTTGAATGATATGGCTTATGAAGAATGACATACTGCCACTTATGAAATACTAAAACACTTTTAATACATTGTACTTTCTTGACTACAAACTCTCCGCGGTGGACCCCCACATTGATTCCATGTGATTACAATCGTGGAGACGATGTAGAGAATAGTCCATCTTATAATTTTACTTTGTTGGTCATCTTATATATCCCATAAGATCTCCTTAGTAATATTTCATATATACAGATGCTATGGCATGTCTGAGCCAAGGACATTTGATTTCAGAGTTATGGAGATTTTATTGTGAGTGTTCCATACAATTTCAAACCAAAATTGAAAATTCAATAAGTCATTTATGTGTTATGGTCATTTTGGTTTTTTTTTTTTTATTATGATAGATATGTGTTTTTAATGAAACATTTATTAGTGAAGGGTTAATTTATCATCAAAACATCACTCTTGAAGGGCAAAATTTTAAGCATAACGTTTCTTGAAGGGCATAATAAATACCTAAAACGTCAAAAAAAATTGTTTGATGGGTAAAAAGGAATCCAAATTCCAACCCTGATTGTAAGTATTATGTTTTGTGTGATCTAGTATGTGTATGACTTCAAGCTTTGTCTCTTTTACTTTTCTAGTAAATTGGTATCAGAGAAAAAAAAAAAATAATAAGAAAATCGTAAGTAGCCTTCACTACACAATTATTTGGTGAACGAGAGGACGCAAGGACCCATTAGTGATCAATGGGTTCGATAATTGAAAGGGTCGTGTAGTAGCTCACAAATTCGAACAGTCGTTATTCTGGCGGCCATCAAGAACCATCGTTGCATCGGAAAAGAGCGTGCAAAGGAGAAATCCGCCATAGGCCGCAGCCAACACGATTGCAGATAGCCCGCAAAAATTCAAAAGATTCTTGGTATGACGTGGCCGAAAGTTTAAAAAAAAATTAAAAGGAGCACTAGAACACGAGTTAAAGTCAACCGAGGGCTCAAATTTGAAGGTTAATTTTTTCTTTTGTGAGAGAAAGCAACTCGTTTTTTGTTTCATTAAATTTCTTTTTAATAGTTGACAATTAAAAAATGGTTTTATGAAGATTGGTTGATTTGAAAAAGATGATTTAAAAGTTTTGAAATGCAAAGGCTCGGACATTAAAAGGTTTTTTTTTTAAAGGTTTGAATCATTAGAAAGGATTAATTGCATCAAGATTAATTGCAGCAAGAGGGTTTTGTGCGGAGGAAGATCAATTTTTTTAAGTTTTTTTTTTTATATGAAAAAAATAAAGATATATGCTATAAATATTTTTTTTTGAAGGGTTTATGCTAAGAGAATGTAGGGTTGTGTAAAATTCGTTGGTTTATAAAATGGTGTTTTGGTAAGTATGATAATATTTTTTGGTGAAAATTGTGCCTTACGGGGTGTATATTGAAAATCATATTTTTTCAAGTGTAATATAGAAGATAGTCTCATGCAATCAGGAAATAAAGTATAAAACAAAGGAATGACCGCAGTCATGGGTCGCAAAGTGCGACTGAAGCATATGAAGAAAAGAAATTGAAAAGAAGAGGCAAAGATCATTGTCATGGTTAGAGAGGTTCAAGCCATAGCCAAGGAACTGAGAAGTCTAGCAGAAGACAAAGAAGAAATTGAGGGTGATTGGTGTAGCTTTGATTTGTTACCACCTCCTATGTTTACAAGTAAATATTTTGATCATTGGGTTATCAAGATGTTAACTTTTTTTAGAACTAAAGAGTTGATTGAGTATGAGTCTAATAACCCATATGATGAAGTATGTGATGCTTTAGCATTGAATTTTATAAAACATGCATTGGATGAGATGTGTTTGTGCAAGGTAGCAAAAGCTACAACTTCCAAGGAAGCATGGAAAATCTTGGAAGCAGAGTTTGGCACAAAGGAGAGCGACATGAAACGACAAGTTATGTCACAAGCAAAGAAATCAACCGCAAAATCTAAGAGTATATGAGTAAGACTTTGAGAGGAAAACAAAGCTTAGAGAACCCCACTCAAAAGTGGATGATGGTTGTCAAGACCACAAAATTGAAACTCATTATGAAAGTATACATATGGATGAAGAAGATGCAGCAAATATTGGAGAGAGCGAAGCTGAAGCCTTTGTGTGTGAAACAGAGGAAGAGAAAATAAATGCTCAAGGACTCCACTGTAATGTGGATGATACAGATGATGGTGAATCCCACTGTGATGAGACACGTGGATGGTGACTGCAAAGTTATATGAATTGGTGAATCCAGCTGCGACTGATGGATTTGGTGAAGTTGAAATTGACAATGAGCACATGGATGCTCAGATATCCCACCATAGTGTGGATGAACATTATGTTGATGATATGTGTGATATCTTTTTTGAAACAAGGATTGATTGTGCCAATATGGTAAGCGCAATGTTTGATGAAACATTGAAGGTTGAAGTTTCCACTATAGCAGCGAGATATGAAGTAGTTGGTACTGCTCATGAAGCAGTATGTGATCCAGCAGCAATTGATGATCAAGAACAAGATAAAGTGATTGAAGAGTTTTTGATGAGAATATCACTGACCACATAATAGTGAAAGATAGTTTCAATGAAGTTGAAAAGAAGGCAAATGTAGCACAGGAAGCTCTCACTGAAGAGAATCATATTAAAGATGTTTTTAACATTGTTTTTTAATATGCAGGTGTTCAAAATAGCATAGGAGCGGAAGTTGAAAACAAGGTTGTCAATAAATTTGATGTAGATTACAAGAAAAAAGCAGCAGTACCTGATGATGAAAGTGAAAATAATGATATGGATGTTTCTAAAGATAAAGATGAATGCATTGAAACCATTTTTCAACAATGGAGTCAAGAAGAGATAAGATTATGTTATCAAGAAATATGGCAGAAAGAAAGTCACGAATATGAAGCGCAAGAAGCAAAGCAAAGAAGACAGTTTGAAGATGCAATGTTATGGCAGCAGTCCATAGTTGAACGAATATTTGAAAATGAAGGTGTAGAATACATGATCCAATTGTTTTTCAAAACAAGTCAAAGAAAAATTGCAGCAGCAGCAAGTGAATAAAGCCTACAGAAAGAAATTTCAATAGAGAATGAAGTAATTTTGACGATATAGAATCTGGAAGCAAAGAAAAAGAAAATGCAAAATTCTTGAGTCATCGTAAGCCTAGCTGAGACATAGACCAGCAGGCATTGTAAGCCTAGCTGAGACATAGACCAGTAGGCATGTTTATGTGATAGTGAAGTCATGTTGAGTTATGTTGAGTCATATGGTCGTAATTAAGGGGGAGTGTTAGAAATTGTAATTACTCTTGCATGCGAAGTTAGCTAAAACTAAAGAGTTGCTTAACTAAGTGTTGAGCGCTAAGTGTTGGAGTGTGGAGTCAAGTCAAGTGATAGACTACTTTTAGTGTGTGCTTGCATGTGGATGCATGTCAAGATATTTTAGGCAATTCGTTAGTTGGAAAAGGATAAATACCCTTCACCGGGTTCATTGTAAGTATCATGTTTTGTGTGATCAATAGAAGAGCCGCAGTTCATGTGATTTGTGTGTGAATTCATGATTTGCCTCCTCCGCTTTTCCAACATAAGTAACCATTGTATTCTTCCCTTTGCTTTTCCTTTTTATCTCGCTTTGAAAGTGATGAAAAACGCAGTGATGAAGGATTATTTAACAGGGTATTGTGAACTTGACCTTCCAACTCGAGCAACAGTCGGGCTTCTATTTCAATATGACGTATTTTAAGGACAAGGCTCATACTGGGATTGGCATGAAGCTGAACTTTGTCACCCAAGCTTCTGATGATAACCATGATTCTTTGAAAATGTTCTTCGGGTCTAAGAAACAGAACGGAAGTAATTGGAGGCCTTGGACAGGTCCTAATAGCAGTGAATATATCGATGCTTTTTATTAAATGGAATTTCCATGAATTCAAGTGCTAAACTACATGGCATTGATGAAGTAATTCAATTTTTTTGTTAAGACAAGACTGAACTAAAAAAAGATTACAAGAGCTAAACTACATGGCATTGACCAAGTAATTCAATTTTTGTTACAGACTAACTAAACTCAAAAAGGTTATATTTGATATGTTGGTGAAAACCTGAAATTATTATCAACATTTAGGAAGAGATGGTAAACTAAAAAGAAGGTTATATTTGATAGGTCGGTGAAAGTTCTGAGAGTGTTATGAACATTTAACAAAGAGATGGTAAACTTAAAAAAGGGTTATATTTCATAGGTAGGTGAAAGATAAGAGAATCAGAGCGCTGCATATGAATAAAATTATTTTTGTTGATTAAATTGTTTGGACAATCTGTACATTATATAAGTACATATCGACAACTTTTGCCACAATCTAGATCTAAATAATTCAAATCACCAACTCACAACACAAATTATGAATACCCAATTTATGACATAAACCTAAACATTAACTACCAAAACACAACTCATCAAACCTATCTAATCTCATCATTTCGACATTATTCCAACATAAACGATAAACTTTAAAAAGTTATATTTAATAGATAGGGGAAAGATCTGAAAGTATTATCCACATTTAATGAAGAGATGGTAAGGAGATAAGTGTGCTTCTCTATCTACATAACTCGAGGTAATTAATGTGCAATAAATATAACTCACTCTAAGTGTCATATTTATTTGATTTGTTAATTGTGCAATAACGATAACTTACTCGTATATTTATTCATGTATTTATGCAACATTATATCTTGAGAAGTTAAATTTGATATATGTAATAATAGTAGGCTTCCTCCGAATTCACTCATACATTTTAACATTATTAGTTGGTATCTTGAGAATTTACTCATGCATTATTTTGAAAATTTACAAGAGTTTTCTCATACATTTATATGTGTAATCTTATTAATAATTAATTGTGTAATTTTATTTGTAATTTGTAATGTTATTTGGTTATGATAAAAAGTGCTGGTGCCTTTTTAATTGCTTTAAATTTCTATTGATATTTTAATATGAATTTAAAATTTGAAACCATAATTGAAAACAAAGCTTCTTTCACAAAATAACTTGGTGTGAGTTGTTGCTGTAATTTTTATGTGCATTAATGTCTAATCATAATTGAGAACCTAGTTTCAAACCTTGGATAACTTTAGGTAGCTTTGAATTGTTGTTTACATTTTTGTGCGAATTACATTGTTGAGTAATTATATTATTTTGTTGTAGTTTTGTTGTTGAGTACATTTAGATTAATGGAGAAATTTAATTTTTCTATATTAATGTATTTGTTTGTTTGTTGTTGTATATTAGGACCTTGGATAATTTCAAGTAACTTTGAATTGTTGTTTATATTTTTGTGTGAATTACATTCTTGACTACATATATTATTTTGTGGTAGTTTTGTTGTTGAGTACACTTAGATTAATGGACAAATTTAGTCTTTTCTATATTAATGTATTTGGTTCTTTGTTGTTGTATGTTTGGATTGAGATTTTCTATTTAGGTCCAAGATCTTATTATGTAGGGAGTGGTTCAAACCACCCAACTAATGTGTGAGTTTATATGTACGAGACTTTGATTGAATGAAGTGTGTTGAGTGCTTAATCATTCTCCAGGTGAAGTTTGACTCACCTAGAGAGCCTCTTGATTTTATCTCATATTTTGTCTCTCTTTGATTTTAACATGGTATCATAACCATGTGTGTTGTTTATTAAGCAAGACTGAGTCCTTGAAGGTGGATTGCATGATCTCTGGTGACGAGAGTGAAAGTTTGAAAGGGCAGGAAAACATCCTATGTCTGGTGTGTGGCATGTTGGAGCAGCTTGCATGCATATTCTGAGTGCATTTATGGTTGTGCCTCTCGTGATCGAATAGCCCACAGAGAGCGTCGGTGGTGGCCGTGAGAGAGACAATGATCTTCATATTTCTTTCGCCCAAGAGTTGTTTTGTTGTAGCTGAGATATAACTGTAATGCATGTGGCAATTGGAGAACAGAGAGAGTCTGAGTTGCAGCTGAAGGGGCATGTTTTTTCTCTCTGCCCCATGATGAACGCTCTCCTGATGTGAGGAGGAGGAAGTGAGGGTTGCGGTGGTGTCTGTGACAGCCTGTTGGCGGAAGAGTGGTGGTGCCTTTGTTGTTGTGGATGTGCAGCAGGAGCATTGGTGGATACATTGGTGGATCTGCCCACATCTGCGTAGAGAGTCCTCGCACATAGATTTGGCAGAGAGATTCACCTAGTGAGTTGGATTATGTGAGTTGGATTATGGAAGCATGGATATGTGTTGTGTGTGCCCAGTGTATGTGTGAGCTGATCCGAGTCTGCCTGATCTATGTTGAAGATCGAGACGTGATTTGCCTGTCTTGGTTGCTATTTAGATGCCCCTATATTCCGCAACATTGACCAATGCTGATCTACGTTTGGAGTGGAGAGGCATGCATTTTGAGTGAAACCCACGACTGGTCAACCGGCGGTAGACATAACGTGTATTATATTGCCAACAAAATCGAAGAACGATGAAGAACGGTAGAGCATAACAGCGCAACGGTGAAGAATGGTGAAGTTTTGTTTTTCATTGATCAACACTCCCTCCAACAAAGAGTGCAACGCTTCCTGGTCTAGTCGAGCGGTGCGGTGCATTTGGTCATAACCACCGGTCTCACCAGTCAAAGGACGTGATTTGGTGTAACTCCAAGGTTGAATTCCTAAGTGATCAGCCATGTTGGAGTTGTTTTCTTTTGTGCTACTGCCTGCCAACGTTGCGTCCAAACAGTGGGTATGTGTGTTAGCGTGAAAGAGGTGAGGAGTTGTACTGTAGAAAGTCAATCGTTGGAGTTGTGAGGTGGTTTTATTTTTGTTGGCACAGAATTGTTGCCATATCAGGTGTGTGGGGTCTAGGAAAGAAATTTGGAGTGAAATAAGTGGTGTTGTCAATATGTCTGTATTTTTAGACGTCTTTGACATTGATCTTTTTGATGATGTTTTTTTCATAAGATCATTTGGAAACATGTTTGGTTTGGGTAGTTTTTTTTAGTTTGAAGAATTTTCGACAAACAATGTGGTTTTATTGATGATGAGAAGTATCATGAGCCTCAATATGTTCAACAAGACCTTGCAATAGAAGAGTTATCAGGTGTTCATGAGGAAGGGTGTAAACACTTGAATCATGAACATATTGTTGAAGATCCACATGTTAACGAGGGAAACACAGAACTAAGAGCACAAAAGAGACAGAGGAAACAAAAGTGTCTTCAATGGAACTAACAATTCTTGTCAAAGCCAATCATCATCTCAAGCTTTTCCATCTCGAAGCTCCAAAGTAATCTAAGGGGACAAAATAAATCACATTATATATCCTTAATAATAAGGAGAATGGACAATGAGGTGACCCACAAGGAGCACATGGAATCAGATAAAACCTTGTGTGGGTGGAAATATTCTCGCGCTTAGATTATTGATACTAGAAGTAATGCTTCAAATGATTGATACTAGAAGTAATGCTTCAAGTAAGCTTACACTCCGTGGAGCGTTATCTATCACCAATTATCGAGGCAAGCCATATAAGTGGCCTATGTTAAGCCAAGGAAGGAAAAAGATAACTTTGGGTTGACTTTTCCATTAAGAGAGAGAGTTGAAGTAATGGATAAATCTAGTATTTTCTATATTAATGCATTTAGTTGTTTGTTGTTGCACGTTAAGATTGAGATCCTCTATTTAAGTCTAAGATCTTATTATTTATGGAGTGGTTCAAACCACCCAACTAATGTGTAAGTTTATATGTATAAAACTTTGATTGAATGAAATGTGTTGAGTGCTTAAACATTCTCCATGTGAAATTTGGCTCACCTCCATAACCTCTTAATTTTATCTTATATTTTGTATCTCATTAATTTTAACACCCGTGACTATATACTATAATATTTTGAAATTTGACTCACCTCGACAACCTCTTAATTTTATCTTATATTTTGTATCTCATTAATTTTAACACGTGACTATATACTATATTATTTTGTATCTCATTAATTTTAACACGTGACTATATACTATATTATTTTGTGGTAATTTTGTTGTTGTTTAATATATATTTTTTTAAATTACCTTTTTTTAAATTATTTTTAGATATATTAAACTACAGACCCCATTTATAAGGATTAACTGTACGCAATATGCACAAAAATACACCCTGGTGAATGGTGCAGTTGACAAGCATGCCATTAACGTGTCGTTTTAGTTAGGGTAGTGTGTCGTTAAGCTCTATTAGGCTTTGAGCCAATAGAGCGCTAAATTCTCCATGTTTTTAAAATCAAACTCTGTTATGAAGAGTTGGTTTTTTTATTAGCGCTATGGTAAGTTTTAGATTAGCTTATAATCATAAAAGTATTTTTAAGTTTATTTTAATTTTAAAATTTATTGAATTTATGGAGAGATAAAATGTTGTAGTATGCCATCTTTTTAATATAATTTAAAATTTGAAGGGAAAAAATTATTTAAGGAATTTAATTTGATTTAATGTTTGAGATAATTATTATTGGTATAATTATGTAAATTAAAGGGTCTATAAATATGTATAGAGATCAAATTATGATAGACATCAAAACATTTATCTTATAATACATCTTACATTATTCTCAATGTATATATGTAACAAGAAAAACATAGTAAAACAACAATAATTAGTAAGAGTTCATTATTACTAATGAAACTATAGAAATTAAATAGCTATTAAAAGTTTTAGGTTTCAATTCATAATAAGCGTCAAAACACTTACTTCATTATACATTTCACATTTCATAAAAAAATGACTAAATTATAAATTTATTTCAAATTATATATATATATATATATATATATATATATATATTTCGAAATAAATTTCAACTCCCTATATTGCCTTATCTTTTTTTGCAAATAACTTTTGGATGCAATTGCAATATTTATGCCACCAATTTGATATATTTGTGGAGTAATTTTTCATTTCATAGTCAAAATTAAAATATTTAAAAATTTAACCAAGTATTTGCATTAAAAATGGATAGGAACAAGAGGTAAATAAATATTATTTATGTGTTGTTTAACACTTTAATATATTTACCAAGAGTTATTGCACACCATTATTTATGTGTTGTTTAGCATTTTCTTTATGTTTTGTTTAACACACCAAAATTTATGCAACTCCTTGCCCCTTATTTGGTAATTAATTTTTCCATTTCATATATCAATTTACAATTTCTATGAGAGCATAATTTCCACTTTAAGTAGCACAGACTAGGTGTGGACGACCATTTGATGCATTTCCCTTAGTGAAAAATATAAAGTTATTTTAAGAATAATTGTAAGTAAAACTACGGTTGTTTTTATCCATTAAGGCATCCATTAGGATGAGAACATACACAAGTTGTATTTCAAAAGATGGTGTTTAAATGTCAAAAGTATGTACACCCAGTAAGACTACGGTTGTTTTTATCCATTAAGGCATCCATTAGGACGAGAACATACACAAGTTGTATTTCAAAAGATGGTGTTTAAATGTCAAAAGTATGTACACCCATGTTAAACGCTTTGTTCTTTGTTTTTTGAATGTAGGAATATAGTTACCGATCAAAAATTACCTAGTACTTTTTTTTGAGGTAGCAAAAAATCACAAATTACCAATCCTCGTTTTTTGAGGTAGCAAAAGATCACTCAATTTTAAAAAATGATTATTCATAATATTTTTTGGAGCATATTTTTGGCACTTTAAATTTTTTAATGTATCAAGTATGAACATCTTTTTTAAATGTTAGTGATTTTCATGTTGATTTTGAAAAGTGTTATGGAGAATCAACACATTTTTTTTAAGGGCTTATTTTTTACACTTTAAATTTTTTCATGTATCAAGTATGAACATTTTTTTTGTTAGTGATTTTATCTTGATTTTGAAAAGTGTTGATGAGCATGAACTCTTTTTGTTTAGAGAGCCTATTTTTTACACTTTAAATCATCTAATCTATTAAGTGGATAATTTTTTTTATATGTTAGTGGTTTTCAAGTTGGTAATAAAACATAAAAAATGTGCATAATTTTTTTTAAATGTTGGTGATTTTCAAGTTGGTAATAAAACATAAAAATAAATAAATAATCATGACAAAAAAACCATAAAAATGTGAAGAAAAAAAATTGTGCATAAATTTTTTTAAATGTTGGTGATTTTCAAGTTGGTAATAAAACATAAAAATAAATAAATAAACATGACAAAAAAACCATGTAAAAAATAAATAAATAAATGAAAGAAAATTTTTCAAAAAAATATATAATTTAAGGAAAAGAAAAATAAATAAATAAACACCAATTTTTTAGGTTAAATATATATATATATATATAATTACTAAAGGAAAAAAATAAAAAATAAAAATTCAAAACAATTAAAATTAAAAATAAGAATAATAATAATAATTAAAATTAAAATTAAATAAATAATTAATTAAAAGAATAAAAACAAAAACAAAAAATTAAAAATTGAAATAAAATTGGCTACCCCACCTCGCCCTCCATCACATTCCTTCCACCCGACCCTCGCTCCCTCCTCACCCCTCCGTCCATACCTCCCCACTCAACCCTACCCTCCTTCCCACTTGCCTCCCCAACCACCCCACCCCTTCCTCTGCCGCCACAAAACAACAGCAACCTCCCTCCCACCTCCCTAGCCACCCCGCGACCCAACCGGCTAAGGGTGGCAAGGGGTCGATTCCGAGAATCAGCTCCTCGCCACCCAGGATCGGTTGGGCCGCGGCGCAGGTGGGAATCGACCCCTCGCCACCCCATGTCAGTTGGGTCGCGAGGAGGACGGGTGGGTGGGGTGGTAGGGGGGAACGAGAGGAATGGGTTGGGGCGTAAGGTGGGGTGGGATGGTTAGGGAGCAACGTTAGAGGGACGGTGGCGTGGGGTGGGGAGGTATGGATAGAAGGGTGGCAAGGGAGGGTGGATTCGATGGAGTTGGTGGGACGGGGTGAGGTGGGGTAGCAAGATTTGTTTTCTATCCTTTTTTTATTTTAATTTTTAATTTATTTTTAATTTTTATTTACTTTTTACTTTTTATTTTTTTTTAATTTAATTTTTCTAAATTTAATTTTTAATTTTAATTTTTTTAAATGTTTTTATTTTTATTTTTATTTTAATTTTTTTTTTCTTCTAACTTTAAAAAATTGATTTTTAATTTTATTTTCTTTTTCCCTTAAATTATATGTTTGTTTTGATTTTTTTTTAATAAGATAATTTTGGTTTTGTTTTTTTTTTTTTTAATTAAACCCCTCAAATTTTTTATTTTTTTCATCACGAGTTGGCTCTTTGCTACCCCTTCACCAATTGGGCCTCGGGGTGGGCAAGAAAAAAAAATGTTATTATTTTTTAATTTTAATTATTTTATTTCAATGTTTTATTTTATTTGTGCAACTTTTTTTATTTTTCTAAATTTTTTTTAATGTTCTTTTATTTTTTATTTGGTTTTTATTTTTATTTTTAACTTTTATATATATATATATATATATATATATATTCATTAATGTTTAACTTTATTTTCTTAAATTAAGTTTATTTTTGAAATATTTTGTTATTTTTATTTAATTATTTTTACAAGTTAATTTATTTATTTATTTTATTATTATTATTATTATTAGTTTAGTTTTTTTTGGGTCTTTTTTATATATTTTTTATATTTGATTTTTTTGTCATGATTTTTAAATTGTTTTTTATTTTTTATTATTTGTTATTATTTTTTTAAATTTTTTTGTGTGGTTTTTTTTATTGTTTTTTTTTCAATATTTTAATTTTTGTTCTCTTTTATATTATTTTTTGTGTTTTTTTTTCTCAATATTTGAATTTTTGTTTTATTTAACATTTTTCATTTTTATTTATTTTTTATTTTTTATTTTCCGCAGGGTCCATGTCGACGCTCATCTAGCAGCTCGATCCCATTATATGCAATTTGATCGTTGATTTTAAATTTTTTGTTATAATGCTTCAAGTTTGCCCCCACAATGTGTCAGTTTCATGGTTGGTCTTTAATTTTTCATTACAATGGGTCGAGTTCACCTACACTATGTGTCAATTTGATGGTTGATGTTTAAACTTTTTTTACAATGTATCAAGTTGCCTTAGGCCAAGATTTTAAAATCACTACACATTTAGCATTTTTTAAATACACTTGGTACAAAAACTCTTTCATTCAGGTATTCATTTTTAAAGTTTTTTTAGTCATAAAATTTTTCCATAATGTCATACTTGAAATATTTTGAAAACCTAAGATTGTTTTGTAGTCATAATATTTGGTTTTAATTCCATGGTTGAAAAATTGTCAAAATTTTAATGTTTTTCGAAGTCGTGATATTTTATCTTTAATGCTATGGTTGAAAACAGTTATAGGTATTTTTTCTTAGCACCATGCTTGAAAATTGTTGGAATTTTAAGGTTTTTCAAATACATGACATTTTAAATTTAATGTCGTGCCTAAAAATCGTTGGAACTTTAAGGTTTTTCAAAGAGGTGATATTTTATTTTTAATCTCATGCTTGAAAGTTGTTGGAAATTTAAAGTTTTTCAGAGTCATGATATTTTATTTTTAACGTTGTTATTAAAAGATGTTGAAAATGTCTCTCAAAAAAAAAAAAAAACGTTATTCCAACATCAACACTTTTCGATTTCAAGGTGTTTTCTGCACACAAAAAAATTGGTTTTTACTATCATTTTCAAAAAATGTTGAAAATGTACCCTAAAATAAAAAAATATTATTCCAACATCAATACTTTTCATTTTCAGCTTGTTTTTCATGTATTATTTTGGGTTTTTGGGCTAGAGTACCCATTTTGAAGTAATAGTTTCCATTTAATTAGTAACTATGTTTAGGGTGTGGTTGTTTTTCATTAATAAAGTAGCATGAAGTCAATAAAAGATGTCATAGATGTTGATGCATATTTTGAGGTTTTCGAAGGTAGACTAGAGATGGACAAAAGGAACAACACATGGAGAAAGAGGTGTCAAGTACTGGGGAATGTGATTATGCATTCAAGAAGAAAAGGCAATACAAAAGTAAAGATAGCATGAATGTGTTCGAAGGGAGAAAGTGATAAGAGTAACGTCTATTGTAAAGGAATTAATAACAAATAATCATGTGAATTCTCAATCTAACTAAGAAGTGTGTAATATTCAAAATTCTAACCTTTTACGTGTTCACATAACAAGCAAGCCTCATTAATGCCACTTGCTGCTCAAACATTCATTTGGAGTGATTGAAGTAACAATATAACCTACATTGGAAAGGATATGAACGCCTCCTTAATGGGTATGTGTAATTTTTAAATTTTACACACATAATTCTTTCAAAAATTATAAAATATTCAATATGCAATTTTTATTATTATTCTCATATCAAAGCAATCTTCATTAAAATGCATGGTACTTTAGGCTCAAACATCCATTTTATGTAATTCAAGTTGTGATGCAAACTACATTGAAAGGGATATCTATACACACTTAAATGGTATGCATAATTTTCACATTTTTAAAACCTATTTTTATCTAATAATCTAAAATATACTAGAGGCAATTATTAATTCATGAAAAGATACATTTAAAACTTGCTCTGCAATTGATTAAATACACCTACGGTTTGAAGCCCTACAGAACCCTGACAAACTTGAAGGCGTAGTCTAGATGAACGGTTGCAGATCGATAGAGGAGACATACAAACCTCAGTAGGGGGGAGAGATCCCCTCCTATCGGAATGTAACAACTAGCGAATCTAGTGAGAAAACTAGAAATCTGTTAAGTTCCGCTGAAGCCATCGACCCTAACAATGGGCGTGTCCTCGAATCTCGATGGTAGGCAAGAAGTAGAGGGAATTGTTTTTCATGTGCAACAGAGAAACCCAAATTTGTAATACCTTTGAATAAACAGGAGAAATATCGCAGTTATATGAAGGACCATGTGAAGATATGCAAATCCATCAGAGTCTGGCTGACGGAGAAAGACTTGATAAAGTGGATGCAACAAAAATGGTAGCCAAAAGGCCATGTAGAACTCAAGCTGGGAGCTAGAGGATTTTTTACAATAATATTCTCAAACCTGCAGCGTAAGGAAAGGGTCTTTGAAAATGGTCTATATTTTCACCATAATGCAGGGTTGTTTATGAGATATTGGGAGGAATGTTATAACTGAGATAAGAGGCAATTTTTGGCAGCCCCTATTTGGGTCTGACTCTTTGGCCTTCCAATGGATTTCTGGGACCCGGAAATACTAGAAGGCATAGGGAACTCAATAGGAAGATTTGTAAAAATAGCAGAGTCCACATGTAGGGGATGATACACCTCCTATGCCTGAATATGTGTTTATATGAATATTTCGGAGCACATCCCAGAATCGGTAGAACTAGAATATCAAGACGAAATATGCTAGCAGAGCTTGGATTATGAGCGCATCTCGTTCCGCTGTTGTTGGTGTCATGAATATGGCCACTTGTACAAATCATGCCCGATGAACTAGGAAGATTGACCAGACCTAAAGGAGCAACAGAAGAACCCCCCACAAGAGGTAAACGAGGGATTCAAAGAGGTCATGCATAAGAAGAAGACTACGAGAGTGCAGTAAAATCCAGGAAACCATAACCAAAAGCAAAAGGAAAATACGAATAGATATGAGGTGTTGCAAGAAGAAGAAGAAACAATAAACGAGACAAAAACAAGGGAGAATCAGGACAAAGAAAAGGAGAAAAATCATGCTAAATCAAAGACCACCCCAAAGAGAAAAGCCCAAATAGATCTGACAGAAAAAGAAGAACAGGAACCAGTAGATCTCACTACAATGGAAGTCGATGTAGTCGGGGACGAGTTAAGATCGAAAGAAGAAGTTCTGAAAAGACCCTTGAATGAGTGGAGACACCTTGATGAAATATTCATTCTAGGGGATGAAAAGAAACTGTATAAAGAAACCTTCCAGCAATACATGGCTACCCAAGGACAGAGACAAGGAGACATAACAGAGCAGCTCGGCATGCAACAAGAAACTTCTCAGGAATAACACAACCGAAGTAAAGGAGGGAAGAAAACGGGGAGAAGAAATCTACAGGAGTCAATTCAAATAATGGGAGAGATGTTGGTAAACATGGGAAGGGTAGTAACACTCTCAACGATATTCCAACAACTTAATAAAGTTAGCCAATGATAGTGATCTCATGGAACATAAGGGGCCTTAACAGCCGAGGAAAACAGAGGTACTTACAAGATCGGTTGAAAAAGGAAAAGCCTCAAATAGTTATCCTATAAGAAACAAAGGTAACAGGAGAAAAAATAGAGGAGATACTACGGAAAATGAAACCAAGATATGAAGTAGTAGCATTAGATGCAAAAGGAAGTGCTTGTGGAATCACCATATTATGGAATCCTGTCGAGGTAATGGTGGATAACTAGATAGGAATGTCGAGAATCTTGATTGGACGATTTCGTAACATAGGGACCAAAGAATGGATCATCATCTCAGCAGTATATGGGCCTCACACTCGTGGAGAAAAGGAAATCTTTATCCAGAGCATTAGGAAAATAAGCCAAATGCATGCAGAAAAACTATGGATCATAGGAGCAGATTTCAATCTGATAACTTCACTGGAAGAAAAAAAGGTGGGATAAGAAGGGAAGAACTAGAAATGGAGCAGTTTAAGGACATGCAAGAAGAGTTGCATCTAGTATATATTTCGACCATCAACGGAACTCATAACTGGAACAACCGTAGAGGAGGAACCTGCCAAATAGCTTCAAGGCTAGACTGGTTCTTGGCAATGGAAAATTTATTAAGTATGGATGTATACTATGAAGCATCAATATTTCCATGTATGGGATCTTACCACTAGCCAATTAGGTTGGAAGTAGACATGAAACAAGGGCAGAACAAGAGGCCATTCCGGTTCGAAGCCTTCTGGCTTCACGACCCTGCCTTCTTAGAAAAAATGGAGGAATGGTGGAGATCAAGTATAGAACAAAGGAGGAATAAAATGCATACATTCCAGCTATGCCTAAAATAACTTAAGGGAAAAATAAAGAAATGGAATAAAGAAGAATTTGGCAATATTCAGCAAGATTAGGAACTGCTATAGGTTAGGATGCAATGAGTTCAACAACAGATGATAACAAATGGCTGCTCGGAACCCTTAGTGGAGGAAGAAGGAAAGCTACTAACTAGGATTAAGGAAAGGAGGAAGCAAGAAGAGATCTTATGGAAACAAAAATCGAGAGTCCAGTGGCTCTGAGAGGGAGAAAGGAACACTAGATTCTTCCACAAAGCAATGATACAACATAGACAGTATAATCGAATGTTCTCATTACTAGACTAGGGAGGAAACCAGCTGGTGCAAAATGATGAGATGGAAATTTTGTTGGTGAATCACTTCCAAAACATAATGACATAACCAAATACTTATAGGTCAGAAACAATAAATAGGATAACGGGGCATATCCCCCAGTTAGTAAGAAGGGACTAGAACTTAGCACTAATGAGGGCTATTACCTTGGAAGAAGTGGAGGAGGTAATCAAAGGACTGGCAAAGAATAAAATGCCAGGTATGGATGACTTCACGGCATAATTTTTTCAAGCAACATGGCCGATTCTAGGGAAAGACATCCTAGAAGTAGTGGAAGAATCCAGAAGAACAAAAATGGTACATCCTGCAATAATATCAACTTTTATAGTTCTTATTCCAAAATCTGATCACTCTGAAGAGCCTCAGGGGTTTATACCTATAGCATTATGCAATGTAATTTACAAAATCTTCTCAACTATGATGATAAATCGGCTTAAACTGATCCTCCCAGCATTAATCTCCCAAGAGAAAACTGGTTTTGTTAAAGGGTGGCATATTATGGACAGTATAGTTACTGCTCAAGAGGTAATCCACTCCCTTAAGAACCTCAAAACAAAAGGAATGATGATCAAGCTCGACTTGTTGAAAGCATACGACCGTTTCAGTTGGACCTACCTTCAAAGTATCCTGAAAGCCTTTGGCTTTAACTCCCGATGGATAAATTGGATCTCGTCTTTAATATTGACCCATATGTTGTCTATCCTACTTAATGGAGCACCATATGAGGCTTTCAACACAACAAGAGGGCTAAGACAAGGAGACCCGATCTCCCCCTTTCTGTTCATTTTAGCAGCTGAAGGTCTAGGAAGATATGTCAAAGCAAAAGTTCAAGTAGGACAATTTAAAGGTCTGTGCATGTGGGGGAATGATCTTCCTTTAACTCATCAATAGTTTATTGATGCCATTATGATGTTCCGCCAAGCTACTCTTAACGAAGCAAGGTCACTCTTGGCCATACTGCAAGATTTCACGAATGCCTCAGGAACTCAGATAAATAAAGATAAGTCTGATATCTTCTTCTTTAATACAGTTGCTCAATCTCAAGCCTTCCTGGCAAGAATAATGGGATTTCGAATAGGAACCCTTCCATAGAAATACCTTGGGATTTCGTTACCCGCTCCGAGTGGCAAATTGGAAGGCTCTCTTGGACAAGATTCAAGTAACGGGAGCTTCACTCAATTAACCTTTGACATATCACATGCTTTCGTGGCATATTAAACAATACCCTTAATTTGACTATGTATTGGAAAATATCTCTAAAAATCACATTATTTAACCTCCTACCAATACAAACCCAAAACACCTTCCCAATTTAAAAAATCCCCACTTTCACTAGATATTGTAGGTATCCATTTTTCATTAACATTTTTTATACCCCTTTATATTTTTTCATTAACTTTGAGCTCCATTTTTTATACCTTCCAATATAAAAACCCTTTTATCCCCTATATATCCCCCAATATATTATGTCATTTTTTCCTCATTATAAACCTCCCAATATGAATGCACGTGGTATGGTATCGCTTCCCCAGTGAAGCCCGCATGATTCAAGGTCACCTCCAAAACTAGACCTTTCGAGCACTCAACATGGCTAATAGAGTCATCCTCCTAAAGGTAGTGTTACAATCAATTTCTATTTACTAGCTCTCAAGTCTAACAGTGCCCAAAATTGTTTGCAACGATATGACAAATACCTTTAATAAATTCATGTGGCAAGGGCCACAAACAGCAAAGAAATGGGCTCTTCTTTCCTGGAACTAGCTAACACATCCAAGAAAAGCAAGGGGTTTGGGCCTTCGAGACGTGTACACTTTGAACCAGGTTATGGGGGCTAAACTTTGGTGGAGATGGATACAGGGAGGTAATGACTTATGGAAATAAATATGGGGAAGAAAAT
This sequence comes from Pinus tabuliformis, assembly GCA_031772625.1. Classification (NCBI taxonomy): domain Eukaryota; kingdom Viridiplantae; phylum Streptophyta; class Pinopsida; order Pinales; family Pinaceae; genus Pinus; species Pinus tabuliformis. Next base: position 1,165,182,660 of record CM062805.1, on the reverse strand, counting down.
ATGGAATGCCTAGGACGACCGAAGGAAGACTGAGAAGCCAAGAAAATACAAAGGGATCGTCTCTATGGAACCTAACAGCAGAAAATAGAGAATTGATAAGAAACCACAGCTTCTGGGAGATCAGGAGAGGGGATATGGCGAAGTTTTGGCAAGATGCCTGGTAGCAGAGGGAAAAACTATTCAGTAGCCAGGACCTAGTGGAAATATTCTTAAACACAAACTGACTAGCAAATCAGACGATGAATAAATTCTAGGAAGCAGAAGCCAGATCAATATAGAGAAAATGGAAGAGGAGACAACACTGGCTAGATGCACCAGACTCTCTCCAATGGGCAACCTATGATAAAGAGTTAGACTCCAGAAGAATAACGATAACAGAGGGAACAGATATTATAAGGTGGGGATATATAATTAAAGGAATGTTTACTATACAAGAAGGATACTACCTGAAAGAAGAACATCAACAACATCAAGGGTTACCCATATGGGAACGAATATGGAAGGATCAAATATGGCCTAAAGTAGCCTTCTTCCTATGGGTTGTCCTCCATGGTCGTGCCCTAACATGGGACCAATTACAGATAAGAGGGATGCAGGGACCATCGGTTTGTTGCACATGTGAAGGACAAATGGAAACAATGGAACATCTAATAAACTCCTACATATATAGCAACACCCTATGGCAAAATCATGAAATTTTCTGCGGACACTCGGACAAAGATTACTCAAGCACAAAAACAACAATGGAAAATTGGAGGAATAAAATATACCAATGCCCCATCCTTAACTGAGCCTAGAACATCTCCTTAGGATTTCTCCTATGGGCGGTGTGGAAAGAGAGAAATCAGAGAATCTTCAAAGATGAAAAAAGGCAGCAACAAAGGTGTGGAAGCTGATAATACAGAATATTTGTGAAACTATTTTGGCCGAGAAATGGTACCCAGCAGACTTGGAAACAACACCACTGGAGAGCCAAATAATGGAGATGTTAAATATGAATCCGCAAATGTTGATGACTACTCCTGGAAACGGAAACCTACTCCTCTGCAATCCCTATCATACTTTGATTTCCCTCTTGAGGATTTCATAAAACTAAACTTTGACGGAGCTGCCAAATGAAATCCTGGAGAAGCGGGACTAGGAGGAGTATTCATAGATCACCAGGGCCAAACAATAAGGTTGTTTGCAATGGATTGTGGAATAGCGAGAAACAATGAAGCAGAACTCAACGCACTCAAATAGAGACTAGAAATCGCTCGAAGGGAAGGATATCAGAAGATGGTGGTGGAAGGGGATTCCACATTGGTGATTGACACAGTGAAAAAACTACAGTAGGGAACCCAATGGGAAAAAATAAGCAAGAGTTGGAGAACGGCTAGACTAGTCCAGGAAATAGGAATCCTAGTACAAGGGAAGGAATACCTCATCCCGACACATGTCCACAGATCGGAGAATGTGGCAGCGGATTTCTTAGCAAACTGGGGATGTGGTAAACCGGGAAGCAACCTAGACATCCCGGGGAATGAGATAAATCAAACCGATGGAATGAACAATCTTAGGGAGATCTTGGGGAAAGATAGGGAAGGAGGAAAAAAACCCCAGATCGGGGTGTGAAGGGGCCCAGGATCCGAACGGAATATAGTTATGACAAAAGGCATAATGAAGAGGGTACGTGGGTGGCCCATTCAAGGACCCCACATGAAGGAGATGGAAGAATTCAGGAAAAGGAGGCAAGTGGAGGAAGCCTCTGGAACGCAAGCGGGTAGGTGGGTGAACATTCAAGAAAAAGGGGGGTGAGAGAGATGGGTAAATATATGTGAAGGATGAGAACAGCACAAGAGCCAAGTGTTGTGGGTGGTAATTGAGAGAAGAGAAAGAGAAGGGGCGGCTGTTGGCATCCAGATTCAGCCTGCATTAACCTGGATCGTAACTGGTATGTAAACCAAACTTCCATAAGCTTAAATTTGGCAACTATGTCGCAAAATGGAAGAAATTCTGGAATAAAAGGAGGGTGGTGTCGAAATTAATTGGAAAATGTTGGTCATGTCTTAAGATGATGATGTCTGGTTTCTTAATTGTTGAAAGAAATGGGAAAAATCATGAATTTGGGGTCATTTGTTTGTTGGTAATGTCTGGACATGAATTGACTGCATTACATGAAAGGTGGGGGGGGGGGGGGGGGGGGGGGGGAATGGGATCTGCAGAGGGTTTGTAGGGTCTCTCGCACCCGAGAGAAAGAAATTGATAACTGTTATAGGGAAATTCTGCAGTTTGGGATTGAGAAGAGGCTATGACTCCTCTGTCAGCCTGTGGGGGTCTAGTAGTTCCCAGAATTTGTTGGGGGTGAGAAGGGGGAATGGGAAAGATAAGATAGGCCCTAGGAGGTTACTCTGGCTACTCGGGGGCTGCCAAACCCCATGGGGAAGGACAAAGATTCAGGAGTATAGGAATGGATGGAATTTAGACCAAGGGGACTCTGCATGGCTCAGGGGAAATCCTTTCTTAAAGACCCTGAGTCGAGACAGACTGCAAGGGTGGGCCAAAACCCGTAAATCTAAGAGAGAAGGGTTGGAACATAACAATTCTAGAGGGTCTACCCTGGTGGCGGAATCGGAGCCAAAACCCTGCTTTCCCGATGTCGAAATCCCAAATCCCTGCTGGCCAACTCATAAGAGTGGAGAGGGACCACTACAGGGATCCCAGTTGATGGTCTCCAGGGGGGCTTAGAGCAGAGGAGAGAAGTTATAACCCTGCTCTCGCTGCAAATTGGGGACAACCGAGTTGCCGAGAAGCAAACGGGCAGTTGGAATGTTGTAAAGCAAAAATATAAGGAACGACATAATGATATGAAAGAAATACGAATTGGTTTTAATGTATGCATTTATGTTAACATTATAGGTTTAATTAACTCCTATACTCTTTTGTCCCTAGCACTCCATCATCAGGAACAGGTAAGAACACTAGAAGGGTGGGGACTAAAGGAATTGCTGAAGGAAAAGATGGTGAAGGCAGAAGTGAGACAAGGGGAAAAAGGAGGCTGGCGAGCAGGTAAGCAGGCAGGGAATAAAATGAAGGGTCTAGTGGCTTCAGTGAGCCAAACCCAGAGAAAAATGGGAAGAAAAATGGGCGAGGAAAGTATGCAGAACTCACTGCATGCTTACCATGTAGGTACCCCAGCACAAGTGCAAGTAGTAACAACGACGTGGGAGACATATTTAAATGCCAAGGTGGCAAACGAAGAACTTCCAATGGAAGACTGAGAGCCATTACTTATTGATTTGGTACATACTAGAGGTCGCCAAACACTGTTCAGACAGACCATCCAACAATACTAGGTCATGAAGAATCTTTTGGCAAGGGAAATGACATACAGGGACAGAGAAGAACCAGAGCAAGCAAGGCAAGAGAAACCAAATTTAAGGGACATTCAGAAGGAAATTCAAGCTGTACAAGTACAACAATATCACCAGAACCTCCATTTTGGGAAAATGGAAAAGCAGCTCCAAACCTTGTTACAGAACAAAGTGCCCGGGTCAAGTGCCAAGGAATCGACCTATGTCGAGTCTGATGACTGGCGTCGAGTAGTAGAAAATTAATTTTTGTTATTATGATGGATAGCATTTACTTTACAAGTCAAAGCATTAAGTATATAATAGATACAAGATCAAACTGTTTAAATTTTGGACATCTTTAGATGTTGATCGGTGGCCAACAAACTTGGTTTCCTTTAGAAAATTTAAGGCCAACAAATATATTTTGTTACCTACCTATAGATAATTAATAGAAAAGAGAAATACTACTAAGCTTACACAAAAAATATACCAAAGACATAATTCTCGCTTATTCTCATGTAAAACAACTTTATATAATATTTTAAAAAATTTAATTAAATTAATTATAAATATAAAAAAAATATTACATGAAAATAATAAAAATAAAGAAATATAATAATAAATCAAATTTTAAAATAATAAGAATAAAGTAATTATTTTATTAATAAAGGAAAAATAATAAAAATAAATTTAGATAAATTTCAGGAAAAAAATACATGATGACAAATGGAATTTTTGTCATGGATGGGTGAAGGAATTAGGACATATTTTGCTTGAGAATTTGATGAAAAAGCTTATAAGGTATCTATGAATAGGAGTCGGAAGCTCTCATTTATCTTGAACGACGGTTGCTCGGTTGGAGAGCTATCTCCTAAACTCAAATTGGATCAAATTTTGGAGCACATCAAATTACATTTACCTAATTTATAATTAAGTTTCTTTATAGAAAGTAAGATTCTTCTGACTATAAAATTACTAATGAAGTTGTCTTTATTTAACATTTACCTAATTTATAATTAAGTTTCTTTATAGAAAGTAAGATTCTTCTGACTATAAAATTACTAATGAAGTTGTCTTTATTTAAGGAAGTTTCACCGCTCCCAGGATAACACTTTGAAGGGAATGGGAACACGCGAAGGGGAATGTGATACCGCTTTGGAGGATTGTCCACCGCTCGAAGACCAATACTGACCTTTTAAGGGAAAGGAGAGGAAGCGGCACGGAAACCGAAGTGGAACGACGTCCACTAGGGATTTTGTCCCGTCATATGCGCTCCCTATTGATTGAATGAAAAAACAAAGGATGCGTAAGCAGGCTCGACTGGCCGCCATCACCTTTAGGTGCTCGACCATAAGGGAGAGGAGAGGATGCGTAAGCAGGCCTTTCCGTTGGTTAGCAGTTCGAAAAAGTTTCGAATGGGCCCCTCGAGAGCCTGATACAAATGCAAGAATTTTTTTCCGACGTTTTCGAGCTATATATCCACGTCTCCTCATGCGAGCACGACCCCACCTTCCCTTGACCGGGCTCTCTTACCATGCGAGGAGAACTACCGTGTGTCCTTACCACTCCCATAATCTGTATAGTTGTTAACTCGTTACTGCCTTCCGTCCGGTTGAACGACTGCTTGTTGTTCTTTCTCTGCGAGTATAGCATGATGAGCCCAAGTATTTAGATTCTCTTCGAACTTAAGACACGAATGAATGGATTGTAGTAATTCAGGATCTCTTCCAACTCGTCCCGGAATGGGCGTTATGGCGGGGAACAAGGAGAAAGCTACTGGAGAAATTTGTCCAATAGTAACATATGGTGCCTCCACGGGTTCACATCCGATCCGACCTAATAGTGAGCGATCCGCCAAGAGCAACCGAAATATTTTCTGGTAAATCGGGCGAGAACTTGAGCTACGCACATACGAACTTTTCATAGGAGGTGGCAATATCAGGGTCTGGAAAGTCACCAGGTTGGAAATATAACCAAATGGAAGCGAAACCTGACCGATCAAGAAGTCATTATCATACTTCCCTTCTTAAGAAGGGAGTCGTTAGAAGGACTGCGTTCGTTCCTCTCCTCTCCTTAACAGTCGAGCCCCCTAAAGGGTCCTCTCCTTAACAGTCGAGCCTGCTTGCGCATCCTTATTAGTCGAGCGTGCTTACGCACCCTGCCGGTCCTCACCATCGGAATAGTGAGTGACCGATGGCGGCTGCCAGACTGAACCCGCCCGGCCAGATACGATTGATTACTTAAAACAGCCATGTCGTTCCCCAGACAAGAAATCGAAAGCGCACGTCAGCCAATGCCAATAGAAAACGTGAGCTACAACATGTGGAGAGACAAGCGTGTGGGTCAGACTTAGTCCCTAATAATGTCTGTAGAGAAAGCGACTGGGCTGGGCGATCCATCCTGAGACACCAAGGAAGAAAACCTCCGCCTCCTCTCCTCTCCCTTATGGTCGAGCACCCTAAAGGGTCCTCTCCTCTCCTTATCAGTCGAGCCCCCTAAAGGGTCCTGAACTAGAAGTGGATCTGAGGCGAAGGAGCTAGACCATAGGACTACCTACATTGTGCTACTACTTATCCATAAGATCGAGCGAAGACACCTCGGGAGCATACTGCATGATACTAGATCCCCAGCTTGTCGGCTAATGTGTGGATGTAGACGATGTATTCTCGGCTGCAACCCCCGGTCACTGTCCAAGAGGTAAGTAGTAGGGGGTCAAGGGTATTCCCGAATAGTAGTACTGCGATAAGGGCAAATCCCAAAGTACACCAAATGAAAGCCTACCATAATCTCTTTTCCTGGAGCAAATCTGCCCCTATAGTCTACACCTACGGATACTAACACGTTCTGGCTGTAATTCCTGAATAAATAGGTGCGGAAGCGATCCAACGATTCCACAACTGAGCGCTCTAACATAAACTCCTATATTCTTATTGTACATCGTCTTAACTCAAATCCTCTTATCTCTGTCTTATAATTAATATTTTATAAATTTTTATATACTAATTGAATGGTATATATGTTATAAATTTATATATAGTTTATATAATAATTATTTTTAAGATTTGAGTTATTAAATATGACACGTTCAAATTCTAAAATTTATAAAAAAAAATTATAATAGTTATATATATATATATATATATATATATGAATGGTATATATGGTATAAATTTATATATAGTTTATATAATAATTATTTTTAAGATTTGAGTTATTAAATTTGATAGGTTATATGTTTCAATTTTAAAGTTTATAATTTTTTTTATTTTTTGATATTGGCTAGTATTAGTATAGATCCATCTTAAGTATGAATATAACATAAATTGAAAAAGACTTAATTTCTTCACTTGCAAACTTCTTTAGAATGCAAAATGCAATGTGTTATTTTTCATCGTTTAAAGTTTATTTTATAGGTTAAAAATATATATATATATATATATATATATGACCAAATAAACTCTTAACCATAAAAATCTAATTTTTTTTCATGATATATACATATTTTTTTTAAATGATATATAAAATATACCTAATTTACATTAAAATATTTTACATTACATGTACATCGAGACATTTTAGCACACAAATTAAAATGGTTTTTTACTATTAATATATTTTTGAGTATATGTCAATATTAATTCTTATTAAAATATTTTATTATGATGATGATGATGATGGTTAACGCCCGCTGAGACCAAATAATGGTCTATCGGACCTAAAGAAACAAATTATCTATTTTGATTTAAGATTTTATTCCTATGCTCAAAAAGCTTGGAGAGAAGCCTCCCGAGCTCACTATAATTTTGACATTGTAAAAAGCTAGGAAGGTCAGTATTGTAACAAAGATTGTGAAACTGAGATCTAATGTGGTTATACGCGGGGCACTCTAAGAGGAAGTGGTTTTCATCCTCGATGTTCCTATTCTCACATATATGGCAGATCCTTTCTGTCCATGGCGTTTTAGGAACTGCCCAACGACCTGTTTCACTATGGAGCTCATGAGAATTCGTTCTAATCTTTGCTATATTAATTTTCTTCTTTGAGCTAGTTAAAATAGAGAGATACTTTTGATCTTCTAGGGTGGGGTTGATGACCTTTTTATAATAACTTAATTTTCTTTTAGCCGCTAAGTCTTTCTCACACCACATTTTTTCTTTGAACTTAGAAGTAACAATATCTTTATGTTATTTATGTTTTGCAATGCATCATTTTCGTTGATCTCCCAATAGTTTAACCAGGCCCTTGTGTCTTTATGCCACCCTCGATTGAGCCTTAGGTGGTTTTGGCTAGAATTTAAAGCTAGCTTAGGAAGTCTATGATCGTCTATGTTACTAATTTTGTGCTTGTACAACAGAAACCTAAGCATAGCTAGGCTCTCAATAGGGGAAAGACCTGCTTCTATAAGGAGAATAGGATAGGGTGTATTACTTTTAATTTTCAGGTTATAAGTTATAAAACGCTTTTGGATTTGCTCAATCTTTCTCCATGATTCTCTGGAGATGCTGCAACCCCAAACCTCACAGCCATATAAGATAACAGGAGTGACTAAAGTTTCAAAGAGGAACTTCTTTTTATCCCACATTACAAGGTTTTCTATTTTACAATTATTTTCAAGACCAAAGTAAGCTTTCCACCCCCCATTAATCCTTTTCTCAATGATATGGTTCCAGTTGAGCTTGTGATGAATAACAATTCCTAGGTACTTGTAAGAATACACTTCCTCCAAGTTACTATTGTCATACATAAAATTAGCGTAAGTGTCCTTCTTGGATTTGATAATCATAACTTTTGTTTTGTCAGTGTTAACAGTCATACCCATGGTAGAGCAGAAATCCTTAAGAAGCCTTAGTTGCTTATTAAGATCAGATGGGCACCTTGCCAAAAGAACAATATCGTCAGCATAAAGAAGAAGGATGACGATTATCCCAGCTAAGATCGTGCCATCACATCCTTCTTCCTCTAAATAGCCTTCGAGCTTATCAATGTAAATGCCAAATAGGGTAGGGGAGAGGGGGCAACCTTGTTTAACTCTGATGTTACACTTAATATCTTTCAACCACCCTTCATTGCTCTTTAGCTTGGCAATTACATTCTTGTATAACCTTATAGCAGTAGCTCTCAACTCGAGAGGAACCTTTAGCTCTTCTAATCTATTCCAAAGGTTGTATCTAGGAACCGTATCGAAAGCCTTTCTAAAGTCCACAAAGCAACAAAATAAATTGGATTTATCATTACGACATTCCTCCGCAATGATCCTAAGCGTAACAAGGCGGTCTGTTGTTGAGTAATGCCTTCTGAAACCTGCTTGGCCTTTAGCCCACTTACCTTCACTTTCAAGCCATATGCTTAACTTCTTTTCCAAAATACTACCATATAACTTGGCTAATGTTATATATATACAACATTAAAATGTTTTATTTTAATAAAAAAAATTATATATAGATATATATAGAGTTGACATTACATAGATTAGTGAACATAGATCTTTATTTAAATTTCTTGTCGAAATAATTTAAACATCTTACTCGTATATTTTTTACTTCTATTCATTTTTTTTATTATAGCTTATATTAGTCTTCTATTTAGAATATAAATTTTATTTTTTATTTAACATAAATTTTATTTTTATTTTTATTTTAAGGGGACGTATAGACATACTTACACATCACTTCATATTGGGTTGTAGAATAAGCCTCTCTGCTCAACAAAAACTTGTGAAGAATAAAATGACAAATTTAGAAATAATAAATGTTAAGATTCAAATCAAGTATTTTTATAGATTTACAAAAATGTTACTTAAAAAACTAGATTTACTTTTGAAAAAAAATAAAAATGTAAATTATCTTTTTTAATATTTTATTTTATATTTCTTCAATTTTATTAAATAATAATAATAATAATAAATCTAGTTGTAGACATATATCTATGCACACTTTGATACTTAGAAATTAAATTAAGTGAAATTGTTAATATTGATTGATTTTTCCAACCTGAAATAAGTTTATTATGTAAACTCACCAAAATCAAACATGACCCAGTGAATCTCAAAGATCATGGTATTTATTATCCATAAACCAATATCATTGTCATATCATTGTAATGACAATGGGCTGACAAATGATTATTAAGCATAAACTTAAATCACAACATTACAAGTTAGAGTTAGAATGTGGAAGATGCTCATACCAATGTCAAATTTGAAGTATGTGCTCGTGATAAATGTTTATCTAATTAATTTAAGTTTATACATTATATTGAACAATAAAATAAAATAATTGAATAGCAACATAAATTTAAATCATAACATTACAAGTTAGAAGGTGGAAAATGCTCATACCAATGCCAAATTTGTATGTGCTCATAAAGTGATAAATGTTTATCTAATTAATTTAAATTAAGTTTATACATTATATTGAACAATAAAATAAAATAAAAGTAAAATAATTGAATAGCCATGCTACGTGGCAAGGCAGTAGTCAACATAGTAATAATAGCTTTACAAATAATGTATAATGCTTTCAACTGCAGCATTGCTATAGTGGTGCATGAGCCTTACCAATCATTGATTAGATGCCACTTTAGCGTACACCTCATGTATGGCCACTTTGATGGGATCTCAACTCCTCACGGCACTTTGGACTCTGCATATTGTCTTTCACATGAAAGCCATTGTTTATTAGTCCCTGCCATCTGGCATCCGGCAGGGACTATAGTAATTGATAGGACCCCGACTTACCATTAGTTGACCCCTGTCTTTCTCTGTTATACAGCGGTTAAAGCGGGGATATGCTAAGTTTCGTTTGCTTTCACTCTTTCGCCATCCTTCGCCATCTTATTTGGCCTCTTCCCGAGGCGGAAGAGGCCGGACCATAGCTTAAACTCGTATTTACGCACAATCGAGTGGCCCTGACCTGTGCGGTTTCGTTTTAATGCTAACATTAATTCCTTAATGTTTAATGTTAAGTGCGAATGGGCATACATATGCTAAGGTTTGCTTGTTCTTTTACAGGTGTCGGCCGTATGCTCAAGGTTTGCATGGCGGGAGGTGTCGGCCGTATGCTCAAGGTTTGCATGGCGGGAGGTGTCCGCCTACCGGCTCGGCGGTTTTGTGCGAAGCATTTGAAGAGCAGGCGGTGTGTTGCCTCAGTATCTTTCACTGGTAAACCAGTGTCACTCTTTGCATTCCGTTTTCCATTGTGGCATCCGCGAAAAAACGGGTTCATAGCTGAAAACGACGGGTTCCTGGTTCTGCAATGGGGTTTTTGGTTCGGAAAGTGGGGCGCATGCCCAACCACATACAGAGGTCAAAAACCCTAGGTCAGTTGGAAGGGGCGGTTTTGTGCGAAGCATTTGAAGAGCAGACGGGTTCATAGCTGAAAACGACGGGTTTCTGGTTCTGCAATGGGGTTTTTGGTTGGGAAAGTGGGGCGCATGCCCAACCACATACAGAGGTCAAAAACCCTAGGTCACAAGACCCCTTCCCATGCCAGACTGTTCAACTTCCGCGCAGCTCAAACATAGCTTTTGCATGTAACTTGTGAAATGATGTTATGCATAGATTTATATCGGTAATCCTTTAATCCGCTTCTATATTCGTATCCGCTCAGTTATCCATATCGGCTTCTATAGCAGTATAAACAATTATTAGCTAAAGCCGAGCTATCATCCCCTTATAGTTCCTGCGCCACTTCTGCGTTCAGGGTTCAAATATCATCTTTCTATGATGATGACTCAGACGCTCAGAAAACGCGACCGAGAGCCGGAAGCTCTGCCGGTCTCCACTGACGTGCAGGAGGCGAAACGCTTCCACGGCGAAGAAACAGAGCGGTTTTGTCAATTAGACAAAACCCTGTCCACCTTTAGGATTAGATTGGGCAACCTTGCCTGGTATTATGAAGAGCAGGCGGGTTCATAGCTGAAAACGACGGGTTTCTGGTTCTGCAATGGGGTTTTTGGTTGGGAAAGTGGGGCGCATGCCCAACCACATACAGAGGTCAAAAACCCTAGGTCACAAGACCCCTTCCCATGCCAGACTGTTCAACATCCGCGCAGCTCAAACATAGCTTTTGCATGTAACTTGTGAAATGATGTTATGCATAGATTTATATCGGTAATCCTTTAATCCGCTCCTATATTCGTATCCGCTCAGTTATCCATATCGGCTTCTATAGCAGTATAAACAATTATTCGCTAAAGCCGAGCTATCATCCCCTTATAGTTCCTGCGCCACTTCTGCGTTCAGGGTTCAAATATCATCTTTCTATGATGATGACTCAGACGCTCAGAAAACGCGACCGAGAGCCGGAAGCTCTGCCGGTCTCCACCTTTAGGATTAGATTGGGCAACTTTGCCTGGTATTAAGTTAAAGTAAAGATGATACTGAATCTCAAAAGTATTTCCTGCTTGAAGCTTGTATTGCAGGTTTCTGTGGAAGGTGTGGGATACCACAAGGCATGCTTCAAGTGTATGCATGGTGGCTCAGCTCTTCAAAGAAAAGGGCAATTATAGCCAACTTATCAAATCTCCATCTGTCAAAGAAGTATCAGAGAATTCAGTACACGAGTGATTATGCAGCTGAAGTTTGAGAAAATTATCTTTGGTGCAATTATCCCCATTTGTTTGTTAGCAAGGTGCAATGTACAGTTTAACATGACTATTGGGGACATTGGTCTTTTATTTCAGTGATATCGTGTTTCAGCAAAACTATTTTCAAATTACCTTTTACAAATGGTTGTTTTGATCTGTGAGTTGGAGTGTTTCAATATTTATAATGCCTATGGGATTGGTACAGCTGAGTATTAGACTATTAGTTGAGGCGCATATACTAAGTTGAGTCCACGCACGGAAGACGCTGCTGCTGTTAAGTGGCTATTAGTGGCAGTTACCATAACTCACTTAATGCTCCTGTTGAGGAAGAAAGAAGCAGGGGTTGTGCTGATCACTTGAGAATATGTTATATCGTTCAATGTTTCTCGAAAACATTTTCTGAGGTTTGAGATTTGTATTATTTCAAGGCCTTTGAATTTGCCTATAAACTGCTGTTATTGGTATTTTTTAACTGTTATATGTATAATTGCCCTTGGATTTGGTACTATTCAAACAACACATGGACTTAATTTCTTGTTAAATATGCATCTTAGCAACAATGGAATATGGTGAGATTTGGAATTCTATACAATGATGGATATGGGATTTGACTTTACAATAATTTATATACAGAGAATTGTGTTGGCAAGATATTATGTTTTGTTTTATTTCATCTTCTGTTTACAGTGTGCACTGAAATTTAAGAATACTTGTGTTCCATCAGTACCAAAATAATAGTAGGCTACCTATAGTCAAATATGTACTCTTTTAACAAAATTTCATTGATTGTACTTTAAGCTATCCCTTGATTTCAATTTTCCTTGGAATGGTCTGTACCATACCATCAGAAAACTACCCTTGGGCATAAGGATCAAAGATTCAGATGTGTTTGACTAGATAGACAGTGCGTATCTGTTCTCCACAGGCCTTAGACATGTAAAATAATCATTTATTTTGCTGCAAAAGGGTTGGAATCTTCCACATAGATCCACTTTAGGTTTGGATCAAAACTTCCTGACTCAGAAGTTTAATTTTATGTTGACATTTTAAAGTCCCCTCTCAGATTATTCCCTTGTGCACTCATGTTTGAGAGTTTCTCACGGATTTGGGAGGATGCCATGTGTTTGCAGGTTTAATGCTTGGTAAGTTCATCATTGTAAAGCTCGCCACTTTTCCATTCTCACCTCCCCGTTTTGCTTTTTAGCCCTTTCATTTCGTTGTTTGCAAAGTTGTATCTTCATCGACTCTTTTTGCTGTGTACTTTGACTCACTTGTAAATTTTCTCTTTGCAGATTTCTCCCTCGTACATAGCTGAGTTTGCAAATATTGTGCTGGTCTATGATGATGTTTTCCCTGTTGCAGAAAGTGCACAAGATGGAGCAGAGTAGAAGACAAACATTTTGTATTCATCAACATAACAATACTCTACATCCATGGTGTTCTTCATTACATGGGTGGTTTTCAGTGCTACCTTTCAGTAAAAAGTTGGTATAGTCATGCTCTGAGTTAGGTGGTTGAATTTTACTTGTAAATTTTCTCTTTGCAGATTTCTCCCTCGTACATAGCTGAGTTTGCAAATATTGTGCTGGTCTATGATGATGTTTTCCCTGTTGCACAAAGTGCACAAGATGGAGCAGAGTAGAAGACAAACATTTTGTATTCATCAACATAACAATACTCTACATCCATGGTGTTCTTCATTACATGGGTGGTTTTCAGTGCTACCTTTCAGTGAGTATGTTGTAGAATCATCTGGAGCTTTTACAACAACCGGAGTATGTTGTAGAATCATCTGGAGCTTTTACAACAACCGAGAAGGCTTCTGCACATCTTAAGGTATATTTTTTGTGGTAATTTTTGTATTTTTTCTGTTTGCATCTATAGTTTTCCATCGACAAATGTACTTAAGATTGTTGCATCTATATTTTTCCATCGACAAATGTACTTCCTGCAAACATTGTCATTGAGTCATAACTATGTGTCAAAATTAGCTCACCGTAAAAACTGAAACGAATACTCATGCACTGGCTACAGGTGGTGAATGAAGAATTTGGTATTGCTGAGGCCCTCATGACCACTGTTCATGCAACAACAGGTAGGCAACCCTTCTCAGCTCTTGGAGCCTACGTAGATATATGGTTTCCCAAGCTGCTGGGCTCCAAAATACCATTGTCTCTGGGCCAATCACTCAATCATCTTTGCACCAAAGAAAACAGAGGCCAGCACATAGCCTTCATAGGAAAAATGCTCTGTTCCTCCCAAGTACTCTACGAACAAGTTTATCAGATATGGACCTATATATGTTGCACAGCTAAATATGGCTGCAAACAAAGCATTGATTATCATTCCCTTCCAAACAGATGACAGAATGGCCTTTAGCATTGATGGGTTCTGTATATTTGTCTCGACCTTTTGGCAGCACCAGTTGGTTTCAAGTCCTCGATATGACTCTTCAGCAGTATCCTTGCCTGCTTATTTGCGTTCAAACATCAACTCTGAATCTCCTGATATGTAGCTGGCTGGCTTTCTAGCTTTCAGGTTATGGGTCTGGATCGAACAGCTACTAGAGAACACATATCCGTTTATTCCGAATTTTCAGGCAGGCTCAACTTGATGCAGGGACTCGCTGCGTCGCAGCTTCCCTTGTTTAAAATAGTAATACCATATCTATATTGTTCCCAGCAATCTAGTTCAGGCATGAGAAGCATCAACTTTACCCAGCAATGCCAATTACTATTTCTCTCATTTACACTCACACTCACACTATGGAGGGAGTAAGTCATGTTAGGAAAAGAGGGGAATGCATTCTTACTGGCTGGGCATCCCACTCATGCCTTCCATTAAAAAAACAGTTCATCAAGCGATTTGCAGTAAGGTTTACATAATATTTTCTCTTCCTTGGAGCCAGATCAGCAATATGGTCTCACATGGTATCCTCAAAAGGGCTTATCGTGATGCTCAGCTATGGAGGGACTGACGCTTCGCTAAGGAACCCATGGCTTATCCTGACACTCCTCCCCTCTTCACACCCACCCTTTACACATTGAAGGAATTTTTTCTAAACAAAATTATGAAAGATGTAGTGGGTTTAAATGAAGGAAAGGAACAGTGAGTTTAAGAAAAAACAAAAATGAATGAATGTGGTTTTATTAGTTTGTAAGTGATTGTAATAATGGTAGATTTTGGCGTAAGCGTGTAGAATAGATAGTAATGGGGTGTACTATTAAGTCATTTCATGATGTGAAGGTTACTCGTTGGAAATTTTATGAGCAAAAATCCAACCATGTTAAGGGTTGGTGTGGTGATGGGGTGTACTATTAAGTCATTCTATGATGTGAAGGTGAAAGTTACGGGTTGGAAACTCCATGGGTAAAAATCCAACCATGTTAAGGGTTGGTGTGGCCTACGCGAGGTGCCATACCAGGATGATTTTTACAGTAACCACATGTCAAGCCTGAAATAATCTCTACAAAATTGTGACAAGAAACAAAACCAAATGTAAATTTTGGAATATTCTATAAATATAATAAATATGATAAAAAAAAAAAATTGTTTAACTTTAATCAATTTTTTAAAATTATTAATTTTTAATTTGTCGAAATTTAAATTAATAGACAAAATGGTTTTTTTGGCTAGAAAATTTACAGCAAGATTGTGATTTTTTGTTGTTAAAATAAACTTTTGAAAAATCTAGTTTAGGCTTCTGTGATCTATATCAAGATTATAAAAAGAATTTTTCAGTATTAATCACATCGGTTCGAAAATGTTACTATTGACCTGGTCAAAAATAAGAAATGAATTAATTTCCATAATTTAATTAATTTAATATAATTTTTTCTTAGTTTAGTCATAAGAATAATAATATTTACATTGAGTTATATTTGACTTTAATTAAATTATGGAAATTAATTTTTGATCTAGTCAATAGTAACCATTTCATCTATTTAACCCACTGCCATGGTCTGATTCTTCATCTTGCCGTAACGATGAACCACATTGGTTGGTTCGAAACACGTTGGCAAATATTTATTGATGTGATTAATACTGAAAAAATATTTTATAAACTTTTGAATGTATAAATGGAGTGCACACTATTCTAACTTAATTTAAAAATGTCATAACTTTTAATTATTAATCCATTTATAAATTATAGTGTTTAATTTTTTATTTATTTATCTACAATTTTTTAATTTCACTTATAAATTGAGATGGGCATTTTTATATATATTCTTTACTATGATTATTTTTAAAGTGTTTAATAAGATATTTGCAATTATTATTGTATTTTATATTGATTATTTTAATTGACCACATATATAATTTGTATAATAAATTTATTACTATGTTAAATTTTGATGGTCAAATTTAATTACCCTAAATTAATATTACTTATACTTAATTATTATAACTTACTAAATCATTCATTTTTAGTTGTTGGAGTTGATTTTGTTAAATAGCTTTTGAGAAAACCCTTATCCTCCATGGTTTGGTTATAGCCTATTGTTTTGTACTTTATTTTTATTTAATCTATTGGTGTTTTCCCATGGTTGTGTTAGAGCTCATGGTTTTGAACTTTATATGTATTTAATCTATTAGTGTTTGCCAATGGTTGTGTTAAATTTTCTTTTATAAATTAAGATAGTCATGTGAAATTATTCACCTTCGTTTATATAATATAAAGAAACTTTCTTACATTATGCCTACACATCTCCCCTATACTAGGTTATAGAGAGTCTTTTGGTCCAAAGATGACCACCATAATTCACTAAAGCATCAACAAAACGGAACGTCAAAATCATAATAAGAAGTAAAGACCCAAACCTCCTATATTCATTAGAACAATGAATATTTGTATTTATTACATCCCACACAAGAAGATCAAGGCAGAAGCAACCAACATGCAGGAAGTAGACCTAGCTTGGAGAAGTTGTCACACCAAGCAGCTTCATCTAGTATTCTTTCAAGTTCTGAAATTCGAAAGTGGTATTTATCTTATGTATATAATTTTGGCTACCAACAAATCAAGGTATAAATTTGAGATTTTCAATATTATGATACAAATTTTGAAATGAAGACAATTAATTAATTAAATTGTAAGGCCTGTGGATTTATAAAAAGAGAATTATTTGTTGTTTATCACATGATTGTTTTGACTAGTGGATGCAACTCCATGAACAAGATAGTTTGAGGTCTTAGATATAGAGTGTCTTCCTATTCCTAGGCTATTAGCATATCCAATAGCAAGGATAAGCAGATGCGGGATACTTAGGAAGGAAAGGCCCAAGTCCATGATAATACTACAAAGGTGGAACAGGAGTTGATTATTGGTTTCAATAAAGTATTATCTTTCCTCCTCCATTGTCAATTGTCAAGAGAGTTTCTTAGTTTCTCTCCATGAAGGAATGCATATTTTACTTAAACAATGTAATATTGCAAAGTTGATCAGAGTTTGCAAATGTGGTGAATAGCAAGGTGATTGGTTGGTCAAAGTTTGCATATGGTGACAGACTCACTAGACAGAGTGGTAAGTTGGTCAAAGTTTAAATGTAATGAGGCAGAAGCTATAATTTCTATCGTTTCTTGGCCAAAGTATAATCTATATAGAAGTTGAAGTATTAATGCACAAAAGCATAAATATTAATCCAGGTTTTCAAAATTGAAGTCTGATAATTAGAGAAAAAATAATTTTATTTCTTTTAAATTCTAATAAAAAATCTTTTATAAATTTATGACTTAATCCAAAAAAAACGAAATGATCAATTATGATGTAAGATTTTGTGGAACATGCCCAAAAGCTTACATCATAATTTATTCACTCAAAACTCCCCCTACATCTAAGGGATAGTATTCAACGTGATATATTGACCTCATCAACACTAAATGAATAGAAAAGTGACACCCAAACATTAAATGGAAGGAACATCACAGATGTTGGGATGATGGAAAATCTCATCAGGGCCGATAGGACACATTATTTTAATTCAAATTCCTAGCCAAATCAACCATGGATGGGACTAGCCATCAACCAAAAAAAAAAATACAGAGAATTCTGAAGAAAGAAAGAAAGAAAATTATTTTAACGTCCACGAGGCTAAAGATAGCCTATGGGACGGAGCAGATAATCGTTGATACATATTTTGGCCTACAATGCTTAATAAATCCATATAAAATAGTTTTTAAAATAGAATGGTTTCATCATGAAATCGCCTTGATACCATCACTTGAATGTGAAGTCTATATAAACATTTTTGTATTATCATCATCATCATCAAACCATCCCAAAATAAAGCAGTGTCCATCAAGAAGGTGTAATGCCAGGGGGCTTCCTATCATTTATTGGGGTACGTCAACTCTCTCTCATGCAATAATACGCTTGATGATCGAGGCATATGACTCAGTGAAATCATTCAGGGCTGTCCTCACCATCTTTCATCTGTCAAAACCTCCTCAACTACTGCCAGTTCATCACAAACTTATGTGATTATGTTGAGATTAGTGGTTATGTATCTAATTTGGTCATCTTGGTGTTGTTTAGCCACTCTCTCAACAACATCTTCCTACTGGTGTTATCACTCTAGTATTGCTTCATCAACGTCTCCCACATCTCCCTTGTTGGTATTCTTCTTAGATAGGCGAGGAATCACATGATCCTTCATCGCATCGAAGATAATTCTCGCCCTTTTGATTATAGGCAACTAGTTTTGCAACATTTTTAGGTAAGGTGAGTTAGGTATCAATAAACTCCCACATGTCATTCTCCATCATAATCAATGAAACCCTCACCTTCCAAGGGATGATATTAGATGCATCCTCCAACCTATCCTCAAACCTCAAATGAAACCCTCACCTTCCAAGGGATGATGTTAGATGCACCCTCCAACCTATCCTCAAGCCTCAAATTGGTTGCTTCCATCTCCAAATCAGATGATTTTTCTAAAAAAAGTTGCTACTGGAAATTTAGATTTTCTATTGCTGACACTGCCTTACCATTGTGTTGGCTACACGTCCTATATGCAACTCTGGATTGGTAGCTGGCCTATTGCTCATGATAGCCCTTAGGCATTTCCTCCATGACTTGTGTATTTTTGGCTATCAACGGTGGCTAGCAGTAGTGCCAACCCACCTTTCCCTCGCGACTTGTTGACGAATGAGTGGGTTGTCGACTAGAAGTCCCTTTACTGTGTTGTCCTTGCTCTTGGTGCCAATTTCATACGTCTTTGCTTGTTAGCTTTGTGCACTAGAACCCTCGCGTTGTTTTCTTCGCAGGCCTGGTTGGTCCACGACAAACTCAACATTGTGACCCAAACACCAGATGCTCCTATTGGTTGGTCCATCCACGACCCATGATCCACAAATCCTATCTATTGTTTGGTTACTTTTCTATGAGGTTGGACCCTTTCCCCCATGATCCACAACCACCCTCTGCTTGAACTTGATGTGTTGGTCGATATCCCTATGACTTCTTGTTTGAACACACGTCTTCCTCGACCTCAATCCCCAAATCACTCTTTCGTGTTGTCTTGCTTGGCTGTGAGGTCCTTTGTGATTGCGGCTTGAGGGATTACTTGACAATGTCCCCGTGTACTTGTGCTCTATCTCCCCTTTGTCAACCTGGCTTCGTGCATCTAAGCTTGCGACGGTAGTTTGGTAAGATTTGACAAGTCTCACGGTTGTTGGCCACGACATAGTTGTTCTGACAACTCCCTCGGCTATCAACCACCACACAACCACACTTTTTTCTTATACTTTATAGTTTTTTTGCTTGTTTTATAATAAATGAGATTTAATACAAATTTATTTTTAATGAAATATATATATATTGAGGGGATGTCTCTTTTTTTGGGATTTTTTATCGTAATTCAGTTGTCAAACTCACAGTGGGAACATTCATCACTAGCTATTATTTGTGATTGCACATTGACTCATCATTGTTATTCAAGAAAAACCACACTACCTGTAATTACCCATTGGTGGTCCATTAGGAGCGGGTTTTCGCACCTACCAAATGTCTATTGGTCTTGGGTTGTTAACCTATTTCGTTATGTCTGAGGAAGACGAGCTCTTAACCAAGCATAAACATTTTTAAGACATACTCCAGACTGATAGGTATATGTTTCTTTACATGTCACCATTGTAAATATTAATTAGAATAAATATATTTACTACTTCAATTTTTTTATTGTTTCGATGAATTAGGATGCATCACTTTTTGTTGCATAATTTTTTTCCTAGAATTAGTTTGATCTTCTTACTCTTCCTTCATGTGTAACTATTACTGTTTTATATAATTCCAGTGCATTTATGTATGTAAATAAATTATATTTATGTTTTTTTAACATGTAATGGATGTGACAAGGACTCAATGGGTTTCCTCACTCTTTAGACTCAGTCGTTGTCTGCAGCTCGGTTCCATTGCGTTAATGTGTGCCCCATCCGAGTATTTGAAGCTAACCTTTCTAATTGGATGCATTCGGGGAGGAAAGGACCGACGGATAAAAGGTTTGTGCTATTTTTTATCGATTTCTTATTATTTGTAAAATACTCGTTTGGACATACATGGCAGTTTGGGGTGGATAAATTGTCCAAGTCTATAAACGCAGGAAGTCAAATAAACTTTGCTCCATGGGAAATGGAGGTGGAAAGGGCTCCATCCTTTATTTCCAAATGGATTTTTGACCCATAGAGATAATTGTTTCACACTTTAGGATATGCTCAGCCTGTATCTACATATGCAATCGAGAAGAAAATTTAAAGAAGGTGAATGGGAAGTCTTGCTCCATTTAGACTAGCAGCTCTACTTCCATCACTCTTTTAAATAAAACCATTGAGAAAAAATTGGGGTTTCTTGCATTTTTTCATAGTCTACAATATGCAAGGAAGGTGCTCAGCGATTCTTCCCAACTCCATGATTATAATATCATAAGGAACTCAACAATCATTTTGAACACAAGGTTGAGAGGAGGTACCTAAGGAGCTAGTGCCTTAAGCTCTGGGTATCCAAATGGGAAATATAACTCCTTTAAAGATGTTGTCAAAGGAAAACCTTCCTCCCAAATAGAATAGATACAAAGCTTCTTTATTCCCTATATTATTGATCAAATGGAGCATTCTCTGACCATGGAAGTTGACTGTCTAGAGGTGAATACACTTTTCTTAGCTCTACAATCCAAGGCGGTTCTCTATCATTTTAATGGTTTCTAGTCTAAAGAAAAATCCTTACACCAATTAATATTCTCCTCTTGGACCCCAAATTGTGATTTCTATCTATGTTCCAAAGATTTTTTTATTGTACAATTTGATACACAAAAGGACTATGACTTTGCACTTAATGAAGGGTCATGGTTTGGGGTAAAGTGGGACTCTTTATCACTCCATGGTTTCCTAAATTTGATGCAACAAATATGGTAGTCACAACACTCCCAATTTGGGTAAGGCTCCCAAATATTCCTCTTCGCTTTTGGAATCCGCGGGTCCTAGGATGTATTGGTAATACATTGAGCAAATTCAAAAAGAGGGACATGGAAAGAATGGAGAAAGGCATATTTACTTTTGAAAGAATTTGTGTGGAGATAGATCTTAGCAAAGGATTTTCAAATCACATCATATTGAAACATAAAAAAATTCAGTGGACTCAAGTTGTAGACTATGATAATATGGCATTCCAGTGTCATTCTTGCTTCCAAACAAGACATCTGCAGAATGCCTGCCCACAAGTTAATAAGAACATAAAAAGGAAAAAAACACCAAAGAAAAAGGGATGGCATTTCACAGATCCATACCTCTCTGAAGAATAAGAAGAAGGCACCAAGAAAAATACAGTAAAAGATTATGGGGGCACCCTGGAAAAGAATGAAAATACTACTCACTTTCAAAGTGGGATAGATTCAGCGACTATCCAAGATTCAAATCAACAGAAAAATCAGGTACATAGTTAGGATGGAAAAAATCATGTTCATGTATCAGAAAGCTTTAATTTTAACAAAGAGCATCCTCTTGAGACAATGAAAGCAATATGGCTCTGGTACTAGGGGATCCAAAAGTTGGGGATTGGAAACAAGTCTAGAAAAAGAAAGAAAAGAAGGGGAAGATTAGAAACTTCTACTACTCTTGATCGTCTCCTTTGACTTGTATTTTCTATATTCCTGTTTTTTTTGTTTTTTACTTCCTTACAAATCTATTTTGGCCGCTACTTGTTGAATGCTTATAAGCATGTGTAATGAAAATTTATTTTTTCTATGATCATCACACATGGATCTGGGTAGTTCTGGGTGAATGCACACTTTTTTGTGTGTATATACAAAATGTATTTTCTTCAGATATGAATGGAAGTATGGGTTTCTTTTCTCAGGGAAAAAAAATGTGATTTATTTTTATTTTTTTAACTATAATCAAATTGTATAAAGTAATTATATATTATATTAAATTATATTTGTATTTTTCATATGTAATTTATTTTTATTTCTTTAATTATAATCAAAAAAATATAAGTCTTTGGGGGCAACTTCATTAGTGATGGCCATGGAAATAAAGTGTTATGTGCCAAGAAGTTTGAGGTTCAAACCCCCCAATTTACTCATGTTTGTGGAAGGGGTATACGTAGGCACCTAGGGGTTATAATGGTAGTGGTCGGAATTGACCCTATATCACGAGAGTACAAAATAGGCCCATTGTTGATTCATCTAGTCACTATATATATATATATATATATTACAAATTTTATTTATAAAGTAAGTACATAATTATTTTATTTTATAATTATTAATTTATTTTTACAAAAACAAATAAATAAATTATATTTTATATAGTTTGATTATAATTAAAAAAAAACTAATGATATTGAAGAAATATAGTTTAATGTAAGACAATTTAATTGTGAATATAATAGATATGAAATTAGACAATTTAATGCAATATATAATTTAATTTTAAATATAACTAACCTAGATTTATCTTAAATCCAGATATATCAAGCGTCGAGAGGGATCAAGTCTAGAGTTAAGATGGATCTAAGTTGGTACTCTTGCATTCCATAATGGATTTCCTCAAGCCTTTAAATAAGATTCATCATAACAAATGCCATGGGAAAAACCATGGGTTGTCAAAACCTGGAGCCCAAAAATCGCCAACAATAAGTTATTAATTTTATTTTTTTGTTTTTGTTTTTTTGTTTTTTACCAATTCAAAATATTTACATAACATAACATGACATTACAACATCTCTTCCATGCTAACCTGGTGATCGCCTCTAATGCAATAAATATGAAACTAGACATAATTGATAGTGAAATGTGTTAGATAGTTACATAGTTGTTATTAGAGTTGATTTACATAGTTATGGTATATATTATTTACAACAGTCAAGATGATATAGAGAAAAATATTCTTAAAGAAAATGAACTGAAATTTTAGTTAATATGGCCACACAACGCAATTGACTTGACACAATTGTAATGAAATTAATTGAGATATATCTTAAACAATAGAGTACTCATAAATTAGATCTATGGAACAGAAATTGATTATGGCCTCACTACTTGCAAGGTAACTAAGTTCCAATAATAGGTATTAGGTACTAAGGCACAAAGTGATTCTTCATGTCTCTATAGTGCTATCTCTAAAATTTAGTTTGATATATATATGATAAAAGTATCGTGCTCAATTGGGGCATATTGATAGCTATTTGGTCAGAATTACTCTAAGGATGTTGCTTCTTGAATAAGGGAATGGTAAATAATTAATGGTTTAAGAGGGATTATCCAATAAAAGTGTATAATATCGATGGTTATTTTCTAAGTGCACTAATGTTTCTTTATGTTCACTAGGAGCTAATTAGTGTGAATAAGTTGTTGTCACTAAAGATAATTATTGAATTTATGGATGATTTTTTTTAAGATTGCCTCTTTTTATCATCTATATGCATTATGAGTGTCAAGGGAAACAACATACTTGGGGATATCCCATCATATTCTCTATAAAGAAATATCATACACCCCTAGCCTCCTAAAGCATTTTCAAAGACATATTGTGGAGGAAATATATTCGAGATCTAAATAATTGAAATATAAAGAGATTGGAGTTTAGTTTGGAATTACTTAAGAGAATTTTTCCAATATAAAACCACCTACCATTCAGGAGCAATTCAACAAGATTCCAAAAGCATCAAGGACATCCTCATGACTACTCTATATGTAATATACATGACCCAATAAAGGCCTAACTCAACACAAGATTATGAACACCCTAGGTGGAGTGCATACAAGAACTAGCAAAGAATAATAGAGATTTGACACTTATCCCTTGGACCTCTATAAGATATGTCTTCTCGTCTTCTTTGTTTTCATGCTAGTAGTAGGAAGTCCATAATAATATGCATGTTTCTTATGCCATAGAAGATAGACATGAATTTCATAAACCTAGAAGGAGGATGTAAATAAACTCACGTGCACAATAGGAAATTCCATATATTAAGGAAGAAAATAAATTACAGGTGATCTAAACAATATATTAAAAAGAAGATAATGGAATTATGTTGTGGTCATGAATTGTGGAGTACACGAAAAGAACTAGAATGTATAATAAGAGTTTCGTTATTTTTGAGAGTACAGGCTTATAGTCTTAATTATGGACATTGAAAAGAGACTATTATTTGTGAAGTACAATACAATCACAAGATAAGTTAAAATTACCTAAGTAACCTAAGGAAGTGTTAGTGTTGCGATCAACACCCTCCAAAATTTTGCCTACACTTGAATTTTGGAGCCTATGGAGGATCTTACAATCTATCATTCCATAATCCCTTCATGGTTGATTGATGTTTTGTGATATATTTAAGTCTTCATCTCAGGTTTTACTTGTCAAAGTCACTTGCTCACACATGCACAGTCCTGGTTTAACTCATGAGCGTACTTTCTTTATGCAAGCTTAAACAAGCATAGCACCGCCCATCAAGGAAATGCATGTGCTATGTTTAACTCATGTTGACAGTTAGTGCACACCTTTCTTTGACAGACTCCCTCACTTTAGTTACAATTATACTTTTATTTCAGTGAGTTTTCTCAACTGCCGCTTTTGGGCATCATTGCTTTCACGAGTGTCGCTTTTACGTTTGTGATTGTTACTTTTGCTCGATTTCACTTTAATAAGTATCATTTTCATGTTATCTTCACTCTAGCATATGTCTCTTTCAAGTTCGTTTGCATTGTGTAAGTTTCATCTTCATGTTTTCCTCTTGTCACAGGTGTCATTTTTGTTGTTTTCACTCCTGCATGTGTCACAACTTTGCACATCACCAAAGTTAATTATGGTGCACTCTCTTTCATGAGATGATCTTACATATCATTAGAATATTCACTAGACACATTCCTATAGCTTAGCGCACTTTTTAGTAATATTCGTCACTTTTGTTGTAACTTGTGTTCTAAGTGTCATAATGTGTCGTTTCAACTGTCGCACTCAGAAATAAGTGTCACTTTGTTGTTGTTTCAAGGTGCGATTGATGTTCATCAGTCATGTGCATTCCTTTGGGTTGTGTTGATGGAATTTATGTGTGTATGATCCATGTTTCGAATCTGTTAGAATGCATCCCTTTATTTTACCCTGCTAGTCCCACACTTAGCCATTTTGGGAACTCTTCTTTATCCTTCAGTCAAGTGAAAGTTTTGAAGGCATTAGCCCTCTTACTAGATGATAATTGTTTCTTATTCATGAGCCTCATTGACATATATTTTCCTCCCATACTTGTGCACTAAGTATTTTCTAAGGTCTCCTCCCTCTCACAATGCATTAGTACTTCCTAGGATAAGTGACTTATCCTTTTCTTGCCTCCCTCAGTGAAAAGCACATTCCATATGAAAAAGTAGCAACTTTTGGAGAGAATTCACCCTACTAATCCTGAGCGCACTTTAGAACAATGAAGCGCACTTTGGAACAATTAATCGCACTTTGGAAAAGCAAGAATCATTTGTCTCTTAAAAAAGTGCATGGCGCACTCACGAAGCACGAAGTCTTCATCCTCCCTTACGGTGCATGGCACACTCACTAAGCATGAATCCTTCATCCTCCCTTAGGGTGCATGGCGCACCCTTGAAGCATGAAACCTTCAGCCTTCCCTCTTCCCTTAGAGCACATGGCAGAATCACAAAGCACAAATCCTTAGGGCACATGGTGCACTCACGAAACATGAAGCCTTAATCCTTCCCTTAGGGTGCATGGCATACTCTTGAAACATGAAGCCTTCATCCTTCCATCTTCCCTTAGGGTGCATGGCGTAGTCATGAATCCTAAAGACTTCATTTGAGCACTCTCTTTCGACTTGAATTACGCCTCTAGTTCCTTGTGAACACACAAATTCAGTGGGAAGACTCAAAACTTGATCCCTTGTTCCTTCGATGTGTGCCCTTACACCCTCCTTTGTTCCTTGAGTGCACAAGAGCACATTGAACCAACGAATGATTCTCCTTCGTGCTTCGTACTTATGCCCTCCGCCCTTGAGTTCTATCTCTATCTTTCTTGAGTGCACAAGTGCACCTTCAAGGCCTCTTGTGAACCTTGACCTTTCACTGCCTTCAACACAGTAAAAATGAACAATGGAGCCTTCCTAATCCACTGATGAGTTTGATTGAACCGTCCTAATCAAGCCTCCTTCTTTTAACCCTCTCATAGGCCTATCATGAGTTGATCATTATATGACCTAAGTAATGATAGAATAGATATTTTCAAGGATGATTTCTCTTTTTCATGAATGATTTCCATTGGCAGGAGTACCTTCCTAGCATGACAAGGTAATTCTCAAAGAAAATAGCAAGGAGAAATCATAAAGAAACACCTGCAAAGAAGAAGAACAAAAGAGAGTTATCACGAAGACATGAACCAGATCATCGACCAAAACAAAAAGAAGACATTGCATGATGACTCAGAGGATCTCAAATATTATCCAAGGCCCTTTGGAGGGTGAATATAATCAACAAAGTGGATCTTTCATGAAGATGAAGCATAGATCAGATCTACGATCAAGAATTCAAGATGAAGCAATAAGGAAGACAATTTGGCATTGTCACCTCATTGTAGAGTCCATGTCATCATTGTCAAGTTGTAACTTGTACAAGTGTCATCATAATGGTAAATGTGTGTCCATGTGTCATTCCACATCATGTGTAATGTACCCGATGTAATTATTAAAGAGAAAAGGACAAAATCTGATGTGTGGAAGTCCAAAGCTCACAAGTTGAATATGAAGGGTCGCATAGTCATATATGGACAAAAGTCACATAGAGAAGGTCATTTATAATTTCAAGAGTTGCTTAAAAGTCCAAAGGATTCATTATAAGTCCAAGAGTCATGAAGGTAATTCAAGAGTCATGAGGATATGAAAGGTAATTCCTTTTTTTATAAAATCAACCTCATAACTCAAGCAATGGGGCTTTTGGAGGCTTAAGATTTGGAGGGCTAGTCTTGGCTTCTCTACCTGGCATACAAGAGAATAAATATTCTTTAGAGAAGAAAGAAGCGACTTAATGTTCCACTACTGGAACTAGTGCCTCATTATTGTAACTATGTACTTGGATCTTTCACCTAATTGAAATTCAATGAGCCAACACATTTTCATGCATGTATCACAAATGTTTTAGGACTATTCTTGGGATGTTTACGGTATATGTTGTGTTCATATGTACTAGAGAAATT
This sequence comes from Pinus tabuliformis, assembly GCA_031772625.1. NCBI lineage: Eukaryota > Viridiplantae > Streptophyta > Pinopsida > Pinales > Pinaceae > Pinus > Pinus tabuliformis. The sequence continues at coordinate 1,165,155,061 of CM062805.1, read as the reverse complement.
GAACTATTTCGGTGGCTTTGTTACTCATCTTGTTGAATGTGTGTTTTATTCACTTTAATAATAATTATGTGAACTATTTTTCTAACGAATATTTTCATGCTCTCGTGTGGCTCTCTTAGGTTAGTACTATTACTTCCCTCCAAAGACTCACTGTCGCCTCCCGCTCATGAAGGTATCCTTTACACATTACAATCAATGTTTCACAATGTCAACTTACTTGCTTTTTCAAGGTTTGGGTATATAATCTCTTATGTTATCCACTGAAACCAAGGCGAACCTTACAGTTATGGCGATCAGGCTGATACTCTAGATGGGACTCCTACTCTAAACGGTGTGAGTTCTAATTGGGACTTCACATCGGGGAGATCCCTTGTGTGCTGGAGGTATCTAGCACCGTCAACATTTTGGCGCTAGAAGGAGGGATGATGACAATTTGTGCCCATTCATTATGTTTTGAATATCTTATCTTTAATGCCTCATCCTCAAATCATACTCCCAGGGTGTTTTTCAAATGTATCTAATGGTTAAATTTTAATCCCCAATGATCCTCTTTATGACTTGTCTCAATTGAGGTTTGATGGTGAGGATGGAACATCCATAGCCAAGCACATTTATGATTTTCTTAAATTTTGTCAACATTGTGAAATTGATGATGAATATTTTGGTTGTGTGTTTTTCACCCTGACTCTTGAAGGTCATGTTAATCGATGGTTTCATATCTTACCATATTCCTCTATTAATTCTCTTAATCAATTTCTCAAGCAGCGTCATCAAGTGTTTGATAGTTATGATTACTAAGATGTTTATAAGCGAATTAATCAACTTAGAATGAAGCCTGATGAATCAATTGAGGATTTTTCTAATTGATTCCCTCATTTATGTTGTGAGTTTCCTAGAGAATATATGGATTGGGATTTCCTTAAAAGGAAGTTTGAAAATTTGGTTCAAATCTCTTTTACACAGTTAATATAAACCTCTGGATGATCAGGGCACACCTCCAATCTCAGAGGAGGAACCTTCTATTCCTTTTGTTCCTTGTCCTCCTCCTTTTCCAATTCCAATTAGGGTACCTATACATATTAATGATCAAGTTGGGAAATCTACAAATCAAATTCTTAATCGATCTTCTCAACCTTCATCCACTTCTCATGATCTTGATCTAACTGAGGATAATTTAGAGTGGTTCATGGAGCTTGAGGTGAAGGTTAATCCCTTGATTCCTCAAGATGATATTAATGCTCATAACTTCAGTCTTGAATCTGATTTGGATACATGTCATCCTCTATCATCAATTTTTCATGATCCCTTGTCCCTTGATCTACTTGATCAGTCTCTTACAAATCCAAGTATCGATCGGGAGCAAGGTAGTCACATTTCATAGGTAGAGGAGCAACAAGGTGAGGATTCTTTCGATCTTTCTTCTCTTTTTCAAAATCCTCCATTTCAAGATAATGTTCTTTCACCCTCGATTGATTTTGAACCTAGAAATGTTGGTAATGAATCAAATGAAATTGGTTTTCCTAATCAATCTAAAGTCTTGGAAAACCTTAATTTTGTTGATTCTTACTCCATTATTGTATGTAATGATGGTTTCCCAAGTGCACCTTTTGATCAGTTTCTCAAGAAAACTTTGTTTCGAAAAAATTATTTCTTGAATTTTTTTCGATCAAGGAAGATTTTCTCATTGAAGCTTCTCCCTCAACTCCTTGTTCCTTGTGTCCTAGTAACTCATATGTCTTTCTCCTCGGATCTCCCACCCGATAAGTAGAAATATGAATTGTCACAAGGAAGTGAGGTCATCCATGATTAAGAAGCAAGTAATCAACTTATCAAGTATCCTTTCCATTCCTTGTCATTTCCAATTTTGCATGAAGAAAATTATTATATTCAGGTTACTCATGAGATTTTCCTAATCAATCCATCTTTAAATGTGAAATTAGAAGAACCTTATGACCTGGGTAATCTGTGTGTTGAATATTCAAACTCTGATCAAATCAATGATCTAGTTGGCTACCATTTGGATAGTAGTAATTTAGTTGAAATTACTGGTGGTAGTTTTGTACACCCCATGCATGATCTGATTCGATCTTTATAATGAAATTCTATTATTCTTGAAAGTTTTGAGACTCATCAGGGAGTCGAGGCACTTCAACTTCTGTTGATGTTTATGTCAGGTTCTCGTGACTCTATTAAGGTCCTTGAACTGAGTTAGATCTGGATTTCTCTCGTCAAATTATTTCCTTTGCATGGTTTCATGGGATGTAAATTCCTTCTTGAAATTTGTATGGTATTTCAGAGATAATTTTTCAATCTTTCAAGATTTTGTCTCCGATCAGATTGAGCATTCTATTTCAAATGATAATTCCTCATGCAAATCTCTCATATTAAACTCTAGTTTGGAATGCATACCTTCCATGGATGTAAAAAGTTGTGAAGTTGATTGTTCTAAGGATTATAATTAGTCGAAGGATTCATGTCTATTAGACACTTTTGGAAGTAATCAGCTCCTAATATTTCTTGTGAATGCCTTGATGTTAATCATTTCCATCTTGGCACCAAATCTCCTCTTGAGTGTGAGTAAATTCTTGAATTATTCAGTGAATGAAGTTCATCTTTTTCATCCACTACATCTCGCTTGGTTTCATGTGTTTTCCATAATGGCATTCATTTTTAATGATTATGGTTTCAGTCTAGTTTTTGGTCAGTCACAAGTAGATGGTTTGTCACATTCAACATATGAGGAAGGTGATTCTTTTGTTCGAAGCATTTTCAAATTTGTTCAAATTAATTTATCATTGTTGTGTACCAACCAAGAGTCTTGTGCCTTCATTAATTTATCTAATCATGATAACTGTCATTCAATCTATAATTTTCCCACTAGTATATATCATGAATGTCATTTTACATCGATTAAACCTTATGATTTTTCATCTCAGAATTCAGATATTTGTCAAGCATTTGAGGCACTTCAGCCTTCATTGATGGCTATGGCAGCACCTCACTATATTGACAAGCTTCTTGAACATGATCAAATTTATTTTCCCTTACAATATTCTCATCTTGATTCCGTACTATTTATTACAAGTTCATCCTTTCATGGATTTCAGGATTTCCAAGAGGATTGTTATGAATTTCATGATCTAATCTATCATCGGTTAGAAGCATCTTACTTAGCAAGACCATTTTCTAGAAGCAAGTGTAGAAATTAATGTGTAGATTCAAAATTGCTCATGAAATTTACTAAATCACAGGACTTGAAGCTACTCTACTCATCTACGGAAGTTAATTCACCATCTAAAGCAAGAATCATTGACATGAAAAAGGAAACATCACACATACATAGAGATTTATCTAGGGGAAAGAAACTGCTCAAAACCCCTTACTATCTATATTTCATTTAATCAAAGAATCTGGACGAATACAATATGATTGCTCAATCTTGAGCACAACAAGCACATGTATCTTCTATCCTCTACTTGACTAACTGACTTTGGCCAATACTTAGCCAATTTTTATGTCCTTAAATATCCTATTTCCTTCTGTTGTTCCTTTGGGAATTAGGCCCCTATTAATTATGAAATTCCCTCATATGTATTGCACAGTTCTTCTAGGTCCTTCCTCTCACTGCATGCACCACCTGTACACATTGGAATATGATTCAACTGATAGTATACTACCTTGAAATATCCATATCCACTGTGTATCTTGAATTCTATGCATGCATGATCTAATTTAGGTTGATTGATTAGTTATTTGGATGATCACAGAGTGTGGTTGAAGTTCCACTTCCACAACTTGACATTCCACTAGTTCCTCCAACAGTTAAAACTAGTTTAACTGACCATAACTCAATTTAACTGAATTAAATTGCTACAATTGAAATTAACTCAACCTAGGCTCCTAAAATTTTGAAACCCACTGCACACAATTAAACTTCATGTCCCTAACTCGAATTAACTGAGCTAGACTCCTATTTTTTAGAAATCAACTCAATTAAACTGAAATTCAACTCATTAACTCGAATTGAGTGTTCTTAACTGAGTGGCAAGTGCTATGTCACCTCAGTTAACTCCTCCAAGTTGTCTGTTGATGTGGAAATTCGAATTTTCTCAATTTTAATTAAGGCAAAAATCAAAATTGATACTTTCTTGCTACATTTTCAACACTCCCTCTTAGCAAGAAAGGGATTACCAACGACCCCTATTATGCACCTGTGGGATGTACTGCATGCAACACCTCTCACTGTTGCTTCTGCAACTGCAACATCTACAACTGAGAAGCATCCAAAAAAGCAAATTGAATCAATTGTGTCTACAACTGTCTACTAGGAAAATTGTGTTGTTGTTGACTCTACTACTGAACCTCCTACTCATCTTTCAACACTCCTCAATATATGACTGACATTGATCCTCTTGCTACTGAATACTATGGGCCCCTGTAGCAAGGTAATGATCCATGAGGAGAACACCTCAATGGACCTTGCCCAAATTTCTGCAACTTTGGGACTAAGGATCTACATCGCCCCACCTCACTCCTAGAGGTATAGCTGCATGCATGGAGAAATTTTATCTACTCATATTGTTGTTGCTACTGCTATGTTGTTGATTCCACATTGTTGTTGCAACCACTGCAATAATGAGTATGATCTGCCCAAATCCTGAAGTACTAGCTTCCATGGAGTTTCTCCCTCTGAGTTTCGATCTCTCTATGGGAAATCTCACTACTCCTTAATATAAAAATATCAATTACCATAGCTCCTTTTTTTGTCACTAAACATTGGCTCACTAATCTGCCCACTAGCAGCCTTCTAGCTCCATTAAGAAGTTTGCACATAGGGTCTTCTAGATCTGCCCTGAATTAGGGCTCCATAACTCTGCCTCCTAACAGCTCATCAGTTCTTCAATGATCATTGTACATGAGGACTTCAATAACCGGTTTCTAATGTGAATCCATCTCTGATGCCATGTATAAATTTCTACAAGTCTAGCTCTAATACCATGTATAAATGAATGTGTAGAATCAAAACTGCTCATGAAATTTACTAAATCACAAGACTTGAAGCTACTCTATGCATCTGCGGAAGTTAATTCACCATATAAAGTAAGAATCATTTACATGTAAAGTGAAACATCACACATACACAGAGATTTATCTAGGGGAAAGCAACTACTCAAAACCCCTTACTATCTAAATTGCATTAATCAAAGAATATGAATGAATACAATATGCTTTCTCAAGCTTGAGCACAACCTGCACGTGTATCTTCTATCATTTGCTTGATTGATTGACTTTGGAAAATACTTAGCCAATTTTAATGTCCTTCAAGCTCTTATTTCCTTGCGTTGTTCCTATGGGAACTAGGCCCCTATTAATTTGAAATTCCCTCATCTGGATTGCGCAATTCTTTTAGGTCCTTCCTCTTACTACATGCACCCCCTGTACACATTGGAATATGCTACAACTGGTAGTACACTAACTTGAAATATCCATCTCAACTAGGTAACTCGAATTATCTACATCCATGAGCTAATTTAGCCTTATTAATTAGTTATCTAGATGATCACTGAGTGTGGCTGAAGTTCCACTTCCACAACTTGACCTTCCACTAGTTCCTCCAACAGTTAGAACTAGTTTAATTGACCATAACTTAATTTAACTAAATTAAATTGCTACAAATGAAATTAACTCAACCTAGGCTCCTAAAATTTAGGAACCCACTGCACACAAATGAACATCATGTCCCTAACTCGAATTATCTGAACTAGACTCCTATTTTTTAGGAACCAACTCAAGTAAATTGAACTTCAACTCATTAACTCGAATTGAGATTTCTTAACTGAGTGACAAGTGCTATGTCACCTCAGTTAACTGCTCCAAGTTATCTGCTAATGTGGAAATTTGAATTTTCTCAATTTCAATTAAGGCAAAATCAAAAATTGAGACTTTCTTGTTGCATTTTCAATATCAAGTTTTGATCTCTCTTGATGTTTGCAAAGTAATACAATATAAGTGTAGTTACATTCACAAGGATCTATTAAGATTTGTATGATTTATGTTCTTATCGAAAAGGTAAGGTGGAAATTTGGGTAAAGTTAGGTGATACGATACATCTTTCCTCCTTTAAGAAAGACCTTCAATGTTTTGTGCAATATTTTCAAGCTCCTGCCTTTATGTTGCACACTATTATATATTAATTTTAATTTCTCTTATCTTTGTGTTTGCAGGTCAGGACCAATAGTGGTGGGTTCAATAGAAATATCATTACACTTAGCCCTAACCTTATAAATGGTTAGGTTAGGAGTAGGCATAGTTTCCTTTAGTTTCCCTCATGTTGCATCCACCCTCTATCTTGCTCTCCATTGAGTCTCTACATTTGTTTGTTTTCTTATTGCATATTTTTCACATTGTTTTTATGTCTTGCTTCCATTTTCTTTGTTCTTTTGGTTTTGTTTCATTGTTTTGTCCTGTATCTTCCTTTTTCATTTTGTTCAATAAGACTTTTCATGCAATATGTTCATGTTTGGCTCAAAAGACAATGTTGTTGGAAATCATGCTAAGAGGGGGGGTGAATCAGTGTTATCAAACTAATAATTTTTCATTTCCATAATCAGATTTGTATACGCTACTTCAGTTAAGGGAACTCGCGTGTACACGCAACTGTGTTTAGAGCAACTAGCGTATATCCAGCAAACTTATGATTCAGTTAATTCTTCATATATTGATCTTTAATCAGTGCATTAAAACCATATAAATAGTAACCAGGTGCAGTAAAAACAGAACAGATCATCACACATAAGAAACACACATGAACACCAAGATATAAGGTGGAAACCCAATGTGGGTGAAAACCACCTGCTGCAATCGTCTCTGTCTTCTTTTAATAATAAGAGAATTATGTTTACAATTTTTGTACTGGTGCAGTCTTATACCAGTACACAGGCTTCTACCTGCAGAAGGCTACAACCTTCTCTCATTCTCCAGCTTCTACTGGAAGGGAGCTACAACCCCCTAGCTCTTGTACTAGCTGATATGTTTACTAGTACGTAGGTGCAGGCCTACAGAAGGCTACAACCTTCTCTTTTCTTTCAGGGACCACGTTTCATAAATTTTCAGACTGGATCCATTAACAACATCATTCAATCATCAAATATATCTGCATCAACCAATCTCATATTGAACCAACCACAACCAATTCAATCAATCACTTTTACAACCCGTCAATCTGATCTATCAAAACGTTGTCACTAGAGTACAGTAACCAGAACCCAAGCCAGAACCTAGAACACTGCAACAACTAAAACATAGATTGTAAGGTATACGCTACTTTCTCGTGCCGAACCTGCATGTATACACGCTTTCCTCAAAGCCAACCAGCATATACATCTGCAAATATTAATTCATTATTCTGCAGCTATACTAGATTTCAGTTATACCCAGATCATATCATTTACAGAATAATATGTACGTTAGTATTCAGATCTAGAGTATTCATGAGAAAAAACACACAATGATAGTTCACTTTACACCTTAAGATCTTTAGATATTATCCTCCATCAATCGCTAAGGTTCCTCCTTGGTTCAGATCCAGCAATGCTCCATAATCCAATAACCTGCATACTAGATCTCACTCTTCATCAGATATTCAATGCTTGAGTACCTTGGCCTAATGATCTTCTCCTCCTTTTATAGTTTTAGGCCTTTTTCAATACCATGGACCAAAACCACTTAGGACCAATACCTTGGATCAAAATACCTAGGGTAAATATCTCAGACCCGATACCTTGGACCAATATCATGGATCAAAATACCATGGACTAAGTACTTCGGACCAAAAAACTTAGTTTTCCAAGGTATACGCGCTTTTCCTTTTGTGAAAGTGTGTGTGTACGTATACACAACTTGGATATAGTGAACCCACGTGTATATGTGGCTTGGCCAATGGTGAACCTGCGTATACCTCTCTTTCTTCATTCTGTGAAGTCTGATCTAAAACTCTGTGTTGTTAACCCGCTGCACTGTGATCTGTCATCTAAGTGAGTTGCCATCAAGGACAACACCTGTGTCATAATGCCAACAATCTCCCCCTTTGGACTTGATGGCAACACCAAGTCACTCTCCCCCTTTGTCATCAAGGGCAAAGGGTCATGCTCCCCTTGAGTACCTGCTGAATTCTCTGATATGCTGAAGTGTTGATTAAGCTCCTATGATCGAGTCCATTCTCCCCCTGAGCATAAGGAAGGTCCGCAAAAAGATAACATGACTGTATACATTCATCACCAATGACCTTCCTATCACCAAGGACTCATACATACATCCATCTCCCAATCAAATGGCGATATACCAAATTTGACTCATCCACCCAACCAAGTGGGGATATACAATTGTGTATACATGTCAAAACACAAACATTACATCATCCATCCCATGCATAGTGGGGTTAAAATTAGGACTTTTCATGACCTTTACATTACAACATGTACATGGCTTATATAACAGAGACCAAATATCTTAAACAAGACCATGATAGTCATCAGTCATTAGCAACTATCATCAGCAGCATCTGTCAATCAGCATCCAGATCAGCAACCATGTTCTCCCCCTGAACCTATTCCACCTGAAACAAAATCTGCATCGAGATCTTCTCAGATAATGCCAACAATGCATTATTAGAAGCATATGCTCCCCCTGAACCTATGTCAGATGTTCACTGTCAGATCTGATCATATCATATATTAGAAGAGTTATAGGGGCATCATCATCAATCATACATATATCAAGTTATCAACAAATTTTGAAAGCCAACATATTTCCATATGTCATCAACAGACTGTAACCATCATCAAGCAGAGCAGATAATTCACTGAACCATATCAAACCCCTTTCTCCTGAGTCTGGCCCACTATTGTTCCTCAAACCAACATATACGCGACTGTACCCACAGAAACCAGCGTATATACGCGACTACGCTTCATGAAACTTGCGTATAACCACCTTTCTTTGAAGAAGATAGGATTTAACAGCAGGATGATGCAGCAACTACTCCCAGCTTTTGTCTGAGATATTCAAATGTCTCTCTGGGCAGTGGTTTAGTGAATATATCAGCAACCTGTTCTTTGGAGGGAACATACTCCAATTTGACCTTTTGTTCAAGCACTTTTTCACGTAGAAAATGATATTTGATGGGTATGTGCTTGGTCTTGGAGTGCATGACTGGATTCTTTGAAATATTGATGGCACTTATATTATCACATAGAATGGAGATGGGTGGAGTACATGTGATCTGAATATCTTGCAAGGTTTGCATCATCCAAAGTAGTTGTGTGCAGCAAGATGCAGCAGCCACGTATTCTGCTTCAGCTATAGATAATGCAATTGAACTTTATTTTTTGCTTAACCAAGACACTAACCTGGAACTCATATAAAATGCACCACCACTAGTGCTTTTTCTGTCATCGACACTTCCTGCCCAAATTGCATCTGTATATTCATGAATCGTAAGATCTGTATCTCTAGGATACCATAAACCAAAGTCCTATGTTCCTTGAAGATATTTGAAGATTCTTTTGACTGCCTGAAGGTGTGATTCCTTTGTATTTTCTTGGAATATTCCAACTATTCCCACTGCATGCATGATGTTCGGTCGGGTACCTGTTAGATAAAGAAAATTACCAATCATGGATCTGTAAGTTGGTTGATGCATAGTTGTTGATTCATCATTTGAGCTGAGACTGCATCCTATTACCATTGGGGTACATACTGGTTTAGAATCTTCCATGTCGTACTTTTTCAGGATTTGTTTGAGGTATTTGGTTTGTGAGAGAAAAATACCATCTTTATTTTGCTGAACTTGTAGACCAAGAAAGTAGGTGAGCTCACCAAGCAATGAAATTTCAAATTCTTGCTCCATTACTAAAGCAAAATTTTGACTCATGGATTCTTCATTGCTACCAAAAATGACATCATCAACATAAACAACAATTATTAGCAATTTACCAGTGTCAATCTTTGTATATAAATTGCTATCCATTGATCCCTTTGAAAAACCCTGTTAGTTGAGATATTTGTCAAGACGGTAATACCATGCCCTTGGAGCTTGTTTTAGACCATAGAGAGCCTTCCTGAGTTTGCATATAAGTTTTGCATCATTTCCAAGAATGAATCCTTCTGGTTGTTCAATCTAGACTTCTTCTTCTAAGTCTCCATTAAGAAAGGCAGATTTTACATCCATTTGGTATACTTTGAATTTATGAAAACTAGAAAGAGCAAGAAACATTCTGATGGCTTCAAGTATAGCAACAGGTGCAAAAGTCTTCAAAGTCTATACCTTCTTGTTGAGCATATCCTTTACAAACAATTCTGGCCTTGTTTATAATAACTTCTCCATTTTCGTTCAGCTTGTTTTTGAATATCCATTTAGCTCCTATGATATTCTTATCATGAGGTCTAGGAACTAATTCCCAAGTATTATTCTTTTCAATTTGCTCAAGTTCTTCATTCATGGCCTTGACCCAACATTCATCTCTACATGCTTCATTTACATTTTGAGGTTCAATGGAAGATAGTAATGCTAGATAGCTTGAAGCTTCGGCAATGGTTCTTCTAGTCTGCACACCTGCCCCTTTTTCTCCTAAGATTTGAGTTTCTGGATGATTTTTCTGAACATACCTAGACAGAGTCTTTTCTTCTATCGTTATCTCTTCTGCTGGTGCTTCATTGGTTTCTTCTTCAGAATTAGTGTGATTCGATTTAGGAAAATGATCCTCATCTTCTTCATTGTCATAATCTTCGATTTTTATCTGTTTTGGATTTTTTCATGCTTCATCAATACTTTCAATAATTTTCCCAAGTCTTTTGTTGTAACATTTATATCCTTTACTTCAGGAAGAGTAGCCAAGAAGAATACCTTCATCTACTCTGGGTTCAAACTTACCAAGTTTTTCATCAGTCCTTTTGATGTAGCATTTGCTTCCAAAAACTTTGAAGTATTTTACAGTAGGAGTCTTACCATACCAAAGTTCATGTGGAGTTTGAGTGTTGTTTACCCGAACATTTGCTTGATTGAGAATAGTGACGGCGGCGAATGCAGCTTCACCCCAGAAGGTTACAGGAGTTCCAATTTCATCTAGCATAGCACGAGCCATTTGTTGAACAGTTATGTTCATCCTTTCTACCACTCCATTTTGTTGAGGAGTCCTTGCGGTGGAGAACTGCCTTTTTATTCCATGTTGTTCACAAAAGTCAAAGAATTCGTCTGAGGTAAATTCCCCTCCTCGATCAGATCTGAGGCATTTGATTTTGCGATCTGATTCATTTTCAACCAAGGCTTTGAAGGCTTTGAACTTTTCAAATGCTTCATCTTTATGCTTTAGAAGACCTATCCAACACATTCTGGAAAAATCATCAATGAACAATATAAAGTATTCTTCTCCACGAGGTGACTTTTTCCTTGATGGACCACATAAATCAGTATGAACAAGTTCAAGAGGCTTACTAGCTGACCCTTCCTTTTCGATGAATTGAGATCTGGTTTGCTTACCGAATTGACATGATTTGCATATAGTATTTTCATGAATGTTGATATTTGGAAGATCACGAACTGCCTAGAATCTGCATGTTTTTCTTATTTGAGAAAAGCGTAGATGTCCCAATCTTCTGTGCCATAGCCATTTTTCATCATTTTTGCTTAGATAGCGTTGTTGTTGTCCTCCCTTGAGTATGTATAGGTTGTTTGGAGTTCTTGTCCCTTTAATCACGATTTCTCCTGTATCAAGCTCACGAACAACACATCCATTTGATCGAAACACTACTTCATTTCCTTGATCACACACTTGACTCACACTCAACAGATTATGCTTTAAGCCATCAACATACATAACATTCCTAGCTTTAACTTTTTCTTTCAAGAAAACAGAGCCTTTACCTTTTATGATAGCAGGAGTGTCATTTCCAAATGAGACACTCTTTTCTTTTTCTAAGGCATTATATGAGTGAAGTTTTTCTCTGTCAATTGTCATGTGTTTTGAGCATCCACTGTCAATGTACCACTGGTTTTTTTATCCTTCTGCATACAAGGCTATACCACATCTTTCTGTTTGTGGTTCTTTCTTTCTCCATATTTTGGGATTTAATGGAGTTTGCTCTTTTTGAGCTATTTGCCAAAATTTACTCCTACATTCAGATTCTTCATGGCCAAAGTTGTTACAGATTGAGCATTCTATTTCATTTTCAAGAAGAGAAAAGTTATTATAGGAACTTTTCTTGATCCCTGTCACATTCCTTTGATTTTGTGCTTCTCTAGTCATGATAGTTTTGTAAGCAACACATTGAGTAGCTTTGTGTCCAAAATTATGACATGAGAAACATTGACCATTAAAGAAGTTCCTGCGATTATCGAATCTACTGACCTGTTGATTGTAGTTGAAGTTCCTCCTACTGACATGTTGATTGATATTCTTTGAAGCAAATTGAGTATGATTTACCTGAGGTTGATTGTGGCTTCTGTTCATCCTTGAAGTAAATCAAGTCTGATTCACCTGGTGATCTGCTTTATGCCTTTGCTGACGATTTTTGAACTGTTCACTGCTCTTTGCTACATCACGATAGCTTTTAGTGGAGTTTGACGGATTCTGAGATGTTTCTTCAGCATATCCAAGACCTGTCTTTATCAGAGGAGAGCGTTGCACTTTGATAATTTCATTTAAGGTTTCTGATCCTTTAGCAAATCTAAGATTGAGAGCTTTTATTTTCTCAAGATCCTTGCTTAGACCCATAATTTCACATTCTAGCTTTTCGTTGTGTTTTTCTCTTTCAGCAAGTTGGAATGTCAAGGTATCTATAATCATATTCTTTTCTTCTAAATAGATATTGAGTTTAGAGATTTCTTCATAAAGGTCATCTTCGTCTAACGCATCCAAAAATTCATCATATTCATAAGCCATCAGAAGTCTATAGTCATTACTATTTTCATCTTCATCACTATTTGATAAACCATCGCTATCTTCATGAGTATAGTAGCTCTTTTTACTTAAACTTTGTTTTCTATTCCATTTCGCAATTTCCTTCCCTTTATCATATTTATCTTTATGAGGACATTTGGCAGCATAATGACCGACTCTACCACAGGCAAAACATTTGAAAGGTAGTTTACCTCTGAATCTACCAGAACCTCGTTGAAGATTCTTGACAAAGTTCGCTTCCTCTTATTCTTCTTAAATAGGTCCTGATTCATTGAGTTCTTCTTTTCCTTTTGTTGAAGCTTTAAATGCGATTTCTCTCATATCTGATGGACCTCCTTTTCTCATCTCAAAGGCAGCTAAGATTTCGTGAAGCTGTGTCATAGTAATAGTCTGTAGATCCTGCTTTTCTTCTATGGCAGATACTTTTGATTCAAATTTAGCAGATAAGGACCTTAAGACTTTTTCAACTAAGGTAACTTCCTTTATCTCTTCACCCAAATTCTTCATGCAATTAACAATCTCATCTATACATAAGAAGTAACTAGCTACACTTTCATCATTGTGCATCTTGAGAGTTTCATATTGAATTCTGAGAGTTTGCAGTTTAGCTCGTTTTACCTAAGAGTCTCCTTCGTAGCTTAGAACGATTTTGTCCCATATTTATTTCGCTGATTTGAGCTGCATAACTTTGACAAACTCTGATTGTGACAGACTTCCCAATAATGTATTGACAGCCTTGGCATTGGTTTCATATTGCTTTTTACCTACTGCATCTGTAGGAATTGCTGATGGAAATGTATATCCTCCTTCCACGATTTCCCAGACATTTGTTCCAAGAGATTGAAGATAGGCTATGGTTCTTACCTTCCAATAAACAAAGTTTCTCCCATCAAAGATTGGTGGTCTAATGGATCCCCCGCTTTCTTGATTACTCATGATGATGGATCTTCCTTCAAGCGATCAAGCTTCTTCTGAAGGACCTGCTCTGATACCAATTGTTGGAAATAATACTGAGAGGGGGGTGAATCAGTATTATCAAACTAATAATTTTTCATTTCCATAATCAGATTCATATACGCTACTTCAGTTAAGGGAACTCATGTGTACACGCAATTGTGTTTAGAGCAACTAGTGTATATCCAGCAAACTTATGATTCAGTTAATTCTTCATATATTGATCTTTAATCAATGCATCAGAACCATATAAACAGTAACCAGGTGCAGTAAAAATAGAACATATCATCATACATAAGAAACACACATGAACACGAAGATATAAGGTGGAAACCTAATGTGGGTGAAAACCACCTGCTACAATCGTCTCTGTCTTCTTTTAATAATAAGAGAATTCTGTTTACATTTTTTGTACTGGTGCAGTCTTATACCAGTACGCAGGCTTCTACCTGCAGAAGGATACAACCTTCTCTCGTTCTCTAGCTTCTACTGGAAGGGAGCTATAACCCCCTAGCTCTTGTACTAGCTGATACGTTTACTAGTACGTAGGTGCAGGCCTACAAAAGGCTACAACCTTCTCTTTTCTTTCAGGGACCACGTTTCATAAATTTCTAGACTAGATCCATCAACAACATCATTCAATCATCAAATATATCTGCATCAACCAATCTCCTATTGAACCAACCACAACCAAGTCAATAAATCACTTTGACAACCCATCAATCTGATCTATCAGAATGCTATCACTAGAGTACAGTAACCAAAACCCAAGCCAGAACCTAGAACACTGCAACAACAAATAGCAACAACAAATAGCAACAACTAAAACATAGATTGTAAGGTATAAGCTACTTTCTTGTGTCGAACCTGCGTGTATACGTGCTTTCCTCAAAGCCAACCAGCATATACATCTGCAAATATTAATTCATTATTATGTAGCTATACCAGACTTCAGTTATACCCAGATCATATCATTTACAGAATAATATATGTGTCAGTATTCAGATCTAGAGTATTCATGAGCAAAAACACACAATGATAGTTCACTTTACGCCTTAAGATCTTTAGATCTTATCCTCCATCAACCGCTAAGGTTCCTCCTTAGTTCAGATCTAGCAATGCTCAATAACCCAATAACCTACATACTAGATCTCACTCTTCATCAGATATTCAATGCTTGAGTACCTTGGCCTAATGATCTTCTCCTCCTTTCATAGTTTTAGGCCTTTCTCAATACCATGGACCAAAACCACTTAGGACCAATACCTTGGATCAAAATAGTTGGGTCAATATCTCAAACCCGATACCTTGGACCAATACCATGGATCAAAATACCATGGACCAAATACTTCGGACCAAAAAACTTAGTTTTCCAAGGTATACGCGCTTTGCCTTTTGTGAAAGTGCGTGTGTACATATACGCGACTTGGATACAGTGAACACGCGTGTATACGTGGCTTGGCCAATGGTGAACTTGTGTATACCTCTCTTTCTTCATTATGTGAAATCTGATCTGAAACTCTGTGTTGTTAACCTGTTGCACTGTGATCTGTCATCTGAGTGAGTTGCCATCAAGGACAACACCTGTGTCATAATGCCAACAAATGTGGAAAAAATTGAAAAGGGAAATTGTGATGGCGAACAAGGTTTGGCTAATTTGTTACTTCTTCTTTATCAAGGGCCTTTATCTTTAAATTCAATGATGTATGAATGGAAAATATGATCCACTCGAACCGAAATCCTTTGGTCGAAATATAAATCCCATGTATATTCTAGGATCCTCATTCCTCAACTCAGCATTGTAAGTATATATTGTCTTCTCTTGTTGATCTAATCGAGTAGAGAAAGGTAAGGCAAAATCAATTAGTGAGAAAACCAATATCAGAGGTATATATTACCTTCTCTAGAGGAAAAACCTCTCATGCTCTCAATAATTTGGGATCCCTCTTCCACCCGTGAAATAAATAAGTGCCTAAACACAATTCTATAAATAAAATAAATAAAAGGTGAAAGAAGAGAAAGGATTCTTGCATAGAGAGGTGAAATAAGTAACTTAGTTGGGGTATTGTTCAGGCTCACTAGTAGCGAAGCAATTCTTGTGTTCATGTAGTGACTCCATCGCAGTAATGTCTAGGCTTGCTGCCAGCAAAGCAACGCCAGAGATGAAAACTCATACTTTGATTATCTTAAACTCATAGATATATATTAATCTTTCCTAGATTGAAACAATTGTGAATTGGAAATCCTTGATATGTGTTTAATCTAGTAATGGAATGGAGGGGACTATATCTCTAATCAGGTTAAGTATGGAAACCAAGGTAATCTGTGTGATGAATCAATACGTCCTAAAATATTGATACCTTACAATAAGAGAATTAAACCTAAATAGAGAAGCTAGAGTTCTAATAGTGTGTCGCCAAGTGTTGACACTGCGATCAACACCCTCCAAAAAATTTCCTACACTTAAATTTTGGAGCCTATTAAGGATCTTACAATTTTTCCTTCCATAATCCCTTCATGGTTGATTTATTTTTTGTGATATATTTAAGTCTTCTTCTTAGGTTTTACTTGTCAAAGTCACTTTCTCACACATGCACAGTCATGGTTGAATTCATGTGTGCACTTTCTTTATTGATCTGAAAATCACCCTTGAGTGACCTCAGTTAATTAATTAATGAATGAAGGTATTACAGACTCATGTGTTGGTGTGTGTCTATGTCATTTTAGGCAACGGATCGATCAAATTGAAAAATACACAAACACTGGAAATATGGAAAACAGCAGAGAAACACAGTAAGCAAATACAAGAACACAACAATTAATAAGGAGTTCACCCTATCCTCTAGGGCTACGTCTCTGGTCCAGCTTTCAGTGGTGGCCTTCTTTTATTGTGTCTTTAAAGCAGAGAATTACAATGAGGAGCTCAATTTGAGTCTCCTGAAACAGAATTGCTTGGCAGGGTGGTTCTTGGATTCCCCAAGCCACTAGAGTACACAGACTCTTTGCCTTACCAGCTCTTGACCTCTCTGGTCTTTAATGGGAGGAGCCCAATGTGGTGCTCAGTTCCCCGACAGATCCTCTTAGGGATGGCTCGATGCTGCCTTATGCTGCAGGTCAGCTCGGCTCTCTGTCTTTCTGCTCTTTGCTTCACTGTCTCTTCGTTCTCTGTCTTCGTCTTCTTCTTTCTCCGGTTCTTCCTCTCAGTGTTCTCTCGGTGTCCTCCGTTCTCTGTCTCTGTTCATGGCTTTAAAACCAATCGATCTCATGACTGCTCGCTTCCTCTTCCTTCCCCCATCAGATCACCTGCTGCTGTTCACTTGGAATTCCCTGTCTCTGCATCATCATCAATGGCTCACATCGAGTGGCCACTTGTCCTCTCGCGAACTGTGCCAGCTCTTCCCCGTTGGTTCAGTTTTTCAGTTACACTGTGAAATGAATCATCCACCATCTCAGCAGTCAAATCGGACCTCAAATCCTTATACAGCATGACTCAATCCCTTGTCAAATCCGGTTCCTTCATCGGGCGCGTTCTCAGCCGTTAGATCTAGAGCCCCTAGATCCGACGTCATTCGCTCATTTCACGCGGTTGACTTGCTCGACTGTTAGCATGCGATGAGCGGCGATTTTCTCTCTCCTCCGCCTGCCACACGCCAGGCGCTGAATGGAATCGCTAGGTTTCAGCCAAATCCACTTACTGCCCAAGGGTGCCCCCGATAAATACCACCGGTTTTGGAGCGTGGGTCCCGCCTTTAGCCTTTAGCGCTTTTCCCCACAATTTTCCCAGCTTCCATGCGACCGAGCGCTTGGGGCCCTTCCTTCTCGAGGGGTTTTTCCCAGCGATGCACGATTAGCGCTAATCGCGCATCAGAAATTGCCTCCTTTTCTCAATCCGGGCTTCCCAAGTCCTAGTTTCGCCTCCTGCGCGGTCTCCATGAGCCTCGATCAGCGCACTTTGACCGAGGTCCTCGTCGTTCCTCGCTGGCTGCCAACTACCACTGTTCAGAGGTCTTCCTGATCACTCTGTGCTCTTGAATTCGAAGTTTTGTCCTGATTTGAATACAGTCATGGCATCTTGATTATCTTCATGGATCCAATTCAGATCACGGCCTTCCCACTGAAAAAGCTTTTGGACCACCAAAAGTTGGTTTTCAAGCATCGACTAAGTGAGGGTACAATTGTCTCACTTGTCCAATCTCTATCCACTTTGCACTACTCGGCTTTGAACCCTTGAGTCCAATTCTGAGGTACTCAACATCTCCCCTGCGCATCATCCTCACCTTCCTGTCTAAAATTGTGTCTTCTTGCAATTCATTAAGATATTCAGGTAGCAGGTCATCAATAGAAGGCAATTGACTCTGCTCTTCAGGATCCTCAATTAGAGAGGGTTCAAACAATCTCAAGCAATCTGCATTTACGACTGAGTAGATGTGCATGTAAGCTGGTAGATCAAGGCGAAAAGCATTCTCACCAATCTTCTCAAGTATCCTAAAAGGTCCATACCTGATAGGCTTTAGCTTCTTACCTTCACCTTGCATTCTGTCTTTGCTAATATACAGCCAGACTTGGTCACCAACTTGGAAATTATGCTCCATCCAATGCTTGTCATGCCTAGCCTTGTATTTGGCTTGGCTCTTTTCCAGCTGTTCCTGTACTGCCTGGTGGATCTCCTGGATTTGTTCAATGAACCTAGTTGCCTTGTCCACATCACTATGTCCCTCAACTGTGGTATCTTTACCAAAGACAAAATCAAAAGGATACCTTAGTGTGAAACCAAAACAAGTCTCAAAAGGAGATCTCTGTGTAGAAGAATGTTTTTCTCTGTTGTAAGCATGTTGCACATAACACAAATGTTCATCCCAAAGCTTAGGATGTTTGCTGCAATATCCTCTGAGTAACTAGATCACTGTCCTGTTAACTAATTTTGTCTGGCCATCAGTTTGTGGATGAAAAGTTGTGCTTTTCTTCAATTTGGTGTCCATCAGTTCCCACAGGCTTGACCAAAACTTCCCCACAAATCGGGTGTCTCGGTCAGATACAATGGAAGTGGGTAATCCAAAATGAACCCATACATGTTCAAAAAACAGTTTTGCAGTTTGTTCAGTTGTAATCTGTTTATTACAAGGTATCAAAATACACATTTTGTTGAACCTATCCACAATAACATGTAGGTAATCATAACCTTTCCTAGATTTTGGCAGTCCTCCAACAAAATCCATAGAAATACTTTCCCAAGGGTGAGAAGGAACTGGTAATGGAGTGTACAAACCTAGTTTTCTATTGTTGGGCTTGCTTTTGGCACACATAGTACACCCTCTTACATATCTAGAAATTATCTCATTCATTTTTGGCCAATAACAAAATATTTGCAGCTGTGCGACAGTTTTACTTACCCCAAAGTGACCTGATATCAAAGAAGTATGTGCTTCCCTAATTATCTTTACTCTCTCAGTTTGTGGAATGCAGAGTTTCCCACAACGGTATAAGAGTCGGTCCTTCACATGATAATCCAATTCTTCAACTCTTTTGCCTTGACTTAAAGTTGCATACATCTCTAAAGTCTATATCTTGAGCATATTGTTCAATGTAGCTTTCATGTAGCACAGAATTATGCTTAAGTATAGTAGATGCATTTATGATGGGTCTAGATAACATGTCTACAACTTTGTTATGTATGCCCTTTTTATATCTGATGACTAAATGAAACTATTGTAGAAAACCCATCCATCTATAAGGTCTTGATTGCAGCAACTTAGTTTGGGAGTGTAGATATTGAAGTGGTTGATGATCAGTATGTATCACTGTCTCTTTGCCCATTAAGTAATGTTTCCACTTTTTCACACTCTGAACTAATGCATACAATTCTTTATCGTATGTAGGATTGTTAACTACTGCAGGATTAAAAGTCTCAGAATGATAACATATGGGTTTACCGTGCTATGTCAACACTTCTCCCATGACATAGTCACTGGCATCTGTTTGGATCTCAAATGGTCTTTGCAGATCAGGCAGTGCTAGTACAGGTGATGTATTATTCTTTTCTTTCAAGGTGTCGAAGGCTTTCTGATGTTTGCCTCCCCACTGAAACACCTTGTTTAATCCTATTAAAGCATGTAAGGGAGCTGCAATTGAGGAAAAGTTAGAAATGAACTTCCTCCAATACTATGTTGCCCCTAAGAAGCTTCTCACTTCTGTAGCAGACTTTGGTTTAGGCCAGTTTACAATGATTGCCACTTTAGAGGGATCTATTTTCAATTCACCACCCCCTACTATATGACCCAAATAATTTAGAGATGTTTTGCCAAATTCACATTTTGAGAGTTTAACATGAAGTCTTTCTCTTTTCAAAACATCTAATGTCTGCTTAACATGATTTAAGTGTTCTTCCCATGTTTTGTTAAAAATCAAAATGTCGTCCAAATACACAATAACAAATTCATCAAGAAAAGGTCTGAGTACATCATTCATTAATATCATGAAAATAGCAGGAGAATTAGTTAAGCCAAAAGGCATAACCAGCCACTCATACAATCCTTGCTTTGTTTAACAGTCTTCCATGCATCTTGTTCTGCAACTCTGACCTGATGGTATCCACTGTGCAAGTCCAGCTTGGAGAAATAAACAACTTCTTTCAATTGATCTAAAAGATCATTTATGCGAGGAAGGGGATAACGATTTTTTATTGTTATCTTATTCAGTGCTCAGTAGGCAATGCACATTCTCCACGAGCCATCTTTCTTTCTCACCAAAACGATTGGTGACCCACATGGTGATGTGCTAGGCCTTATGAACCCTTTCTCGAGCAACTCCTGCACCTGCTTCTTGATTTCAGAATTCTCTAAAGCAGACAACCTGTACATTCCAATGTTAGGCAATGGAGCATCTTGCTGCAAAATAATATCATGTACTATTTCCTTTTTGGGTGGCAGTCCTTTAGGTTCTTGAAACAAGATATCATACTCTGAAACAACCTTTTCTAAATTAGCTTGTTGTTTAGCATTATAGCCCTCAAATATATTTGTTTTATCAGGTTTCTTTTCCTTTACAACCATCAGTAAGAATTGTTTGCATGAATTTATCATTCTTTTCATCTGCCCTGAGTTTATGAGAGTATAATTATTCTTGAGATTATGAGCTCTTACAAAGTATTTGATTCCATCTTTGACAAGTAGATACTTGTTCTCAGCTCTATAGAAAATAGCTTTTCTATCATACAAGTAAGGACTTCCTAAAACAATTCCACATATATCCAAAGGAATTATGTCTAACTCAACCTCATCTACAAATGTTGACCCAAAAGAAAGCTTGAGTTTGCACTATCTAGTCACTTGTAGTTGTGCTTTATCATTCAACCATCCTAATGGGTATGGTTTCTTGTGAGGTGTAGTTGCTAATCCCAACTTCTTTATAATTGCTTCAAAAATTAAATTTACTTGTGAGCCACTATCAAACAAAGTATCAATATTTTGATGTTTGGAAATAACTCGAATATGGAAAATCTCATGTATTTTTCTCTCATTTTCTTCATCAGTAATAGATTGTGAAGAATTACTAGTAGATGCTTCAGAATTATTACCTTTTATACCTGTGGCTGCAATGGTTATTTCATCTCCCGAGTCTGACCCCAAATCTTTCTAAATAGCTGCAGCAGTCTTCTTCTTCTTGCCCTCGAACTTCTTAGGTCTCAACTCTGGATGCAGAATCCAACAATGCTCATCATCATGCCCATCCTTTTTACAGTGAGTGCATGAAGCTTTTCTTTTCTGTGCAGTGTTAGCCTTCCTTTCTTTCCACTTCTGCTTTCTTTTCTCCTTGCTCTTGCTTGCAGTGGGTTGGGATGGTCCCCCACCATCTATACTTCCATTCTTTCCTCTAGCTTCTAGATGAGTAGCTTGTACAGATACCTCATCTATACTAGTGGGATTAAACATGAGGATGGTATGCCTCATGTAGCTATGTAGAAAACCAATGTACTTCAAAAGAGTTTCTGGTGAGTCTAATGAGATTCCTAGAATCAATGCTCTCTTTCTAAATTCTTGAGTGTACCCTTACACACTTTGCCCTTTCAACTGCCGAAGAGTTTGCCAGCTAATCATGGCTTGTTGCATGTAAGACAATGGATAGAACTGCTTTTTATTGCAGAAACAAATTCACTCCAGACATAGATAATCTTACCATGTCTTTTCATATCAGCTTGGGTTCTGCCTTCCCACCAAACCAAGGCAGTGCCTCCTAGGTGTAGGCTTGTGTTGTGCTCTACAACAACCCCCCATTTCATACAATTTTATTCACAAAACTATAATATGAAATGGGTCCCTTTTTATTTTTAATTGGTATCAACTTTGTATCATTCAAAAAAGGTCCGAAAACAAAATGAAAACATTACAAAAAACCTTTTTTACAAACCAATAATATAAATCATTAATCTTTTATCATTGCGATAAAGCGATCGCAAGATTGCATATCGCAATGACAAAGGAGGCATAACTTAAAGGTCCATTGGTTTTCTCCGACGCGATGACATGCAATAGGCTATCGGATATCGGCAATAATAAGTTCCCATAACAAAAGTTCCTCCCGCTCCGATGCGATGCGATCAAGTGCTTTTCGCTCCAATGCGATGCGATCACGTCCCTTTCGCCCCGATGCGATGCGATATCGCAATCGGCGATTGGGGATATACCATGCATGCTTTCTAAAGTGCCCCAGTTAATACTCCCGCTCCGATGCAATGCGATGCGATATTGCTATCGGCGATCAGGAATTCGGAAAGGTGTCAATATAAAGATTTAAGTTTTCCCCCGACGCCCAATTGCGATAAAACCAAAAGCGCAAACTTCAAAAAACTGTTAAAACAGGGATATTACGATTAATTTGTATTAAAGGCCTTATCTTTCAAATAGTGATTCACCTGCGCTCAACCGCCAAAACATCCAAGGCACGCTTAAACAAATCATTCGGCCGATAAGCGATATGATGGGCATTTAAAGGATTGGTAGGTTTTAACGGCCATTTAATGAAATAGTAAATTTAAAAAAATCTTCTCATAGATTGTATCCGCGGCCACTTTAAGTTAATCCTTCATCGTGCATTGATCAATATATCTCACTCGTATTTGGTTTTCGCTACCAATTCTCTGTGTTACGCTTATTTCCACTACTGTGCAGAATTCTTCCGAAGTAATAGATTCAAGCAGAATGGGGAAGAAGTCTAAGAAAACCGCAATCGCTTCCGCTGCACCAGCCACAGGACAAGCCATCGCTGATCCAGCAACTAAAAAGAAAGGATTGATATCTGATACTACATGTTCAGGACTTGGCAAGACCACTTGGCAAAGTACCTATAATTTGATCGAGGCCGAAGAACCAAAGGTGACAGCAGTACAAGCTACAGTGGGTTCCAGTCGAAAATCTGATGGTACTTTAAAAGACTTGGCCGACTCTTTCCTTCATCGGATAGCGGCTCGAGAAAAAATTCTCCCATATACGGATGTAGTGAAGTGGGCAATTGAGGAAATCCCAATCACAGACAGAACCTTCTGCACCAGAGATGGGAGAATCTTCGGTTCATTCAAGGCTAATGATTTGAGGCAAATGTATCATTTGCCTGAGCCAGAGAAGAAGTACAACAAGGCATTTCTGGAGAAATTCCGAAGTGAGAACGAAACTGAATCCGAACTCATTCAGGATTCGAGGCAAAATCCGGCGAAGCACAAGCATGAAACTTCTGATAAGTACTCTGTTGATTCTTTATGTTCTCTGTATTGTTATGCTGGGATATTGATGTGTAGATTGTGGGGGTTGCACGATTCCGCTAATTTCACTATAGAAATGGTTCCCTTGATGGAAGCGGCGTGTAATAGTGAGATAATGGATTGGGCAACCATACTGTCAGATAAGCTAGCGACAACAGTTCTTAATTTTAGAACTAAAACTTCCGTCTCCGAAAGGCTTATACCCCCATTCTACTACAGTGCTTATATACTAGATACCCTGTGTTTTAATTCTGAGTTTCCTGTACTCGGCTGGAGGTGGACTACACAAGACCCCACGCCAATTCACATATACCATCAGAAATTGTGGAAGACTTCCTATAAGCACCATTTATACCAAGTTTGCAACGGCTTCATGTTACCCATTCATTATTCTATTTTTAATAAACCTGCTCCCAAAATTTCTTACCAAGCAGGGATTGATTTGACATCAATAGGAAGATGGTTCGGAGAGGAGAAATTTACTTATATAAGAATTTTCGGCAGCCAAGCCGAACCTCATGTCCTTCCTTTGTACATACCTGATAAACTACTGGCAAGGGAGATAGCCTATCAGATTATTGCCGAAGGAGTTACACAACTCTGAAGAAAAATAAGAAGCAGGTCTGGCCCTCCTTTCCTTTGAGATGTGGTGTCTACACTTTGCATGATTTCAAACATGCAGAAAAAGAAGCTACGAATATGAAGTCATTAACTCTAGCGACTCTCCCTAACAAGTGATTTGATCCCAACAAAGTCGCCTATAATGCACTTGAACAGGCCAAATTGACAAAGTTTGATCATATAGAAGATAAGTTTGATGACCTGTTCTCCTCAGCTGAATCAATGTATCAAGTTAGATCGCTGGCCATAATGGAATACAAAGATGAAGGGTTAGTTGAATTCAACAGACTTAGAGAACAGAGGTTGCAAATGCTGCCTCTAGATCTGTTAGCGACAACCCCAGCAACAGGACCAAGCGAGCCTGAACAGCAACATCCTAAGGAACCTCCGGTTACAACAGAAGAACAGGAGAAAGTGCAAGAGAAAACCCAAACTAAAGAGCAGGAACAAAGCAACATAGAGGTAAATGTAGATACTCAAATTGATCCCAAATTGCTCCAGGAATGGCAGCAATTTGATTCAATTATCAGTAGTCTTGAATGCTCAAAGGACACTGAAACTTCAAAAGCGGCAGATACACAGGAGACCACTTCAAAACAGGTTCCAAGTGGAACCAGCGGCCTACCCAGTTCGAAGGAAGTAGAAATAATCCCAAAGGATCCCTCCGATCAAATTATCTTGCAGATAGAAGAAATTCCTCCCTTGGATGTCTTCTATAGCCCAAGACACAAAGTTGTGGTAAAACGACAGAGGAAGAGGAAAAGGACTGATCAACCTTCCCTTTTCCCAGAACAGACGGTCACGGGCAATGTGGTTTGGAAGGAGGAATTTGACCCCTCTGATGACCTAACAAAACTATCACAATATGCTGGAGCCTATTCGGCAGCAACAATAGATAAGGCATCAGAGGTGAGTCTTTTATTAAAAACAAAAGACCAGGAGATCTTTTTATTGCAAGCACAACTAACAGAAGCACAACAAAAGGCAGAGCAGGCAGAATGGCAATTGTTGACACAACAGCAAATAAATAATCAATTAACTCAACAATTGCAGGAAGAGAAACAGAGAATTGATCACAGCGCAGTCCAGAAGTAGAAAGAGTTGTCTGAGGCATTGGCACAACTAAGGGCAGCAAATGAACAAATGATGAAGTTAAAAGATGAGCAGATTGCTCAACTATCAGCCCAGCCAAAGAAGACAACGGATCTTCCACAGATAGTCGAATTCAAATCGGAAGCATTACAGATAAATAAGGCATTAATAACACAGATCAATCTTTTATGCCAACAAATCGCCCAGGCGGAACCATTATGCGATTTAACGGCATCAATAAGTAAACAATCATAAAAAACTAGAACAGACTTGGATCAAGCTGATGAAACATTAACTAAATTTCTTGAGTGGCAAGATACCGATCAGGGACAGGCGGCAAATTTACCAAGGATTTTAGAATCACATAAAGAAATATTATTTACAGAATGGCAGTCCCAGTTAATGAAAGCAGAGAGGGAAATTTAAAGATGCAAATCAACCACAAGTAATTTGGTTGAATTGGTTAATAATACTCTCTACTTGTCTAACATGATTTCCCAATGCACTCCAGGAAAATTGACAGCGGCGAAAACATTGGAGCTGTCATGTTATCCAGATCTAGAGAAAAATGGGAGATTAATCGCTGGAATTAACAGTTTAACATGGGACGCCTATTGGTTCTTCTTGGTAAAACCGCACAGTCAAAGAGCCGCCCTCAAATGCCTTACAAATGCAATCGGGTATATTATTCCCGATATTCAGGATGCCACCTATGCCGCCCAGCTCAACTCCCGCCTCAACAGACCTCCCGAAGTGGAGCCAATGCTTGCGATAAGTCAGCTCAGGTTTAAAGGCAAACAGCCTACATGATGATTCATGCCGCCAACTGTCAGATTGCTGAGAAGGAGATATTCAAGATCGTTTGATACCAATTAAGTAGGATTTCAGTTTCATAGATAGTTAGTTTAATTTAGTATTTATAGACCCTTTCATTGTTTTGGAAAGGGTCGTAAAGTTTTGTACTTGACTTAAAAGCCTGAAGTTGCACTACTGTACTTCAAGCATATTCTTTTATAAAACTGGACCAATTATTCTAATTTTGGCAAGGAAGCTTTTATGCAAATGTGCACTACTGTCTTTGTTTGAAAGTATTTCTGCGTTGAAAGAAGAATCTCAAATAGCGATTGATATCGGGAGTGACTAGCAGCTCATATGGTACTATTATCTATGTCTGAATTCATTCCTTTTATATGAATTGTCGTTTGATCGCCTTTGCTATTATCGAATATATGTATGTGTTTTAACAAGCATTTCTTTATTTCCTCCACTATTGGATGTTTATGGTGATGCTTTTCTTTTGATCATATATATATATTGATGATATAAATGATAAGTGTAGCAATATTTCATTACTCACTTTGTTTAACTATTTAAGCAGAGTAATCCTTAAATGAATAAATGTCCATGTTTATTAGATGGAGTCATCTATATGCCTGTCAATAAACATAGATCATCAAGCGCTATACTTCAAAGTACAATAGTTCCCGGGATTAGTAGTAGCTCTTTTATTTTGTTGGTAGATTAAGTTATTCACCTATCATTAGATTAGACAATCAATCATTCATCCATCCCGTTTATTCATTACTGGGAAACTGGTCCCATTATCCCCAGTCGGAGCCACCATTCCAAACGGAAAAGGAGCTGTATTAAGGTCTGGACCGGGTGGTTATCCCCCAATGTTGATAAAACGATTTTCGGGGCATCAACATTTTTGGCGCTAGAAGGAGCGCCATCAACTGTGAATGGCAAGCAAACCCAAACCTACAAACCATTCTAAGAGTAATTCTCCCTCCGCATCTCCTCGTACTACCCAATTGCATGTTGGTTCTCCAGTATCCAAACAAGAAGAAGAGGAATCAACTACCACTTATCAAACCCATCATACTCCAAAACAATTAAGTCGTGAATCCCCTGAAGTCCAGTCTCTTATCCACAAACTTCAGAGCTTCTCGATTTCACCACAGAAATCTGAGGTATCTCAAAGCAGTGCGACTTCGCAGTTCAATTTACCTCACCCTCTCACCAGACTTCAGAGCGAAAAGCTCGGTATTGAACCTACTGAGTTCCCTTTACCCAAAAGGAAAAAGGGAAAGAAAAACACTGAAGGATCTGACAGTGAAGAATTTTCATCCACATCCTCCATCTCACCTTCCCCCGTGCGAAGTCAACCATCCACTCCCTCATCACACATTCTTGTTCATCAGGGATTAGCAACTGCAACATCCCAAAACTACACAATCCTTAATATCAACTCCTTCCCAGACTTCTGTAAGTTCAACAGTAATATCATCCACTACTGCGGTTACAATGGCAGATCCATGGACTAGACCTGGTGCAGTCAATATGCCTGCTCCATTGCATGCATTACCTGATGCACCTGAAAAATGGCTACCCAACTTTAATCTAGATGATGGAACACAAGCTGAGGAACATATTAATAATTTCATGTTGGCAGTTAATTTGAAGGGAGTAACAGAGCAAGATGTTGTCGTTAGGCTTTTCCCTTATACCTTGCAAGGATCAGCAGGATCCTGGTATTTTTCTTTACCTTCTGGTTCAATTACCAGTTGGACGACTTGCCAAGAACAGTTTCTTACTAAGTATGGTGATGATAGGTCCTTGGCTACACTAATAAATGATCTCTCCAATCTTAGGATAGAGCATAGGGAACCAATTAAGGAATTTAATGCGCGATTCAATAAACTCTTGAACAAAATCCCAATGGCCTCTAAACCAAGTGAGCAAATCCGAAGCGAGTGGTATATAACTGCCCTACCTGCCAATATAGCTATTTTTGTAGACAGGGCTGGAAAACCAACTTTAGCTTAAAACATGAAAGAAGCACTTGCTGTGGAGAAACGTATTAATGCTCTAGAGAAGAAAGCTGCTCTCGAAGATAGAAAAGCCAAAAAGGTTTCTTTTAAAGATGATTCAAAGAAGAAAACCCCTAAAGATCCATATGACATGGAGGGTCTACAAAAGGTCCTCAAAACTATGTCGAATGAAATGGTTGAAATCAAAAAACAGGTAGCTGAAACCTCAACCAAAAGACCCTTTAGGAATTACAAGAAAACTGAATCAAAACCACCGAATGTTATATCTAATGTAGATTTAGATCTTGAAGAAGGAGAAGAAGAAACAGCTAGACTAACTGATGAAGAAGAGGAAGTTGTTGAATGTCATGGAATGTGGGATTTTATATTGCCTAAATCCGATACAGAAAATGAAGAAGAAGCATTTCCTGTCACTACCAGGAGTAAAGGTACCTCCGAACCTGTTCAGACAACTTCGAAGAAAATAAGTGCAGGTGCTGCTACAACAAAGGAAAAGGTGCCCCCAAAGAAGCCACCTGTAACAATCCCACAAAACCAACTTTCAACCCAAACAATCCCATCAACATCTAAGACATTGGTAGTGTCTGATTCAATGGATTACAATATTGTTGATGACATGAAAAAGACCAAGGCAAACATTACCATGTTTGAACTTAGTAAATTGAAACATCAAAAAAATTTCTTCTCAAAGAATTAAATGTTGTTCCTACTTCACTCCTTCCCAGTGCTAAAGCTGCAAACTATACAGGTCAACCACCTTCTGGTATGGTCGAAGCTACTGATGCAGTCCTAATAGGAGATAAATCAAATTCTCATACTCCACCTTTCCTTCTAACCTATGAGATCTACAATAGAAACCTGCACAACTGTTTGATTGACTCAGGGGCATCTTCTAACATAATGCCAGCTTCGGTTTGTTCCAAACTGAACATTGAACCCCAGAAGTACGCTATTCATATTGTGCAGTTGGACAGGACTAAAGTACAGGTTTTGGGAGAAATTAATTCCGTAACTATCAGGTTATCTGCTGATCCCAGAGTAGTACAAAGGATTGATATCTTGATTGCCGATATACCTGAGTTTTATGGTTTGATCTTGAGTAGGGATTGGTCTGAAAAACTACATGGGTATATTTCTACCGATTGGTCACATATGTGGCTTCCCTATAAGGGTAAGCCAAATCAAATAAAAATCGATCGGGAAAAGCATATGATCCATACAGTTACTGAATTTAAACAAGAAAACCAACCAATAGCATTTAATAATAACATTTTGGGGAATTATTCATCAGAGTCATTCTTTGGCAACTTTGCTGCCCAACCATCTCCTTTCTCAGTAAACCATTCTACATCTCAGATTGAAAATTATTCACAAACAGATAGGTCAAGATGTTTTAATGATACTGAGGAAACTGTAAATAAAATTGTTAATACTTCTTTATTTTGGTCATTATATTTCGATGGGTCCAAATCTAGTGAGGGCTCAGGAGCAGGATGTATTCTAATTAGCCCACAAGGAGAAAAAACAATGTTGTCCTGTAGGTTAGAGTTTGAATGCACAAATAATACAGCAGAATACGAAGCCTTAGTCCAAGGACTATATAAAGCTATTGGCCTCAAGGTCCAATATTTGAAAGTGTTTGGAGATTCTGAAATTATTATCAAACAGGTAAGGAATACAATTCATTGTCTTTCCACCCATCTCAAACATTATCAATCGCTGGTACAGGAACTCACCTCCCACTTTTCGGCATTCAATATTTCTTCCATTCCTAGGTCTCAAAATTCGGCAGCTGACCTACTAGCCAATGTTGCTTCCAAGCTCCTACCCTCCGAAGACTACAGCCCAGATAGATTTTCAGTAGAATTGCTTTTTAGGCCATCAATTCCTGACAATGTAACTAATTGGAGAGTATTCAACCACGATGAAGACATTTTACAGTTTTTAACTTCCGAAAAGTCCTATGATGATCAAATCATTGAGGAAAATGAGCATGACCTTCAAATGAGAGGTAAACCCGAGGAGAATTCAATCCCTAAGCCTGTGGTGAAGCTTGAGGATCTTTATGATATTAAAGACAGGTTTAAACCTGTGACCAATACAAAGCTCCAAAGTTCTACCTTAAGGTTTGAATTGATAAACCTTGGCACTGAGCAAACTCCTCAAAACATTAATTTAGGATTAGGACTTTCCGTGGAAGAGAAGGAAGCATTTATTAGACTGTTACGAAAAAATAAACATGTTTTTGCTTGGAAATATGACGATTTAAAGACATATGATACATCCATCATCCAGCATACCATTCCAATGCTTCCCGAACAGAAACCAATTCAGCAGAAGTTGAGAAAAATACATCCGAACTTAGAGAGTCAAATAAAATCTGAACTTAATAAACTCTTGAAAGCTAAGATTATTTTTCCCGTTCGGCACTCAAACTGGGTCTCCAATATGGTGCCAGTCAGAAAGAAAAATGGCGACATTAGGATTTGTATAGATTTCAGAAATTTGAACAAGGCAAGCTTAAAAGATAATTTCCCATTACCTACTATGGAGCAGATACTCCAATCAGTAGCAGGCTCTGAGTTAATGTCCTTTCTAGACGGTTTTTCAGGATATAACCAAGTTTTGGTCCATCTTGATGACCAACTTAAAACCACATTCAGAACAAAATGGGGAACATATGCGTATCAGAAAATGCCTTTCGGACTTATTAATGCAGGAGCCACATTCCAAAGAGCGATGGATATAGCTTTTAAAGGATTGATTAACAGAACAGTAGTCATCTACTTAGACGATATTACTGTATTTTCAAAAGAGAAGTCCAATCATTTGCATGATTTAAATCAAATTTTTCAACGCTGCAAAAGGTATGGTATTTCACTTAATCCTAAAAAATCTTTCTTCGCTCTTAACCAAGGAAAGCTCTTAGGCTTTATTGTTTCTAAAGATGGCATTTATATTGATCCCGATAGGATCAAAGAAATCTCTGAAATCCCTTTCCCTCATAATAAAAAATCCATGCAGTCATTTTTAGGCCAAATCAATTTTGTCAAAAGATTCGTTCCAGACTTTTCTCAAATCATTCTGCCACTTCAAATTATGATTAAGAAAAATTCAGTCTTTAAGTGGGGATCAGCAGAAAAGGAAGCGTTTGATTTAATCAAACAATCAATAATTAATGCCCCCGCCTTAAATACCCCTAATTTTTCTAATCATTTCACATTGTATACTATCGCATCCGATTTGTCCTATGCAGCAGTACTCGCACAGATTAACGATCACAATTCGGAAGCACCCATTTCATTCTAGAGTTCAAATCTTCAGGGTGCTAAATTGAATTACTCCGAGGTAGAAAAATAAGCCTTTGCTGTATATAAAGTTGTCAAACATTACAGACCCTTCCTTTTAAAAGCCCATACAAAAGTTATAGTTCCTTTCCCTGCAGTAAGGCAACTATTAATTCAAAGAGAACTAGGTGAAAAAAGGGCAAACTGGGTTACAGCACTTCAAGGATATGATTTAGAAATTAAACCAGCAAAGATTCTTAGAGGCCAAGGTTTTTGCAGGCTATTGGCAGGAGCATCCAACATTCCGGAATCAGGTGATACAGATCAAACAGAAGAAATCAACCAGATAAGTATTGCTTATTCTAAATCACAATATGCTAACTTAATTTTTTATTTGAAAAATGGATATGCACCTCCTAACCTGTCTTACAAAAGTAAAAGGGCCATTAGATTAAAAGCAAAAAATTTCACAATTATTGATGATGTGCTTTTTAGGCAAAATTACGATTCAATCTTATTAAGATGCCTAAAAAAACCTGAAGCACAAAAGGTCTTGCAGGAATTACATGATGGACCAGCAGGAGGACATTTTGGAGCTGATACAACAGCCCATAAAATCATTCATGCTGGATATTACTGGCCCACTCTGTTTAGAGATGCTCATGAATATGTAAGGAAATGCCGAAATTGTCAAACTTCTAGTGGAAGACAAAGAAAACCAGCTTTCCCTTTGCAACCAGTCAACATTGAACAACCATTTGAGCAATGGGGATTGGATATCATTGGGGAAATTACTCCTCATTCTTCCAAACAGCATAGGTATATCCTTACCGCTACTGATTATTTTACTAAATGGGTTGAAGCAATTCCTTTGAAGACAACAAATTCTGAGACAATCATTGAATTCATAGATCAATTCATCATTACCAGGTTTGGTGTCCCAAATGCTCTTGTTTTTGATAATGCATCTTACTTCTCAGGCAATGCTATGTTTGATTTCGCTATTAAAAGAGGATTTAAATTAAAATATTCTGCTAATTACTATCCCCAGGGTAATGGTTTAAAGGAGTCTACAAATAAAAATCTGATTAAAATTATTAAGCGAACCATCGAATGGAATCATAAAAAATGGCACAAATCCTTAATATTTGCACTATGGGCTGATAGGATAACGCAAAAGGCTTCCATAGGTTCTTCTCCGTTCAACCTTGTGTATGGAAAAGAAGCAGTGCTACCAACAAATCTTGTCCTTCCTTCTCTAGCCCTAGTGCAGTTTATTGAGGAAAGCCCTTATTCTTCTATTCAACTTAGACATGACCAAATTTTAAAATTAGAAGAAGAAAGAGAAAAAGCCAAGGTTATTCATGCAAAACATCAGCAAATCATCAAGTCATCCTTTGATTCAATCTCATCCGGTTCAAAACAATTTCAAGTCGGTGATTTAGTTCTGAAATGGGACAAAGCCAAGGATAATTTTAGGGGCGAATTTTCGCCCTTTGGCGAAATTAAGGGGTTTTAAATTTTTAGTGGGCGAATATTTTGTATCATAGTACATTTTTACAAATCACCTCAAATAGCCCACCTTATTTTAAGGGAGAGGGTAAAAATGGTAAATTTAGCCCTTGAAATTAGGACTTACAACCTTCCATTCGCCCATTTTCAAGAATAGGTTTTATTTAAGTGAATCCATTCGCCCATTTTGAAGAATAGGTTTTATTTAAGTGAATCCTATGGGCCATATACCATATTTATAAAAGAGGTATGGTAAA
Organism: Pinus tabuliformis; assembly: GCA_031772625.1. Taxonomy (NCBI): domain Eukaryota; kingdom Viridiplantae; phylum Streptophyta; class Pinopsida; order Pinales; family Pinaceae; genus Pinus; species Pinus tabuliformis. The sequence goes on along the minus strand of CM062805.1, from coordinate 1,165,121,797 downwards.
TTAATAAAAATATAAATAAATGAGAAGTATGGTAAATAAATGAAACGTTTTTTATATTTATTCCATAAGTCGCCTTATATACATGTAAGGGTGTAAACAAATAAAAATATAAGTAAAGTGGAGGTATGGTAAATAAATAAAAATATAAATAAACTAGACGTATCGTAAATAAATAAAACCTCTTTTTATATTTAGTCCATAACCCTCGTTCTATTTATGAAGGCTCAAGAAAGAGGTTTTATTTAAGTGAATCCTATGGGCCAAATACCATATTTGTAAAAGAGGTATGGTAAATTAATAAAAATATAAATAAACGAGAGGTATGGTAAACAAATAAAACATTTTTCTATATTTACTCCATAAGTCACCTTATATTTACGAACACTCAAAAAATGGATTATATTTAGGTGAAACCTATGGCCAAAATACTATGGGACAAATACCATGAACTAGATTGTCATTAATACCATGCAAAAAACCATTATTAACCCTAATATTAGAATTAATAAAAATAAAAATGGCACATGGTATTGACCCATGGTATTCACCAAAATGGCACATGGTATTGACCCATGGTATTCACCTGGAATGTAGCCTATTTAAATGGGGGAATTAAACCAGCATGTAGCCTATGCTAAGATTCACTAGGACTTTACAAAGTTTTATTATTTAGTGAAAGACTCGCCAAGATCTTACAAGATTTTATAATTGAGTAAAATATTCGCCATGGCTGGTGAGAGATTTGCCAAAAAATTATATATACATATTATATTATTGATAAAATCGCCTTCCATTTTTCCTATAAACCAAGGAGATTCGCCCATTTATTATATTTATAAATTTAGGGGGGGTTCTTAAAATTTTCCCTGGACAAAGCCCATGAGGACAAGGGAAAACACACCAAGTTCCAGAAGATGTGGCTTGGTCCATTTCAGATCCATGAGAAGATAGGCCATTCGACCTTCACATTACAAGATTTATCAGGTTTGAGAGATTCTCTCCCTGTTAATGGCCTCATCTTAAAGAAATTCTTCAATTGAGAAGGTAACCCCTTCTCCCTTTTTTTTAGAATTTTGTAGTTTGTAGGATCATTAGAAAATAAAGTTGTGAGATATCTTCCATTGACCTTTGCTGTACGTGAAAATTGCTCAAAACAAGTAGGGTTGATATTTACTTTTAAAATAATAGAAGTCTTAAACAAAAGGGATAATTTCTGGGAAATTAGGTGAAATTGCATTCTGAAACAACACTCCATGTTTGTGAACGCTTCTCAAAGTTTAGAAATATTGTAAATCATTTTATGTTTTCAAATTGGTCACAAAAAGGTTATCAATATCAAAATAGAAACTAATCCAATATCAGCATCCTTAACTCTTACCTTGTCATCCATTTACTCTTAAGGAGAAAATTGTCCATCCCACTCACCAAAGCTTATGATTACTCAGAGTATAATTCTAAAAATATTTGATATAAAAGATAAGAGGTCTTATTACAAGCCTGCTTACCATGATCATAGGGAAATAGTTTAACCGACATTACCAATACTGCATACCAAAACAGGGTAATGGCTTAGAATTATAAGACAAGGGGTCTCATCACGAGCCAACTTGTTCGGTTAAATTACTACCAGTGAATGGCATTGTCACTAAGCTGGTCACCAAACCAGGACAATGGTTTTTTATCTTACAAAATAACAGAAAAGTGGAAAAGAAATGCAAAATATGAAAAGCATGTTTTGAATTCATTCTGTTAATCATACTCTGAAATGAGCAGGACAATGGACAATAGCATGGTTAAAAAGGTATCCCTGTCGAAACTATGAACGTTTGCTGGCAGCAGAGGCTCTACCTATGACAAAGGAGTCAATTCTAAAAGCTGATTTGGAAAGGTTTTCTGTTTTATCACTATCAACCATTAAAGGCCAATTTAAAACTTAGAATGTATCTAATTTTAAACAAGAGAGGAAATTAGCAAAGATAGTTTCATTTTATTTGGAATGCATATATACCTAGTTATATTAGAATTTTCCCCTTTGATGAGAACTCTATTTTGAAAAAGTTTAAGTATTTCCATACTTTTCATAGATAACTATTTCTTCCAGCGAATCGCCAATTGTTGTGCTCTACAACAACCCCCCATTTCATACAATTTTATTCACAAAACTATAATATGAAATGGGTCCCTTTTTATTTTTAATTGGTATCAACTTTGTATCATTCAAAAAAGGTCCGAAAACAAAATGAAAACATTACAAAAAACCTTTTTTACAAACCAATAATATAAATCATTAATCTTTTATCATTGCGATAAAGCGATCGCAAGATCGCATATCGCAATGACAAAGGAGGCATAACTTAAAGGCCCATTGGTTTTCTCCGACGCGATGACATGCAATAGGCTATCGGATATCGGCAATAATAAGTTCCCATAACAAAAGTGCCTCCCGCTCCGATGCGATGCGATCAAGTGCTTTTCGCTCCGATGCGATGCGATCACGTCCCTTTCGCCCCGATGCGATGCGATATCGCAATCGGCAATCGGGGATATACCATGCATGCTTTCTAAAGTGCCCCAGTTAATACTCCCGCTCTGATGCAATGCGATGCGATATCGCTATCGGCGATCGGGAATTCCAAAAGGTGTCAATATAAATATTTAAGTTTTCCCCCGACGCCCGATTGCGATAAAACCAAAAGCGCAAACTTCAAAAAATTGTTAAAACATGGATATTACGATTAATTCGTATTAAAGGCCTTAGCTTTCAAACAGTGATTCACCTGCGCTCAACCGCCAAAACATCCAAGGCACGCTTAAACAAATCATTCGGCCGATAAGCGATATGATGGGCATTTAAAGGATTGGCAGGTTTTAACGGCCATTTAATGAAATAGTAAATTTAAAAAAATCTTCTCATAGATTGTATTTGCGACCACTTTAAGTTAATCCTTCATTGTGCATTGATCAATATATCTCACTCGTATTTGGTTTTCGCTACCAATTCTCTGTGTTACGCTTATTTCCACTACTGTGCAGAATTCTTCCAAAGTAATAGATTCAAGCAGAATGGGGAAAAAGTCTAAGAAAACCGCAATCGCTTCCGCTGCACCAGCCACAGGACAAGCCGTTGCTGATCCAGCAACTAAAAAGAAAGGATTGATATCTGATACTACATGTTCAGGACTTGGCAAGACCACTTGGCAAAGTACCTATAATTTGATCGAGGCCGAAGAACCAAAGGTGACGGTAGTACAATCTACAGCGGGTTCCAGTCGAAAAACTGATGGTACTTTAAAAGACTTGGCTGACTCTTTCCTTCATTGGATAGCGGCTCGGGAACAAATTCTCCCATATACGGATGTAGTGAAGTGGGCAATTGAGGAAATCCCAATCACAGATAGAACCTTCTGCACCAGAGATGGGAGAATCTTCGGTTCATTCAAGGCTAATGATTTGAGGCAAATGTATCATCTGCTCGAGCCAGAGAAGAAGTACAACAAGGCATTTCTGGAGAAATTCCGAAGTGAGAACGAAACTAAATCCGAACCCATTTGGGATTGGAGGCAAAATCCAGCGAAACACAAGCATGAAACTTCTGATAATTACTCTGTTGATTCTCTATGTTCTCCGTATTGTTATGCTGGGATAATGATGTGTAGATTGTGGGGGTTGCACGATTCCGCTAATTTCACTATAGAAATGGTTCCCTTGATGGAAGCGGCGTGTAATAGTGAGATAATGGATTGGGCAACCATACTGTCAGATAAGCTAGCGACAGCAGTTCTTAATTTTAGAACTAAAACTTCCGTCTCCGAAAGGCTTATACCCCCATTCTACTACAGTGCTTATATACTAGATACCCTGTGTTTTAATTCTGAGTTTCCTGTACTCGGCTGGAGGTGGACTACACAAGACCCCACGCCAATTCACATATACCATCAGAAATTGTGGAAGACTTCCTATAAGCACCATTTATACCAAGTCTGCAACGGCTTCATGTTACCCATTCATTATTCTATTTTTAATAAACATGCTCCCAAAATTTCTTACCAAGCAGGGATTGATTTGACATCAATAGGAAGATGGTTCGAAGAGGAGAAATTTACTTATATAAGAATTTTCGGCAGCCAAGCCGAACCTCATGTCCTTCCTTTGTACATACCTGATAAACTGCTAGCAAGGGAGATAGCCTATCAGATTATTGCCGAAGGAGTTACACAAACTCTGAAGAAAAATAAGAAGCAGGTCTGGCCCTCCTTTCCTCTGAGATGTGGTGTCTACACTTTGCATGATTTCAAACATGCAGAAAAAGAAGCTACGAAGATGAAGTCATTAACTCTAGCGACTCTCCCTAACAGGTGATTTGATCCCAACAAAGTCGCCTATAATGCACTTGAACAGGCCAAATTGACAAAGTTTGATCATATAGAAGATAAGTTTGATGACCTATTCTCCTCAGCTGAATCAATGTATCAAGTTAGATCGCTGGCCATAACGGAATACAAAGATGAAGGGTTAGTTGAATCCAACAGACTTAGAGAACAGAGGTTGCAAACTCTGCCTCTAGATTTGTTAGCGACAACCCCAGCAACAGGACCAAGCGAGCCTGAACAGCAACATCCTAAGGAACCTCCGGTTACAACAGAAGAACAGGAGAAAGTGCAAGAGAAAACCCAGACTAAAGAGCAGGAATAGAGCAACATAGAGGTAAATGTAGATACTCAAATTGATCCCAAATTGCTCCAGGAATGGTAGCAATTTGATTCAATTATCAGTAGTCTTGAATGCTCAAAGGACATAGAAACTTCAAAAGCGGCAGATACACAGGAGACCACTTCAAAACAGGTTCCAAGTGGAACCAGCGGCCTACCTAGTTCGAAGGAAGTAGAAATAATCCCAAAGGATCCCTCCGATCAAATTATCTTGCAGATAGAAGAAATTCCTCCCTTGGATGTCTTCTATATCCCAAGACACAAAGCTATGGTAAAATGACAAAGGAAGAGGAAAAGGACTGATCAACCTTCCCTTTTCCCAGAACAAACGGTCACGGGCAATGTGGTTTGGAAGGAGGAATTTGACCCCTCTGATTACCTAACAAAACTATCACAATATGCTGGAGCCTATTCGGTAGCAACAATAGATAAGGCATCAGAGGTGAGTCTTTTATTAAAAACAAAAGACCAGGAGATCTTTTTATTGCAAGCACAACTAACAGAAGCACAGCAAAAGGCAGAACGGCAATTGTTGACACAACAGCAAATAAATAATCAATTAACTCAACAATTGCAGGAAGAGAAACAGAGAATTGATCACAGCGCAGTCCAGAAGCAAAAAGAGTTGCCTGAGGCATTGGCACAACTAAGGGCAGCAAATGAACAAATGTTGAAGTTAAAAGATGAGCAGATTGCTCAACTATCAGCCCAGCTAGAGAAGACAAAGGATCTTCCATAGATAGCCGAATTCAAATCGGAAGCATTACAGATAAATAAGGCATTAATAACACAGATCAAGCATTTATGCCAACAAATCGCCGAGGCGGAACCATTATGCGATTTAACGACATCAATAAGTAAACAATCAGAAAAAGCTAGAACAGACTTGGATCAAGCTGATGAAACATTAACTGAATTTCTTGAGTGGCAAGATATCGATCAGGGACAGGCAACAAATTTACCAAGGATTTTAGAATCACATAAAGAAATATTATTTACAGAATGGCAGTCCCAGTTAATGAAAGCAGAGAGGGCAATTTCAAGATGCAAATCAACCACAAGTAATTTGGTTGAATTGGTTAATAATACTCTCTACTTGTCTAACATGATTTCCCAATGCACTCCAGGAAAATTGACAGCGGCGAAAACATTGGAGCAGTCATGTTATCCAGATCTAGAGAAAAATGGGAGATTAATCGCTGGAATTAACAGTTTAACATGGGACACCTATTGGTTCTTCTTGGTAAAACCGCACAGTCAAAGAGCCACCCTCAAATGCCTTACAGATGCAATCAGGTATATTATTCCCGATATTCAAGATGCCACCTATGCCGCCCAGCTCAACTCCCGCCTCAACATACCTCCCGAAGTGGAGCCAATGCTTGCGATAAGTCAGCTCAGGTTTAAAGGCAAACAGCCTACATGATGATTCATGCTGCCAACTGCCAGATTGCTGAGAAGGAGATATTCAAGATCGTTTGATACCAATTAAGTAGGATTTCAGTTTCATAGATAGTTAGTTTAATTTAGTATTTATAGACCCTTTCATTGTTTTGGAAAGGGTCGTAAAGTTTTGTACTTGAATTAAAAGCCTGAAGTTGCACTACTGTACTTCAGGCATATTCTTTTATAAAACTGGACCAATTATTCTAATTTTGGCAAGGAAGCTTTTATGCAAATGTGCACTATTGTCTTTGTTTGAAAGTATTTCTGTGTTGAAAGAAGAATCTCAAATAGCGATTGATATCGGGAGTGACTAGCAGCTCATATGGTACTATTATCTATGTCTGAATTCATTCCTTTTATATGAATTGTCGTTTGATCGCCTTTGCTATTATCGAATATATGTATGTGTTTTAACAAGCATTTCTTTATTTCCTCCACTATTGGATGTTTATGGTGATGCTTTTCTTTTGATCATATATATATTGATGATATAAATGATAAGTGTAGCAATATTGCATTAATCACTTTGTTTAACTATTTAAGCAGAGTAATCCTTAAATGAATAAATGTCCATGTTTATTAGATGGAGTCATCTATATGCCTGTCAATAAACATAGATCATCAAGCGCTATACTTCAAAGTACAATAGTTCCCGGGATTAGTAGTAGCTCTTTTATTTTGTTGGTAGATTAAGTTATTCTCCTATCATTAGATTAGACAATCAATCATTCATCCATCCCGTTTATTCATTACTGGGAAAACTGTCCCATTATCCCCAGTCGGAGCCACCATTCCAAATGGAAAAGGAGCTGTATTAAGGTCCGGACTGGGTGGTTATCCCCCAATGTTGATACAATGATTTTCGGGGCATCAACAGCTTGCCAGCTGAATCTTGCTCTTGTCTGGGTCGATGTTCTGTACTCTGCAATAAACATCAATTTGTCTAATCCAATTGTCCAACTTTTCTACATTTAACTCTCCATCATATATAGGTAAATCAAATTTAACATCTATTTTGATCAAAGATGCTTTCTTTTTGTGTTTAAGGTTGTTAGGAGGTGTGAGAAATCTTTCCTCTTTCCCTTTTCCTTTTTAGTGGTCATGAAAGTGAGACTCATCTTCTCCTTTGTCTTGTCTAGAGCCTGATGAATCTTCATCCTCTAAAGTCCCCATACATTTCTTCTACCATGGAATTTATGGCTAGGAAACTTTCTATGAATTGAGGGTCTGTCCCCATAGAACTTCCTCTGACATTTTCTTCCGAGGATAGACTCTCCCAATTTCAGGATTAGTTTCGACCAACTCTTCTTCTCCTAATTTGAGCTTTGATCTAGTGAGCATTCATAGCTAAACCAACACAAGCTTGTCTAACCTTACAACCTAGAGATTTGATACCACTTGATCTGAAAATCACCCTTGAGTGACCTCAGTTAATTAATTAATGAATGAAGGTATTACAGACTCATGTGCTGGTGTGTGTCTATGTCATTTTAGGCAACGGATCGATCAGATTGCAAAATACACAGACATTGGAAATATGGAAAACAACAGAGAAACACAGTAAGCAAATACAAGAACACAACAATTAATAAGGATTTCACCCTATCCTCCAAGGCTACGTCTCTGGTCCAACTTTCAGTGGTGGCCTTCTTTTATTGTGTCTTTAAAGCAGAGAATTACAATGAGGAGCTCAATTTGAGTCTCTTGGAACAGAATTTCTTGGCAGGGTGGTTCTTGGATTCCCCAAGCCACTAGAGTACACAGACTCTTTGCCTTACCAGCTCTTGACCTCTCTGGTCTTTAATGGGAGGATCCCAATGTGGTGCTCAGTTCCCCAACATATCCTCTCAGGGATGGCTCGATGCTGCCTTATGTTGCAGGTCAGCTCGACTCTCTGTCTTTCTGCTCTTTGCTTCACTGTCTCTTCGTTCTCTATCTTCGTCTTCTTCTTTCTCCAGTTCTTCCTCTTGGTGTTCTCTCGGTGTCCTCTGTTCTCTGTCTCTGTTCATGGCTTTAAATCCAATCGATCTCATGACTGCTCGCTTCCTCTTCCTTCCCCCGTCGAATCGCCTGCTGCTGTTCACTTGGAATTCCCTATCTCTGCGTCATCATCAATGGCTCACAGGGAGTGGCCACTTGTCCTCTCACAAACTGTGCCAGCTCTTCCCCGTCAGTTCAGTTTTTCAGTTACAATGTGAAATGAGTCATCCACCATCTCAGCGGTCAAATCGGACCTCAAATCCTTATACATCGCGGCTCAATCCCCTGTCAAATCCGGTTCCTTCATCGGGTATGTTCTCAGCCGTTAGATCTGGAGCCCCCAGATCTGACATCATTCGCTCATTTCGCGCAGTTGACTTGCTCAACTGTTAGCATGCGATGAGCAATGGTTTTCTCTCTCCTCCACCTGCCACACGTCAGGCGTTGAATGGAATCGCTAGGTTTCAGCCAAATCCACTTACCGCCCAAGGGTGCCCCCGATAAATATCGTTGGTTTTGGAGCGCGGGTCCCGCCTTTAGCCTTTAGCACTTTTCCCCACGGTTTTCCTGGCTTCCATGCGACCGAGTGCTTGGGGCCCTTCCTTCTCGAGGGGTTTTTCCTAGCGATGCGCCATTAGCACTAAGCGTGCATCAGAAACTGCCTCCTTTTCCCGATCTGGGCTTCCCAAGTGCTAGTTTCACCTCCTACGCGGTCTCCATGGGCCTCGATCAACGCGCTTTGACCGAGGTCCTCGTTGTTCCTCGTTGGCTACCAACTGCCACTGTTCAGAGGTCTTCCTGATCGCTCTGTGCTCTTGAATTCGAAGTTTTGTCCTGATTTGAATACAGTCATGGCATCTTGATTATCTTCATGGATCTAATTCGGATCATTTATGCAAACTTAAACAAGCATAGCACCTCCCATAAAGACAGTGTTTGTGCTATGTTCAACTCATCACGATATTCAATGCACATATTTCATTGATAGTCTCCCTCACTTTTGTTACAATTGTACTTTTATTTCAGTGAGTTTTCTCAACTATCACTTTTGTGCACTGTCGCTTTCACGAGTGTCGTTTTTACGTTTTTGGTTGTTTTTTTTGCTCAATTTCACTTTAATAAGTTTCTTTTTCATGTTATCTTCGCTCTGGAATGTGTCTCTTTCAAGGTCGTTCACATTTTGCAAGTGTTTTCTTCATGTTTTCCTCTTGTCGCACGTGTCGTTTTTGTTGTTTTCACACTTGCATGTGTCACACATTTGCACATCACCAAAGTTAGTTCTTGCACATTATTTTTCATAATATGGTCTTACATTCATTATAATATGCGCTAGACACATTCTTATAGCTTAACGCACATTTTGGTCACAGTCATCACTTATGTTGTAACTTGTGTTCTAAGTGTCGTAACGTGTCATTTCAACTATCGTACTCATAAATAAGTGTCGCTTTGTTGTTGTTTTAAGGTGTGATTGATGTTCATCATGTATGTGCATTACTTTAGCTTTTGTTAATGGAATTTATGTGTGTGACCCATGTTTCAGTTCTATTAAGATGCATCTCTTTCTCTTACCCTGCTAGTCCCACACTTAGCCATTTCGGGAGCTCTTCTTGGTCCTTCGGTCTAGTGTAAGTTGTGAAGGCATTATCCCTCTTACTAGGTGATGAGTGAAACTTATTCATGAGCCTCATTGACATATCTTTTCCTCCCATATTTTTTCACTGAGTCTTTTCTAAGGTCTCCTCCCTCTCACAGTGCATTAGTATTTCCTCAGATAAGTAACCTAATCTTTTGTTACCTCCCTTAGTGAAAAGTGCATTCCAGATGAATAAGTAGCCATTGTTGGAGAGAATTGTACCCTCCTAAGCCTGAGTGCACTTTGGAACAATGAATCATACTTTAGAACAACAAAGTGCACTTTGGAAAAGCAAGAATCCTTTGTCTCTTAAAAAAGTGCATGTTGCACTCACAAAGCATGAATCCTTCATCCTCCCAGGTTGCATGGCTCACTCACAAAGCACGAATTATTCATCCTTCCCTCAAGGCACATGACACACTCTTGAAATATGAAACCTTCATTCTTCCCTCTTCCCTTAGAGCACATGGTGTAGTCATGAAGCACGAATCCTTAGGGAACATGGCACACTCACGAAGCATGAAGCCTTCATCCTTCCCTTAGGGTGCATGGCATACTCTTGAAGCATGAATTCTTCATCCTTCCCTCTTCCCTTAGGGTGCATGGTGCAATCACGAAGCCTAAAGACTTCATTTGAGTGCACCCCTTCGACTAGAAGAATTGTTCCCTCCTAATTCCTCTTAAGCGCACAGGCACACTAGGAAGACTCAAAACATGATCCCTTATTCCTTCGATGTGCGCCCATGCACCCTCCTTTTTCCCTTGAGTGCATAAGTGCACCTTGAACCAACGAATGATTCTCCTTCTTTCTTCAGACATGTGCCCTCCACCCTTGAGTTCTCTCTCTCTCTCTTGCTTGAGTCCACAAGTGCACCTTGAATGCCTCTTGCGAACCTTGACCATCCACTGCCTTCAACGCAGTAAAAATGAAAAATGGAGCCTTCCTAAGCCACTGATGAGTTTGACTGCACCCTCCTAATCAAACCTCCTTCTTTTAACCCTCTCAGAGGCCTATCATGAGTTGATCATTCTATGAGCTAAGTAGTGATAGAATAGATATTTTTAAGGATGATTTCATTTTGTCATGAATGATTTTCATTGGCAGGAGTACATTCCTAGCATGACAAGGTAATTCTAAAATCAGATAGCAAGGAGAAATCATAATAAAACACTTGCATAGAAGAAGAAAAAAAGAGAGCTATCATGGATACATGAAGCGGATCATCGACCAAAACAAAAAGAATACATTGCATGATGACTCAAAGGATCCCAAATCTCATCCAAGAACCTTTGGAGGGTGAATATAAGAAACAAAGTGGACATTTGATGAAGATGAAGCATATAACAGATCTACCATCAAGAATGAAAGATGACGCAGTAAGGAAGACAACTTAGCATCGCCACCTCATCGTGAAGCCCATGTCATCATTGTCAAGTTGTAACTTGAACAAGTGTCATTAAATGGTAAATGTGTGTCCATGTGTCATGCCGCATCATGTGGAATGTAATGATGTAATTATTAAATAGAAAAGGACAAAATGTGATGTGTGGATGTCCAAAGGTCACATGTGGAATATGAAGAGTCACATAGTCATATATGGACAAAAGTCATATAGAGAAGTCCAAATGTCATTTAGAAGTTCAAGAGTTGTTTAGAAGTCAAAAGGAAACATTATAAGTCCAAAATTCATGAGGTAACTCAAGAGTTATGAGGATATGAAAGGTCATTCCTCTTGTTATAAAAGAAACCCCATAAATCAAGCAATGGGGATTTTGGAGGCTTAAACTTTGGAGAGCTAGTATCGACTTCTCTACTTGGCATATGAGAGAATAACTATTCTTTGGAGAGGAAAGGAGTGACTTAATGTTCCACTACTAGAACTAGTGCCTCATTATTGTAACTGTGTACTTGGATCTTTCACCTAATTGAAATTCAATGAGCCAACACATTTGTACGCATGTATCACAAATGTTTTAGGACTATTCTTGGGATGTTTATGGTACATGGTGTGTTAATATGTACTAGAGATATTGAAATATTTCGGCGGCTTTGGTACTCATCTTGTTGAAGGTGTCTTGTATTCACTTTAATAAGCATTATGTGAACTATTTTGCTAACGAATATTTTCATGCTCTCATGTGGCTCTCTTAGGTTAGTACTACTACTTCCTTCCAGAGACTCACTCTCGCCTCCCACTCGTGAAGGTCTCCTTTACACATTTCAATCGGTGTTTCACAATGTCAACTTACTTGTGTGTTCAAGGTTTATGTATATAATCTCTTATGTTATCCATTGAAAATCAAGGCGAACTTTATAGTCATGGCAGTCGGTTTGATACTATGGATGGGGCTCCTACTCCAAATGGTGTCAGGTCTAATAGGGACTTCACATCTAGGAGACCCCTTGTATGTTGTCGGTATCTAGAACTATCAACGGGAATAAAAGAAGACATTAACTATTCAAGCAAAATGTGGTAAAATATCATTTGAGGAAATAGCAGTATAATTCCTCGATAATACACATCAAATGAAGTCAAAAATGAAAGCAATGTTTATGTACCTTAAGATAGTATGAAAGTATCATTGGAAGGATAGTAAACCTATTATTTGAATAAGATGGGAAATAAGCATAAGAACGACAAGGAGTTTAAGAAAGGAAATTTTCTAAGTTTGATCCTTAATCTTAGTGGTCTATATCTTATAAAGTTTGATTATGGGGGAAGGGAAAAGGACAAACTTGCAAATTTTCTAATGGTGATAACTTATTTTAGTCTTCATAACCATAACCAAATTGGAAGGAAGAGATGAACATGAAAGAGTAATAGATTTATACTTAAGGTGATTGAGCATAAGTTTCACAAATGATTGTAAGAAATCAATGAGAAGTGATAGCCTATCCTAGAATAGGATGGATTTTGGATATAGGAATAATCAAGATGAAATAAGTTAGAACTCTTTGGGTATCCTATGAATGACTAACCATGTGGAAAATGGTGATTGAATAATAGAAGTATTTCCAAATAGGAATAGGACAAGAATCACTATAAGTTCTAAATAAAGGAAATGCCTATAGGCATCAATTGTTGGCAGTTAACCATTTGAATTAAATGATTGAGACAACAACACAGGTCATTTTTAAGATTTGTAGGAAGTATGGTAACATTAGATTAAAGAGGTAATGAAACCCTTATTTCTTGTAGGATGGAAATAAAGCACACCAGGTAGAAATTATAAAAAATATTCAAGCAGAAAATGGTAAACACCTTAGCATATAGGTGTATTCTCCTAACTAGTCAAATATTAGTGATAGTTGAGCAAGATGCTTAGTCTGAGTAACACCAATATGGAATTGTTAGGAATAGAGTAGTTACTTAGAGCTTAGAGGAATATTGAAGGTATATACCTAATTTATATCATTGAAGTGTTAGGAGAACTATAAAAATGTAATAAATACTAGGGTCAACTTTACATAACGATAAGTGGCAATCTCTCTTAATGATATTGATAAGCAGATTGAGAAACATGAACAATTATTAAGGATGATTAGTAAGGGTCACAGTGATGACCCGTACAATTTTAAAGTGTCAATATAGGAATGGATTACAAGTGATAGGCTAGGGAAATGTTTAAAGGTTTAGATGTTCAAAGTATAACAACTATCTACTTATCAGTTTCCATGCCTTCAAAGGCAAAGGAAATATGTTATGTCATAAGTTGAGTCTTAAATATGGAAGAACAAACACCTAGGATAAAGAGTAAGAATATTGTATGCCAATGACTAGTCATTTATTTGGATTAGATGAACTAATTCTTCTAAGGGTAATAATGATAATTACCAGGTGATGGATCAATCACTAAGGCATAACTATTTTTTCATGTATGTGAGTTAAGCATGACAGAAAACTTAAATAATGATGACTAGGTATTTAGATGCTATTGGGTATACCACTCCTTAAATGGATAATCCAAAGATGTAAAGTGCTAAGAACCTTGGGTAATGATCAAAAGGTATAAAAAATCAAGAATTTTGTATCAATGAATTATAGCATGCTAGTATGGACAATAATAAATTAATGCTAAATTTCATTGAATATCCCTAGGTATGAAAGCATGCATGACTAGATATTATGGCTCTAAATGATGGGAGATTACATTAAATCAACAATGTATTTAGACAAGAAAAATATGTGAAAACATAAGCATACTAATAGGGTGATTACACTTGTTTTGTGAATTGTCAACTTTCTTGTTGAAAGTAAAGGAAATAATAATTAGAAGATGATCAATGTTTGGATGATCTCACGGCACTCATAGTATCAATGATCACTCAGTAGAGATAATTAGGACTAATAAACTTAACCAATTATATGTATGTATAAGATGGATTTTTGATGATAAGTCTTTCATTATCTATAAAAGTTGGTATTCATTATTAATTTATGTAGGCTAAGAAATTTGATTTGCTGATGAAACATGATAAGGATGCTCATGATGTTTTATTAGTCTACATGTGATATGTGTAAAAGTTATTATCATATTCATGATGTTATATTATGATGTTTAGTTAACGCATGGTTCCATTTATTATGTTTGTGTAATGCTAATCTTTCATAAATATATGTTAAGGTTTTAATATTATGATAGTATTTTATGGTGTAATGACATGTGGTGAATGCACGTAGTTGTATGGAGAGAAGTTTAGTGATGGCATGTGTGAGCATGCGGTGGCTTTTTATGTTCTCATGATGACATGTCAGAGTTAGCATGTGGATTTTTTCTATGAGATAATGATATTATGATCATAATCGATGCATTGAGTGAATGTTATGAGGTGGTGATTAATGGGATTCCATTAATGGGTTGAAAGGGTTAGCTCGTTTTATGATTTTGTAGGATCCTAAACCTACAAAGGAGGATATCTATAAGTAAAACCTTATCAGTTGGGGAAAAAATAAATTAACCAACATATGCCAATGGTTATTTTTCCTTGTATAATTCTTGATGGTACCTAAGACCATCTTAAGGAGGCCAAAGTGCCTAATATTGGAGTTGTGATACCAAAGTCTAAATGAAGAGTCGGATTAATACTTGTCAGTGGAGTTGTGAGGTTTGAATTCAATGCCTAGGGTTGAGTACCTACTAGGATTTGTGGAGGAAGTTAATTCATCCTTCCGAGAATCCTAGGTGTATGCAAGCAGTGTACTAAACCAGATTTCTACTTGGGTAGATAAGGTCTCAAGCCTTGGGAACCTAATTAGACCAAGAGGCTTTAAACCTAGTATCAAAAGTTGGGAAGAAGCACTAGAGAGTACTTGTGCTTCCTGCAATGTGAACTTTCAATGTTTGTTGTGGTCAATTGGGGTGGCTCTTATACTAGTAACATTAGGGGCTGATGTGGAGGATACGTAAGAAAGTTTTTTAAAAAAAAGGCATTTCTGTAACATAATTAAATTTAACTTCTATATGAAGTTCCTTAAAGGGAGGAAGTATGTAATGCCTCATATTATTTAATTAAATTAATAATAAATTGTAAACAATACATGAAAAATAATAATAAATAAATAAATCATATCGAAATAGAGAAATCTAATATAATAAAAAATAACGTAAAAGGTTTTAAAAAAATGGATAATAGTATAAGGATAATAATTGGAAGGTTTAATCAATCAACTACTTTATTAATAAAATAAAAGTGTAAAAAAAATAAAGAAATTTATGGAAAAGTTAAATCAAGAAAAGGTTTAAAAAAATTTGCATGATGACAGGTGGAACTTATGCATTGAGTTTCTTTCCATTGATAGAGAAACGATTTTTACTTAAAGAAGGAGGAGAAGAAAATGGGACATCTTTTTCTTTGGAAGTTGATGGAAATATTTAGAAACTCACGTAGGTAGTTGAATGAGGGTTTAAGGGCTCCAAGTTTTCTTCATTGGGAGAATCATCAACCACACTTGCTTGTGGTCAACTCGATCAAAGTTTGGATCACTTCGGTTTATGTTTAGCTACCTTGTAAGTGAGTTTATTTTTGCAACTCTCAAGTAAAATTCTCTCAACTTGCTTCTCATGTGGATTATGCAATTACTAATGAAATTTTCTTTACTTTCATTAGTCAATGGGTATGGATTTCTATATATAATGTTTGTATCATTATTTTTGAAGTTTAAGCCATTACATATTCACTAAAATGCATGTAATTTTACATTCAATCATTTGTTTGATGCAATTTAGGTTTCAATTTAAACTACAAAGAAAGGAATATATGTGCATCTTTAAAGGTTGTGCGTAATTGTAATATTTTGAACACCTAATTCTATTAGACAACAACCAATCCTTACTAAATACACACTACTTTAACTAAGGCATTCATTTTGCATGATTCAAGCTTACATGAAAAATACATTGAAATGGATCTCTCTATCATTTTTAATGATCACACGCAAGTGTAACATTTTGTGCTCTTAATTATGTTAAGCAACTTGAAATATTCATTATGCAATTTTAGTAGTTACAGCTATTATTATATCTAACCAACCTCATTCTAATTCATTCCAATTTATGCCCACACATGTTTGGTATGATTAATGTTGTGATGTAAACTACATTGAAATGGCTATCTATATATCTTTAATGGATGTGTACAATTTTGAAATTTTGGACACCTAAATTTGTTAAACAACTTGAAATATACAGTATGTGTACTTTTCACTTGTCTCCATATTGAACAATCCCACTAAAATGCATGCTACTTCATGTTCATACATATGATTAAAGTGAAATTCAAACTATGGGTGTGCATAGCTTTTATTTTGGACAACTATAATTGTCAAGTATCCTAAAATATTCAATATGTAGATTTAACTTGTTCTCATATGTAACAATCCTCTCTAAAATGCATAGCACTTTAGCTTATACTTTTGTATAGTGTGATTCAAGTTAGTGATGCAATTACAATAAAAAAGATATTCATTAAATTATAATGGATGTTCTAATTTAACATTTTTTTACACCTACTTCTATTAAACACCATGAAATATACCATATGGAATTTTGCACTTGTTCTCATATCAAAAATTCCTTACTAAAATGTGTGTTAGCATGCATTTGGCATGATTCAAGTTGATAAAATGATAGGAAAGGGATATCTATGGCTTCTTAATTTTCTTGCATAGTTTTTGACATTTTTGACACATAATTATGATAAAATTGCTTTAGTGTTAAATATGAAAATTTAGCTCTTGTTATCATATCAAATAGGTCTCAATAGATGCATGTTAGTTTATGTTTAAAATCCATTTAGCATGATTTAAGTTGTGATGTGAGGTACATAAAAATGGCTATGTTTTCCACTTTAATTTCTATGCATAATTTTGAAATTTAAAATGCCTAATTGTGTCAAGTATCTTAAAATATGCATCATGCATATCTTTTGTTTGTTTTCATATTGAACAACCATCTTTAAAATTCATGCCATTTTATGCTCAAAAATATATCTAGAAGCATTCAAATTGCTTTGAAAATATTTTAAAAATATATCTATTTCTCTTTAATAGATATGTATAATTTGACAAATATTAGAAGCTTGATGGCGTTAGTATTGTTGTGTGGACAGTCTTGCAGTGGCAAATCCACAGCTGCTGAATACTTGAGGCGAGCTCTTGAATCCCAACGCCCCTCTTCCTGCTGCAATTCTTGCATTAGTGCCGATCCCTCTCTCCATATTGATCGCAACCAAATTTATGTCAGGTGTTGGAAGTGGAGTATGGCGACAACAAGGGTTTGTTGCGACGCAAAAAAAAAATGGAACGATGGAGCCATCGTCGACAGTATCCTCCTCACCATGTTCAGAAGCAATGGAAATTGGAGCAGCATGTTCATGCCCCTCGCGGCAAGTTTCCAGGACCGGTTACACAGTGGAACTTCACATGGGAGGTCATATTTACTCTGCACCATGGAGCACCAAATTTGGAGGATGAGGGTCGTGTATATGGCTATCACCATCTTAGCTCGAACTGGCCTCCTCACTGTGTGAATTCTTGGATAGAAGTTGGGTTGGATCGGAGGGGCCTGAATCAAATACGCTTTAGATCTACATCTTGAGATTTTTGTTGCATACCTACATGCATCAAGGATTCAATTCATCTCGCATGGCAGAGAGCCCCCTTCTCTCATAAAAAAACCCAGATCTATATTTAGGTTGAGATCTCAATGAGATACAATTAAAAGGAATATTACAAGGTGCAGATCGAGATGCGGAGGAGCTACATCATATTTTAATAAAACCATTACTAGAAAATCGATCCTGTTAAGGGTTAAGGGAACAGATGTAGTGACAGATCTGAAGGAGAATTTCCAACAACTCATGTGTATTCTTGCTCCATTACAAAGTCTGATTTTTTCAGGGAAAGTGTTGTAGGATGAGATTCGTTTAAAAGACTACAGTATTCAAAGGAATTTTACCATCATCTTGAATTTAAGATGGCAAGATGGTGCCCTAAGGGCGAGCTTTGCACCTAGATCATCTTCGGCTGGCAAGGGCCCAGCCTCGTTCAAGGATGCATTAAGAGAGAATGATGCCACACAGGACAAAAAAAACCCGGGTCCATACATTGTAGAGAAAATGGAGAAAGCCCCAGATTTGTCCATAGAATTACTAGAAGTAAGTGGTATTTTCACTATTTTGCAAGAAAAAGCTATCATATGTCGATTTAATGGTTTCTGACCCAAATCTGAAGATCTAAATGAGTGGATCTACCTCAATTGGACTAGAGATTGTGACATTTATATGTGTGCAAAACTTTTTTTGTGGTTCAGTTTGATAACCAAAAAGACTTTGAATATGTCATAAATGAAGGACCATGGTTTTAGGGAATAGCAAGTCTCTTTGTAACCCCATGGTTCCCTAGTTTTGATGCCAACTCAATGGTGGTAACAAAAATGTTGGTTTGGGTAAGGCTACATAATATTTTGCTCCCCTTTTGGCACCACCAGGTCCTAGAAGGCATTGGGAACTCTTTGGGAAGGTTCCTAAAGATGGATCGAGAAATAATGGACAAAGGTATCTTCACTTTTGCATGCATATGTGTTGAGATGGATTTAAGCAAAGGCCTTCCTGATCGTATCCACCTAACACATCAAGACTTCAATGGACACAATGGTTAGATTTTGAAAATACCGCCTTTAGATGCTGGATTTTCCATCAAACAGGGCACTTGCAGAACACATGCAATCAAGCAAGGAAAAGGACACAGAAAAGATCGCAAAAGAAAAAAGGTTGGAAATTCCCTTACCCTCCTTCTTCATATGATGAGGATGAGGAAATGGATGAGACACAACAACATCTAGAGACAAAAAATTAACAAGGTTCAAAAAAGGAGGGAGAAGAGAAGCAGAAAGATCAGGACAAACGGGCAAAGATTCCCAATGACTCAGCAATGGTTTTGATCCATGAGAACCAACACGAGGACAAGAGAATCAATCAAGGCCCAGTTGGAACAAAGCGATATCATGTTTCTGAGAGCTCAGATTTAGATAAAGAAGTCCCAAACACTTCAAGAAATAATGAGTTGGCTATTGTTTCATCTACTCCATCACTTGGGGTTTGGAAAAAAGTTCAAAAAAAAAACAGTTTATCTGGTCAAATGTAATTTTATTTTTATTTTTTATTTTTTGTAGCCTAGCTACTATGTGTGCTTAATGCACATACACTGTTCCATTGGGTCAATATTTGAATGCATTTGTGCATCTTCTCTATGTAACTTTTTATTTTTATTAATAGGAAGTTGCGGATTTTTCCTCGAAAAAAATAGATATATATAATTTTGACATTTTGAATACCTAATTTTTCTAATCAAATTAAAATATCTAATATTTGTACTTAACACCTCACTTTATATTGAAAAACCCTCACTCAAATGCTTGTCAATTTTTTCTTAAACATCCAATCAAAATGATGATTCAGGTTATGATGTAAACTACTTTGAAAATGATATCTATACCTTTGTAATAAATATGTAAAATTTTAAATTTTAATATTAATTTTGTAAAAAAAAAAACAAAAAAAGACAAAAACAAAAAACAAAAAAAAAAAAAAAAAAAACAAAAAAAAAAAAAAAAAAAAAAAAAAAAAAAAACAAAAAACAAAAAACAAAAAACAAAAAACAGAAAACAAAAAAAAAACAAAAAACAAAAAAACAAAAAACAAAAAACCTATCATATCTAATATGTATATTTAACATATATTCACTCATGATTCAAAGTGAAATACAAACTCTATTACAAAGGAGCATGATTTAGAGTACTATTGATATATACATATATCATTAAACACTTAATTTTATTAAAGCAATTTTGAATATTTAATATTTAATATGTGCACATGAAGCCAACGTTATAAAGAGCATCATATGTGACACTATTTTATTACATATAAAAAAATATTATAATTTTTTGTTTACCTTATCTATTAAGGTATTTAATACTACCTTAATAATACTTAGACATGTTAATTATTAATTAAATTAACAATAATTCTTATTCAAAATACACTCTTTTGTAACTTTTAAAAAAATTCGCATAGAGTAGCATAAGTTGAAAAATGTTTGTAAATTATTTTTCTATATTAACGAGGGAAGTCTATATTTCTGTATTGAAAGCTACTAATAAAAATATAGATAATATATTTGTTTGCATATTTATGTAGGGTGGATTTTGTGATTGTATTGTGATTGGATTATGTGGATTTTCAATAGCCCCCAGGCGCATTCCTACTAAAGGAATCATATGTAACTTGGAGATGGGATTCAGAATTTAAGTGAAGAAGAAAAGGAACAAATAAGGCAGGACTGTGCATTTATCTTAAGAAAAGAAAAGACCCCATAAACAACTTAAGTAGAGGTCAAATGCTAGCTCTCAGAAGCCTCAGAAGCAATGAAGACATTGTTATTCTAAAAGATGACAAAGGAGGAGCTACAGTTGTGATGAACAAAGCAAATTATGTCTCTAAAATGAAGGATTGCTTGTACAATAGTGAAAGCTACAAAAAGCTTAAGGACAACCCCATTACCCACATCATCAAGGAGGTTAAGAAATCCATTAAAAATTCCAATCTTGATGAAAGGATTAAGAAACTCCTATTACCCAGCAATGAAATTACCCCCAGAATTTATGGAGCTCCAAAAATTCACAAGAATGATGTTCCCCTTAGACCTATAGTAAACACAATTGGATCCCCCACATATGGATTAGTAAAATAAGTAGCCAATTCCCTTGCCCCGCTTGTTGGCAAAACCGACTCCTATATTAAATATTCTAATCACTATGTGGAGTTTATCAAAGATAGAAGGTTGAATCATGAAGACCAAATTGTAATCTTTAATGTAACACAACTATTCACAAAGATTCCCCTTGAGGAAGCTATCCAAGTTGTTAAGGAGGTGGCAGACCCAGAGACTGCCAAACTTGCTGAAGTTTGTCTTCATTCTACATTCTTCACCTTCCAAGGTGAGTTCTTTGAGCAAACCATAGGTGTGGCTATGGGGTCACCATTATCCCCCATAGTAGCCAACCTTTACATGGAGAAATTTGAGAGGATTGCCTTAGAAAGCTAACGTATTGGATAAGATTTGTTGACGGGTGTGGACTGGACGCATGGGGATTCTAAACTAAGCAACTTTCTTAAGCACCTCAACAGTATTTCTAGTGACATTAAATTCACGATGGACACTGAGGAGAACAATTACATTTTGTTCCTTGACATTCTTCTTCTAAGAAAAAGTGATGGATCATTAGGTCACAAGGTATACAGAAAGAAGGCACACAAAGATAACTACCTCCATGTTGATTCTCATCACCATTCGGCCCAGAAGATGGGGGTCCTCAGCACACTCTTCACTAGAGCATTAAGAATATCTAACAAGGAGCATGTAAATGAAGAAAATTTTCTTGGAAACTTGTTACAAGCTCAGAGACATCAATAAATCCATCATAAAATCCAAATCCAGAACCACCACTAATCCCGCCGCATCCACCTCTGAAACCCCAAATGGAAAGACATATATTCCTTACATCCAGGGTGCCACTGACAAATTAGCCAAAATTATTAGAAAGAAAGGCATATCAACCTTGTTCAAACCCTTGGATATTATCCAACGTAAGATGAGATCTGTGAAAGACAAATTGGATCACTTCCAACAAAAAGGTGTTTACAAAGTCAACTGCTCATGTGGTAAATGTTACATTGGGGAAATTGGAAGGGCCTTCAAAAACAGACTCAAAGAACACAGTGGTGACATCAAGAATGGAAGAATTAAATCCTCATCTCTTGCAGAGCACTCTTCTAAGACTAATCATCATATATGCCTTGAGGACGTGGAATTGATCTCTAAGGAGAACCATTACTATAGGAGGAAGATTCGTGAAGCCTTGGAGATCATAAAACATCCCAACAATCTCAACAGGGACAATGTGATTGAAGTTAGCAGGCGCTGGATACCCCTACTTACACAAAAATACAACGTTTAATCCACATCCACATTTACTCATTCCTTAACCACATGGTCCCCCTCTTATTCTTCATTAATATCATAAACCATTAATGATATTAATTCAGGGAATAAATAATTTAATTCATAATAATCAACATAATACATTAATAAGCTTACTTATCTAACCTTAAAGCTAACCTAATTAATATATAATTCAATTAATTAAATATATATCAAATTGAAATCTATTCTTATATATACTATTTAAACATTTTAGCATATTAATATATTTAAATTAAAGTTAAATTTATTAATATATTTAAATTAACATTTAATATATTAATATTTTTAAAATCAACATTTAAATATATTAATATATAAAAATGCTAAATTAAAATTAAAATAGTATATTAAAATATTTATACCTATTAAATATTCTAATTTAACTCGTTGATTTTTTTTAAACGATATTAAAATTAACATATTTGTATTAAAAGATTTTATTTAATTTCAAAATTTATGAACTCCATTTTGTCGGCCATTTCCTTTGCTGAATCCTTCTATTTATAATTTAGTTTTTTTATTGCTTTTCTTGACCTTTGTCCTGGCAATGAGTCTGGTTGTAGACTTGAAACGTCGACAATCAAATATGTCTACTGTGGAGCAATTTCCGACAATACAATCATATATAATATCTATTTTTTATTGAAAATTATTAATAGAAAAATATATAATATATTATTTTGTGTATTAAAATATAAAATATATTTTATAAAAATAGGTATACATGTTTTTAAAAGTTAAATTTTTAAATGTGATCACGTTAAGGAAAAAAATTATTTCCAAAAAATTTGGGTTTTAATAATACTTAAATTAAATATATCAAAAAATTTATAAATTTATAAGTTTTTGGATATAAAATTCATTAGAATATACTTCTTTTAAATGAGTTGTAGGAGTGATTTAAATGTGATAACATGTATTCCCGATGGGAGCAAACAAGCATGGAAATGGGAGATCAATGAGGCACCCGCCACCCCACAGAATCCCAAGGTTAATAAAAAGGGGGTGGTGTGGCATTACCCCTCCATGTGTAATACATGTGGTGTAATGTTTAAACCTATGGTGGATACCTCCCAAGTTTCTCTTCTCTTCTTGTGGTAGTTTGTCAATGATTGTTGTATGGATTCTCCAAGAGTGGTAGGGTTGCATTACAGGGGCTCCTTCAAGCCTGGCTCTCAGCCTTCATAAAGGTAGTTTCTGGTTTCAGTGGTTGTCTCTTGTGCCAAACTTTGGCCCACAAAAGCAAGCCCGAAAATCCTAGGACTCTGGTGTTTAAAAGGTTCTCATGCACAGCTGGGCATGGGTTGAGAGCGGTTGAAGGTAACACTATAGTGTTGGTCTGCAGTTTGTTTTACCCTTCTTCGTTCAGTCGAACTATGAGGTAATTCTAGGTTCATGACTGGTCTAGTTCATAATCTTTGTCTTGGTTAATTGTTGGATTATTATTGGGTTCAGTTTCCTCTCTCACGTTAAATTGGTCGTTGGATTGTTTAGATTGTTCATTCAAATTTAAGTGCTCTCTATTAGTCTACGTCTCATGGGTTTGTTCAAGAAGATAGGTCACATACCTCTGGTTCCCACAACTTACTTTTTCTCCTTCAATGGCTTTGTCTTGGCCCAGTTGATGGGGTTTTGAATGCTCTGTGTCTGCCACACCTATATATGGGTGGTTTGAACCATCTTTTGAAGCTATGGTACCTTGCAGAGGAGGAACACGTAGTCCCTATAGGTGGCAGATATACTCAGAGGTTCCCTTCTTTCTTGGTGTGGTTGGTCCTTCTCCTGAGGTATTTTTGTGGTTTAATTGAGCTATTTTTCTCCCATCTCCTGGCTCAACTCACCATGCCACGACATCTTGATTGTGCCCATCAGGGTGTAGGGGAGCATACATAGTCTAGTCAGCCTCACTTTAAGGTACAGGCCCAAGCAGCGGTAGCAGCATTTCAATTTTCAATTTCTCTTAGCATGCAGGGGGACATGCATTTTTTTGAAATGGTTGTTTAAAGAGAAAGGCAAACATTTTATGACTTTGAGTTCATCAGTGAAGTCTCCCATTGGCTCCTGAAGCCTAGGAATACTAGGGGAGGAGATCTCAATACATTCATTCGGTCACCCTGCATTATTAATTAAAGACATTACTGGGGCAAGTCCTCAAGGAAAATCATGATGATCGAAATGAAATTATCTCCTTCCTAAATTATCTCCAACAGAACCAATGGTGTATGCAAGACATATTAGACCATCTAGATGCACATTTGGCTCACATGGAAAATCATATACTGTGAATTCTGGCTTTTGCCTCCCATCGACTCAAGACCGGAGAATGTCACTCTAGTAACTCCAACATACTCTTGATGGTTATCTGTTGTGTTTTCATGTTGCTGGTATTTTGTTCTTATGTTCCCCTCTAATTTTGGACTGCAAAGTATTTTTGGTATGTTGTAACCATGTTTAGAAATTATCTACTAGTCAACAAATATGGTAAGAGTGAAGTCGGTAGAATTTTGACAAACTATGGGCAATGATGTAATATTTCTCTATAAATAAAAAATATTGACTTACAATAAAAATGGGATAACATTTATAGTTTAAAAATGGTTATTAGTATATCATAATTAGAAACTTATGTGTTATGTTTTATAAATTTAATTATTTTTCCCACACCAAAATGATACATATAATTTAAGAAAAAGATTGAAAAAAAATATTAATGATAAGATATAGTAATATGACATATTATTTGTTAATTAATTATTAATATCAATGTACATTTAAAAGTTGCTCGGCCTCAAGCTTTTCCTCTTGTTTTCTATTGAGAAGTGATGTCGTCAGTTGCATATTTTTGGAGATTGAAAGATTGTTATAAATTGGTTTAATGAGATTACTAGATGCCACATGCATGCATTGTATCCTATTCTTGAAGAGATTTTACAGTTAAAGATTGCTTTTGATTGGCTTTCGTGTTACCATATTTACAGGGAAAGGAACTTCAATGCAGACACTCTCTCTGAAGCAGGCACTGAGAAGAAATTTGGGCACATGGAAGATCCTGGAGTAGGTAGATGAAACCACCTATGAGTATTATCACAGGCCTTTCATAGAGGGCCTGCAGATGACCATATTACTAGACTAAATACTTTTTTCATTATATTTCTCTTATATAAAATTCCCAGGTGATTGGGAGGATATTGTATGTATTTTTCTATTTTATGATGCAAGCTTATATTGTTGATAAACATTTCTCTATGGACACGGAAAGGGGCTTCTAGAGGCCAAATCTATTTATCTTTTTTGGATGGTTGTATTAGCCCATTTTTTAATGCACTACAGTGCATATATATAATGTAATTTTCTTATCTATTAATGAAAATTACAACTTTTTCCTCGAAAAAGAAAAATCAAATTTACATTTAAAGAAAATGAACACTTAGAATTCATTACTTATAGTCAAAAAGACACAAAAATAATGAACATTGAATTAATTACTCATAGTTTAAAAATGTATAATGATGGTGATGATAATGAAAAATGTCTATTAAGAATGAATTCGGTCTACTCGACCTTAAGAAGGTATGAATTTATTTGACATTCTTTAGAATTTTATTTTTGTGTTGAAAGAACATTGAGAGAAACATTCCAAGATCACCATAGTTTTGTAAATTTAAAATGTTAGGAAAGTTGGTGTATGACAAATCTTATGAAATTGAGATCTTTTCTAAGTATATGTTGGAAATTCTAAGAGATTTTTTTCATCTTAAACCCTCTTAGTGTCACAAAGGTGACAGACTCTTTCATGCCATGATGTTTTGGAAATTGACCAGTGTCTAGTTTCATTATGGATCTCATGGGAATTTCTTCTTATTTTAGCAATGTTAATTTTATTCTTGATTTTTTTTTTTTCCTTTGTTTAGTTCAATAATAAGAATCATTGTTGTTACTCATTGTAAGTTGGCCCTATTGAATGTTTTGACTCATTTATCAAAGCTTTTTAGGTGCATGGGCATGGGTGAGATACCAATTTTTATACTTTTTTGGAGGCCTAGTGTGCATCGTTGTTTACATTGCAAGCATGGTATTTTAGGATGAATGAGATTTGTGCATATTTTTATCTTTGTGATTTTCATAAATATGACCCAATTGCATTGGTCTTGAATGGAGGTGTGATTAGGTAGTCCTAAATAACTCATGACATAGTGGTTGAATATTTTGACCCATGAAGTTGTTATGAAGGATGTGGAATTTTTTCATGTTGTTGATGGTCTAAGGTTATGTTCCTTCAAACTAATAAGAGGTCAAGCCACTAGTATGGGGGAGAAAAGATGTTTCGATAACATATTATTTTGTTCAATACAATCAGATATTTGACACTTACAAGATTTAAATTCCAACATAACATAATTATGGGGTGAGTTGAGATGTGAAATTTTATGAGGATGTATGCTCCTTTTGATCATAAGGTTTCCTTTAGTGTTTGAAAAAATGGAGGAGGTTCTTATTTTGAAATCTAATTTGAAAGTCTTGGAAGAATCATATCCAAGTCTCGTAGATGAGTTCTTAAGGAACCGGGTATGCTCTCACCCATTACTCCAACCCGCAAAAACCCAAAATGGTTTCCTCAAACATTACAAGCCATATTAATTCCAACGGGATATGTAAGCCATATTACATTAGCTACTTCCACCTGCATCCTCCTAATTGTTTTGAGTTGGTAAAATGTGATGCCTTGATCAAAAGTAGTGAAGTTTGGGTGATAGTTCCTTTCTCATGGCCATTATTTTATTATCAGACTACAATAAGTTTGAATACATTGTCAATTGGGATTATCTTGGGTGGTTGGGAGGGATAGATATTATCTTCCCACCTAGGTTCAAATCCCCACTAGTGACATGATGAGTTATAATGCCTTGATAATTATTGTTACAATGGATTCATATTAATGAATATTGTTGTATTGGTTTCAATCCTTGTGAACTCTTAAGTCAGTATACTTATGGGCTGGCCTGGTACCAGCAACCTCACTCTAGCCCTCAAGCTGAGAGGGAGGTTGATTTCTTTCCTCATAATTAAAACAAAACAAGAAAAAATGTTTCATAGATCACAAGTATAATTGAAATGCAAGGGGATAACACTAGTCATTAGTGAAAACATTTTGTTGTAGCAGTGTTTTTGGGAACAAGTTTTGGGATTTGCATAAAAGAGCATAACACAAAAAATATACTAAGCAGGAAAACCAGTCAAAGGATAGCAAGCGGAAGTGTGATGAATAAGGAAAGTCATTAGGTTAATTTTGTATTTACTAGCTCATAGTAATATTTACCAGGCCATAGTAATAATTTACTACTAAGGGGTTTTTTGTCGGTTTGGATCCAAATGTAAACCTATAAATAGATCAAGGTCAAAAAGTAAAACACACACTTGGATACATCTAAGACATACATAGACGTATGGTTTTTCACTGTAATGTTGACATTTTTGCTAGGCTAGTGAGTCGCTATGGACATGATTGTAATATAAGATCAATTGAATGATAGTAAAAAGATCAAGTTTTGGCTTATTATATATGTTTGAGAAATATGTGAGGGTTTGTCTACTTTTAATGATATTG
This sequence comes from Pinus tabuliformis, assembly GCA_031772625.1. Lineage (NCBI taxonomy): Eukaryota > Viridiplantae > Streptophyta > Pinopsida > Pinales > Pinaceae > Pinus > Pinus tabuliformis. The sequence goes on along the minus strand of CM062805.1, from coordinate 1,165,093,876 downwards.
TGACATTAAAATGTATGCATGATGAGGATTAGTGCGCAAAATTGGGGTATACTTCATTTCTTTTTCTAAATAATACTAAGGAATAATATGTTGAATATGGGTAACACTAGCTTAAGGTCCCCGTCTCCTTCATCATTGCATAATTCTTCAGATTCATGTAGTCCCCCCTAGATAACTGGGTGAGACTTCACCTTCTTGCAGGTGTTTCTGAAAGGGTCAATGTCTAAAGTGGTTTTGTTGGCAAATTATCTCGAACCCCAATTCTACCCCCTATGCGCCAACAAGTGGTTTTGTTGTCAAGACAGGGATCTATGGCTAAAGGGGATGTGGAGACCAACTAAGGACGAGATATAGCAATGGGAGGAAATAAAATAAAATGAGTTTGATGTAAACCAAGCCAGAAATCAAAAACCCTGAAAAATGGATGCAAAGGTATGTTTTTACATATTTTCACAAAATATTATTTCCTAAAGTTTCTGATCATTTTGGACAAGTGGTTACAAAGGTTGGCAGAAAAGAATGGGGCTTGGCGTCTTGTTGTACCATATAGTCGAACTCCATAATTGATCTAGAGGGTGAACTCTATAAGCAACAAGGCTTCTCACACAATTGATTTTTTGTTAAATAGTGTGTTGGAAGGTTATATTGTTGAATTTGTTATGGAGGATACTCAAAGGTATAGTGCATCTGAAATGGATTTTTTCAAGGGACCAAAAAGAATATACTTGAGATCATTGGCTACGTTGATAAAAAAATTGTTGTGTGATTGATCTGATTGGGAAAATTAGTTTTGTTGTGCTAAATGCCTTTACAGAATATGTTAAAAGTGCTTAAGGATTCATGAGGTTAATTTCAAGTTTAATCATGAGTTTTTTAGTGCTTTTATGTAAATTTTGTGTGCAAATTAACATAAACAAATGACTGAACATTAGCATATAACAGACATAAACATCACCATAAACAATATCATAGAAGCACATGATGAAGGAGTTCACCCCTCTTGGGCTATGTCTCCTTGGTCCAGCTTCCAATGGCTTGGCCCTCTCTATTATGTTCAAAAATCTGAATACATCAGTTTACAATGCTTAGAAATCTTTGAAACTTAATCCAATCGCTCCAAAATGCCCAAAAATGCCTGTGTAGCCTCTTTCTGCTCTTCATTTGGTCAAAAACTGAAGAAGTTATGGCCTTTCCAAGTTTTTTGCTAATCACACCACAAATTCCCCAAAATCCAACACCATCCTACAAATTTGCCCCAAAACGCGCTAATGGAGCGACAATTTTTCCGATTTTCAGGCAAAATTGTCAGACGGTTTAATTAGCCTCCAGTGCCTATAGTCCTAAAATTGTGGCCATATGGAGGCCATGTGCCCAGGGCTAAGTCCAACAGCCCACCCTCGGCGGTCGGGCCCCTGCATTGCTCTGTTGGTGGTCGTATGCTAGTGGCGCGACCAAGGGCTAGCCCCCACAGGCTAGCCCTTCCCCGGAATGGCACACATCTAACCTTCAAATATATGTCGCGCCCTTAGCTTGTTAAGAAATATTGCTATGGTGTATTGGTGGAGGCTTTGAACTTGTGCTTGAAGGTCACAAGTTTGACCCCCGCTACTACTGCTTGAACTTCGACCCAAAATTTTGGTGTCCCTCGAGCTGCCACATGGCGGCCTCTGGCTGGGCCACGTGTCAGCCTGTGGTTGGCCACAAATCCAACCAATCAAAACCACTGAATCTAAACCAATAACAAAATTCCACTTGTCAACCTACCATTCAACGAAGGAGCCCATTTACCATTCAAACTGCCATGTGGCGGCCTCTAGCTAGGCCACGTGTTAGCTCGTGGTTAGCCACCAATCCAACCAATCAAAACTGCCGAATCCAAACCAATAAAAAAAATGCCACTTGTCAACCTACCATTCACCGAAGGAGCCTGTTGACCAGTCAAACTGCCACATAGACCTGCATAGTCAGTGCCACGTCAGCAGTACGGACTGCTGACTAGGCTGTCACATTTTGCAAAAATTCGCCTGTTTGGTAAAACGAAGAGAACATGATTCTGGGAGCAGACGGTGTCTGTTTCACACGAAACAAGTTGTGTTGGATTCAGGATGAAGAGAACTACGTGTTTGTTCAAGTTTCATACTAATCCAGAAACTTTGAATTTTGAGCTATATTTTGAGCACCTGATCATTCCTCCTCAATGGAAGTCGTTTGGACCCCAAAATATCACTTTCAGTTGTCCAGTAGGTGAGGGTACAGTTCCCTCACCTTTCCAATATCAATCCATTTGGCCTTTGAAGGATTTGTTCCTTTGAGCCCCACTCGAAGGTAGTCCACACTCCCTCGTTTTGAAGACCTTGTTCTTCTGTCAAGCATGGTGTATTTTTGTAGTTCATCAAGGTATTCAGGAGAAAAATACTTAGTGGAAGGAATTTTGACATTTTCTCCTTGATCTTCAATCAAAGGAGGCTCATACAACCTTAAATTAACAACATTAACAACAACATAACTTTTCATATATGAAGGAAAATCAAACCTGAAGGCATTATTACCAATCTTTTCCAAAATTCTGAATGGACCATATCTAACTAGTTTTAGATTTTTACCTTCTCCTTTAGGCCTCTCTTTTATAATGTGAAGCCAAACTTCATCACCGACTTGGAACTTGTTATCTCCATGATGCTTGTCGTGCCTTGTTTTGTACTTGCCTTTACTCTTTTCAGGTTGACCTTGCACTATTTGATGTAACATTTGGAGTCGTTCAATGAACTCCTTGGCTTTATCCATGTTACCATCAATAGAAACATCTTTCTTACCGAGATGATACAACAAATTATGATGCAAATGGTAAACAAATTCCTCTACTTGATTCCTTTGACTCAAGCTTGAATGTACATCTTGAAAGTATGTATTTTGTTGATCATAACTTTCATGTAAAACAAAATGATGCTTGAGGAAAGTAGTTACACAAACAATAGGCCTAGAAAGTACATCAACAAACTTGTTGCTTATACCTTTCTTATTACTTTTATACAAGTGGAATAGTAGAAGAAAACTTGTCTAATGAAAGTGTCTTTGTCGTTACAACTTAATCACTGCACCATTGAAAATTTCTAAATGAAATGAAATGGGATTACCATGTTGCATAAGGATTGTGCCCATGGCATAGTCGCATACATCAACCTGAAAATCAAATGAATTTTTCAATCCTAGAAGAGAAAGTATAAACGTTGAACTGATCTTTTGTCTCAAAGCATCAAATGCCTATTGTTGTTTGCCTCCCCACTGGAAGACCTTTTGTACAACTGCCAAAGAATGAAAAGGAGCTACAATAGAAGAAAAAATAACAAAAATTTTCCTCCAACATTGGGTTGTTCTGAAAAAACCTCTTATCCAAATGACTATCTTGAGCATTGACCAATCCATAATGGCATCAATCTTGGAGAGGTATAACTTCATCTCACCTTCTCCAATATTATGGCCCAAATACCTCAAAGAAGTTTTACCCAACATATACTTTGACATCTTCAATAACAAATGTTCTTGACATACAACATCAAGTATTTTTCTCTCACACATGACATGTTCATAATGAAATTTTCTAAAAATGAAAATGTAATGCAAGTAGACTATCATGTCTAGAAATGGATTCAATAAATCTTTCTTCATGTGCATGAAAGTAGTAGGAGCATGGCAAAGACCAAAAATCATAACAAGCCATTCAAACAAACCTTGCTTGGTTTTGAATGTCGTCTTCCATATGTCTCCTTCAACAACTCTACTTTGATGATAGCCACTCCTTGAGTCCCATTTAATGAAATTCTTTCCATTCTTCTTGGGCACCAAAACAATAGGTGCACCACATGGTGAAGGATATGGTCAAATGATCCTTTTGTTCAATAACCCTTGGATTTGCTTTGTTATTTCTGCACTTTCCCTTCTTGACATTCAGTGCATGTCAATGTTAGGAAGGAGACACTTTTACTGCAACGGTATTTCATGTTGGATTATCCTCTTAGGAGGAAATCCCTTTGCTTTCTGAAACACCTCATCATCATGGTTAACTACATCAACCAAATCAGTTTTCAATTTTGAATTACAACCATCAAATGCTTCATAATCAACATCAACATTGGGTTTGATCATAAGAAGCACTAAATTCTTTCTTGAATTCACTAGTCTTTTCATTTTCCCTGCATTAACTAATGAAAGATTTAGTTTCTTGCGATGAGCTCTCACAATATACTCCACACCATCTTTGAACAAGTGGTACTTGTTTTCATGACAATAGAAGATTGATTTTCTATCATAGAGGTAAGGACTACCCAAAACAATTCCTGAAATATCAAGCAGTACAACATCTAATTCAACTTTGTCAAGGAAGTTTTTGTGATTGCAAACCAAAGAATACTTTTTCTTGTAACCTATAAGTTTGTGTCCTTGCATATCCAACCCAATGGATATGGCTTGGGATGTAAAATGGTTTCAATATTAAGCTTCTTGACTAATTCATCAGATATCAAGTTGGCTTGAGACCCACTATCAAATAGTGTGTTGATTTTTGTATGTTTTGAGATTACCCTTACATGAAATAATTCAATCTTTGTTTCTTCATTTGGAGTGATAGTGTGACAATTTGATATACTAGTTCTAGCAATGGATTATTTTCCTTTTATACCCATGGCTATAATTTTAGTTTCATCACCTGAATCGGATCCCAAATCCTCTTAAATGATTGCAGTTATACTTTCTTTTCCTTTGTTGTTGAATTTGTTTGGTTTCATCTCAGGATGAAGCTTCCAACAATGAGCTTCATCGTGACCCTCTTTGGAACAATGTTTACATATTGTTTTCTCTCCTTCCTTTTTAATGGATGCATTTTTCTTTCCTTTGAAACCCTTTTATTTTCCTTTATCCTTAAATGGATTTTTACTACCCTCTTCTGGAGTATTTTTCCCTCTTACCTCAAGATGAGTGGCTTGTACACACACCTCATCCAAATTATTGGGATTAAACATAAGGATAGTATGCCTAAGGTAACTATGTAAACCCCCTATGTACATCAGCAACATGTCTTGTGATTGCAAATCTACACCTAACATTAGAGACCTTTTTCTAAATTATTGGGTGTAATCTTGCACATTTTGACCTTTAAGTTGTGTAAATTTCTGCCAATTCATGATGGCTTTCTGCATATATGCTAGAGGGTAAAATTGTCTTTTAATTGCATAAATGAAATCAGACCAAGAAATTGAGATCTTACCGTGTTTTTTATCTCTTCTTGTGTCTTTGATTCCCACCATACTAGTGTTGCACCCTCTAGCCTCAAGGAAGCTAGTTGAATCTTTATGTCATCCTCTTGAAGGTTTTGAATTCTGCAATAGACCTCCAATTTATGAACCCAATTTTCAAGCTTATCTGCATTCACTTCACCATTATACATGGGCAGTGAAAATTTAACATCAAGTTTTGACAGGGGTGTTTTTCCAGTTCCTTTTGAGGTATGTGATGAGTATGAGTAAGGGTTCTATTAGTGGAAGTGGGTGAAGATGTCTGTGAAGAAGAAGATGAAGAAGATGGTGGAGAGGGTGGAGGTTTAACTCCATTTCCATTACCTCCTCCTCCTGAAGAACCTTCTCCTTTTGGAGGCTTGGAGATTTCACCCTGTAGTTTGGTATTCTTCTCTTCATAGAGGACCTTCACCATCTTCGTCATGTCAAAGAAAGCCTTCCTAAAGACCTTCTCATCATATTTCATGTTTGTAGGCTCTCCTTCATGTGACATGCTCACTGAAATCTCAACTGCAACCTGAGGAAGAATTGGTGGTGGAGATTGTGGCAACCTTACACTCCTTCTCCTTGACCCAACTTCAGGACTTTCAACCAGCTTCCCTTCTCCTCTCTTGAGATTCAACCTTGTAAGCATGGCATTCACTTGCAAACAGTTAAATCCTTCTTGCACAAATAAAACAAAGAGCTCTGATACCAAACTTGATCTGATTAGGAAAATTAGTTTTTCTATACTAAATTCCTTTTTAGAATATGTTAAAAGTGCTTAAGGATTCATGACTTTAATTGCAAGTTTAATCATCAGTTTTTGAGTGTTTTTATGTAAATTTTATGTGCAAATTAACATAAACAAATGATTAAACATTAGCATATAACATACATAAACATCACCATAAACAATATCACAGCAGCACATGATGAAGGAGTTCACCCCTCCTGGGCTATGTCTCCTTGGTCTAGCTTCTAATGGCTTGGCCCTCTCTATTATGCTCAAAAAATTGAATACATCAGTTTATAATGCTCAGAAAGCTCTTAAACATATTCCAATGGCTCCAGAATGCCCAAAAATGCTTGTGTAGCCTCTTTCTGCTCCTGATTTAGTCAAAAACTAAAGATTTTATTGCCTTTCCAAGTTTTTTGCTAATCACACCACAAATTCCCAAAAATTCGGCACCATCCTACAAATTTTCCCCAAAACGCACTAACAGAGCGACAATTTCACTGATTTTTGGGCAAAATTGTTGGACACTTTAATTAGCCTCCAACACCTATAGTCCAAAAATCATGGCCATATGGGGGCCACGTGCCCGGGCTAAGGCCAACAGCCCATCCCTGCCGGCCGGGCCCCCACACTACTCCGTTGGTGGTTGTATGTTGGTGGCGCGACCAAGGGTTGGCCCCCACGAGCTGCCCCTTCCCCAAAATGGCATGCATCTAACCTTCAAATATATATCGCACCCTTAGCTTGTTAAGAACTATTGCTATGGCATATTGGTGGACACTTTGGACTTATGCTCGAAGGTCGCAAGTTCGACCCCTGTTGTTGCTACCCAAACTTCGACCCAAAGTTTTGGTGGCCCCCGGGCTGCCACGTGGCGGCCTTTGACTAGGCCATGTGTCAGCCCGTGGTTGGCCACCAATCCAACCAATCAAAACTATCGAATTTGAACAAATAACAAAATGCCACTTGTCAACCTACCATTTGTTGGAGGAGCCTTTTGACCAATCAAACTACCACATAAACCTGCACAGTCAGCAGTACGGACTATTGACTGGTCTGTCACATTTTGCAAAAATTCGCCTATTTGGAAAAACAAACAGAACATGATTCTGGGAGCATACGGTGTCCAGTTCGTGCGAAACAAGTTGCACCAGATTCAGGATGACAAGCACTACGCGGTCATTCAGGTTCCACACCGACCTGACAACTTTGAATTTTGAGCTATTTTTTGAGCACCTAATCAGTGATAAAGGGGTTATGTCATTGGAATCTAACAACATGAGCAACTAAACTTCCTTGCACTCAATGGAGATACTGAGGTTGACCATAGGATTCCCTGAGGGTAACAAAGGCATGGGATGCAGTAAAGAATAAGAAAAGACCATATGATTCAAGGATGTAGAAACATCATAGGGATAAAAGCATGAGGAATTCAATAACAATAATAGCACACACATTGGCGCAGCAAGGAAGCACGATGAAGGAGGTGAGTGGGGTGTTGCGCAATGGAATGATATTTCGATGCAGTAGGTGATAAGGAAGAGGTTTATGTTGAAACTTGTTACTGACAAGAAGATAGAAAGGAAATTCATAGTAAGGTAGAGAAGTTGGCACTATATTGAAGGTTTAGAGCATTGGGAGTTTATTTAAGAATGATAAATCATCACATCCTACCTGCACAATGAATTACCACGCAAAAAAGGTGATGGAAAATCATAGCCTAAGTAACGATAGGAGAAGGAATAAGGGAGAAAATCATCAGCTCGGTCCAAGACATGAAGATATAGTGTGTCCCAATGACCCTGCTAAGGCCATACTTTGTGTCGAACCCACAACCCCACACATGTCTCCAATTACAGAGGTGAGATCGTCTAACAGTTTGTTGCATGCATTCTTAATAAGTGAAGGAAGTAAGGATAGTAGTAAAGACAGTCAAAATAGTGAAAGTAGTAAACTTAAAGGGGAGGAACCCAAAGTATCAAAACTTCAATCAGGAAGAGTACGCAAGGTAGTATCGCGCAATACACAATGACAGGTGTTGATCTCACTTTGTGAATACATGTTTTTCATGGGACCGAGATAGAGGACCTTGAGAAGCACTTTTTTGTTTGTGAAGTTGTATGGACTATCAAACAAGTTCAATATGAACCAACAAAAGTTGTGCAATCAGAAACCACTTTCAGAGACCTTGCACTTACCTAATATCTGAAGTATAAGGCTATTGCACTTGCAGGGAAGACTAAGCCACTGGTAGACAGCAGGTAAGCATTGTTGAAGGAATTTCAGAAACCAAAATTAGAGTCTTAGTGCATTACATAGATCAAATAAATCAAACAAAGCACTAGTGAGTTAGTATGAGACTTCGACCAAAGATTTATGGTGTTAATGGACCAATTAACATTTCATATCTCGAATGTGCAACACAAGGAATGGTTGATAGTGGGATTTTTGCCTCACATACGCATCCCATTAACCCAGTAGAAGATTATGTCACAATTGGAAACATTAGAGATTGTCATGAAATTAGAAGCATCCCCTGTAGGGAGTGAAAATGGCACAAGGATGGCTCACATTTAGTCGTGGTTGGCAACATTAACATTACAATTACAAGATCTAGCCAAAGGCAAGGAAAAATGTGAAGAGGTATGGTGCACTATATGTAGAAAAGAGGGCGTTTGACTGTGACAGAGTATATGGGGTTTGTAAACCCTTTGGCACAAGTTCAAGGCATGTGGTGTGAAATTTACAGATTATGGGGCCACATACCAACAACCTTTGCTCTGTAATTTTTATAAATCAGTGTCACATGGTATCCATACATCTCGTGCGCAAGAACTAATAAGGGAGCACACTTTTGATGTATATAGGGTATAAGAGAAATGAGGGGACTGAAGGAGGAGCACGAACTTACAATCAACCAAGAGCCTACAACCATCTAAGTAGAGGCCAAGGAATGCATGGAAGAGGACTAGGTTTCCAAGGTAGAGGGTGAGGAGTATTTGGAAGAGGCAGGAATCTGTTGATTCATTATAATTATGTATTTCCATGACATATTGTATGGGATTTCCCCAATCCCTACACAACTTGTACGTATAGTAGGCAGTTGGATCATGCTACTGAGAATTTTCCTCAGCTAATTACGAAGTGGCATGAGAAGATAGGTTAGAATGTACAGATGATATTTGGTGAAGCGTGCAGGGACCATCCACAACTAGGAGTTTTTACACAATGAGGAAAAAGGATAGGAGAAAACGCATTTAAACAAGGAATTCGACCTCATCAGTGGATAATAAAAGTTGTAGAACTAAACCAAATGTTTGATTCAGTAAATGAAATGGATACATACAAGTAAGCCATAAGGGCGTTGATTGTAACAGAATTGGGACCATCAAGATCGATCGCACATCAAGGACTGCCTATATATGATATGCCTCTAGTATATGACAAATTTGTCCCTTGAGAAGAAGTTGAAGAGGTAAGTCCTATTAAGAATTTTCTAAAATGTTGTTTAGAGTTAATGAAGGATGAATTGACCTTAAATAGACTGCACATAATAATTGATCAGTGCATGCAAGAACGAGAAATATCTATCGTGCATAACCTTCAGCGCACAATTAAACAAGTGGAGCACAAAATAAGAAAAAACTGAGAATTCAAATTTAATACATAGATAGGGGATTATGACATGGATAATATCATTCTAGATTTAGGCTCAGATGTGAATATTCTTCCTTAAAAGACATGGGAGATGGTGGGGAGACCAAAGTTGACTTTGTCACCCATCTATTTGAGACTAGCAAACCAATATAGGATTTTTCCTATCGATAGGTTGACAAGTATAGAAGTCAACTTTGATGGAGTCAGAAGCACCACTAAGTTTGAGATTATAGATATCGTAAATGATACCAACGCATATCCCACTTTACTAGGAATCGATTTGGATTTTGATAACCAGTTCATGATCAACCTAAATAAGAGGCAGATGATTTTTGAGTTAGGAGACTTGAGGGTTATTGTGTTTTTATATCTAGAGGAAGGAGACCAATATGTGGAACCTTTAAGAGAGGAGTTCAATATTGAAGACCTTGAAACAATTACAATGTCACTACATGAAGGGATGATTATGTCAATCTGACTACTAATGGCATGTTGAACTAGCGTAGCATTAAATCATGTTCTTCATATTCAGAGGAAGTTCTTGATAATTGGCAACAGAGATTAAATAAAGTCTCTATTGTAAGGTGTGCACATATTACCTGTGCAATACGATGGATTGGAACAGAAGTACACAATCCCCCAAAGTTTGACTGAGTGTCACATGTTTATTCTTTTGTAAAATAGTTTGAGTTATAGGTACCTGAACATCTAATATTGCAAGCTTTAGACATATCATTTAAGGCAACTCCTACGTGTTGGTGGGCCATGCACAAGGACAAGATGGAAAGTTGGTGGATATGTAGACATTTGTTGTAAATCAGGTTTGGGTTAGATGCAGGAGACACTAAACCAAAGTAATAATGGACTGAGTTTCCCTACTACCCATCTTAAAGGCTACATTGCAGCAAGGAATAAGAAGAAGATACTAGAAGAGGAATGGGTACATTTGTTTGTACATACATTGGATACTATCTCAAGGAACTAGTATATTGAGCTACAAGTGCGTAGAGGAACAGAAAATTTAGGAGAAATTACTCATAATTTTAAGGTAACATTCAACTTTGAATCAAAATTATTTAGTTGATATAGCTCTGCAAAATGTCAAAAATAAGATCTTTGCACCAGAGGGCCATACTACATAGAATATAATACCCTTGTGATTAGCGCACAAACATTCTCATACCATTAAATAATTCATGGAATGTTACAAGTTCATAAAAGGATGTGAAGAAGAGGATGTCCCAAGAAACTTAAAAGTACCAAAAACAAAAGGAGAATGTGTAGTAGCAAGTCCAAAGCTAGATTTTGCAGACTATGCAAAACCTATTAGAACACGCAAAGTGGATATTGGAACTAAACACAACCTTAAGATTGCAGTTCTTGGAGACTACTGGGATGAGGAAACAGTGTGAAATATTATTGATATACTACTCGAATACCAAGACCTTTTCCCAACGAAATTTTCAAAAATTAAAGGGATTGGGATCTAAGAGAGATGAAAATCCTCTTGAAACCAGGCACAACTACCATACAGACTAAACCTAGTATATAAACGGAAAGTTAAAATGGAGCTAGACGAGATGTTGGAAGTTGGATTCATTAAACTAGTAGAAGATTCAGAATGAATAAGACCAATGGTAGTGCAAGATAAGAAGACGAGGAAATCATAATCTACATGGATATGAAGAAGCTTAATGATGCTAGTGTGCATGACCCATTCCTCACCCCAATTCAAGTAAGGTATTAGAGAAGGTAGGAGGATAAGAGGCTTATTCATTTATTGATTGATTCTTGGGCTATCATCAAAGTAAGATTATGCCAGAAGACAAACATAAGACTCCCTTTGCAACAAAATGGGTTCCTTCTAATACATTGTCATGCCCTTTGGTCAAAATAATGCACCTAGAATCTTCTCCAAAGTTGTTGTTGTAGCATTTAAATATTTCATCCATAACTTCCTAGAAGTATATTTGGATGATTGGACAGCATTCGGTCATTTGAGGAAGCATATTGATGTTTTGCGCTTAATGCTTGATAGATGTAGATAGCTACAAATTTCACTAAATCTGAAGAAATGTATATTTTTCTCACTATTTGTTATTCGATTAGGTCACATAGTATGCAAGCAAGGTATGTTGATCGATCCTACAAAAATTATTGTAATAGTGGATTTTCCTCCACCTACCTCAGTGCAACAATTGTGCACAACTTTAGGTCATACATGGTATTATAGGACATTTATAAGGGGATATGTGTGGATTATAGCCCCCTTGGAAAGATTGTTGAAAAAGGATCTTAGGTTTCAGTGAGACAAATAATGTCAATAGGCTTTGGACACCTTAAAGGAGAAATTGGTTACAATGCTAGTTTTTGTTTTTCTAGATTGGGGCAAGGAGTTTCATGTTAATGTGGATGCATATTCCATATATTTTGGCACATTTTTATCATCCAAGAGAAGGGGACATGGATCACCCCATTGCATTTGCTAGTAAAGAATTATCAACTGCTAAACATAAATATACCATTGCAAAACAAGAAGGCTTTGGCAATGGTGTATGTGTAGCAGAAGTTCAAACACTACCTACTTGGGTCACACTTCAAGATGTATGCTAACTATTCTGTGTTGAGATACCTTGTCAACAAGATAGTGTTGGGGGGGGGGGGTGAGAGGATATGTAGTTCGCTAATGTTTTCCAATAATATGACTTTGAGGTAGTTGTAAAAAGCAAGGAGGCTTAATGCAAGACGAGGTCATTTATCACGCATATTAAATGGAGAATATGTAGGGAATGTTGATGACAACCTACCATATGAACACTTGTTCGCAGTAAATATGGTTGATTGTCTCGTTGAAATTTTTTCAATTCATTAGCACATGAGTAGACCGAATGGGATATATAGTAGTGCAGGAGAAACAATTGGTGGTAAAGTGAGAGGATTATCAACTCATACCAGGTTTTCTATACAAACTAGGCATGGATGGAATACTTCGTCATTGTGTTTTGGAGCATGGGAGGCCTTTAATAATATCAAAAAAAATTGAAGGAGTTGTAGAAGGCGACTATGTAGGAAAATATACTATGCAGAAGACCCTACACGCAAGACTTTGGTGGCCAACTCTTCACATGGATGCCAAGGAATTTTGTCAGAGTTGTGATGTATGTAGTGAGTTGGGAAACCATCTAGAAGCAATGAAATGCCCTTATTTCCATAGGTGGAATTCTAGGAATTTGACAAGTCGACAGTAGACTTTGTTGGATCTATCAACCCACTAGAAAAGAGATCAAGGGCTCAATATATAATAATTATGACAGGTTATCATATTAGTGGGCTAAAGCAAAACTTGTCAAAGAATGCAGCATAGAAAAAGAAGTGTGGTTTTTGTTTGAGAATGTGGTTACAAGGTTTGGACGTCCCAAAATCCTTATGAGTGATCAAGGTACCCACTTCTTAAATAATACCATTATACCTTAATAGATTAATTTCAAGTTTATCATCAAAAGAATACTCACTATCATCCTCAGGCTAATGGCATTGTTGAAGCCTTTAACAAGATCCTGGAAAACACCCTGACAACAATATGCAATGTAAATCAAGATGGTCGGGATCTAGGAATTCCAACAGTCCTATGGGCTTATCGGACCACATGTAAGAAATTGACAAGGAAAACACCTTTCAGACTAGTATATGGACAGGAAGCATTGATGCTTGTTAATTTTCTTCAAGTATTGTTTTATGTTGTAACAATCACTTCAACAATTTTCAATAGCATCCAATTTGCAATTTCCACTTCTTCAATTAACAAATAACAGTAGAGAAATAGTAGATAGAACAATTATACAATATTCACAATGAAATATAGCCAAGAGACAAGAGACACAATGTTTGGTCAATGGCCAGGGAAAAACCCCACGAGGGGGAAAACCCTTTGCAATTCTTCTTATATTAGAGTGGCTTCAAATGTTCAGCAAAGAGAGTACATCATCCAAGATTCAAAGTCAATATTTCACTACCCAATATCCAAAACCAATTTCCAATTTAAAATCAAGTCAATATAAGCAGTTATCCAAATCAAAGACATGAGAGAGAGAATCAACAAAAGTCAACTCTGGTGCAACTGAAAATTTATCCAAGTCAGCAGTAGTCAACAACAGCAATGTGTGCCCCAACCAGGCAATAGTCAATGGTCAAAAATATTCTCGAAGAGCTTGGTCAAAGGTATTCCAACTCAACCTCCTTTGCTCATTAAAACTTAATCAAAACAGTCCCAATCTAAGCGGTCAAACTTGGTCAATGTAATGATGAGTCTTGCAGTCAAAATCTGAAATCACTTTGTGGTTAAGTTTCCAAACTGCCTTGGTTTTTGTGCCCTCTGATGCAACCTAGTCAAACAGAAATATCCCAAGAGAAATAGCAGTAAAAATCAGTCAAAATGCCCATGGTCAACACCCTAACACAAATTTGAAAATCAGCCAATCAAAAAGAGACATGTGTCCTTCACACTTGTGAAAGATTCTTGTTATTCCTAAGTTGTACAAACCATTCAGATGAGGAGAGAGAAGAATGTGTTGTGTTGATGTGATTCCAAATGAGGATTTGACTCATACTTATATGCATTGGAGGAGGGCTTGTTGAGCTTCTAAGCCGACCTGAACAAATGTGCCAATGTGTGTTTCATCATCAAAAAATTATTTTTCCTTATCCAATTTGAGTGCTTCAAAAGTCAATTTTGGTCCTCTCAGAAAGAGGCATTTATTCCATTGTTTGGAATTTCTCATTGAGCTTCCAAATTAACACTCCCTCTCAACTAGGGAGAAATTCTAACTATATCATGCGATCATCACAAGTATCTCAACATAATTTCGTGTGCATTCATGCTCATCTTTGCTTGTCTTTTCTCATCTCATGTTGGACACTCAAATCTAGAGAAGAAGAATCATTGCAATGAAGCTCTAGCTACGACCCTGACTCCATCACCATCGAGGAGACTTTACAACCACTTGGAATCATCACCATCGAGGATCCATGGCTACCACCCAGAACTAAAGGCAATGGGTGAGATCAAACCTATCCCAATGCGTAGGGATCACACTGTATCCCAAAGTTCCTGACAATTATCGAAGGTAGGGATCACACTCTACCTTATTCTCCATGATCATCCTTCTTAACCCTAGAGATTCAGATGGTAGAACACTTTCATTCACCAACTTAGGCGAGATCCACCCTTTAAGGGGTAGGGATCACACTATATCCCAAGTCCCTCATCCCATTGGCCAGATGGGGAGGTTGTCCCACAGAGTGGGAAAGATGATAACTGGGACATACTCTAACTAGGGGAGATCTCATGTCTCTACACCCTATCAATCATATGTCTCTCATCCCAAGGAGCCCATCAACTCCATTCCTCACCCTGGAAGCTCAACCATGGGAGAAGATCTTTGCTCAATGTTCTTGATCATCCAGGACCCTTATCCAAAAGGGTCATCTCAACTAGTCCAAGATGCTCTCTGAAGACCAAGAACTTCATTTTCGGTAAATCCTTGGTGAGCATATCGGCTATCTGTTCATCTGTCAAAATGTGAAGGAATATCACGACTCCTCTTTGTACCATGTCTCGAATGTAATGA
The DNA here is from genome assembly GCA_031772625.1 of Pinus tabuliformis. Classification (NCBI taxonomy): domain Eukaryota; kingdom Viridiplantae; phylum Streptophyta; class Pinopsida; order Pinales; family Pinaceae; genus Pinus; species Pinus tabuliformis. The sequence continues at coordinate 1,165,078,586 of CM062805.1, read as the reverse complement.
TATTTGGTCTCAATGTGTTTGGACTTGTTGTGGAAGATAGGATTCTCTAACAAACGAATCCCACTCTTGTTGTCACAGTAGATAATTGTTTTGTCCATGACTTACTCAAATAGCTCTCCAAAGAGCTTCCTCGACTAAAATGCTTCACAACTCACCAAGTTGGCTGCAATATACTCGACCTTAGTTATGTTAAGGGCTATAGACTTCTACTCCTTTCTCATCCAAGATTTCATGGAAGATACTAGACTAAAACAACATCTAGAAGTATTATTCTTGCCGACAACACTACCAACCCAATTTGCATTCATATATCTACGTAGTCTAACATCTCCAATGGCCTATCTCACTCCAAGATTAATAGTCCCATGTATATATCTCAATACATGCTTAGAAGCGACCCAATGTACATGGTGAGGCTCGTTCATAAACTAGCTCAAAGTGTTGACTGTGAAGGATATGTCAGGACGAGTGTTCACAAGGAACATCAGAGCACCAACCAATTGTCTATACTCAGAAGGGTTTACTAGGTATGTTCCAACATCCTCTCCACATAGATTCTTGAAATTTATCTGCATAGGTGTATCCAAGGACTTGCATTCAGCCATGTCAAATATCTCTAGCTGTTTCACAACATATTTTCCTTGTGAAAGGAAAGTCTTACCCGATCTTTTCCATACTTCTAGTCCCAAGAAATAGTGCATCAAACCAAGATCTTTCATCTCAAATTCAGAATCCAACTCCTGCTTACATTCAAGAATGAGAGGGTCTGCACCTATCAAGAATAAGTCATCAATATATAATACCAAAATGAGAGGCAAACATTGGACCACTTTGAAATACAAGTTTGGATTGGCACTGCTTCTTGTGAATCCCAACTTCATCAAGTAAATATCAATGTGTGCATACCAGGTACGGGGGGCTTGCTTCAATCCATAAAGAGATTTATTTAATTGACGCACATGGATCTTTCTATCATGAACTTCAAATGTTGTAGGTTTTTCAACATATACTTCTTCTTGAAGAAAACCATGCAAGAAAGCAGTATTCACATCCATCTGGTCAAGAGTCCATCCCTAACTAGCCACAAGTGCAACAATGGATCGAATGGTGGTGTAACAAGAAACTGGAGAAAATATATCATCATAATCCTCTCCCTCTTTCTGGGAGAACCCTCAGGCTACGAACCATGCCTTGTATTTTTTTATGCTTCCATCATCCCCATGCTTGATCTTGTAGATCCATTTGGAGGTTACCACTGATTTCTCTTTTGGTCTTGCAATGACATCCCAAACATCATTCTTCATAATAGATTTGTATTCGCCGGCCATGGCATCCTTACAAACTTGCTTCTTTACACCTTCTTCAAAGGTAGGTGGATCAGTTTGAAACATTTTACTCATTGCAACCACATATCCCCGATATCAACATGGCTTCTTGTTTTCTCTAAAAGTACCTCAAGCAAGAATGTGTCTCTCATCATCTTGTAACGTATCTCGAAGCCATAACGGTATTTTTTCTAGTAGGAGGATCACTTGGAGGAAGATCCAAGGGTTCCATGGGCTCAATGGGATCATAAACAATGTCCTTCTCTTATTTTGGCATGCAAGGACCTTCTAGAATGTCCACATCATTATATTTCTTCTCAAGAGGAGGAGGTAGAGGAAGGTCCCTTTCTTTTTCAAGGGAAATATCTTCATCGAATGTAACTTACCTGCTAATCACAACCTTCGTTTGCCCAGAAATATGTATTCAAAACTCTTTAGAATTTTCACAATACCCAACAAAGATACTTTTTCTTCCGGTGGCTTCCAACTTGTTCCTTTTGTCCTTTGGCACATGGAAATACACAGGGCATCCAAATATCTTAAGATGTCCAATATCGGTCTTTAAACCTGTGAATATTCATTCAAGATTTTTATTGTCCAATTCTTTATGAGGAACCTTGATTTTAACATATATTGTTGTATTTGTTTCTTCTCCCCAAAGGAACTTCAGCGGATTTTCATCATGGAGCATGGAAAAGGTGGCTTCCACAATAGACCTGATATTTCTTTCAACCACTTCATTTTATTCAGGATTATAGGGAACATTAGTCTCATTAATACCTTCCTTATTGCAAAATTATATGAATTCATTTGAGATGTATTCTCCTTTGTTTTCGAACTTGAAGACCTTTATTTTATTTATTGTTTGATTTTCAACCAAATTCTTGATTCCTTGAATATTTCGAAGGCCTAGTCCTTGTCTTTTAAGTAATATATCCATGTCTTCCTAGGGAAATCATCAATGAAATTTATGTAGTAGAGATGGCCTCCAAAAGAATGTACAGGCACCGATCCACATATGTCAGAATGAATGAGTTAGAGGATGTCATTAGACTTATTCTAGCTAGAGGGGCATGGTCCCATTGTCTTCTTCCCAGTGGCACATCACAGACATACTCCATCATGTTGAGCTCTAATATTAGGGACCCCAGAGACCAACTTCTTCAATTTCAAAAGGGTTTCATAATGTATATGTGCTAGCCTTCGGTGTCATAGCTAGCTTTAATGATTAGTGTCGTCGACCATTGCTAGAAGGGGTCTTCCAGTGACTTTATAGAGTCCTTCTAATCTTGATCCCAATGTAAAAGTATATTTCATTCGAGATTCCTTCGACCAGCTGAAGACCTTTTCCTTTTATGAAGGCTACCCTCATTCCTTTATCTTCCAAAGCATAAATGAAGACCAAGTTTCTCTTTAATTCAGGAACATACATCACTTCATTAAGAGCAACAAATTCCCCATAGTCCAAATCAAATTTGACAGTACCAAGGCCCTTGACAAGATATTCAGTTTTGTCTCCAAGAATAATTTTTAAGCTTGTCTCCCTCTCAATTAGATTTGGAAGGACTTCCTTATACCTGGAGAGATGTCGATAGGCCCCACTATCTACTAGCCAACTATCATATGAATCTAGAGGAGAAGAACTAGAGAGGGCATAAATAAGAATATATTCAAATTGACTAGCAGTTGCATTACTTTCATACCTGGAATTTCTTGACCCATTTTGTGGATGATAGCCTTCTTCACGATCATCGAGAGACTCTCTTCTTCTTCTATAATTCCTTCTATCATCTCTTCTATCATATGACCTATTGTTGTTATAGCCACGATTATTGTTGTAGGATCTTGAATTATTTCTCCTTAGAGCATCTCACTTCTCAAGGAAATCTTAATCATAGTGACCTTTTTTATGACTGCATTCAACATCTCTATCTCGTCTTCTTGATTCCTTGGAGTCTCGGTTGGCTTGAGGAGGTATTATAGCATTAGATGGCTTTCCCTTTCCTTTCTTCTTATTCTTCTTCTTCCCTTGAGAAATGAAGGCAGTAGGATCTCCTTCATTTGGCCTTTGAATTCTTCCCCTAGATATCATCATTCTTTCCTCTTGATTGCATACAGCAAGTAGCTCATCAAAATAAGGGACCCTTTCCCTATTTTTTATAGAAGTAATGAACATGTCCCATGATGAAGGAAGGCCACTAAGGGAAATCATCACCAATTCCCTGTCAAGCACAATTTCTTGAGCAGTATGGAGTTTATCCCTAATTTGAGTGATTCTCATTGAGTTAATTTTTCAAATCCATAATGTGGCTCAAATTGTTCACTTCATACATGCCAACAATATTATCATACATTTTGTTGGATGTCTTCAAAGATGAAATATAAATAAGTATGTGATCCCTTAAAGAATCAATAATAATATTTTTAGCTTTAATCTCACCTTTCTTGAACTTGGACTTGACATCTTGGGGAGTATTTTTTGGTGGCACTGATATCTTTCCTTCCACATATCCCAAAACATCATACTCATCTACGATGACATTAATCATGGTCTTACAAGTTGCAAAGTTAGATGCATTAACTATATTTTCATTATACTCTAAATACGAGGTAGACATTTTTACCAAACCAAATGATTTTTTTCTTTTCAAATAGATGTTGGAACATGGATGCTCTTTCTATATGTCTCTTGGGCTTGTCTTCACCTCAACTTTGATACTATGCTAATTTTCTTCAAGTATTGTTCCATGTGACAACTATCACTTCATCAATTTCCAATAACATCCAATTTACAATTTCCACTTCTTAAATTAACCAATAACAGTAGAGAAATAGTAGATAGAAAAAATATACAATATGCACAATGAAAGACAACCAAGAGACAATAGACACAATGTTTGGTCAAAGACCAGGGAAAAACCCCACAAGGGGGAAAACCCTTTGTAATTCTTCTTCTATTAAATTTTCTTCAAATGTTCAGCAAAGAGAGTGCATCATCCAAGAGTCAAAGTCAAGCTTTGACTATCCAATATCCAAAACCAATATCCAATATCCAATCAAGTCAATATGCCAAGAAATTATTGAAATGAGACACAAGAGAGAGAGAGAGAGTCAACAAAAGTCAATGTTGGAGCATCTGCAAATTTGTCCAAGTCAGTAGCAGTCAACAACAGCAATATGTGGCTTAACTAGTCAACAATTGACGGTTAAAACAGTCCTCCAAGAGCTCGATCAAAGGTCTTCCAACTCGGCCTCCTTTTCTAGTCAAAACAATCTCAATCTAAGTGGTCAAACTTGGTCAATACAATGATGAAACCTACGGTCAAAATCTGAAATCAATTTACAGTCAAAGTGCCAAACTACCTTGGTTTTTGTGCCCTCCAATGTGACCTAGTCAAACAAAAATATTCCAAGAGAAATCGCAACAAAAATCAGTAAAAATGCCCTTGGTCAACCCTAGTCGATGCCTTGAAACAAATCTGAAATTCGGCCAATCAAAAAGAGACACTCGTCCTTCGCAAGTGTGAAAGAATCTTGTGATTCCTGAGTTTTACAAACCAATCAGATGAGGAGAGAGAAGGATGTGTTGTTTTGATGTAATTCCAAATGAGAAGGACTTAGGCTTGTACTTATATGCGTTGAAGGAGGTCTTGTTGAGCTTCTAGGCTTACCTGAACAAATGTGCTAATGAGGGTTTCATCATCAAAAATATATTTTTCCTTATCCAAATTGAGTGCTTAGAAAGTCAATTTTAGTCCTCTTGGAAAGAGGAATTTAGTCCATCGGTTGGAATTTGTCACTGGGCTGCCAAATTAATGTATGGAATTTATAGTGCCAAGTCTGCATATTATTGCATTAGTGAACTTAATTGATTCTAGCGTAATACAAAAGAAATTGTTAGAGTTATTGCAATTACAAGAAGATTGCACAATAGTGAGATTTCACCATAATGTCCAAAAAGTGTGTGATAAAGTTTGGCATGATAGGCGTATAAAACAGAAGAAATTTCAGATAGGCGACTAGGGTTTTTTGTATGGCAGCAAATTTTTGAAACATACAAGATAGTTTAAATACATTATTTAGGTTTGTATAAAATCATTTGACAGAAGTAGGATTCGTTCAGTTGGAAAAGCTAAATGGGCAGCTAATAAAAAGTTTTTCTAATAGAAGTCTATTAAAATTTTATAATAACAATCGACATTCCACATAGTAAGGATGTTTCGCACCATGCAAAATATATATATATATATATATATATATATATATATATATATATATATATATATATATATATATATATATATATATATATATATATATATATATATATATATATATATATATATATATTTATTTATTTATTTATTTATTTATTTATTTATTTATTTATTTATGTGTTGCTAGAAAAAAACCATTAAAGACTGAAGAGGGGGACAGTGCAGAACATAGGAAGACCACTAGAAGGAAGAGTATCACGCACAGGAATAGGTCACATTTTATAACTGCACAATTTCACCCAAAAGAAAACAGTGATCAGGCACTAACACTATGGAAAATGCGGGAACAGAAAGGAGAAAAAGCACTGGAAAACATCACCATTAGCCACATAGGTTGGAAATAGTGGTTGCATAAAGGTTGAAAATCCACCTAATTAATGACAGAATGATGCACTTTAGTTACATAATCCCTCTAAATCACGGATCTGACATGAGTGGATGCTGACAGGATGTCCACCTACCCCAGTCCTTGTATCAATGTAATACCATCCTAGAGAATTCATTGTAAAGGAATATTAGATTGTGTCTGACATATTTTGGCATTATGGCGCGTAGAATGAAAACCACTAGGGGAGGAGCGTTTGCACCTAAAAAGAAGGCCAAAACAAAGATAGCAGGGGGATCACAAGCACCTCCACCCATTCTGCAGCTTGCAGCACCAAGTCAAACCCCAACATCTACACCAAGTATGTTTGATTCACTGCAGGGTTAGTTTCCATGGGTGTATGTGACACCCAAAAAACCTAGCGCAACACCAATCCATCTAAAGAAGTACCCAAAGTACCCCATGTTGACGCCCTTGATTCCACCTAGAATTCTCAAACAGGGAAGCATGCTCAACGCAGTGGAGAACCTTAAATATTCAGACCACGACATCAAAAATGTTAATAAATTCCCATATTTTGTACCGAAGAAGTACTTGCAACACGTCACAAGCCCAGACAATCCAGTGGTCACAGTAGAACTGCAGGAGTGAGTGTTCGGCTTGGCACAGTCAAGTATTTTAAAATTGCTGGAAATCCCTCATTTTGGCCAAAGTGTTGAAATTAATGTTTGTGTAAAATACTTGTTGAGTTGTGTCCACAAATATTTCCTCCAGCGGAACAACCAGTTTCAATTGACACAAATTTCATTGCAAGGATCACAAGGCTACCAATGCAAGTGAATACCCAGAACCCTTCTTTGCAAACAAAAGCAGGGAAAATTCCCTAGCTAAAGAAGTTAAGGAGAAAATGGCACACACACGTGTGTGTGTTTTTTATATCCTCGGCATTAATGACAACGCAATTAGATTTTTCCCCCAGGTCATAGCATGAAAACTACTGCGCAAATGTCAAAAAGATCAGGTATCGACGTGAGAAATTATTTCAATAGCAGCAAATTGCGCAATGGGGGTCCAAGTTAATTGGGGCACATTCCTCTTAAACCAATTTCTAATAGACTGTCAGGAGGCATAGGATAAGAACGTGAAGTTCCACTATGTGTGGCTCTTGATTCTTATTGCCTTAGTCGTATGGAGAGAGATGCAGGAGACACATTTTTCTTAAATGGTGCACAAACCATATTTGGCGCCCTAGTATGCCTCATTATGGCATATCACACATAAAAATAGGAAATTGGAAATTAAACTAACATTTTATGTTTATAAGGAGGTAGTGAGGCATACAATAGAAAACATATCGTGCATACCACCATAGGTGATAGAAGCTTACAAAGGGATTGTGTGATTTAAATCCACCCCACATTGTATGTTTATTCAGCTAAAGAGAGATCTTGCTACACAATGGCTTCAAAGATGCTATAGGCTAACTAAATTAGAGGTTAGTAACATCATCAGTGATTGGGAAGACTATTGGAAAGTCTCAACGGAACAAACAGACGATGTGAAAAACATTGAAAGTAGTAAAGATCTAGAACAAGAGAAATGTGCTCATGTATGTGCATGAGACTGGACAAGAAGATGGTGCAAGCGGATCCCAAGAAGAAGACATTGCACAGGTTGGAGATAAGCAGAAGTGGCAATAAACGATAGAAGAAGGAACTTCCCACTCAAGGACAACAAGGAAGGCAGTGAAACAAGTGGTCACCCAACTCTAGTCATTGTTTGATGATGACATAGAGAATATTGGGGACCAAGTTAAGGAAAAGACAGAAGAAGTGCATGACAAAGTAGCATAGGAGGAGCAGCATGACATAAATAAGAATGCAGGATCAGTTGGAGAAAATGTGAAAACTTTTGGAGTCAAGTAGACTCTCCATGGCACACCCAATAGCGACAAAACAAATTGTCCAGACATAGGCACATAGTACCATCAAAGTGATTGACACAAGGTTAACACAATCCCAACCATCATCGACATCTGGAGAGCATCACGCACTGTAGATATCTCCAAAGGCAATGTAATTTTTGAGTGTAGACATGCAACAACACGCATAAGGCTTAATCCAAGTGGAACTAGTCTTGTCACAATTGCCACAGGAAAATTTGCATCAACTACAGCAAAGTGCCACACAAAAACTACAATTCCATGTAACCACAACAACGGAAAAGTTGTCACACAAGGATCTATATGCAAAAAAGATGCATCTAGTAGTGGAAAAAGAGCAAGCGGTGCAGAGAGAAGAAAAGTTGAGAAAGGCAGTAAAGGGGGTCTACAACAACCTCCCAGAAGCTCCAATGGAGGTGGACACACCAAAAGAGGAGAAATTGACAAGAAGTGGTGAGGCCATTCATGGTGTCAAGGCTAAAGTAATGGAATTGGAGTTGCAAGTAAATATAAGCACTCCACCAAAAAATTAGAGCACAGGGAGAAGGAATAGGCAGCAACACTGAGCTTTGAGCAGATCAAAGGATTCGAGGCATAATGTAGTAAGATTTACGAGGAAGGTATGCAAATTTGAATAAAGTTGTTGGAAAGTAAAGATTTGAAGGAAGTTGTGCAGAAGATCCAAACTGCATTGGAAAAGGCACAAAATCTCAATGACAATTTGAACAAATTACCCAATGAATGAGTGCAGGGCCACAATGTTAGAGAATGTGCAGCTAAGTAAATCAATTATATGAGAGTTGATTAGTAACAATTAACACAAAAAATTGAGACTTTGTAGGATGAAGCACTGGAGGTCATGGATGAGGTCAGGATCATGCATCATATTGTCAAACAAGCAGTTCAAGAAGGAGAAGAGAAGTTAAAGACCCCCATTAGAGTGAGTTGGCAAAACAAATATTGGGGCAAGCTAAGGAAGTCAAGAAAAAGGTAGATATTACAAGACGTGACAATGAAAGAGACAGTGCCCATGATTGGAACGTCAAAAAGACTAAGTGGCTTGAGGAAAAGCCACAAGTGAGTGTTGCGGGCCTATTGAAGTAGTGTTTTAGAAGAACAAGTTTTGGGATCTATGCATAAGAGATTCACACATAAAAGATACTGCACAGGAGGGTACCACACAAGAAAACCAACCAAAGAATAGCGCTCAAAAGTTCGACAAACAAGGAACATCGTTGGGCTAATTTTGTATTTACTATCCCATAGTAATATTTACCAGCGCTTACTAATAATTTACTACTAAGGGGTTTTTGGCTGACTTAAGTCCAAATGGAAACATGTAAATAGATCACAGTTAAGAAGTAAAATACACTTGGATACATCTAAGAGATACATAGACATATGGTTTTTCATTGTAATGTTGAATGATTTGCTAGGTTTTTGAGCCACGGTGGACACAATTTTAATGGAAGATCCACAGTGACAATAAAAAAATCAGGTTTTGGATTATTCTATCTATTTGAGCAATATGTGATGGCTTGTCTATTTTTCATGACATCGTTACTTTAAACTGTATGCATGATGAGGATTAGTTCATAGAATTTGGGTATACTTCACTTGTTTTTCTGAATACTAATAAGTAATAATGGGTTGAATATGGGTAACGCTAGCTTAAGGTATATGCCTCCATCACTGAAAAATTGTTCAAGTTCATTGTAGTTCTCCCTAGATGCCTCAAGGGAGACTTCACGTGCTTGCAAGTGTTTCCAAAAAGGTCGGTGTATGAAGGGGTTTTGCTGTAAAATTCTCTCGAACCCCGAGTCTACCCCTATGCGCCAACACATTTCCTCATAAAAAGCATTAACCTTTGGGATTATTCCAAAAGTGTTTGCAAAATGATTAAGAGCGCTTCATGTGATGTGGGGTGCATGGTGTAATGTCCTCGATTACTTAAGAGAAATAAGATGGGTTATGCTAGCCTAATAAGTTCTCGTAGGCTAAGGCGGGGAAACATTTTAATAAGGGAACATGATTCGCCTAGGAAAACTTTATAATTTCCTAAGGGGTGAAAGGGGGACATATCATACGTTAATGAAAAGTTACTTTAATTTTATAAACTGAAAATAAAGTGACTTAATAAAAAATGAAAAGAGTAAAATGGCGGAAAAAGTGGTCACTCAATTATAAAATAGAAAAGTGAAGAGTCCCTCCTCATTCTAACACTTGCATTTTGAAAAAAAAAAATCTCTAAAAGAGTTTTGGATAGAGAAACTTAGGGTTTGAGAAACCCTAGCCGTCATTGCTAGCTTCAGTGTTGAAACTAGAAACCCTATGTGATTCATAGAGTGAAATCACTCAGATTTCACCATTGCACTATCATGGAGTAAAAGATTTGCAAAAGTTATCGAGGTAAAGAGTTTTTATCAGTTGATTTTATCTTATGATTTCGTTTTGTGTATACACCAGCCTAGATCCATCTTAACTCCGGATCTATCAAGCACCGAGAGGGATCAAATCTCTTGAGATGCAAACCTCTTTTTTTAGTGCAAAACTTGAGGAAAGGTTTGTACCTCGAGATATTTGGTCCCTCTCGGCACTTGATAGATCTGGTGTTAAGATGGATCTAGGTTGGTTTTAGTCGTGTGCAGCCAAAGAAAATCTAACGAACAGATGATTGATTTTATCAATAATATGTAAAATCATCTAATATTAATATAATCATTTTAAATATGTTAAATATGTCTCAGATTAATCTAGTAATTTTAATTTTAAATTTGCTTAGTTACCTCAGTTTTTTGAGATGATAAATATTGTGAATAACTTTAATGATGAAAAATGATGAAATAAAAATTTTGAATGCAAAGTGACAATGTCATAGTGTTGAATGATAGAAAATGTGAATAATAAGAATATAATAAATTACAAATAGTCTTCATTGTGATTAATCTCAAATTATTTTCTTCTATTATTCTTATTGTCACCCTTGTTACTTTTGCCGCCTTTTCATATCAATTATATGAAAAGGACAGGTTAAATCGTAAACCATTTAAATCTTTAACTCGAGATATTGTACTAAACATCATACATTGTCTTTATTTCTCTCCAATATTAATAGGTTGAATTACTATAACACACAAATCAATGTACATTGTCAATAATTTTTTATGCTTACACTCAAATCAATGTACATTGTCAATAATCTTTTATGCTTACACTCAAATCAATGTACATTGTCAATAATCTTTTATGCTTACACTCAGATTAATGCATAATATTAATTCAATCACTTTAAAATTAATGTACCATCATACATCCAATTACTTCAAATCAGAAATCAACATCCACACTAAAATCAATGCATCTAATGCAAGAAATCAAATAAGATTAGAAAACAACATTTACATTGAAATCAATGCATCTAATGCAATCAATCAAATACGATTAGAAATCAACATTTACACTCAAATCAACGCATCTAGTGCAAGTATGCAAATAGTTTTATAAACCAACATCTACACTGAAATCAATACATCTAGTGCAAGTAACCAAATAGGATTATAAACCAACATATACACTGAAATCAATGCATCTAGTGCAAGCAATCAAATAGAATTAGAAATCACCATATACATTGAAATCAATGAATTTAGTGCAAGCAATAAAATAGGATTAGAAATCATCTACATTGAAATCAATGCATCTAGTGCAAACAATCAAATATTATTAGAAATCAACATCTACAATGAAATCAATGCATCTAGTGCAAGCAATCAAATAGGATTAGAAATCACTATCTCCATTGAAATCAATGCGTTTAGTAAAAGCAATCAAATAGGATTAGAAATCATCTACATTGAAATCATTGCATCTAGTGCAAGAAATAAAATATATCATTAGAAATCAACATATACACTAAAATCAATGCATCTAGTGCAAGCAATGAAATAGGATTAGAAATCACCATCTAAACTGAAATCAATACATCTAATGCAATAAAGATTCTTCCCTCTCCCCCCTCCATATATATATATATATATATCCCTCCATCTCTCCTCCTTTGTCACTCTATTTCAACCCCCCAAACACACACGCTCTCTCACTCCATATTTATCAATCTCTTTGTCCCTCCCTCTCTCTCTCCATCTCTCTCTTCTTCCCTCTCTTCACTTTCCATCTATATCTCTATCTCCCTTTGTCTCTCTATATCACCCCCAAAACATACACTCTCTTTCTCCAATCTATCTATCTCTCCCTCCCTCTCTCTCTCTTCCTCCCTCTCTCTCTCTTCCCCTTCTCTCCCTCTCCCCCGCTTCTATCTCTCTTCCCTCTTGTTGTCCTCTCTCCCTCTCTCTCCATTTTTCTTATCACTCCCTCTCTCTCTCTCCACCTTTCTCTCTCTATTTATTTATTCTTACCTCCCTCTCTCCCCCTCCAACTCCATCTCCCTCTCTCTCTCTCTCTCTCTCTCTCTATTACTATATCCTTTCCTCTCTCCTCTCTCCTTCTCTCCCCCATTCTCTCTATCTCCCTTTATTTGTCTCTCTATCTCACCCCAAACATACACACTCTCTCTCTTGTCACTCTCTCTCTCTCTCCACTTCTCACTCTGTATTTTTTCTTCCCTCCCTCTCTCCTCCTCTCTCTCAAGTCCGCTCTCTCGTATTTCCTCTCTCTCCCTTGCTCTCCTACCTCAGGGTTCACCTAAATAAAACATATTTTTTGAGTTTTCATAAATATAAAGAGGAAGTTTTATTTATTATAAATATGGTATTTGGCCTATGGTATTAATAATTATTTGTCCTGTGGTATTTGACCCATAGGCTTCACCTAAATAAAACATATTTTTGAGTTTTCGTAAATATAAAAAGGTTTATGGAATAAATATAAAATGAATTTTTATTTGTATTTTTATTTATTTACTATACCTCTCGAGTAAATATAAAACAAAAGTTTTATTTATTTACCCTACCTCCACTTTATTTATATTTTTATTTATTTACCATAACGAGTAAATATAAAACAAAAGTTTTATGTATTTACCATACCTCTAGTTTATTTGTATTTTTATTTATTTATCATACATCTTTATATTATAAATTTATATTGTGTTTATACATACTAATAATTAGAATGATTTTTTAAATAGAGCCAACATTAGATTAAAAATGTTAAATGTTAATTTTTGTTTTTATTTATTTACCATACATCTTTATATTTTAAATTTATATTGTGTTTATGCATACTAATAATTAGATTGATTTTAAATAGGGCCAGAGTTAGATTAAAAATGTTAATGTTAAACATTACGTTTACATTTACATTTACATGTTTACATTTTTATGTGAGATCTACCCCCATACTAGGTTGTTTACATTTACATTTACATGTTTACATTTTTATGTGAGATCTACCCCCATACTAGGTTGTTTTACGTGTTTATGTGAAATCTACCATACATCTTTTTTGCATTTACATGTTTACATTTTTATGTGAGATCTACCCCCATACTGGGTTGTTTACATTTACATTTACGTGTTTATGTGAGATCTACCATACATCTTTTTTAAGTGTTTGTAAACCTTTTATATTTTAAATTTATATTGTGTTTATACATACTAATAATTAGATTGATTTTTAAATAGGGCCAACATTAGATTAAAAATGTTGAGCGTTTATGTGACATCTACCATACATCTTTTTTTAGTGTTCGTAAATCGCTTTATATTTTAAATTTATATTGTGTTTATACATACTAATAATTAGATTGATTTTTAAATAGGGCCAACATTAGATTAAAAATGTTAAGTGTTTATGTGACATCTACCATACATCTTTTTTTAGTGTTGGTAAACCTCATACATACTAATAATTAAATTGATTTTTAAATAGGACCAACATTAGATTAAAAATGTTTAAGTGTTTATGTGAGATCTACCATACATCATACATACTAATAATTGGATTGATTTTTAAATAGGACCAACATTAGATTAAAAATGTTAAATTGTTTATGTGAGATCTACCATACATCTTTTTTGAGTGTTCGTAAACCTCTTTATATTTTAAATTTATATTGTGTTTATACATACTAATAATTAGATTTATTTTTAAATAAGGCCAACATTAAATTAAAAATGTTAAATGTTAAACATTAGGTTTGCATTTACATTTACATGTTTAAATTTTTATGTGACATCTACCATACATCTTTTTTTAGTGTTGGTAAACCTCATACATACTAATAATTAGATTGATTTTTAAATAGGACCAACATTAGATTAAAAATGTTTAAGTGTTTATGTGAGATCTACCATACATCATACATACTAATAATTGGATTGATTTTTAAATAGGACCAACATTAGATTAAAAATGTTAAAGTGTTTATGTGAGATCTACCATACATCTTTTTTGAGTGTTCGTAAACCTCTTTATATTTTAAATTTATATTGTGTTTATACATACTAATAATTAGATTGATTTTTAAATAAGGCCAACATTAAATTAAAAATGTTAAATGTTAAACATTAGGTTTACATTTACATTTACATGTTTAAATTTTTATGTGAGATCTACCCCCATACTAGGTTGTTTACATTTACATTTATATTTACATTTACATTTACGTGTTTACGTTTTCATGTGAAATCTACCCCCATATTGGTTATATGTGAGATCTACCCCATACTAGCTATAGAGCGCCTCTCAACGCAATAATCTTGCAGATGAGGATTCAAGTCAAATCTAAGAGTCATATTTCTATTGAAGAGGGAGTACACTATGCATAAACTAGGAGTTCGAGTTTATCTCTTAAGAGGAATGAGTTTCCTTCTCATATCTAGATGGTAGACTAGTGTACCAAAGGCAACATATGGCTCGGTCATAAAGAGCACGAATTTCCATAAATATGGTGGGTCATATTGCTGGAAAGAAGAGTTGATATTTCGATTTATTTGTTGAAGTTGAGCACAAGAAAGACGTATTGTCTAAAGGGTCGAGTTATCAGTTGAAGGGTCAAATCCAATGTTGGTTGTAGCACGCACTGTGGGATTAATTTCACCTTACGTGGTCGTTGGCTTTCTTCTTGTGCATGAGTTGTGAAGTTGCACTAAATACCAGAGTGTAGAGGCTGCCATAATTGTGTAGGACGCAGTGGTTCATGGTTGAGTCTATTCAATAGGAAGAGGGATACCTATATCTCTGAGAATGAACCTAGATTTCAAGAAGATTAATGGGTTTATCTATGCACCAAGCACTGATACCATAACCAAAAGGAAACATACCAAACTTGGAAAGGGACGAGATACCAGTCACCAAACCTCTGTGTGTGGGGTTGAGTTCAAGCATTGAAAGTCATCTTTGTTCGTGGATCTTCAAGAGGAAGGATACATGTGTTGAGATCAATTTACTCACTGGAAGGGTTTTCATTTACTTTTGATATACCAGGTTCTTTGTCACCTTGTAATCACTTTATAAAGTTTGTATCAACTCTCATATTTAAGAGATCTCTATGTGTTTTATTGTTGGTGTAATTTTATATATTTCCTAAGTTTTAAATAAAGATATGTCGTTGGGTTGAAGTGTTCCATATCAATATTTGATGTGAATGTGGCTTGTTCATTCAAGTAAACCATGAAAATCACCTACAACAATATGCATATAAAGTGTTTAACGAAATTTTTCACTGAAAATATTTATTAAAACTCTGAAACTACAATAGTCATTTTGGGATATTCCTAGTGGGGGATATTAGACATGGTGTGATGACTACTCTTTATTGTACCATGATGATACACAACAAAGATAACTTACTCGTGGATTTTTATACCTTGACTTGCATGGTGTGATGACTACTCTTTATTGTACCATGATGATACACAACAAAGATAACTTACTCGTGGATTTTTATACCTTGACTTGACATTTATGTGGCACACTTTCTTAAGAGGTTCAATACCTATGTGGTTTGGTGACATTTCTCATTCGGTGTGCGCGTGGAAGTTGGTTGCTTGCTTGCGTGGGCAACTTCTTTGGAGGATAATTAAGCATCTAAGAAGAAGACAATGAACCATAAGTAGCATGGGGACATGGTTTCTCCCATCTAGATTGGCGTTTGACTTGAGGATTCCAGATTTAAGGGATCATATGTGTGGGAGATCCAAAGTACACTTGGTTTAATAGGAAGCAATGGAGCATCAAAGGCTTTTGGAAGGGGAACATCGAACACTTCTTGTGGAGCACCCACCTTTAGACACTTGTTTTGTGAATATCTACCTTGAAACTTGACATGTGCCACTTAGGCTTGGAGCATTTCACATGTGAATTTATCTAGTGTTTAATGAAGTTGCTTAATGTGGACATGGTCCATTTTATCATTGTTGGCCTCATTTACCTGTCGTATAAATACGGATGGGAAAAGATTTTCATAATCAAATCAATCACTTGTCTCAGAGGTGTGAGCACTTCAGTGAACTAGTATCTTTGTACTACTTCATTGATATTTGTTATCTTTGTCACGAGTACTAAGATTCTAGAGAGAATTCAAGGAAAAACTAAGATTTGGGTTTTCCTTCAGACAAAGGAAGCTAAAGTTTGAGAATAAACCCTTCAAAAACAAAGGGAGAATTTGATGTAGTTGTTTTTGTGAAAGAAGAAAACTAAAGTTTCGTAACATTTGAAATCCCTTGTACTACTTGGAGTACTTGACATGGAGAAAATAAAGAGAGGTTAACTTGTACAATACACCAAAAATGACTTTTTGATGTGTTATACTTGTTATGAGCCTTTGGTGGAACAATCAATGTTTGTTGGGAGAGATTCCTAACTATCATGAGTTGCGGATAGGATTTGATATATTTTGTTGGATGCCCAACTAGGTTTAGAGAGCTTAATTTGTACCATTGTGTGCAAGTTGTGGTGTGTACATGTACTTTATCTAAATATATATAATGAAATGTTATAAGTCCTACATATTTGAATTTGAATTTTTATTATCTTCATAACTAAGTGGTCTTTAGTGTTGGTTTTGCATAACATACATTGAACAAAATTTGTTAAATAGCTTAACACATAAAATGTTAAGAAAAATATTTATTTAAGTAATACTCTAATATAACAAGTCATTTTAAAAGTATAATTTACTTGGGAAGTGTGTCCTAAACGCTGAAAATATGTTGCGTAAAACTATATCGATTTATATTTTCTCATGTTTGTACTATGTTTTGGATGAGAGAAATATAAATATTTGATAACATAATTTACTTTAATATTTTAAATCCAACCATAAAATTGAAATTTAACAGCCTCGAGGGAAAGCTCAGTTGGTCGAGTTCTCGTTGCTAAGTACCTTGCCAATTGGGAGGTCATGAGGTCAAATCTCCTCCACGTCCTTGGGATTAGGCCCAACCAGATAAGCCGACAAGTAGATCCCTTCGGGTTGATCTGCCCGGATTATTCCCCATGGATGTAAGGACCATAGTTGAAAAAGAAAAAGTTGAAAATTTCACATAAAACTTTTGCATGTGTTACCCTCACTTTCAAATGAAACCTTTCTCTAGCACCATATGTTCCAACCATAATTTTGAAGCCGCATTTCAACATAGAAAAGGTTTATTAATGGTAGCAAGGTTCTAGCACACTCCAAAATTAAAATCTAGAATTGAATGTGTTTTGAAGAAACGATTTAAAATTGATTCATACTCTTCAATGTCATCATTCTCCAAATATTTTAACTATTTCAATTGTTCATCTTTTTTCATTCAATCTCCTCAAAATGATATTAACACAAAATCAATACTTCTAACAAAGGGTTTGGCAAAAATTAATTACTCTTCTTTATTTGAAATGATAAAAGAGAGTTGATTAATGTGGTGATGATGCACATTTTTCCAACGAACGAGACACAATTTAGCAAATGCCTGAACTATTTAAAATGAGAAAAACATTGTGAAATTGTTTTGTGAAATTGTTTATTTTTAATCAACAACTAAGGTATCTGGTATATCTTTATCAAAAAATTAATTAAAGATCAAAAGCAACTTCTTAAATCAAAAACACGCTCTAGTATTAACTAAATTTTTCTTTTTCAATGGTGTCAAAACCTACCATAACTAAGTGGCCAATTAACAATAAAGTCAGTCACCATTGTCTTTTATCCATGTGATGAAAAACCACACCACCTAGAATGACCCACTGGTGGCTTGTAAGGGGGCAGACTTCTACTCCTTTAAGATGTCTACCACCAACCCTTTTCCATGCATCCAAAGAAGATAAACTTCCAGTCACTGACAATTTTAAGCTTTCTCCAAAAACAAATAACAATTTCAAACGAAATGATATTCAAAAAAAAATCAATAATCATCACTAAAAACTAACCCCAATAATTATTCACTTAAATCTCTTTTATAATATCATAATTAATTAAAAAAAATCAATAATAATAATAATAATAATATTCCACAAGCTCGCTCTTCTAACTCAATTTGCATGCCCCAAAATTATATACAAACACTTTATACAAAATCATACCCATGACCAGCCCTACAAACCAATATTTTTCCCCTTATACATAGTAAGCCCATAGTGACCTTCATCGCTATCACTTATTTTACAACATTTCAGAATTACAGATCCCTGTGGTTGCAACTTCATGTCTATCATTTATTTTATAAGAAAATTTCGGAATTAAAGATCCCTGTGGTTACAACTTCCCGGTCTGTAGTGACGTGGGTATGTAATGACGCATACTCAGCATGTGTGGTGACGGCAAAGCATGTACCCATCCCCCAATATTATATCAAATTTACCAAAAACCACGAAAACAATAGTCATCATGATTCAAGGAAAGCATTGAAAAGATCATTTACGAATGTGAGTTTCCTGCACCAAAGAATGTCTACTAGAGAAGGTACATCAAAAACACGAAAATAGTAACATGATAACCTCCTGATTCAATGAAACATTAAAAATAATACTGCAAATGTGAATGTTCAGCACCAAGAATGCCACATAGCGAAGGAACACCCAACAACAGCAAAAGGTCAAAAGCAAAGGTGTGCGTGTTGATATACGGTTTGTTCATTGAAGAGGTTTTAACAGAAAACGACGGTGTACCAGCTAGGAAAGAAAAAGATCGATCAGGTTTTTCCTTTTTATTATTCTCTTTTTCTGGCATGGGGTGGTGTATTCACATATGAAGGAGATGTGGATGTCTCTTGTCCCACGGGGTACGTTCAGAAGTACTGGACAGAATAGGAGCAAAGATGTATACCCTGTAGAATAGAGTGCGGCCTAGCCGTACCCCAGTGTGTGTTCCAGGGAGCATAAGCACAAGTTGGGGGTAGATATTAGTGTTATCAGAACCGATTGAACCAGGCAGTGCAGCTATTTTCTATTTTCAGGCCCTAAGCAATCCAACCAGTGACATAGAACAGAAAAGGGCTGGTCCAATACAAAACCAGCCAGTTTCTCTACAAAATCAAACTTCCATTTTTTTTTATTGAAACCAGCTGGTTCAATACAAAACCGGCCAATTCCGTACAATTCAACTAAAACTACTCATAACACAAATTTAAAAAAAAATAAAAAAATAAAAAATAAAATATATAAATGGGGCAGCCTAATATTCAACCCTACAGTCATAATATTATATAAATATAATTAATGGTAATGTCAAATTTCTTAAATTCTTTTACTTACAATTTTAATACTATTATTAACTGCTTCAAGATGTTTGAGAGTGGTTCCAATTTCATTGGATTTCATATGGAGAAAGTAGAATTTTAGATCACATCAATCCAGCAGCTATAGAAAAATTCAGTATTGCCGCGAATACAACATTTCCATTGGATTCTATCATGTATGAAGGTTTGAAATTACCATTTTAACAACGGCACTAAGGCTGTACCTCAATTTAGGGTAGGTAGCATTGGTTGTTGAACTCCTTTATAGCATCTACAGTGAAAAAAAAAAGTACCAATCACAAAATCTCAATTTGACTTGTTTAGTTTTTTTCTTTTAATCTTATTTTGTTGCTTCAGGGTGATTTGTTGCTTCAGGGTGATATTGATGTGAGAATTCCAATACAGGCAATGATTTTGATGATATTTATTTGCTGTAGCATGATATTTTTGAAACTCTAGAAGCCATTTAGAACATCTTTGTTGATGTATTTTTGGTCCAAAGAGGGATTGTCCTCTATTATTTTGGTTTGTACGCTTGCAATATATATAAAGAAAACGTCACATATTTGTGTATAATAGTTATTTGTGTATAATAGTCTGGATTCGTGTATATATATATATTCAAAATTGTATATTCATATTTTTGGTTGACCTTTCCAGTTCCGATCCGTTTCCTCATTTTGGGGTCAACTGATTCGATGACCTGTCCGGCTCTGTATAACATTGGTACGCATACCACTTACACACTATCAACTTTGTGATGACAAACTACGGACTTTGTTATAAACATGCAACATAGCGATATTTCGGAGACATGCTCTCTAACTTCCATGAGGTTACACGACCAGATTTGACTAGTATGACTCTATCCATAATAGCACCTAAAGATTAGATTTGACCATGGATGGATAATAGCACCTAGAGATTGAAAGACAGCCACTTAAATCTCTACTGTGGGGGGTTGGAAATCCAAGTTCGGTGTTAGTATATCACATGACGGAAAGATACTCGGTGAAACTAATGAGTACAACAGGTTTTAAATAATTATAAATAACTGAACATTGTTTCTCAAAAACATTACTTAATGCAATTGAACTTTTTGTTAACATGCTTTCAAGTTCTATTTAAATTAATTTCCACGTGCAACCAAATAACGAATATGCTATCTTAAAAATTATGAAACATAATACTTTCCAGGTACAAGATCTGAATACAATTAAAACACCCACTGGCAACTTGCAAAAGCAACTTCATATATTCTAGGATTATTCCTCATGGTTCACTGTATCAATACTATTGTATATCCAAATTCCCAAACGTCATTAGTGTTTAGAGATATTAAGGTAAAAGAGTTCTGATCAAAACTAGGGAAAGAAGCCTCTTTTTTAAAGTTAGTTGGAAATATCTTCAGTCTTGGTTTCATGAGATATTTCTTCAAATAATTCTCTGCGCACTAGTGAACTCCTCTGTAAAATAAAAAATAAAACAAATGGATGCAAATCCCTTCTAGACGGACAATTAAAAATCTAAACTGGATCATTGTCATGTTAGAATGAATCACTCTTTTTTACTCACATGATATTCATTTTACCTTAAAAGCGCGGGATATAACTCCAACATAAAATTAAACACTGCTCCATTAAAAGCAAAAAATGCGAAATAGTTTCACCCACGTCAATTTACTGCAAATCTTTAAAGGGCACTTTTCCGTTTCTGTCATTTAAGCTCGCAGACTGCAGCCTACCAGAATCTCCGCTGCTTCTCTATTATTACTCTCCTTCTATTGCTAGCCTCCACATGTTCTTGCACCAAATCGAAAGAATAATACAATCAAGTTCAAGAAAAAATCACCACCATATCTCTCGGTAGTAGCAGGTTTGTGGAGTAACAGTCCCGCAAAGGCTGCAAGTAGCAACTGGTGATGACCTGTGAATGACATAAATCATGCTTCTCTCATACTTGGAACATCTTTTAATCGTCCAAATAATAATATGACCCTGCATTCTTCTGTTCCCTGTCCTTTGTTGAATCCAATTTATTTATACGTGGCCTGTAGTTTGTTGGATCTCGTCTAAATGTAATATCGAGTTGCTGGAGAGAACACAAATCAAACAAAGGAAAGACACGATTAAGATAGTAGAAGCAACCTAAATAAGTCGAGCACAAATTACTTTCCCTGCATTACATTGCACTGATGAACAGTAGCATGAATTACTCTATAACACGTCAAGACAAAGACAATGATGCCTAACCCGGTAATCATGATAACGACAGTGCCTTTCCCAGTAATTTAACCCTTACCGATAAAAACAGATTCATTCCTGTTTGTAGACTTTGTGGAGTATTGGCAACACAGTCAATAGAAGGTCTTCCTTCATATACAATAACCCTATCTGCCAAATAAGTTGCCATGATGAAATCATGCTCCACAACAAAAGCAGTCTTCTTTGCATGAAGAATAAATCGTTTTATGACCTTTGCTGCAACAATACGCTGCTCTGAATCCAAGTATGCACTTGGTTCATCTATCAGATAAATGTCAGCAGGCTGCATGATAGTAGAGGAATCTTTATAAGAAACCAATGAATTGGAAAGCATCATACAAAACTCATTCTTTTAAGAATTTCATTAAAAAGACATTCCTGCATCACATGTAAGAATTACAAACTCATTCTTTTAAGAATTTCATTAAAAAGACATTCCTGCATCACCTGTAAGAATTACAAAAATAGCAGTAATATAAACATAAGATCGCAGGCAGAGGGGTGTATAGAAACATGTAGCTGTTGAGTAAAAGAACAAGGATCTGTAGTAAGTCGAGGCCTTTACATAACATACCTTCCCAAGGCATAAGCACAATGCAACTCTCTGTAATTCTCCACCAGAAAGATTTACTACATCTTGATCCATTAGTTGTTCAATCTGAAGTGGTTTCATGACATCAGATGTGAATTGAGGGTGAGTATATGAATCACGGATTTTTTGGTGCAATAAATGCCTGACAGTTGACTGGAACTTCGGGCTGATCTTCTGTGGTTTGTATGACACATTGAATTCAGGTATCTCCACATCTGTATTGTCTACAGTATCTGGTTTCAATAAACCAGCCTGCAACAGAAGATGAAATAATATTTTCAGAGTTGAGTTTGAAAACACTTAATAGTCAAGAGTTGGATTAATTTCTAATTAAGTTAAAATTTACAGATTGTAACCCCAAAAAAAAAATTGACAAATCCATTTCAAGGCAAGAAAATAGAATAACAATTGCATACCAGCATGCGTATAAATGTTGTCTTCCCTGTTCCATTTTCTCCCAACATTACAATTATCTGTGAATCAGTAAATTCTCCCTCCTTCACATTAAGCCTGAAATTACCCTGAGTTTTACACATATTTGGATACTTGTATCGTGCATAGCTTTTTATCTCTTCTGCACTTTCCTGTGGAGTTTCTGCAACCTGCAAAGCTATATTATCAATAATCTGATCATATGCATCAGGGAAAATTAATGACTTTGAAATTGGATGTATTGTTAGAAACTTCACCTTGAAAGTAAGTGATTCATCTCTAAAACGGAGATTTTCAGTAGGAACAAAACCAGCCAAAAAGATATTGATCCCTTCTCTAACTGAAAATGGAAGTGTTACTACACCGTAAGCCCCAGGCTTCCCATACAGACAGCAGATAAAGTCCGATAAATAATCAAGCACACTAAGGTCATGCTCGACAACAATAACATAGCTGAAAAATCAGAATATCCAAACATCAATGGTAGTTGTAGTCATCTAAAATTTAAATGAGTGATCTTGTAAAGATCAATGAAAGATAAAATCTGACCTGTTTGGCCTGAGCAGGGACCGGACTACTTGTGCAGCTTTAAGTCGTTGCTTTACATCAAGATAACTAGAGGGCTCATCAAACATATATATTTCAGCATTCTGAATTGCAACTACTGCAATTGCGAACCGCTGCAATTCCCCTCCAGATAAATCACCAACATTTCGATCCATAACCTGATTCAAGTCCAGATCAGTGCAAAGCTCTGACTTTATGTCTCTTTCATCCTTTTGATCGAGCACCTGACCCACATTCCCTTGCACTGCTTTTGGTATGTGATCAACATATTGAGGCTTGATTATTGCCTGTGCCAATAAAAAATTATCAACAGTCAGTAAGCATAAATATGGTGTAAAATAATTAAAAAAATACTTAATACTTACTAAGTTGCACTAAAGTAGTGGATAAGAAACAGTATAGGGCTATTACTGACATACTAACAGAACGTACATATTCCTATCAGGAGACCACATACAAGTTTTTCCTGCTTATGGGTATATTCTAGTGTTCCACGGGGACGCATCCCCCAGGGTCGGGTGCGCGCACCCCTCGCACCCGGGACGGGGAGTCCCTTGGGGGTGCGTTTCCCCACGCACCCTTTTTGGGGAGTCTTGGGGAGACGCAAGGGGGTGCGTTTCCCCAGTGTGGGAGTCTAGACTCCCCAAGACTCCCCAAAAAGGGTGCTTCTGGGCGTCCCCCTTCAGTGTGGGAGTCTAGACTCCCCAAAAAGGGTGCGCCTGGGCGTCCCCCTTTAAATTTGTCTAATAAGACTTAAAAATTCAAAATTCAAAATCAAAAATTCAAAAATCAAAACCATTAATTTTTATTTTTTTAACTAAAATTAAAACTAAATAACTAAAACTTAAAAGTCTAAAAAAAAATTAAAATTAAAACTAAATAACTAAAACTTAAAAGCCTAAACCTTAAAGTTAAAAGCTCATTTCATTTCAACCCAAAGTCATTTCCATTTCACTCTTAACTATTTTTGAGTTTGAACTTTGAAACTTTGAGTTATATAGATTTAGTGTTCAAACTTTGAAAATATACTAGTATGTTTTGCTTTCAATTTAGATTCTAGAATGATGAATGATGAATTTAGTTTTTAAATCAATGTAGATTGTAGAATGATGAACCATTGAATGATGAATGATATCGATCAATGTATTTGAATATTTTATTATTGATTTTTATTTTTGCTTTTCAAATCTCATGGTATGTATGAATAATAATTAATTCAATAATGAGACTTGTCACTTGAGTATGTCATATGAATGATGTATGTATCAAAATGAATGATGAGGATGGATCAATGATTCAAATTTCAATTGTCTATTTAATATTTTTATGCTTTCATTATTGAACAGTGAACAATGAATATGAACTTGAATTATATATATATATATATATATATATATATATACCTCGACGACTCCCCGCACCCCTGAAATTTCCCTAAAATTTGAGGGTACTCCCACACGTCCCCCCTGTGCGTCTCCCCGCACCCACGTCTCCCCGCACCGGAGTCTTGGTGGAACATTGGTATATTCCAGTGTTGCAAAAATCGCGATTTAATTGCGATGTTTTCAAAAAATCGTGCTTTTTTTAAGATGCTGATTAAATCGGCGATTTTTTGAGTTGTTTTTTTATTTTCAAAAAATCATGAAAAAATCGCAATTTTTTCGAAAAAAAATCGGGAGTCGACAGGAAAAAACCGTGGGGGTCCGAAACAGCGTGTTTTTAAAGTGAATTTTTGGTTTTTATTTGTCATTTTTTGCAGACAAGAAGCTTGTTTTGAGAGCTGAGGAGGAGAGGAAGGGGACTACTAGGGCAGAAGAGGACAAAAAGGGAAGATTTTAGCATCCCAAACAAGACAAATTCGTGTTTTGACCAAATTTCTTCAGCAAAGCGTGGTTTCCAGATATGGGGACCAAATTTGGCCATTTTTTTTGTTTTCTTTTTTGCTTCGGTTTCTATAACCCATTGATTATCAATGATTTTTTAGTGGATTTGATTGTATTTTTTTTTTCATTTTTGTTGCATAGAGTGGAGAGGGTTCTTATTGGTCAAAAATGTAAAAACTTGATTGTTAGATTTATTAGTTTAATTTCTTCTTGTGCTCCATTTTTTTGCATCACTTTTGTTTAGGTTTGAATGTGCATTTTTTCTATTACTGTTGCATTGAGTAGAGGTTTTTTTGGTCAAAAATTCAATGTGTTGTGTCATGTAAATTTTTTTTTAACTTGAAATTCTTCTTGTGCCCTAGGTTCAACTTCAAACTTCATCTTACATTAAAACTCAAGAGTTCAACCAAGTTACAAACATGCCAAGAAAATTGGACCCTCCGTGGGAATTTGGTGAACCTAATGAAGGGTTTGGTAGATCAAACTTGTCTTGCAAGTTGCGTGGGCATCATATGACAGGGGGGTTTATAGATTGAAGCATCACTTTGCAAAAATCCCTGGACATGAGGTAGGGCCTTGCACCAATACAAATCCGGAAATCATCCGAAGTGCCCTCAGATCATTGAAAGAATTAGAGCAAGCCAAACTGTCCAAGTCAAATCTAAGGAATCAACTAGCAGGGAATAGAGTGTTAGGAGGTGAATGTGATATTGGCAACGGTTCTACTTCAGCATCAGTATCTACAACCAACCCCGTAGCTACCTCATCATATTTTGTTCCTAGAACCACGGCTGGCTCACAACCATCTATCTCTTCAATGCTTTAAAAAAAGGAGAAAGAAGACGCTTACAAGTTGTTGGGCAAGTTTCTTCTTTGGAGTGATATTCCTTTCAGCGTTGCAAGAAATAATCCATTTTTCCAGCCTGCTGTTGATGCTATTGAAATTGTTGGCCCAGGGTACAAAGTCTCTTCTTATGATGACTTTAGAGGCTGCATTCTTCAAGATGAAAAGGTTGACTGCACCAAAAGATTGGAGGAGTTTAGGGCATCATGGGCACACACAGGATACACTGTGATGTCAGATGGTTGGACCGATCAAAAGGGGAGAAGACTTGTAAACGTCTTCGTTAACTGTCCCAAGGGGACAATGTTTATGAAATTTGATGATGCATCTGCACATATCAAAGATGCAAAATTATTATGTGATTTGCTAGATGTGTTTATTTAGGAGGTGGGTGCAAAACATGTTGTCCAAGTCATAACAGGCAATACTGCAAATTATGTTGTTGCTAACAAGATGTTTATGGAGAGGCATCCTACTTTATTTTGGACACCTTGCGCTGCACATTGCATTGATTTGATGTTGGAGGACAGAAAAAATTAATTTTGTCAAAGATATTGTTGACTCATCAAAAAGCATTACAAAATTTATATATAATCATGCATTTGTGCTTCATTTGATGAGAACATTCACCAACAACAAGGAGTTGGTGCGCCTCGCCATTACATGGTTTGCCACCAATTTCATATATCTTCAATCCCTCTTGAATTCTATGTGGGATGTGAAGAGAATGTTTCTTTCATATGAGTGGCGTGCTTTGACATTTAGCCGCAAACCAGAGAGAGAAGGCCATATGCAGATTAGTTTCATACCAAGAAAACTTCTGGGCAAGAGTGCAAGAGGTGTGTAGCATTACTGAACCTTTGGTAAAGGTTCTTCGATTAGTTGATGGGTGACAAGCCCGCAATGGGCTACATGTATGAGGCCATGGACAGGGCCAAAGAATCTATTCGGACCTACTATGATGATAAGGGAGATGAGGGATTTCAGAAACAACTCCTATGGAAAGTGATTGATGAACGATGGAACAACACACTCCATCGTCCCATTCATGCCCCTGAACCCCGCATTTTCTTACCCCCATGGGTTCTTATTTGATGCTGAGGTCGTGGATGGATTCTTCACCTGTGTTCAGAGGATGGTGTCATCTCCAACAAAACATGCAGAAATCTCCAAAGAAATGGAGATATACAGGATGGCAGGTGGCACATTTAGCTTTGATATGGCTGTGGTTGATAGGAAGACTAAAATGTCAGGTATTTTTTAGTTTGTTTCAAATTTCATTGTCTCTTCAAGTTCATAACTTCATACTTTGCTTCAACTTTCAAATTTCATTTTTTTTCTTATGTTTATCTTATTTGTAATTTTGTTGTAGATGCATGGTGGAGAAGCTATGGTGCCAGAGTACCCCATCTGCGAAAGCTTGCCATTCGAATCCTCAGCCAAACATGTAGCTCCTCAGGATGTGAGCGCAACTGGAGTGTATTTGAAAAAATACACACCAAGAAGCACAACAGGTTAAACTTAAAACTTAAAATATTCCAAATTTCCAATTAATTTTTTGAATTTATTAAATAATATTTTTTTATAATTATTATTTTATGACCTTTGTACAGGTTGGAGTCCCAACGACTTAATGACATGGTCTACGTCTACTACAATATTCGATTGTGGGTGAGGCAACTTGAGAGGACACCTGATATGGAGGCCATCTCATTGGATGGGATTGACACCACTGCTGCATGGAGGGTTGAGGCCGAGAGGCCTCTCATGGAGTCTGTCGATGATTGGTTAGAGCAAGAGGTAGTGGAAGGCGTAGAAGGGGCGGAGGAGGATGAGGAGCAAAAGGAGGAGGAGGTGACACCACCTACCCAGGCTACCCCTGCCACTAGTAGAAGACGTGGTCTACCTCCTGTAGCTCCTAGTTCTTCAGCGTCTAGAGCACAGCAGAGTCCACTGCCAACTCCACCAGCATCTACATCTAGAGGGAAAGGGAAAGCTATTGCATTTTCTCGCAAGAGGGGCAGAGGAAATCAGTAGTATTAGTTATTTGGTTCATTTCATTGTATATGACATTATGACTCATGATATGAGATACATTATTATATTTTTTGTTGTTATTTTGACGTTGAGTTGGGACTCAGGAGTCAGGACATGATTCATTGTTATGTGTGATATAGCACTAGGAATGATATTACACATCTTATATATTAATTCTTTTATCATATTTATGTGTCAATGTATTTATTTTATGTTGTAGATGCTTTAGATATTAAAATTTTGATCAAAAAAAAATGTATTTGCCGATTTTTACCGATTTTTCCCAATTTTTTACGATTTTTTCCCCTCGCCGATTTAATCTCGATTGCGCTGTTCGCAACAACGGTATATTCTGCAAGAAAACCCCCTTTATTTCTTCCTACAAATGATGTTCATAACTTGTCAAGTGCATGAAGATTTCTTTACCTCCATCTTCCGTCTCAATAGTTCAAACAAATTATAATACATGATATGATCCTTGGATTAATGGAAAATGTTAAGCATTAGGAGTGTTTATTACAGAACAAGAGGAAGCATTGCGTAACAGACATGAAATGCACTAAATATGCTTATGCACAATATAAACCATTACTCGTGGTGATTCAGTTCAATGGGTGTTATACCCAATAAATAGTGCATATAACCAAAATAACACTTATTGCAAAACATTGTTGAACCAAAAGCGTTACAAACATCAAGAAGCAAGCTCTAAAAGGCCTTCATAGTCCAAAATAACATTATAGATCATAATATTATACTACAACCTACAATGCTACAAGCTACAGCTACACCAAATCAATGATCAAATCATCAATCATCATCAAAAACATCATTCGGTTCCTGATCATCCTCCTCATCCTCATTTGAAGAATGAGTAGCATCCAAGTCTTCAATGGGATTATGGCTTGATTCCCCTGGCCTTGAAGTTGCTACCGGTGCTTCTGATATATTTGCCTCTGCATCCTGTGGAGGTGGGTCCAAGTCCAACCAAGAAAGGTCTTTATTGTCAAATGTTGGTGCTTGACTCTCCACAACCCATTCTGATGTTGGATCAAAGTCACTCAAGACAATGTTGCTTGATATAGGGGTTTTATTCAGCAATGGTTGCACCTCAACCTAAGGTAGTACTGAACAAAAACCATGTCATTTAATTGCTTTTGCTCCAAACGGTTGCTCCTCTTCATGTACATATGCTCAAACACACTCTCCAATAGCTCTTCAAGACTCCAATCAACTCTTCAAATCTGCAAAAAATCTCCCTCAGAACAACCATGCAAAAAACTCTCTGAATTCTCTTCACCGAACTTAGCTCAAGAATTGCGAGACTCGAATGAATAGTGTGAATGAAATAGAGGGGATGGGGGTGTTTAAATAGCTTTAGGGGGTGCTAGAGTAGCATTAGAAACTAGGAAAAAAAATAAAAAATAAATAAAAACATTTTTTATGCCCAAGCTGCACAGCAGTGGGCGATGTGAACTGGTCCAGTACCGAACGCCCCCCCCCCTCCCCCGCCCCCAATCCTGAAATCCTAAAAACGGTTAAGTCTGATGGATTTTGAGTGCGAACTAAAATTCTACTTTCTTCATATGAAATCCAATAATGTTAGTACCAGTGTTATCAGAACTGACCCGGTTCTGGCAAAATCAACCGGTCTGATGGGTTTGCAGACAAAACTGGTCCCAACCGGCCCTCCAAACTAGAAATGACAGGTCTGGTACCGAACTGGTCGATTCCATACAGAAACCGGTCGGTGCCATACAGAAACTGGCCAATTCAGTATCGAACCGATCATTTCCGGTTCGGACCGGTTTTGCCTCCAAACCAATCGGACCGGCTGGTTTTGCCAGAACCGGTTCAGATCTGACAACACCGGTATTAACATTATTGGATTTCATATGGAGAAAGTTTAATTTTAGATCCCACTCAAAATCCATCAGACTTAACCGTTTTCAGGATTTCAGGATTCGAAAGGGGGCGGGGGTTCAAATGTTTCCACTGGATTCTATCATGTATAAAGGTCTAGAAATAGCATTTAATCAAGAGCACCAAGCCAAAACCATCCCTTTTGACGGGGGACGCGTCCCCCTCAATTTTGTCTAATAACCCTCGCAATTATATATATAAAGAAAAATACATAACATATATCAAAACCTAAACTAATTTGCAATCACTGACTCACTCATTCGACTTACCAAGCTTTACCTCTACTCAGCTTACCCCACGGTGTTATCTAACTTACTAGTTAATTGTTACCAGTCTTCCCCCGTGATGCTTCTTCAATGCTCATTGTCCATTTTTAATTTTTAGTTTTAACTTTTGAGTCTTGACTCTACATATCAATGAACTTACAACGATTCTTTCTTTGACTCATCACTCTTTACTAGAGTTATATCAATTTACTATTCCAGTCTTTGAACTTCAATATCCATTGTAGTCTATTTTGCTTAGTACTATAATGATGAATGATGTATTTCAATTTTAAATCAATTTAGAATCTAGAATGATGAATATGGATCAATGTATTTCACTATTGAATCTTGTGGTGTATGGATGAATGATGTAAGTATTAGTATGAATAATGAGTATGGAACATTGTATTTCAAGTATGGATCAATGTATATATGCTTTCATTATTGAAAGTTGAGGGTACACCCACACATCGCCCCTATGTGTCTTCCCGCACCTACGTCCCCTCATCCCAGAGTCTTGTTGGAACATAGTACAATGTATGCATAGTCTTCATACACCAGAAGGGAGAAGAATATCATTTTGCATGATATCAAGTATCACTTCCTTATCCCCTAATCATCCATGGGTTGTTGACAAATAAGAACTAAGATTTCTTTCATTTCATGTCCAAGGTCTTGATTGAAGTTCCAAATATTTTGAATGAACTTGTCCGTGTAAGCCAATTATTGAAACAGGGAATCATAATCATTCTTCCAATAATGATACGCATCAAAGATTTAAGAATCTAGTATTACAACCCAGTAAAACCTATTCACAAAGCTTGGTGGAGTCCTATTAGGTGTGCAGTTGGATATTAGCTTCAACTATTGAAACAACCTGTTCAATAATTCTGGTATTAGATCCTTGCAACTTGGCCAAGTAAAATTTAGTAGTTAC
Source organism: Pinus tabuliformis (assembly GCA_031772625.1). NCBI lineage: Eukaryota > Viridiplantae > Streptophyta > Pinopsida > Pinales > Pinaceae > Pinus > Pinus tabuliformis. The sequence continues at coordinate 1,165,047,291 of CM062805.1, read as the reverse complement.
ATAATTGAATGGCTAGAGTAAGCTCATTGAATTGCTTATTAAAGTTTGGCATATGCTTAGTATGATCTTCAAACAATCCATGTTTGCCAAACAATTCACATGTTTTTCTCTCCAGACTACTTATTTGTTTTCTACTTTTATAATGATCCACACTAGGAATGGTAGTCCTTTCAATGATTACTACGATGCATCTTGCATTTTTTATATTGCTTTTGTTTTCCTTTGGTTATATGAGCTATTTGTTAGGAACCTTTCATTCATCCTAGATCTGTTAATTCTCCGTGTTCCTGTTAAATCTGCTTTGGATCAGATTAATGTTTTCACAAATATGGTAGAGTATTGAATAAGACTGAAACATTGAAATTGATGTTGAAGACGTCCTTCACACAGACACTGCTTGAGTGAAATCTGCGTTCAAAGATGCTTGGAATGCTAAATACTTCAGCAAACACAAGTGCATTGCCTTCTATGCCCATCTCCAGTCTTGAGCATAAAATAGTCTGGATCTCTCAAGCAGTCCCAAATACACTGCTTCAATTGACAACTTCCATTCAAGTTTGATACCTCAAGACACTATGAATAATCCAGCATATTACTCACTGCAGATATAAACAGCATATACCTCACACTCTCCAGCATACAATACAACACAGTCAACAACATCAACACGGTGTTCAATGCAAGGTAACAGGCATATGAATGGAACTATTCTCAAGCAAATGCAGCATAACCATTACACCAATAAGGCATACAAATAACGTTGACTGCAGCATAAGAGATGTAATGGATGAACTTCGACATGAACTTCAACTGCACGAATGAAACAAGAAAAGGTCCAACGCATATACCCGAGTTCAACAAAGGAACGACACTCAAATTTAATGACCTTCAAAGTGTATACTATTCAACACATATGGACAAAACCCCACTGCTCACTGCACAAACATCGTACAGCCAAACGCACGGAACAATAGCATGCTTGATTAGAACGGTTTTAACTTGCAGGTCCTCGGCGCTCGCAAAAACTTCACTAATCCATCTTCTACCCTTTGAAAACGCTGAACACAGTATCCACCCTCTACTCTTTGAAAATGCTGAACACAGTATCTGTTTTCTACTCTTTGAAAAGGCTGAAGACGGTGCCAAACTAGTATAAATACTGGATGCTATTTTAGTCGGCTTTCAAATTCACCATAATTCGAACTTCAAGCTCTGAATCTGTCGAACCCAGTGACTTAGATTAAGAGTTTAAAAATTCATTTAACCGCACAAAGAATTGAGGTACATAAGGAGGTCGAACGATAAAAACTGATACTTATTCGATGCCAGTGACAGCTGAAAATGCTTTGTTGTTAAGAAGAATCTCCATTATTTTGCATAATAAAGGTTAATAGCGTTGGAGGCAAGATTTTTTTTTAAGGCAGAATGGGTGCGCAGAATAGTGTTTCAGGGGAATCAAGCCGAGTAGAGAGAGCCAAGGTGACAGGTGTTGGAAAAGCCCAAGCTGGGGCCTGAAGCATAGACAGGGACGTTATGGTACAGATTAAGGCAATGATGTGGGCCTCTGATGTAGCAGAGGAAATGCAGAAGTGTAGAGGTCAGGTCGAGCATTACAACACATGGAGAATCTGCACAGGCCTGACAAAACAATTTAATGCCCAACAGGGCATAAGTGTGAAAAGCAGATATGACAGGCAGGTCTGATCTACCTGCTCTGATACCATGTTAAACTCACACAAAATAATAGGCAAATTTATGATACCTCGTGAGATGCATTCTATTAACAAGATTTACATATTAATACATTATTTTCCCGACCCTTGGTTTTCATATTCCACGTGGTCTCTTGGACTCCAATGACCGTTCACATTCCACACCACAACCCTTAGTGGATTAGGTTTCCAACAGTTCCTCAATCAAGACATTACAGTAAGTGTTAAAATCCATGTTACCAAACAAATTCATGGTGCAAACTTCGTAAGGAGAATGCAAGGAATTAAGAATAATTTGAATTTGGCTATCCTTTTCCTTGAACTCGATGCCCAGTTCCTCCAATTGCAATTGTAGTTCCTTGATTCGACTTATATAAGCTTCACTTCAATCAAATTCACGAGGTTCCTATCGCTCAATTGATTTTCAAGTTGAATAACCCGAGCTTCATTAGGTTTGGAGAATAAATTTATATAGTGCTCTATGCATCAATAGGTGAACTTAGGTTCTCCCAATACATATCTGCCTATCCCCGGATGCAGGTGCTGGCACGTCAGGGGGGGTCGAGCCACATGCCCAGCATGTGACGCCCCGTGTTAACCTTAATGTTTAATGGAATACCGCCGTCATAGTTTCATGTTTCGCTACCTGAGCTCTGGGCATTCAATGCCAAGCAGAGTGAATCGATGGCGTTGCAGAATGCAGTTAATGGACGCTCGCAACGAGGGAATGATGCTCGATATCAAGGGGCAGGTGAGGCGACGCAGACTCATTGGCATGGTGAAGCTGGGAAGGTGCGAGCGCAGAGGAATTCGAGGTGGGTGGATGTCTTACCACCTCATCACGCAGTCTTGGCTTTCCGCCGCTGCAACACAAGGAATTGCCTTAGGTGGGAGCGGCAATTCAAGAGCATTCAAGGACAATTGGATGCGAGGAGTGAAATCTCCCCCTCCGGCGAAGATTGCTCAGTGGTTGTCACGCTTGTGTGTGGTTTGGGGCGAAATCAGCACTGTGCTTGTTTTTACAATTCACTTCAGGTACTCGAAGGAGGCAGCAGGGAGTTCATGGCAAAGCTGCGGGAACGGCAACCGAGCAGAAGGGGACTAGGGCGTGGTTCATCCTCTCGACCCCCTGCAGCTGATGAGCACCACCATTGCTGCTGCTGCTACTGTTATAGGAGGGCAAGAGCCACACCAATTCCAGCCGGGCAATTCGTGGAGGTTGGCAGCTCAAGTGAAGGAGAGCCAGTGCTTCCAGCATTTGGCTCAGTCGTGTTCACTCTGGGCAGCTCAAAGGATAATGCAGGTATCAATGCTCACATTTCAGTTCTTTTCACTAAAGTCCCTGAAGGAAATGTTGTTGGAAAACCTCCAGGATCGATGGAGCAGCCTCCAGGAGATACTGGTGAGGAGAGCCCTGTCTTGCAGCCACCAATTGAGGCGGGCACCTCAGGGAAAGAGATTTTGCACGCCCCCTCACATCCCCTGGAGCCGGAACCTCAGGGCACTGCAAAGGATCCATGGACCACCATGTGGGAAGGAATCCCTGAGGGCCAAGGGTGGAGCTATATCGTGGAGGATAAAAGTTTCTGCGATGACTGAGCCTCCGACGCACGCACCGGCACATGCCTTACTCTCTCAGCTCGGGTCCAGGATAAAAGTCTCTGCGGATATTGGGGTTTTGGTCATCACTGTGTCTGTTTACTTGCAGTTTTTAATACTGTCTTGTTTATGTCGGTCTTGTTTACTCTCAGTGTTTAATACTATCTTGTTCATGTCGGTCCATTGTAAGTTCTTTGATGGACACAATCCACAGTCAGTTTTGGATGGAAGCCCCTGCGTGGGCCGTCACGTTCATGTTTAACTCAATGCGGTTCCAGGTTCTGATGTTAGTCATGTCATTTTGGTCTCCAGCCTCAGTAAGTTTTTGGAGGGATTTTGGAAGTCCTGTAGGTGCTGCCCCTGCGAGGGAGCTTTTTGTTTCAAAGCTAAGCTATCCAAGGTGCAACTGCTGGCCCTGGAAGGCATGTCTCACTGTTTGTAAACTTTACCTGTAAATATAATACAATAGACTAGCTAGTTTTTTACCGAGAAAAAAAAAAATACATATCTGCCTATGATTCCTTAATCCTATTCTGTTATTTTGGGCCAACTGTCTTTGTTATTTTTGTCTTTGGGTTTTTTTTCTTCTCTGTCCGTAAGTCACCACAAGTTGTTAGAGAGAGAAGCACATCAATCATTCCATGCTTCCAGAAATTGCAGTTTTCACTTATAAGTATATAGTTTGAGCTAATGCACCCCATAATGACAACTAGGCAGACACACAAAATGCAAGAGTTCCACAAGGTAAAAGATATATTGTCCTTCCTTAGGAAAAATATATAAAGGTACTCGTTACCTTTATAAAATTACCCCATATGTTAGTCACAAGAGTTGGCTCAATCAATGGATGCTCGTGTGAAAGTTCAAAAAAGTCTTGAGATCACATCACATTAAGTTCCTTGGGTTACCAATCAGTTTTTTAACCAGAAATTAGTACTACCCTCCACCTGAAAAACAAAGGAAGATGGAGGAAATCTGCAAGGCACTGGCAAGGTACCAGCATCCTCACTAGGAATGCTTAATAACAGGAAAGTGAGGGACTATATCTCTCCTAAGAAAAAAAAAACACAAGAGCTAGCTTGATTATTAGATGATCTTGTACAAAAGATCATGGAGATCTCCTGATAAAATCTCATTTAAGTACCTTGGATTTACAAACCAACATTACTGTTGGCAACTATTACCATCCTCAGTCCAAAAAAGCAACGAAGAGGGGGTAAATCCATGGGGTGTTAAAAAGTTACCAGTACCCTCACTTGGAATGCATGATACACGAACAAGTGAAGGACTATATTCTTCTAAAAACTTAACATGAAAACAAAAATACCCCCTTTTCTTTTGCTTGTAACATTATACTTTTATATTAACCTCCAGATAATCTTTTTAAAGTACTTAGATAAAATACTTCTAATTTATGTGTCTTTGGCTATCATATTTGTGTCTGCAACTTCTCGTAGGCAACTTCTTTTTGTTTGACAAGAGAATTTACCCTTTATGTTAGGAGATGCGGCATTCTAGCATTGATAAATTCGAAGCAAAAGGTATCACTATATGCTCATGGCAAGGCAATGGGATCATGGTTGAATAAGATTCACCGCAACAAAATACACCCAAAAAAATGTCCCATGCGAAATTTGAATGGCATTTTTGTGAGAAAAAATATTAGAAAGACATCATGATTCCCACGCCCATATTTATAGCACGATAAATGTATACTTATTGTAAGGCTTCACAATTATTTCACCGGAATTCCTGACTGAAGAATAAATATGCCCTCGGTTTTGATCTGAACACTTCAATGTTCTTATCAGATGTCTATAATAATAAAAATGCCTCCTGTCACCTATGTTATGTATAATGTGACTATGAATGTTAAAACCCACATTCATTTTTATTAATATTATTATTTACTTAGAAGCCTACAAGGTACAAACTAAGGGAGAGAGAGCACCCAAATATTTTGTACGCATGGTGACAGCCTCATAGTCCTTCCATATGATAGGATTAAAGCATGTAGCTCTAGTTCAAACATTTTGATGCAGTCTTCATAGTGTCATTGTTTGGATTCTATTGTGCACAATCTTCATGCACATATCACAATATCGAGGGAGTTTTAAATTTCTAGGCTTTGATACCATAATAATGTTGAATGGTGTTGTCATGGATGCCAACGTCATCTTTGTGTTGAAAATAGTAGCGAAGAAGGGTTCCTTGATTTGTGCCTTAATTCAAGGAGCCACAACGAGTTTCTCCTTTAGCATGCTCAAATTCCTAAAGAATAGGAGAGTTCCTAAAAATTAGGACAAGCTATGAAGCAGTTAACTAATGTGTTGAAGTGGAAGGCCGAGTTATTTGTCTTCTAATGCGAGTTAATTGAGGAAAAGGACGAGTGTTTGAGTCTCAAGTTCTAGTATTGAGATGGAACGAATTGCATGAGTAGTTAACTCAGTTAACTCAATCAATCACAAAAGCAACTTTCCTCAATTAGAAACTTGCTAACTTTAGCCATTCGAATTGCATTAAAAGGAGGAACAAGAACACTCATTGTATCATTATTGAGCACGGGTTTGTGTGAGCTTGTGAGAGAAAGGTGCCAAGAGAGCTTGTGCGAATTGTTGGAGAGGAAAGAAATTCCTTAAGGAAGTGTGCATAGAAATAGGAGGATTTCCTATTTAATAGGGGCTGCAAGTGCACTATAAAATAGGGCTTCTAGTGCGAATAAAAATAGAAGGAAAGGGATCAGTGTCTTGCAAATTGTTCCAAGCCTAGTCTAAGGCAGGGAGAACCATTGTATTCTCTAGTGAAATAAAGATTGTTTGTAAAAGATCTATTGCTCATCCTTCTTCAATAATATTCTCAATCAAGCAGAGGGCTTTCCCAGTTGGGTTCCCTAGAAAAATTGTGTTGTTGAATTGCGTGATTTTGTATTTATTTTTGTTCCTATTCCGCTGCAAATTGAGTAGAGAAATTATGTGTCTATATGAAAAGAAACTTGTTTTCAAATTGTTCATATCAGCAGTTGCACATTTTCGTAGACTTTCTACAATGGATCAGACAGTGAACACGATAAACACCAGCACGAAAAGATCAGATTTTGTTGGAGAACAGGGACCAGAATTGTGAAGAGCAGTTCCTTGGACAAGGAGAATGGTGTACCAAGGACTGAGTGCTGATCACTGTCTAGAGGGAGCATCAAACTTCATCTCTTGGAAAGGGAGGATCACAATTGTGTTGGAAGATAATAGGGTGGGAGAATACATCCAATAGGCAATAGCACCACCTCAATATCCCCAACAATTGGCCCAGCATACTAAGAATGATGTCAAGGCTAGGAGCATTATTCTAGAGGGCTTCAAAGATCATATAGTTCTTCATATCCATGACAAGAAAACAGCATATGAGATGTATCAAGCCATCTTAAAATTATATCAGAGTACCAATGATACCAGGAAGCTTGCTCTTAAGGAGAAGCTAAGGAGTATCTGGATGAAACAAGGAGAGCCCATTGCCACATATCTTACTAGGTTCACTCAAGTTCAAGATGAACTATGTGGTGTGGGTGAAGTTGTATCTGATCATGACCTTGTGAGTTTTGCATTAGTTGGACTTCACAAGTCTTCGAAAAGGTTCCAGGATGTTAGTGGGAGAGAGAACTTTCCCAAATGGGAAAGGTTTTGGACTGACTGCATATAGGAAGAGATCTAAAGAGGAACCATAGAAGGGAGATCAGTCAAGACTGAGGACGAGGAGAATTTTTCTCTTGCAAGTAAAGCCAAGGGCAAGAAAGGCAAAGGGAAGGTCGAGACTAGTCAGAAGAGTGACAAGAAGAAGAAGGATCTAAGTAAGATCATGTGCTTCCATTGCCATGAGTTTGGGCACTATGCTACTAAGTGTCCAAATCGGAAGAAGGGGTCAAATAAGGAGCATGTTGCTGCATCAACTAAGGTAGATGGGTTTGCTTCTCAGTTTGAGAAAGATTTCTCATTGATAGCTTGCATGGCAAGCTCAGTGGAGACTTGCGGAACCTTGAGCAACAAAGCAATGGTGAGCAGAGTAGAGATATTGGAGAACTTTGGCACAGGCGCATGGGACACTTGCATCATGGGGCGTTGAAGATTCTTCAGCAAATATCCACAAGATTACCAGCATGCATTCTTGACAAGAATGGAGTGTGCAAGGGATGCACGCTTGGCAAGTATGCCAAGAATTCTTTTTAGGGCCGAGACATCAGAGGCAAAGAGATTTTGGAGTCATAGTGCGTTCACATGTGTGTGGACCCTTCTCTTCTCCGTCTCTTATGAGACACAAGTATTATGTTACTTTCATTGATGATTATTCTTGTAAAACTTGGATTTATTTCATGAAAAAGAAAGATGAGGTCTTAACCAAGTTCTTGGAGTTTAAGGCCTTAGTTGAAAACCAAACAGGGAAGAAGATCAAGGCAGTGAGAAGTGACAATGGTGGAGAATATGTCTCCAATGCCTTCAAGGAGTTGTGTGCAAAGGAAGGCATTAGGAGAGAGTTGATAGCACCTCATAACCCTCAACAGAATGGGGTGGCTGAGAGGAAGAACCGCAGCATTGTTGGAGTAGCCAGGGCCATGTTGCATGATCCGGGACTGCCTATGATTTTGTGGGCAGAGGCATGCAACATTGTAGTATTTCTGCAGAACAAGAGTCTACACAGGGTTCTTGGACAAGTTACACCAGAGGAGGCTTTCACAGGCCAGAAGCCTAACGTTTCACACTTCCGGATCTTTGGCACAAGAATTTATTGGAAGAAGTTGGAGCCCACAGCAGGAAAGGCTATTTTTGTTGGGTACAGTGAGACAGCTCAAGCATACAGGGTGTATCTACCAGGTCTCAAGAAGATAGTCTTGAGGCGGGATGTGAGGTTCGAGGAGGAAAAAGCCTTGAGGGTGTCCCTTGAGAGGGAGTAAACAGCAGTACCTCAGATGGAGGAGCTACTGGCTCCTAAGTAGGAGCCTCAGGCAAGATCACAGACAGAGTCTTAGACAGGTGGCAAGAGGCCCGCACAATAGGATGCAGAGCACGATGATGGGGAGAAGATACCAGGACGAGAGTAGGCAGCTACTTAGATGGAGACTCCTAGCACAAGGAGGAAGAAGCCCAAGTCGGCCAAGAGGTTGATTCAGGAGGCCCAACAGGTTGAAGCTCCTAGCAACATGTTCAGGCAGAGTTGGTGGACACTAAGCCTTCTTCTTACAAGGAGGCAACTTCTCAACAGGCTTGGCATGATGTTTGGGAGATTATGCCACGACCTAAGGGAAAATCAGTAGTTGGATCAAGATAGGTGTACAAGGTGAAGCATAGTGTAAACGGGAGTGTGGAGAAGTACAAGGCCAAGTCTGTGGACAAGGGCTTCTCACAAATTGAGGGCATAGACTATGATGAGACTTTTGCCCTAGTAGCAAAGTATTCATCTATCAGGACCATTTTGGCACTTGCAGCACATATGGGATGGAAGATCCACCAGATGGATGTGAAGACAACATTCCTCAATGGACTGGTTGAGGAGGTTTATATGGAGCAACCAGAGGGGTTTGAGCAGTTCAACAAAGACACATTTGTGCAAGTTGAATAGAGCTCTTTATGGGCTCAAGCAGAGACTCTAAGAGCATGATACACTTGTATTGGCAATTACCTTCACGGATTGGGCTTCACTAAGAGTGAGGTGGATGCCAACCTGTACTACATCATGGTTGGAGGGCTTCCGCTCATTCTAGTGCTCTATGTTGATGACCTTATATTGACTGGAGCAGACAGCTTGATCTAGGATTGCAAAGATGACCTTGCAAGGGAATTTGAGATGAAGGATATGGACCTTACGCATTATTTCCTTGGCTTGGAGGTTTGGTAGGGTGATGGTGAGATCTTTGTGGGACAAGGGATGTAAACTATAGAGATTCTTCAACGATTTCATATGCAAGATCGCAGGACCATGGCGACGCCTCCAGTCACAAACTAGGGGAAGGTGGATGCTAGTAAAGCAAAGCAAGTGGATGTTATAGAATGCAGGCAGCTCATTGGGTTGTCGATGTATTTGGTCAACACAGCCTGATATTTGTTTTGCAGTCAACCAGTTGAGTCAGTTCATGTTGGAACTGACCAGAATTCATTGGGTCATTAAAAGATATCTCATGGGTACAGCGGATTATGGATTGTGGTACAGACAAGTTGATGGAGTGAGGCTTGAGGGCTTCACAGATGTAGATTGGGCAGGGTGCTCCACACACAAGAAGAGTACTTCAAGTGGCGTCTTTAGCATTGGGTCAGCAGTTGTTTCTTGGTATAGCAAGAAGCAGAGATCAGTTGTACTCAGTCAGCAAAGGTTGAGTACATGGCTGCTAGTTTGGCAGCATGTGAGGCTATTTGGATGAGGACGTTACTTGTAGGGCTTTTCAAACAGAGGATGGAGCCTACCGTGATACACAGTGATAATCGGAGTTGCATCAAGCTCTCTCTGAGAACCCAGTGTTTCATGATCACTCAAAACATATCAAGATCAAGTACCACCATATCAAAGATTATGTGCAGAAAGGGATAGTGAACCTACCATACATTCCAACTGAGGAGCAGACAGCAGATATCTTGACCAAGGCATTGGCAAGAAGCAGTTTTGTTCATCACATGGGTAAGTTGGGAGTTCTAAAGAACCCCTTCCTCGCTAAGAGGGAGCGTTGAAAATAGTATCAAAGAAGGGTTCCCCGATTTGTGCCTTGATTCAAGGAGCCACAACGAGTTTCTCCTTTAGCATGCTCAAATTCCTAAAGAATAGGAGAGTTCCTAAAAATTAGGACAAGCTATGAAGCAGTTAACTAATGCGTTGAAGTGTAAGGCCGAGTTATTTGTCTTCTAGTATGAGTTAATTGAGGAAAAGGACGAGTGTTTGAGTCTCAAGTTCTAGAATTGAGATGGAATGAGTTGCATGAGTAGTTAACTCAATTAACTCAATCAATTACAAAAGCAACTTTCCTCAATTGGGAACTTGCTAACTTTAGCCATTCGAATTGCATTAAAAGGAGGAACAAGGACACTCATTGTATCATTATTGAGCACGGGTTTGTGTGAGCTTGTGAGAGAAAGGTGCCAAGAGAGCTTGTGCGAATTGTTAGAGAGTAAAGAAATTCCTTAAGGAAGTGTGCATAGAAATAGGAGGATTTCCTATTTAATTGGGGCTACAGGTGCACTATAAAATAGGGCTTCTAGTGCGCATAAAAATAGAAGGAAAGGGATCAGTGTCTTGCAAATTGTTCCAAGCCTAGTCTAAGGCAGGGAGAACCATTCTATTCTCTAGTGAAACAAAGATTGTTTTTAAGAGATCTATTGCTCATCCTTCTTCAATAATATTCTCAAACAAGCAGAGAGGGTTTTCCCATTTAAGTTCCCTAGAGAAATTGTGTTGTTAAATTGTGTGATTTTGTATTTACTTTTGTTCCTATTATGCTGCAAATTGAGTAGAGAAATTTTATGTCCATATGAAAAGAAACTCGTTTTCAGATTGTTCATATTAGTAGTTGCAGAATTTCGTGGATTTTCTACACTTTGAACACTCTCAATACTTGTTATGGATTACATTGATTGGAAGTTCCACTGCTCAAGAATTTTTGGAAAGATGAGAAGCTCTTGTGATGTGTTCATGTTGCCCCGCTTTTGATTTAGATTCTGAAAGGAAAGATCAGTGAATTGGCAAGCAAGTACATCATCATACGATTGTCCTCGTCATGCCAATTCCAACGGTAGGTGGCACGCCATGTGGTTCCTTCAGTTGAGGAGATATGCTCTTTTGAAGTCGTGCCCCAAAGTTTGGTCATGGTGCCCCAAGATGGATGGTGTTTTGATTCAAAATCTTGGCACAAAAATTTGATGAAATTATACTTTATTGATTGGGTCATTTGTTGACCAAGTCAGCCCCCAAGAAGGAGATTTTATTATTTTCAAAGAGGGGGGAGATTAAGTCGGCCTCTCAAAAATTAATTTACAAATGTATATGGTTATAAGATATCAAGTCGCACCCCCCCCTCCTCCCCTTTCATCCCGTATAAATAAGTGCCTTGGTTTCTCTCTAAAGGTATCATTTTTGTGTCTTCAATTGGAAAATCCCTCTAAAATTTGTCTGAGGCCAAAGCAGAACACAAATTTGAGAAGGAGGCCAAATTTTCTAAAGGTTTCTGGGTATATTTATTTTTTCTTTTATTTGGTGCTTCTCGCTGGGACAGGACGCGTCAATTGATCGGTGAGGTTGAATGGTGCGATGAAAGTGAGCAACTGAATATAGAAACCAATTCCAACATCTGTTTTCACACAATCAAGTGATCAGCTAAGCATTAAAGAACGTGCGATGAAGCCTTGTCCTGGTGTAATTGCATTCTCCTTCTAATCACGGATCTAGTCACATATATGTTCTGATCGTAGTGCGTCGCACTTGACTGTGTATTGGTTACGAATTTTTTAATTGTTTTGGCTCAATGTCAATTTGAAGGCATCTTTGTTCTAGTGCAATTAAGGGCATATTCTGAGATGTCAACATATGTTTGTTGAAGTAACAACTGGTAAATCAAGTGATGTGATCAAAGGGTGAAAGGATTCGATTTGGTATCACATGTTTCATTGCAAATGATCTGGCTTTTTCTTGTGCAATGAAGATATGGTGTTAACCTCTCCAATATGCAATTGCATGACCACTGAACGCATTTCCTTGCTGATCTAGGCACTGTGTGGAAGCCATGTCACATGTCGAAAATGATCAGAAGCTATATACAAAATCTTTACGTTGATGCGGTGTTCTACTGAGATACGTTAGCAATATAAGGAGTCTCGGCTATGTCCATAAATTGTTATTCAATGATCATATCATATCGTGGAGGTACAAGCATGCTAAAAAACTTTCTGAGCATCGAGATGAACTTGTTAAGTCTGGGTCATTGTTGAATCTTGATTTCAAGCTTCACGACTTTGGAATTTGGTATTGTTTATCTGTCCATAACATGGATTGAAAAGTTCGATGTAATCGGTGTTTTATTTGACTCTGACATGGCTTCAAGAATTTTTTGTTTTGACTTGTCTGTGACGCAGCCTGAGGAGTTCAGTCATTTTATCTTTGACGTGTCTCAAAGTTCAGATAACATGATTTGAGGAGTTTTGCAATTGACAAAGGTCGACCATAAATGACAGAAGTTCATTGTTTTGCAAAAAAATTTAGCGTGAAGCAGTTCTAGTTACGAGGTATTGGTTCTTATTGAGATTATCAAACGAAGCAAAGTAATAATATGCTCTAACCATTTTATTAAAAGTCGGAAATACCAATCCAGATTGAGTTTTTGGCACTGGTCATTGATTGGTAATCATATAGACACATTGGTCTGAGATCGTTATTGTATGGCTACAAGATTTGTCACCACGTAGGTGTTGACTTCGTCTAACACATCATAAGGGTAATTCTCTCTTAGAACCAATGTCGCATGGACACATCAGATCTACAGGCTTTGTATACATCCATATTCCCTTCCTCTCCAATTGAAACCAAAATAATTGCTTGTCAAGTAACCCTATGCACTGCAGTTTGGTTTTGTGCATATATATTACAAGTTGTTGTGAGTTGAATGACTAAGTGAGTATGTTGCTATTTTTGTTGAGTTGTGATTCGATAATGGGATGAGGGTTGAACATTAGCAAAAAGGGGCAAACCATAAATGTGTTGTGTCTACAAGAATAGTTCATAAAGTTTACAAGGTCAAACCAAGGTCCTCATTTCTGAATTGCAATGTTGTTGTAATCTGCCATTCAGGTTAAAATTTGTTGTAGTATATTGAGAGCAATGATCTAGATTGATAACGTATTCACTAGTAGCCTTTGAATATAACACCCTGTCAGGGCCAAACTCACCAAGTAATCTGAAAAGATATTGTTGATAAGTACTGATTATAGCTAACCCACGAGGCTTTGGATTGACGGTGAATGGTTGCACTATTAAGGCACTCCTTCCAATAGGTCACCGGTTGAAATCTCCTGTAGGTCTTGTTGACCACTGGAATGGTACCTAATGATTATATGAAGACTTCATGCCCAAGCATGTACCAAAGGACACTTGTACCATCAGATATCATCATATCACCAGAGTTTTTAAACTCTACTTCTATTTCTCATCATTTTCTCTTGTACCCAGATTCCACGCCCTACAGGGAATTGTAATAAGTCATGCTAGTAATGATGAGTTTCGAGTCTGTGACAGACCTAGGTGGCCTAGGACCTTGCCAACAAGTAAGTATTACTCTAGGAGGTTTTTTCACTTGGTTAATTATCATCTCCCTACGAGGAGTTAATAATTAATTCAGTTTTTTTCTCCAAATTTACCCCAAAGTCAAAGTACGGCTTGATGGTGAGTCCTAGTGTCTAGAGTCGATGTATATTAACATACTAGATCACACAAAATTTCGTGGAATTTGGTTAGGTCTAGGTAGTCATTTTTTAATTTTTTAGATTTTCCACAAGTCAAAAATCACAATAAAAATTGTATATGTAATGTAACAAGGGGAAGTTGTATGTAGTATGAGTAATAAAAATTACACCTCACTCTCAACTCTGACACACTTTGAGGGGTCAATAATGTGTTATGGACCCTCAAAACCCACATTTCCTAAGTTTAGTGGAAATTGTGGCATTTAATTAGGCTAGAATTAAATAACATAGAGAGAAATAAATTATTCCATGTGACAGAATGACGTGGAAAAGTCAGAGTTGAGTCAACGGACATGTGGAGGATAACTGAGCACACTGCATCATAAATACACCATTATTTCATAAAATCAAATTTCCCAGAGATAAAGCAGTAGTTGCACATGTGGAAAATCGAATTTATTAGAGTTCATGCACTGAAGGAATATTCTATGGAATATTTGTACTGAAGATTATGTGGAGCCTCATCTCACAGTTATCTTGGGTGCTTCTACTCTTAGCACTCCACTCTTGAGGATTACGAGTTTCACTTGGCCAAACTATGAGTTTCACATGGAGGAATCACGCAATTCCTAGGGACCTACACAGAGCTACCTTGGGATCATCTACAAATGTGGCATCACTTAGTTCGAGTTTGCATTGGTTGACTGAAGTTATCACGGTACTTGGATTCACTCATGGATGAGTTTACTATGCCATATATGGAATTCAATTTCCCTTGAGGTGCACATATGGAATTCGATTTTGCTCTAGTGTCTCTATCTTCTCCACATCGAACTTGACTTATCTTTCCTTGGGATTTGCTCCAAGTTCAGTTCTCACATGCATTCTTCCTTGGGATTTGCTCCCAACTCTCTATATAATAAAGCCATGGGCTCTCATATAGTATCATGTTATGAGCTATTTGGCTTGAGGAGACTCTGTCTGTTTTTACTTGCATATTTTTAATATAATCAAAACTTTGGGGATACATGGCATATGTTCTCTTGACGTTATGAGGTGACTTATTTTGATATTATCGCTTTTATGTTCACTTCCTTTTGCATATTGAATGAATATTAGATTGTATTTTGCCATTTTATTTGGATTAGTGTGTGCAATCTATCTTGCATACCCATTGATTTAGAGTTATATTCTAGAAATAGGCTTTCCAACTCATTTTAGAATAATTGTTTGGTTATCATGTTTTTATTATATTGTTCTAATCCATGTATAAACTAATATCTCTTTCAAGTGTGTAGGAAATATTTTTGCTTTGTGTGCAGGAATCCATCCAGAAGTGGGGGAAATCTACTCCTAGAGCCATAACGATCCAAGACTTAGCCATCTTACACTCCAAAGTCTTCCATCCAACGAAACAAGATGGAGTTTCTTTACTCTCTAGTTACTTGATCATCATTTAAATACTTATTTGATTCTAGCTTTTTCAAAGTCATATTTTTTTTCAAGAGCCATCATCAAAACTCGGCAAGTATGGAGGTTTACTCACAATACTTGAGCTAGTATTTTTGTCCCCTAAATTTGTATTCTAGTTTGTTTGTTTTGATTAACTCTTGGTTTTCATTTGGCAACCCATGAGCTTGAGGCATTAGACAACAAAGAGCTTTAAGGAGAGACATTGAGAAACTACTTACTTGTGTGCATGCAAGACCCCCTCACCCATTTCAAGAATCGATTTTTCAAGGGGAACCGTGAGCACTCAAGGGAGGCTGTAAGCATTTTAGGGGAGGGAGCAAATTCACTTAAGCCGTGGGCCTTATTAAGCCTTGCAACTATTTTTTGAAGGCCTTATTGAGCCTTGTAGCTTGTTGTTGTATATTTTGAGAGAGAGAGTCTAGCCTTGTTAAATTTTTGCACTTTGTAAAGATCTCTCTCATATTGTGGGCAGCCCTTTGGAAGCATTTTAACCCATCTCAAACACTAATAAAATAAAATTTATGTTTTGAGGGAGCTTGGGATTTTTCCCATGGCATCCCCCTTCCTCATTTGAGGAGGGAATTCTTATAGTTTGACTAATTTTTTGCTTCTAGTTTTCTTAGCTTCTAAACACTTAACTTCATGCTTAAGAATTAACTCATTCCAATCCACATGTAATCTTTCTTAATTGTAAATCTCTCACATCCAGAAGCTTCAACTTGTAAATTTTGAGTAAATTTTATCTTATGTGCAAAAGTTCAACATTGTGGCAAGTTTTGATTATTCCTTTAAGTACATGCTTCATTTTTTTATTATACACATTGGTAATTTTTGAAGTAATTCTATTATGTTAAAATTGGCAACTAAGGCCAAGCTCCATGTGGGTCACCTCATTTATGGCAGCTGATATTTTTCCTAGATTCCTCTTGTCGAGAGGTGTAGGATTGATCTAAAGATCATCCGATTCCGACAAGTATTTATGGAGATATGAATTTATTTGTATTTACTTGACAAATTGTCAAGGTCGGCCAGCAGTTAAATGTGTGGCAACTAGGGCCAAACTCCATGTGGGTCACCTCATTTATGGCAGCTGATATTTTTCCTAGATTCCTCTTGTCGAGAGGTGTAGGATTGATCTAAAAATCATCCGATTCCGACAAGTATTTATGGAGATATGAATTTATTTGTATTTACTTGACAAATTGTCAAGGTCGGCCAACAATTAAATGTGTGGCACACATGCCCAGTGAATCATAAACAAGAGAGGTTGATTCATTTTCTCATCATCACATCTCCACATCTCTTCTCTCTCCTAGGGTATGCATAGGAGGAAGAAGACTCTCCCACGTGGGAAGAAGAAAGAGGACGTAGTTAGGGCAGCAAGTTGTGACGTGGAAGGAGGAGGACGCAGGAAGGTACAGCAACACGTTTTGGGTGCTAGAGGACTGCATTGACCAACGTATAGGCTCCCTTGACTGTGGATTTGTGTGGGGAGTCTCTCTCTTGCTAGCTGCAATTCTAATCAGCCTTGTTGACCTCTGTTTGACCACTGTTTTGGGGCAGCGTTGACTGGTTAGGGCTGACTGCGGGAGCTGATATATTCACTGTTGTTTTGACCATGTTTTGAGGACTGTTTTGGGTTGCTACTTATTGCTGTTGAAGATAAAGTTCTTCAACTTGACTAAAAGTCAATCCAAGGCTGTTTGACCAAGTTTGACTTTGTTGATCTAGGGTTTGCTGCTGCTAATATAAAATTGTAGAACTCCGATTTTGTGTTATTTCTCTCTACTGAACTATTGAAGATAAAAGAAGATTTGATCAAAGGGTTTCCCCGCATTGGGGTTTGTCCCTAGCTAGCCTCCACATCTTGTGTCTCTTGTCTTGGCTTGTTTTCTGTTGATCGTTTAATGTTCTATCTGCACTTTACTTAATGTATATGTGATTGCTAATTTGTGGCTAATAAGAAGAAAAGAAGTAAACTGCTCTAAGCATAGAACATACCATAATTTAACATATTAGAACAATCGTAGCTTTAAAACAATCTACTTCATTTGCCTATTTTCCATGCAAGCACATATGAGTTCATTTACATGCTAAATACTCATAGTTTTACAAGCTATCTCATTTTCCATTTGTGAAGCATTTGCATGTAAGTATATTTTAATTGAGAAATTAACACAATCTACACTCGCATCTAAGCATTTTAGTATAGGAAGGCTCGAAGTCTCACTAAAATTTTACCTCAAACATAAATTGCTTGAAGTAGACATCTTAGGGACCCTCTACTCCTCTATGGAGTCCTCACTATGAGACCCAAATCTTTGGGCGAGGGTGAAGTCTGAGGATGAAAGATGTCTCTCGATCTAACATTGGAAGAGCAGGAAGTGTTGGACCATGTGAGAGGCAATATTGTTGCGCCTCCATCAAATGCATCCGCTGCTGCTAGAAGCAAGTGGACCAAGGGAGAAGTCAAAGCAAGGAAGATCATCCGAGACTCTATCGACAAGCGCCTGGCGGCCTATGTTTCCGAGCTGACCACCTCCAAGGAAATCTACGATAGACTGGTGAGTTTATTTAAAGTTAATGATGCAAATCAAGTTTTGTTCCTTAGAAATAAGTTGAAGGAAATTAAGAAGGGCAAAGATGAGAGTATGCAAACACATTTCTTAAGGATCACAGAGATCAAGAATGATCTCTTATCTATTGGGGAAGTAGTTCCTGACAGGGAAATGACACTGACAACTCTTAGAGGACTGCCACCTGAATGGTATATATTTAGGACTGCTCTTCTCAACAATAATGTAATTCCTGGATTTGAAAAATTGATGGCAAGATGCATTCAAGAAGAAACAAGGATGGAATTGCAAGAAATGCCCGCACTTAAAGGCCATCCCTCTGCCTTTTCTTCTCATGCTAAAAGAAGAAACAATTCTAGAGCTAAATCCAAAGGAAAGGCTAGACCAAAAGTTGGAAGAAAAGGTCGATGTTACAATTGCAACAAAATGGCCCACTATGCGAGGGAGTGCCCTGATAAAAGGGACTCACACCATGACGATGATCAAAATCACTCTCAAGGCAATCAAAGGAATGGCAAGTCCAATGGCAGAGGTAAAAGAAATGCCAGAAATCAAGGAAGAGGACAACCCTTCAAGAAGGCAAGAAACTCCATGTATGAATCTAACGCTGTTAACAATAAGCAAGATGAATATTATCTACCAGCGGCCCTCTCTACTACTGCTCCCCCGAACTTGCTAGGAAATTGGCTTATTGATAGTGGTGCCTCAAGGCACTTCACTGGTTACAAAGAAGCTCTCTCTAATCTGATAGAGAAGGAGACCAACTTGGAAATTGTTCTTGGGGACAACTCAAAATATCCCGTGAAAGGCGTAGGGAATGTCACTCTTCAATTGAATCAAGGAAATACAATTCATTTACAAGAAGTATTATATGTACCTGATCTCAAAAAGAACCTGGTGTCCATTTCGGCAATGGAAGACAAAGGCTACAAGGTGGCCTTCATCGATGGCAAGGTACGTGTATGGAAAAAGAACTTTAAAGATGCCTTCACTCTTGGGTTTCGAGTTGATTCATTATATCAGGTCAGAGGAAGTCCGTTGGGTGTCATGTCTTGTGACACATCTCTTCAGTCCGAACTATGGCATCGGAGGTTTGCTCACCTTCATTATAAAGCTCTACCCGATGTGAGAAAAATGGTGACCGGGATGCCCGAGTTCAGATTAGAGCAAGAAGGTGTATGTCTGGGATGTGCCAAAGGAAAGCTCAAAAGGGGACCATTCCCCTCAAGCCAAAGCAAGACCTCTGATATATTGCAGTTGGTTCACTCAAACATATCCAATATGATGCCTATGAACTCCTTGCGAGGATATTTATATTACCTCACTTTTACAGTTGATTATTCTCGCAAGACTTGGATATACTTCTTGAAAAAGAAGGATGAAGTGTTATCCTGGTTTCGTCACTTCAAAGCCTTGATCGAGAGAAGATCAAGATCTTAAGAACTGATAATGGGACTGAGTATGAATCCAATGAGTTTCATGAATTTTGCAAAGTGGCTGGCATTAAGAGGGAGACTACTACACCATATACTCCTAAGCAGAATGGTGTGGCGGAAAGGAAGAATCATACGATTGTGGATGTTGTCCGTGCTATGCTCCATGATCAAAGACTTTCGAAGTTTCTATGGGTCGAAGCTGCAAATACCGCCGTATATGTACAAAAACAGATGCCCTCATCAAGCATTGGGTTCCAAGACTCCCGAAGAGATGTTCACTGGTAAGAAACCTAACGTATCTCATTTTAGAATTTTTGGAAGTCCTGTATATTTTCATGTGCCGAAGGAGAAAAGGAATAAATTGGATGCATCTAGAAAGAAAGGAATCTTCGTGGGCTATAGTGAAAATACTAAGGGCTATAGAATCTATGTGGCTGGTCAAAGGGAAGTCGAGATTAGCCATGATGTCACCTTTGACGAAGATATGGCTCTTAGCAAAGTTGACAATCTTCCTACTCTAAGGGGATCTAAAGAAGTTGACACCAGGGAACCAAAGGAAAAGGAAGATGAGACGATGCCCAATGTGGAAGAACCTATGGATCCTATTGATCCCCCTCCGCAACAGCCCTCCTCTTCTAGGAAGAGGCCTTCATGGCTTAGGGGGACACTTGATGATGTTGAAGGGCACGTTGCACCCACGGGAACCTTCCGGGAAAGTAAGAAGTTGACCAGGTATCTGGGATACTTGACCATCATGAGCACGATCATCCAAAATGAGCCTTCATCATTCGCAGACGCTGTCAAGCATCAAGTATGGAAGGATGCTATGACTAAGGAATATGAGTCCATCATGAAAAATGATGTCTAGGATGTGGTCACTTCGAAATGGCTTTACAAGATAAAGCATGCAGTTGATGGAAGTGCGGAAAAGTATAAGGCTCGTTTCGTCGCTCATGGCTTCTCTCAAAAGGAAGGTATAGACTATGACGAGATATTTGCACCTGTTGCCCAATATACCACCATCCGCTCGATCATAGCCCTTGCTGCTTCTCAAGGATGGAACCGACATCAGATGGATGTCAAGACCACGTTCTTGCATGGTTCAATCAAAGAGGAGGCCTATGTGGAGCAACCCGAAGGATTTGAGATTCATGATCAAGAATCTCATGTGTGCAGGTTGAAGAAGGCCCTCTATGGGCTGAAGCAAGCACCCCAAGCGTGGTATGAGAGGATTGATAGCTACTTGATGAAGTTGGGATTCACTAGGAGTGAAGCCGACCCTAACCTTTACTTTAAGGTTGAAGATGACAATCCTCTCATACTGGTGTTGTACGTTGACGACCTCTTTCTAACAGGGGCAGACCCTCTCATTCACAAATGTAAGAGGGAGTTGGCTTCTGAGTTTGAGATGAAGGACCTAGGACTGATGCACTATTTCCTAGGACTAGAAGTCTGGCAGAAGCCAGGGGAGATTTTCCTATCTCAAGGAAAATATGTGGTGAAGATATTGGAGAGATTCGGTATGGTGGACTGCAAGCTCGTAACTACCCCGATGGAGCTTGACTTCAAGAAGTTAAGCAGTAGTGCTGCCGAACTTGTTTTACAAAATGCTACCGAGTATCGTCAACTCGTCGGAGCATTGATGTTCTTGGTGAACTCCCATCCGGATATATGCTTTGCAGTCAACACGTTGAGTCAACATATGGTTGAGCCTCACCACACACATTGGATTGGTGCCAAGAATCTATTGAGATATCTTCGTGGCACAATCACTCATGGGTTGAGATACACTGTCGGAGATGTGAGGCTACTTGGATATACCGATGTTGATTGGGCAGGCAGTGTGGTGGACCGAAAGAGCACTTTCGAGTGTTGTTTCTCTTTGGGATCTGCCTTGATATCCTAGATGAGCAGGACAGAAGTCGGTGGCTTTGAGCATAGCCGAGGCAGAGTACATTGCTGCTAGTATGGCCTCTTATGAGGCGGTCTAGTTGCGAAAGCTCTTCAGTGAGCTGTTTGGATTTACATTGGATACCACCGTGATCCTGTGTGACAACCAGAGCGGGATTCGTTTATCAGAGAATCCTGTATTTCATGATCACTCCAAGCATATCGATATCAGGTACCACTATATTCGAGATATGGTGCAGCGAGGAGCAATAAGGCTCCAACATATCGGTACAGATGAACAGGTCGCCGACATTTTGACGAAGCCCCTGGGAAAGGTCAAATTCTTGACTTTCCGAGAACGACTTGGTGTCGTTCAGAGACCCTCTTATGAGGGTCGAGTATGATGTATTGAGCTCTGGGAGCTCCAGGGGGGCACGGGGTACTTCTTAGAGCGACATGCAACCACAGGGAGACTCACCATCCCCTGGTGGTGCACTATGTACAGCATGAAAGGTTCAACCTTCCCCTGTGACACCCCGTGGCGACTATAGGACAAGATGATTAGTTCTCCTATGGACCAAGATGATTAGTTCTCCGTGGCGACTGTAGGACAGGATGATTAGTTCTCCTGTGGGCCAGGATGATTAGTTCTCCGTGGCGACTGTGGAACAGGATGATTAGTTCTCCTGTGGGCCAGGATGATTAGTTCTCATGTGGCGACTATTGGACAGGATGATTCGTTCTCCTGTGGACAGGATGATTAGTTCTCCTGTCGAGGCATCCTACCCATGCAGTCTAGGACTCATGGGAAGTACCTCTCATCTGATCAATGAGTAGGGAAATGGGGTTAGGGACCATTAGTAGTACTATTGATGGACGCATTGTTGTATCTACCGTACTCCCTATGCTAGGATGACCTCCATTGATCTGGGATCAATGATACTGATCTGGGATCAGTGAGAGTGGTATGACACACTCTGAGACTGACTTCGGGTCAGTGGAGGATGGTATGATACATCCTCGATCATTTCTTCTTCTTCATAGTTCGAGCAGAGCAGAGCCAAGCTGTGCAAGGCAGTGCATTTGATGGTTGGGATAGTAGCGACAGTCAGACGAATTGCAGATGGAGTTCTCCCTAGTTGAGAGGGAGTGTTAAAATTGGCAACTAGGGCCAAACTCCATGTGGGTCACCTCATTTATGGCAGCTGATATTTTTCCTAGATTCCTCTTGTCGAGAGGTGTAGGATTGATCTAAAGATCATCCGATTCCAACAAGTATTTATGGAGATATGAATTTATTTGTATTTACTTGACAAATTGTCAAGGTCGGCCAGCAGTTAAATGTGTGGCACACATGCCCAGTGAATCATATAAATACAAGAGAGGTTGATTCATTTTCTCATCATCTCATCTCCACATCTCTTCTCTCTCCTAGTCTCTTGGGTATGCATAGGAGGAAGAAGACTCTCTCACGTGGGAAGAAGAAAGAGGACGCAGTTAGGGCAGCAAGCTGTGACGTGGAAGAAGGAGGACGCAGGAAGGTACAGCAACACGTTTTGGGTGCTAGAGGACTGCGTTGACCAGCATATAGGCTCCCTTGACTGCGGATTTGTGTGGGGAGTCTCTCTCTTGCTAGCCGCAATTCAAATCAGCCTTGTTGACCTCTGTTTGACCACTGTTTTGGGGCAACGTTGACTGGTTAGGGCTGACTGCAGGAGCTGATATATTCACTGTTGTTTTGACCATGTTTTGAGCACTGTTTTGGGCTGCTACTTATTGCTGTTGAAGACCGAGTTCTTCAATTTGACTAGAAGTCAATCCGGGGTTGTTTGACCAAGTTTGACTTTGTTGATCTAGGGTTTGCTGCTGCTGATATAAAATTACAGAATTCTGATTTTGTACTATTTCTCTCTACTGAACTATTGAAGATAAAAGAAGATTTGATCAAAGGGTTTCCCCGCATTGGGGTTTGTCCCTGGCTAGCCGCCACATCTTGTGTCTCATGTCTTGGCTTGTTTTCTGTTGATTGTTTAATGCTCTATCTGCACTTTACTTAATGTATATGTGATTGTTAATCTGTGGCTAATAAGAAGAAAAAAAGTAAACTGCTCTAAGCATAGAACATACCATAATTTAACATATTACAACAATCATAGCTTTAAAACAATCTACTCAATTTGCTTATTTTCCATGCAAGCCTATATGAGTTCATTTACATACTAAATACTCCGAGTTTTACAAGCTATCTCATTTTCCATTTGTGAAGCATTTGCATGTAAGTATATTTTAATTGAGAAATTAACACAATCTACACTTGCATCTAAGAATTTTAGTATAGCAAGGCTCGATGTCTCACTAAAATTTTACCTCCAACATAAATTGCTTGAAGTAGACATCTTAGGGACCCTCTACTCCTCTATGGAGTTCTCACTATGAGACCCAAATCTATGGGCGAGGGTGAAGTTTGAGGATTGAAGAGTTCAATTACAATCTTGTTGTAGAGGTAGTTAATAAATTTAACCAAAAGTATTTTCTATCACATTTACTTTACTTGTCTCTTGATGTTTTGAGTTATATTGCCAAGTTTATTTTCAAGAAACATTTCAAAACAAGTATTGTGATTCTTCAAATTAGTAATAAGTGTTTTCATTTCATGCTCAAATCTAATTCCATATTGACATCTTGATTTAGCATTTAGCATCTTCTATTTTACTTTTTCCAAAGTAAATTTTCTAATTGGTGAGTTTTGGCAAGATACGTTTTGATTCATGAATTGATTTTATATCTTACAAATATCTTGTGTTAACATCTTTTGTTTGCATTTCAGGGTTACTTTGCTTTAATTATCGGAAGCGTTCTATCTTTACTTTGAGCAAATGTATCTTTTATTTTGTTGAGCAAACTCTTTATAAGACACTGGTTTTATGGTTTTATCATGTTTATGATTTTTATTGCTCATAATTCTTAAAAGTAACCACTTTCATTTTAACATCCCCCCTAGAAACTCACATTTATTTTAACTTAACTTTTCATTAGGGACCATCCCCCATAGCTAACCTAGGAGATAGCTTAAACCGAGAGGGAAGGGATTTAGTGTGACAACCCCTCCTCTTACTTCCTTGCCACCAACCACACCTTGTGGGTTTGAAGGTTTTTCTCACTAACCTGTAGGTGGGTGTAGGCTGCAAGAGTAACAGGCCTTACCTACAATTAAAAAAAAGTATTGATTGTAGTTGTTGAGGATTCTATTGTTTGCTATTGAGAATTGGTTGTTGATATTTGTTGTCATGAATGAACAATTGAGTATTAAAGTGTTGCCAGCCAAGGTTTGAATTGTCAAGAGTATTACACTATTGTTGGAGACGTTATTGTGACAATGTTATGATAGCATACCAGTAACTGACTTATGAACAGAAGCAGAGGTAGTGCAGTATGTGGTGTTCACAGCAGTATTGACAGGTTGCTTATGACAGTGCAGTTGTTGAACGACAAAGACAGTGATAATTGCAGATTAATGTAGTGATAGAGACTGTGGCAAAACTTATTATGTTACCTTCTATATTTGGAGTGGCAGGGTGGTGTAAGGTGGAGAGTGGAGTCTCCTTCAGGTTGGGGCCTAAGAATACTTCAGGGTGTCAGGGTGGTGCTAGGGTAGGTTGGAGCCTGTGCAAAGTTTTGGAGCATTCTTTTTAGTTGAAGCTCATAAAACCAGGGCATGGAGCGTCCTTCCAGTTGAATTTGGTAAATTCGGAAGTTGGAGCTTCCTTTAAGTTGGAGCCTGTAAACCAGGGGGTTGGAGCCTCTTTCAGTTGGTGCTGAAAATCTTGGAAGTTGGAGCTTCCTGTTGATGTAATCATTAAATACCTATATTAAAAGCATTCGGTGGTTTTTCTCCCGAAAGGGTTTCCACCTAAGAATCTCATGTCTACTGCCTTTGATATTGGGCATTGTTGAATGGTGTTTTTGATTTATGTTTTGATCTGATGCTAATGTTATTTAATGCTTTGGAGATTAAAAATTAGCTAAACGAAGTTAAATATTGATTCAACCCCCCTTTCAGTATTTCCAACAAATAAAACTTAAGGATGGAATATTAAAAAACTCCACACAAATTTAAATAAAAAAAATATTTAACATTATTCTCGGTGATTCCACACAACGGGTGTTGGACACAATAACTAGTGAAATAAGGAAGGGTTCATGAACTTTCCTCGAATGATGG
Organism: Pinus tabuliformis; assembly: GCA_031772625.1. Lineage (NCBI taxonomy): Eukaryota > Viridiplantae > Streptophyta > Pinopsida > Pinales > Pinaceae > Pinus > Pinus tabuliformis. The sequence goes on along the minus strand of CM062805.1, from coordinate 1,165,021,965 downwards.
CTCTTCTTCACTCTGGGCCTTGGGCAGACTAGGGATCACCCCTCCATGCCCAAGGCCCAGAGTGAAGAAGAGCCATCGTCCGAGGAAAGTTCATGAACCCTTCCTTACTTCACTAGTTATTGTGTCCAACACCCGTTGTGTTGTGTGTGTGTGTGTGTATATATATGAGAATCATGGAATGCTCCAACTCCTCAGACAATGGCTCTTCTTTGCTCTGGGCCTTGGGCCAACTAGGGAACACCCCTCCTATTCTAACGCTCAATCAATCAACCTCAAGAATAGACTACCCTTCCATTCTAGTGGAGGAGAAGGGGATCCCTCTAACAACGACAATCTTTCCAATCTTCATATGTGTTCCTTCAAGGTGGCCAATCTCTCTTCTAGAGGCTTCCACAAACATGGTGGCATTCCTCATGCAATTATATATATAAGGAGTATTGCAGTGGAAAGACCATGAACCCTAGGAGGGATGTTCCTTACTCTGCCCAAGGCCCGGAGTGAAGAAGATCCATCATCTGAGGAAAGTTCATTTACCCTTATTTCACTATTTATTGTGTCCTACACCCGTTGTGTTGTGTGTGTGTGTGTATAATAATGAGAATCATGGAATGCTCCAACTCCTCAAACAATGGCTCTTCTTTGCTCTAGGCCGTAGGCTAACTAGGGAACACCCCTCCTATTCTAACACTCATCAATCAACCTCAAGAATAGACTTACCCTTCCATTCTAGTGGAGAAGAAGAGGATCCCTCTAGCAACAACCTCCTTTCCAATCTTCATATGTGTTCCTTCAAGGTGGCCAATCTAAGGGCTCCCACAAACATGCTGGCATTCCTCATGCAATGCATCCAAGCAAAGGAGGAAATCCCTATATCCCACAACAATGTTTGATCTATGTCAATAAGAAACTACTCTTCGTTCAAACTCTTCTTTATCTAGAGATGTTACCCTACTCTTATTTTCCATAGAAGAGGGGATACAAACACCACAAGTCATCCCACCTCCTTTGAAGGGGAGGCCTAAGTTGCAAACTCTTTATACGAGTCCCTTCTCAAAGTTGTGGCAAAGGGCAACTATATTAGCTAGCTCTACGCATGATGCTCCAACTCCTCAAACAATGGCTCTTCTTTGCTCTAGGCCTTAGGCTAACTAGGGAACACCCCTCCTATTCTAACACTCATCAATCAACCTCAAGAATAGACTTACCCTTCCATTCTAGTGGAGGAGAAGAGGATCCCTCTAGCAACAACCTCCTTTCCGATCTTCATATGTGTTCCTTCAAGGTGGCCAATCTCTCTTCTAAGGGCTCCCACAAACATGCTGGCATTCCTCATGCAATGCATCCAAGCAAAGGAGGAAATCCCTATATCCCACAACAATGTTTGATCTATGTCAATAAGAAACTACTCTTCGTTCAAACTCTTCTTTATCTAGAGATGTTACCCTACTCTTATTTTCCATAGAAGAGGGGATACAAACACCACAAGTCATCCCACCTCCTTTGAAGGGGAGGCCTAAGTTGCAAACTCTTTATACGAGTCCCTTCTCAAAGTTGTGGCGAAGGGCAATTATATTAGCTAGCTCTACGCATGATGTTCGTACACTAGAAAAGGGCCTTCATATGTGGACTCTAGAGACCACAAAGGAGGACTGCATCACCAAGCTTAACCTAGGTATCATTGGAGATTATAACCTTTTTCACTGAGCATGGCTTGATATGTAGATTTCATGGCATTTAGCCATCCCTAAAACATTTGAATCCCTAGATTGAACAATCATGGGGGCATATCCTAGACAATTTGGTTAAAATCTACCCATTGCCACAAGGTTTTTTTATTCTAGAGTTTGAAGATTGGAAAAACCACGATCTCGTTAATGGACCAGGGCTATGATTCATGGAGGCATTACTCTCTTCATGAAGCCTCAACATCCCAACAACTACTCTCACAAAGGCACCTATATGGATTCATCTTCCAAGCCTCCCCTTTGAGTTCTAGAATTTGTACTTGATTGAAGCAATTTGGGACACTTTGGGTTTCATTCATAGCCCTCTATCTCAACATGAATGAGAACATCTCAAATACCTTTGCTTGATAATGCATTCATACTGACCTAAACAAAGGTCTTCCAAGTTAGATGGTGTTGGATTACAAGAATGATTTAAGCTATATTCAAACTATAGACTATAAGAATATAGCCTTTAAATGCAAGTTATGCTTTGACACTAGCCATAAGGTAGCAAGCTACCCAAAAGGTTGGGAGACTCCAAGGAAACCACACAAAAACAAACAACCCTCCTCTTGGGGGAGTTATAATGTGAACAACCATTGAATGAACCCAAAGACTCAACAAGAGGTTGTCCCCAATGCTCCCATTAACCCTTTATCATCATATCCAATTGATGTATGTCCTAAACCTCCTCCTCCTGTAGATACCCATATTTTGTTAAGGAGAGTAAATTTAACTCAATGGACATTGTTAACCCTAATCAAAGCCCCATGCTTTTAGCTTTGACTCTGCCCTTCAAGAGTATAAAAAGGTAGCAGTAATCAAATTCATGATTCATCATGTCGAGATTCCCCAAAGGATCTCTCTCAATAGGATGCCACAGATCCCCACACATTTCAAAGTTCAAACCTACAAATAGTGGCCATCGATACCCCTATAGCACGCATTACAATAGAAAATTGGAAGGAAATCAAATAACTCCCTAAACTCTCCACACATTCTTTTTCTTTTTTCCTTAATTATTGTTGTACTTGACTCCTAGAGCTTGTTTTTGGATACATATATGTGATGGGTTGTTGTTAATTTTAGATAACAATGGTATGTTCTATGCTTAAGAGCAATTTACTTCAATTTTCCTTATTAGCCCCATATTAATTTCCAAATTAGTAATCACATTAACATGACAATAAATGCAGATAGAACATAAATAAAAAGCAGAGGACAAGCCAAGACAAGAGGACACAATCTTTGGCAGATGCCAGGGGAAAACCTCAATGTGGGGAAACCCTTTGATCAAGTCTTCTTATTATTCTTCAAAAGTTTAGCAAAGAGAGAGTACAATATACAAAATTCACTTGCCCATTATATTCAAATCTGTCCAGTCAAACTACAGCCAACAGGATGCCCTAACTGGAAAGTCAACATTGGTCAACTTGAAGAAATTTCAACCCCCACTCCGTTATCAGTTTTCCTTATCACTCCATGCATTTAGTTTTAAATCCAAGCATGATAAAAATACCAAAATCTAGAAATGACAATATTTTCTGAAAACGCAAATTTAGAGATTTCACAACTGCTGAAATTGCAGAAATAAAACATAGCAAAATTATGATAGCGACACACAAAAAAATAACACAGTGATTTTTGGTCAATGTGACCCTTGAAAACCCCCCTACAACTCTTGGGGAAAACCAGTTTGAGAGCTCTTCTTTATTTCTGAAAATGCTTTTACAGAGAAACTAAAAGACACAGTGAATATTCCAGCGACCACAAATTACAACTTATCTCGATTTTTGTGCTTGAACTCCACCTCGAAAATCGTGCCAATCAGCAAACAGCCAAAACAAAAAAAAAAAAAAATCAACAATAAAACAGCATTAAATGTTGTATGGCCTGCTTCAAAAAACGTGCCCAGAATGTGTTGTACAGATTGTACAAATTTCAGCGTACAACTGCCTCAAAATTTATGCCCAAATTTGCCTCGAAATTTGTGCCCTTGTTGTTGTCCCTCTTCCTCGATTTCTGTGTTGTCCCTCTTCCTCGATTTCTGTGCCTTTCTTCTACTATACGGTTTTGCCTTGGGATGCATGCCAATAAATGTTGCTGCCCAGATTTGTTGAAATGTCTTCTTGAAGCTCTCCTTCACTTCCTCACTACTCAGAAATTTTCTCCTTGCTCTCTCTTATCTTTCTCTCAAATGCTCATGAAAGAATGAATGATCTTTTCCTCCTCTTCTCCTTTTACTCTCTAAATGACCTGTTGGGTTACCCTAAGATCTTATGGCTGAGATTCATTTAGATTTGGGGATGAGAATAAATGTGCATTTAATTCTCACTTTCTATTTTTTAACTCACCCACTTAAATAAAGACCCACTTAGCCTTTTATTTCCATAGTCACTTTTTCACTTTCTAATTCTTCATTGACTTTAATAAAGTCACCTTTAAATTAGAATGTAACTTTACCACTTATAAAGTCACTTTTAAATTAAATTGACTTTACCACTTATAAAGTCACTTTAGGAGAAAAGTACAAATAAATTTGGACACTTTTCCCTATGCCAAAAAATCAAAGCCTTAGAGAACCACTTATCCTTTGGTACCCAAATTTTAACACAACTTGTTAGAAATCTTCCTCCAAATCAGCTTGGTCAAACCTAGTCAACTCAAACTCCAAGGATAGTCGGAATCAGCCCAAAACAATCCCGAAAATATCAATCAAACTCGGTCAACACAGAGTCAAACCTACGGTCAACGCTGGTCAAACAGCTCAAAATGCCTCGATTTCTATGCCCAGAAATGTGGCCTGCCCAAACAAAATTTCTCCAAGGAAAATCAGAGTCAAACAAGGTCAACTATTGCCCGGTCAACGTTGGTCAACACATAAAACAGAAAATTTCATACTTATCGTTCGCACGTGTGGAGGAGAGAGGCTGCCCAGAAATCCGTACACCCAATCAGATGAGGAGAGAGAGAGTTATGTGAGTGATGAATGATTTCCAAATGAGGTAAATGCACCTTCTATTAATATGCAACGTTGAGGATGAAAAGACATGTCTTTTGGGCCTCTGAGTTTACATTAGTTTGTTGGCCGACCTTCAACAATTTGCCCATAAATGAAATAAATTCATAATTCCATTTGTACATGTCAAAATGAGATGATCTTTAGATCAATCAATCCTATACCTCTCGAAAAGAGGAATACAATAAAAATATCAACTTCATCATATGAGTTGTCCAAGGTGGAGTTTGGCCCTAGTTGCCAAATTTAACACTCCCTCTCAACTAGGAAGAACTCCACCTGCCAAACCATCTGACAATATGTACCATCCCTGTCATCCTTGCTTTGCTCTGCTCTATTGAACTATGAAGAAATAATGAAGAAAAAATGATCGAGAGTGTGTCATACCACTCTCCACTAACCTGAAGTCAGCCTCCAATGATCGAGAGTGTATCATACCACTCTCCACTGACCCGAAGTCAGTCTCCATTGATCCCAAATCAATATCAAACATCCTAGCATAGGGAGTACGGTAGTACACGATGCGTCCATCAGTAGTACTATGGTCCCTATCCTCATTTCCCTACTCATTGGCCAGATGAGAGGTACTTCCCATGAGTCCTGAACTACATGGGTAGGATGTATCAGTAGGAGAAGGCGAACCACTCATCATACTCATATGCCATAGGAGAAGGTGAGCGACTCATCCTATGCATATCTCAACCATCATGGGGTATCACAGGGGAAGTTGAACCATTCACCCTGTACATTATGCACCACTAGGGGAAGGTGAACCACTCACCCTATGGTCGCTCATCGCTCCAAGAAGTACCCCAAGCCCCCTGGAGCTCCCAAAGCTCAATATCCAAATCAAACAAGACCCTCATAAGAGGGTCTCTCCACGACTCCAAGTCGTTCACAAAAGGTTAAGAATTTGACCTTCCACAGGGGCTTCATAAGAATATCTACAACCTAATCATCAGTACCAATGTGATGGAGCCTTATTGCTCCCCGTTGTACCATATCGCAGATAAAGTGGTACCTGATATCAATATGCTTGGAGTGGTCATGAAACACGGGATTCTCAAAAAGACGAATCCCACTTTGGTTGTCGCAGAAGATCACGGTGGTATCCAGCACATGTCCAAACAGCTCACTAAAGAGCTTCCTCAACCAAACAGCTTCACAGGAGGCCATACTAGCAGCAATATATTCAGCCTCAGCGGTGCTTAAAGCAACCAACTTCTACTTCCTACTCATCCAGGATATCGAAGCAGAACTTAGAGAGAAGCAACATCCCGATGTGCTTTTACGATCCACCACATTGTCAGCCCGGTCAGCATCAGAATAACCAGGGAGCCTCACATTCCCAGCAGTGTATCTCAGTCCATAGGTGATTATGCCCCAAAGATATCTCAAGAGATTCTTGACAGCAATCCAATGTATGTGATGAGGCTCGACCATAAACTGACTCGATGTATTCACTACAAAGCATATGTCCGGACGGGAGTTCACTAAGAACATCAGGCCCCCACGAGTTGACGATACTCAGAAGGATTTCCCAAATTGGGCCCAGCAGCACTTCTGCATAACTTCTTGAAGTTAAGTTCCATCAGAGTAGTCACGGACTTGCAGTCCACCATCCCAAATCTTTCAAGTAGCTTCACAATGTATTTTCCTTGAGAAAGGAAAATCTCACCTGGCTTTTGCCAGACCTCCAACCCTAGGAAATAATGCATCAGTCCTAGGTCCTTCATTTCAAACTCGGAAGCCAACTCCCTCTTACATTGATGAATAAGAGGGTCTGCACCTATCAGAAAGAGATCGTCCACATAAAGTACCAAGATGAGAGGTCTGTCATTCTCAACCTTAAAGTAAAGGTTCAAATCAACTTCACTTCTTGTAAAACCCAGCTTCATCAGATAGTTGTCGATCCTCTCATACCAAGCTCGGGGAGCTTGCTTCAACCCATAGAGTGCTTTCTTCAACCTTCATATATGTGACTCACGATCTTGGACTTCGAACCCCTTGGGTTGTTCTACATAAACTTCCTCCTTAATTGAGCCATGCAAGAAGGCGGTTTTGACATCCATCTAGTGTGGATTCCATCCTTGCGAGGCAACAAGGGCTATAATCGAACGGAAGGTGGCATATCGGGCAGCTAGTGCAAATATCTCATCATAGTCCATGACTTCCTTTTGAGAGAAGCCTCGAGCAACAAACCTAGCCTTGAACTTTTCAGCACTTCCATCAGCTCCATGCTTGATCTTGTAGAGCCATTTTGAGGTGACAACGGATTTGTCCTTGGGTCTAGGGATCACATCCCAAACATCATTCTTCATAATCGACTCATACTCTTCTTTCATAACATCCTTCAATACTTGGTGCTTCACAGCTTCTTTGAATGTGCAAGGCTCAGTTTGAATGATGGTGCTCATGGCAGTTAAGTACCCTTGGTACCTATTCGGCTTCTTACTTTCACGAAATGTCCCCTTGGGTGCCATATGTCTCTTAGCATCTTCGAGAGTTTCCCTAAGCCATGAGGGTCTCCTTTTTAGGAGGAGGGCTCATGAGGAGGTAGATGAATGGGATCTAATGGTCCTTCAACATCGGGGATCGGCTCATCCTGCAGTTCTCCCTACTTACATGTATCTGCGTCTTTGTCCTTCCTTGGAATAGGAAGGTTACTAATCCTCCCAAGGGCAGCATCTTCATCAAAGGTGACATCATGACTTAAGTTCACTTCTCTTTGACCAGACACATAGATTTTATATGCCTTAGAAGTTTCACTGTAGCCCACAAATGTTCCTTTCTTCCCAGATGCATTCAATTTGCTTCTCTTTTCTTTCAGCACATGAAAATATATGGGGCTACCAAAAATTCTTATGTGAGAAACATCAGGTTTCTTACAAGTGAAAACTTCTTCGGGAGTTTTGGAGTACAATGCTTGATGAGGGCATCTATTTTGTACGTACACAGCAATGTTAGCAGCTTCTGCCCATAAGAACTTCAGAATCACCATTTTTCTCAGGAGAGTATATGCAGTAGTAGTCTCCCTCTTAATGCCAGCTTCTCAACAATAGTCATTGAACTCATTTGATTCATATTTGGTTCCATTATCGCTCCTCAATATTTTGATCTTCTCCCTATTTGATTTTCTACCAAGGCTTTGAAAGAACGGAACCATGAGAATACTTCGTCCTTCTTCGAGAAATATATCCAAGTTTTGTGAGAGAAATCATCCACAAAGATAGCATAATATAAATATCCTCCCAAAGATGTCACGTGCAACATACCAGATAGATCAAAATGAACCAATTGGAAAATGTCAGTAGTCTTGCTATCACTTGAGAGGAATGGTCCCCTTGTATGTATGTTTTCCTTCGGCACATCCCTAACAAACACCTTGATGTTCTACATTAAATTCGGGCATACCTGTCACCATCTTCCTCACATTGGGTAGAGCCTTATAATGTAGATGAGCAAACCTTCGGTGCCATAATTCGGATTGAAGAGATGTGTCGCAAGACATAGCTCCCAATGGGCTTCCTCCAACTTGATATAGGCTATCAACCCTGAATCCAAGAGTAAATGCTTCTTTGAAATTTCTTTTCCAAACACGTACCTTTCCATCAATGAATGCCACCTTGAATCCTTTGTCCTCCATTGCCGAGATAGATACTAGGTTCTTCTTTAGATCGGGTACATGTAGAACTTCTTGTAGATGAATGGTATTACCTTGATTCAATTGAAGAGTAACATTTCCAACTCCCTTCACAGGATAGGTGGCACTGTCCCCAAGAATGGTTTCCAAATTTGTATCATTTTCTATCAGATTTGAAAGAGCTTCCTTATACCCAATGAAGTGCCTTGAGGCACCACTATCAATCAAACAATTTCCCCAAATATCTGGAGGAGAGGCAGTAGAGAGCGCAGATATAAGATAAAATTATTTTTGCTTGTTATCTACAACATTAAATTCATCATACCTGGAGTTTTTTTATCATTTGGGAGGTCGACCATTTCCATGTTGAGTAGCGGGAGCATTCCTTTTTCCTTTGTTGTTGAATCTACCATTCCTTTGATTGTTGTTGCCACTGAAATTGTTGTGGTTGTGGTTGTCATCATCATGAGGTGTATCCCTTCTATTAGGACACTCCCTAGCATAGTGGCCAATCCTGTTACAAATGAAGCATCTTCCCTTCCTTCCATCTTTGAATCTCGGTCTTCCTTGACATTACTTCTTTGAACCTGCATTGTTCTTCTTTTTAGCATGAGCAAAAAATGCAGTAGGTTCATTCCTATTTGAAGGCATATCTCTCTCCATTATCTTTGTTTCTTCTTGAGTGCATCTAGTCAACAACTCATCAAAACTTGGAATCCTGTCATTGTTGAGGATAGTAGTGTTGAACACATGTCATTCATGAGGGAGACCTCCAAAGGCAATGAGAGTGAGTTTCCTATCAGTAATAACTTCTCCAATTGAAAGAAGATCATTTTTTATCTCGGTAATCCTCATGAAGTAGGATTGGATATCTTCACCTCTTCCCTTCTTTATGTCCTTCAACTTGTTCTTGAGGAAGAGAACTTGGTTTGCATTGCTAACTTTGAACATGCCAACCAACCTGTCATACATTTCCTTAGATGTGTTCAAATCGAAGATGTATGCAACCAAATGCTTGTTAATAGAATCCCTGATGATCTTTGCTTTGACTTCACCTTTCTTGTACTGTGTCTTAGCAGCACCCGGTGCATTTGAAGGAGTTTTAGTAATCTTTCCCTGCACATAGTCCGTAACATCTTGCTCTTCCAAAGCCAAATCAAGACACATCTTCCATGCATGATAATCAGAGTTATCATTGAGCTTGTCATCAGGCTTGAAGTAAGATGCGAAGGCCATTGACTCTTGTCCTTGTCCAAAAATCTCAGTGATTGCTCTTTTCACACTTGCTTGGGCTTTGTCTTCACCTCAACTCCAATACCATGTTAATTTTAAATAACAATGGTATGTTCTATGCTTAAGAGCAATTTACTTCAATTTTCCTTATTAGCCCAATATCAATTTTCAGATTAGCAATCACATTAACATGACAGCAAATGCAGATAAAACATAAATAAAATGCAGAAGACAAGCCAAGACAAGAGGACACAATATTTGGCGGATGCCAGGGAAAAACCTCAATGTGGGGAAACCCTTTGATCAAGTCTTCTTATTATTCTTCAAAAGTTTCACAGAGGGAAAGAGTACAATATACAAAATTCACTTGCCCATTGTGGTCAAATCTGTCCAGTCAAACTACAGTCAACAGGATGCCCTAACTAAAAAGTCAACATTGGTCAACTGATCAGAAATCTTCCTCCAAATCAGCTTGGTCAAACCCAGTCAACTCAACCTCCAACGATAGTTCGAATCAGCCCAAAACAGTTCCAAAAATATCAATCAAACTCGATCAACACGGAGTCAAACCTGCGGTCAACACTAGTCAAACAACTCAAAACGCCTCAACTTCTATGCCCAGAAGTGCGGCCTACAAAATTTGTATATTTTTACAAAAATATCAAAATAACACCAAACATTTTACATTTTGCATATTAAGGACTCAAAAGTTTCGCCAAGGTTTACACACTTTTAAAAAAAAATCCATCCTCAAAAATTTCCACATACACTCACACAAAAAGATAATAATGAACTAAATCGAGGCTCAAGATTATACACTAATATATGGTAATCTATTAATAACGATATTGTTAGCAATAATAATAAATTAAACAAGATTATAAATTAATATGGATATCATTGGTTAATATTTAAAAAGAAATAAAATCTAAGGTTACTATTTACAGAGAGATAAAATCTAAGCCCTTTCATGTCATTAATATGCATTACATGGCCTACCCCTATAAGCCAACGACCTACTGAGCCTATGACCTGCCTCAGCATGACCTTGAACCTACTAGAGCTTCCATGTTCTACCTATGGGCCCAGCTCCAACTCTAACTAGTTGGCTTTCACGGCAATTGTCTAGATGTCATGCCCTAACCGTAAGCCATTTCCCTACACACAGCTATCATCTTCTCCTCATTGATTGCACCATTTGTTGACTCCCCTTCCCTACCTTCTTCCTTGTTCCCCTTCTATTTGCCCCTTCCACTAGCCCCCTTCCTCTCCCCATTATCAATTGTTGCAATATATTAGTTACCCACACAAACTACCTCACTCATCACCTCCTATCCTCATTTTCCTTGCCATCTCCGCTAACCCTAACCCTATCACTCTTCATCTCGCCTTTCCCCTTCTACTTGTGGGCCTTATTATAGATTAAGCTTGCACTTAAGCTACGAAGTCCCAAAAGCAAGTGCAAGCTAAGGGAAACTCAAGAGGGCTATTATTGTCACCTCAATAATCCTTCTTCTCGATTTACGCAGGCTCTCCTCCAACACAAGGGGGACGTCTCAACAGGGAGAATTACCTGAGCTTAAACAAAGAAGGCTCGATAGTCATTGAAGATTTGTTTTTTAGTAAAACAGACATTTATATGATTCATAAGATTTATTTTAAAGGTGGTTGATGGGGTAAGACTAGTGCCCATTATCCAACAAGGTATATGGAGTCAAGAAGTAACTATGAGGACTTATTATGGATAAAATATGAATAATGATTGTTGTAATAACAGGCAAAAAACTACTGGTGATTGCAGGATTTTTATGGCTGGAATTAAGGGACTTGTAGATCCTCTATAGGTGCTCCACTCATGGGCATGCTAGACAATAAAGAGAGATCTTATTCCACTGAAAGACCCCATGAAATCTTTCTATGAAATTTCAAATTACAGATCACAATTCTTCAAATCTGGAAATAAAAACAGCAAAAACATGATTGGCATAACCTCAGTCACAGCCTTTCCTCAAACAGTTGGCTGCCCTACCATGAGATCCTTATAGCAGAAGATTTAGTAAGATATTCTGGCACATACAAATCAGCAAAATATGGAAGATGGAATGCTACACATTGAGAAGAAACTTCAATTATTACATAGCCATCAAGAGATCTTCGATACAAGCCAAAACCAAGAGAATATTGTTTCCTCAAACCATCAACAACCAATACAATTGGAGTTCATCCTATATAGCGGAGCTCAAAATCCACTCAAATTAAATAATAATATCCATATCCTCCAACTAACACTAGACATGTTAAAATCCTAGACGGAAAAATAACAAAATAAAATGGATAAGATGGCAGGGATGGCACTTGTCATTGTCAAATGCATAACAACACTTGGATCTTAGGCACTTCGACCATGCATAATGATCCATCATGCCACTTGAATCACCCTCAAAGAGTTTTCGCTCCAAAAATATGTCAAAATACTGCACATATGGGAGCACTCCATCACTAAAGAGGCAGATCATCAATGCAGCAAGCTAGAAGGGCTAGAAGAATAGGTCAATCATCAATGTAATAACCTTTGCTTCAGCATGTGTGCAATAGATAATATAACAATGATTCGCTCTAATAGGATAGTCAATAAATCATCGTGAAATAACCACCATATGTCCAATAGTAAAACTATCCAAGGTCTTCTCTCGAAGAAGCCAGGGTTCCATAAGAATATGTCCTAAAATGTTTTTGTAGCTAACTATTATAACCAAATCCTTGAATCATTTAGACCTCAACCCATGGGCTAAGGCATAAATCCATGTGCATGCAACTCAATCATATCAACTAATCCCATATATAAGGTGGGCATTCTAGGATCATGTTCAAAGGATTACCACATCTCAAGTCAAATTCTCAACAGAAAGTGTGACATGGTAAAGTATGAATGAATGAAGGCACCATCTCCCAAAATCTGAAGAGCACCTCCATATACCATCCTAGAAAAATGTGCATATTGGGTCTCCATGCCTCCAATTATGTCAAAAGATGACAAATAGGGAAGGTGCTCCATCAGACCAAGTGATCAAAGGATGTCAAATCACTTCTGAACTATCAATATCCTCTAAGGCACTTCTCTACCAAGTAAATACCACATGCCACGTCATAAGATTTGACATTGGGAGGAAAATCATCCTAGGAACATGCGCACAATGGGAATTCTCCATCAAAACAGATGTGATATACCATCAAAAAACCACTAAATAGAAAAGAGAGAGAGAGAGAGAGAGAGATCATCTAACCAAATAGTTCCACTAATAAGGAAACAAGGGCACCAATACCATAGGAATGTGCTCTAGGAGGTAGCAACCAAGGTAAACAAGTGTGCAAATAGACAACCCTCCTCCAGACACCTCAACACCCACAAAAGTGGTCAACAAATAAACTATCCCAAGGGTAGTATCAGGGAAAGTGTGTGCACAAAGAATATGCTCATCATCATATCAAGAGCTCCATCAAATCAACTTACATAAATCTATCATGTGTGATGAAAATACCAACTAAATTATAATCATTTTTTATATATATCTAAATAGGAAAGGTATAGCTTAAAGGCCACCAAACTCCAAATGCAGTGTGCTTGGTGTTTTCAACCTGGGACAAGATCCTCATGCAATATGAGGGTAACGGGTTCCCTTGACCCAACATCCCTTTCTCTTTCCTACCAACGCTATCACACATCCCTACAACCTCCCCTTCAACAAGTCCCTTTAATCTCAAAGACCGCCTATGGGCTCCAACATGCTCATCACAAGTACGTAATATGCAAATATTTACAAGTAACCAATATAAACATATAGGTTTTCGATGAAGAACTGTTGAATTTTGTAGCTATGGTCAGTCTTCATAATTAATATTTTAACCCTTGATGTATTTGAAATAATAAATAAGGCATGTTCTTCATGACCTTGTCAAAAGAAGAAATATATGACATGTTCTTCGTGTTGGTTTTTAAAAGAGAAAAATTGAAAAATATATATATATATTTGAATTTCGGCACAGTCATAAGGGCACCCATTCGGCCAGTCATTTTACTATATATACGAAGCATTTGACTTCCTTCCAAAGAAAGAATTTGGATCTCTTTTATTCAAAGATAATCCAGGTCATATAAGCTATGAGGACGAGATAAATTTGACGCACATCTCTGATAAAGAAAGATGAATTGATTCTAAGGCAAACCAAGCTGAGGCAAATCCAAGCTGAAGCAGGACCAAGTTCATTATCTATGTGACAGACCGAATTTTTTGAGACATACCAAGGCAACAGCAAACCTAACCAGATCGAGATAAGTGGGCAGATGTCTTAACTAAGAAGGAGTCGGACCAAGTTTGACCAAGCTCTCTTTGTTGGTCAGTTTGACCTTGCAGTTGACTAGATGATCTAGGTGTGTCTCTTGTTGAACTAAGATTTCTTTAAGGAAAAATTTGTTGGGTTTCTCCCCCGTGTGGGTTTACCTAGGGTAAATGCTTGTGTTTTTTATTTGCCTGTCTCTTTATGATCTCTTTTGTTGAAGATCTTTTGTGTAATTGCTTAATGATTAATGTGAATATGAAAAAAAATTAAAATTTTCATATTCTCGTTATATGAATATGAATGTGTGTTATTTGTTTTTTCAAATTTTCATATTCATATTAATGTGAATATGAATATGAATAGGGGCTTATTCATATTCATAAGCCCAATGTCATTAGAAGTAATTACCAATAAAAGACCTACGAAAAATCAACAAGATCCCCATGCATGTCAAAGTATGGACAACAATACATAGATTCTCGCAATTGATAGTCCCAGAACAGGATACAACTACCAATAACCTGATAATTATCTTTACATATATGGTTTTATTGGCAACCCAAATTTGTAAATTTTCTAAATTGAATTGCTCCATCAAATCAACTTGCACCAATCTATCATGTGTGATGAAAATACCAACTAAATGATAATCATTTATAGATATGTATCTAAATAGCAAAGATATGGCTTAAAGGCCACCAAACGCCAAATGCAGTGTGCTTGGTGTTTTCAACCTGGCACAAGATCCTCATGCAATATGAGGGTAACGGATCCCCTTGACTCAACATCCTTTTCTCTTCCATACCAACACCATCACACATCCCTACAACCTCCCCTTCTACAAGTCACTTTAATCTCAAAGACCGCCTATGAGCTCCAACATCCTCATCAAAGTACGTAATATGAAAAGTTTCCAAGTAACCAATACAAACATGTAGAATTTCAATGAAGGGTCCCCATACATATCAAAGTATGGACAACACTACATAGATTCTCCCAACTAATAGTTCCAGAATAGGAAACAACAACCAAAAACTTGATAGTTATCTCTACATATCTGGTTTTATTGGCAACCCAAATTTGCTAAATTGATGAAACAATTACAAGCAGATATGTAGATACTCTCTCAAACAAAGTCTCGAAGGCGGAATCTAATAATTTGATTCTCAAACAAATGCTGGGAGAAAACGAAGTTCAAGAAGTTCTTGCCTTATTGACTGATGCCTTACAAGACAAAATCCTAGACCTCAAGAACAAATAAGAGGAGATTAAATCTCAATAGGTAATCTTTAAACAATTTATCATAATGCATATTAGCTCATAGCAACAAGTTGTTCAAAACGACCGAATAAATCTTCCCCCTTATTAAGGTTCCCCCATTGTTGAGTTTGAGGATGTCCCACAAGTTAAATTCATAAAAAGAGAACACTAGGCAAGTGCACAAGGTGAATTTAAAAGAATGGGGGCTCCACGTTGAAGACTTGCTCCTCCAAGATATCCTAGACATCCTTGACATTAACCTCAAGAGGGCATGGTTTAATTCCAACTTCACTCTTTTCCTCCAATTTAGATCTTCAAAAGACTAGCCTTAAGCCTTCCACACAGATCAGAATTTCCCCCCTTCACTGCAAGACCTAACTAGAGAAGGATTTAACTACCTACCAAATTGTGATGCTCAAGAGATCTATGTAGCAGTTTGTAGCAGCACAACAAGAAAGCAAGAAATGGCCAACTATTAGGGATCCTAGGGCAATCATATGAATCATATGGCGTTCGCTCATGATATGCCAGCTAGGAGAGGCAACAAAGTTGGAGGATATCAATGGGATGTTGGAATAGCAATGGGGCATTTTAGTCATCGTTGAGCATGATATTTGATGTTCTTAGCTAGTCGAATATCCTTTATATTACCAAGACCCATGAGAGTCATGTTTAGGTGCTCGTAAACATTCATGCTTACCATTCATTCTTTGCTTGCAAATAGAAGACTCGAAGCTCAAGGGTTCTTCAAGGTTCAAATGGCTTAGCTTGACGGAACAGGACTTCCTCAAGGTAGGGTCTCTTTGGTCGCCACTGACAAGTCTACCAATTCATGTGGACACCAGTTAGCAACTTAGCCCCTCCCTAAAAGACTCTACATTGCAATTTGTTACTCCCCGCAGCTTCTTCTCATTTCCCTAATCAATGATTTCTTTGGGGGCCTTACACTTTGATAGGTATGCTAACATCATTCAATACTTAACGATGGGCGAGGTCATCCTTTTGAGTGATTTCAACACCCGAACCACAACTTCTAGATTCCTCTCCATGATCAATCTTAGGATGCACTTTGTATTCAAGAGATATATACAAATTGTAGAACTTCACCAAATTTATGGTGATGCTTTGGGGCCTCCCACAATGTATGGCAAACAACTTTTGCACCTTGATGAATCCATGAACTTTTTACCCCTGTGGCAAGGAGCAATATCTATTGTTATTTCTTTTTGAAACAATCTATTTTTTCAAGAGATTTCCAACTAGACAGTCAATTTTAGTTTGAATCCATATTATCTGCATATTTTAATATGGCTAGTACAAGTGATCTTTTGCTTACTAGTACCAACTACTTTTCACATAAATCCAATATGGAAGATCTACTATGAAATAAAGGATTGTATTGAATTACCATGGGAAAAGGAAAAACCACAGACTAGTATGAAGCAAAAAAGCCAAATGGGATAATAAAAATGATGAAGCACGTGAAATAATTGAAATGTGCATCTCCCATAATTTATCATTTCACCATCAAGGAATTGATGACCCAAATGAAAATTGTAATAACATCAAGGAATTGATGGCCCAAATGAAAATTGTAATAAGCTTGAAAAGGTGTTTGGTAAACACAATGAGATTTGAGCCCACCAACCTGAAATTCAAATCTAATTTTAAAACACTTAGGCTTCTACTTAAAAACTTCCAAATAGAAATGATGGATGACCGATGCACATATGTTAATTCTTGCTAATCTTGGTAGTTCATATTCTACTTTTGTATCTACTTTCATTCTAAGTTGTAGGAAACGTTGGAGAAGGGTCCGTTTCCGGCCGAAAACGGAACGGAAACAAGGAAACTCGTACCGTACAGCACGGAAACTTGTTTCCGGCCATACTAGCCTATTTCTCGAGGAGAGAAACGTGGCCAGTACGGCCGGAAACAAGTTTCCGGCCATACAGCGGACTTTCCTCTTCCAACTTGACTTTTTCTTATTTTTTTTTATATTTTATCTTCTAAATTTTTATTGGGCAACTAAAGTGACTTCTAGTTGCTTCTAGAGGCCTCTCTCAAGTTATAAAAGTGACCCTCGCCTCATTCTCTCATCATCACACAATTGAGCAAGTCGTTTCTCTTGGAGACTAGCGATTTTAGCAAAGGAGAAGGGAGGAAGAGAGCAGTGGTTGCAGCTAAGGCATTTTCACCAGTGGGCAAAGGAGATTTCAACAGCAAGAAAAAGAGATTTCAGCAGCAGATTTGGAGTGCAGAGTTTTCAGCTACGACATTCTTGGCTTTTGGCTCAGCTACAGCCATATTTCTCGTCTTTTCTAGCAGCATTTTGGGGTCGCTTCAGCTACAAAAAATTAATTTGGGTAAGCAACATTCATTTTTTTTAGTTTTTCTCCTACTATTTCTTCAATTTTTCAAGGGTTTATGCTGCCAAAAATATGATAAACTTTTTTCTCTTACAGATTTGTTTCTTTTATTTTTTTTTGCAGCAATGGCTTCCAACCAAAGTGCAGCTACAAGTTCAAGCCCCAGTGCCAACCCAAGGGCTGAAAATTATCCTCTTTGGAGGCATGTTCAGAAGCTTTTAAAAATGTTGGAGGTGGTGGCTCATGG